>CAWUFW010002956.1:1200000-1800000 GCA_963921515.1 Calotriton arnoldi | reverse complement strand
CTGGTGTTGGTGGACAGCCGCACACATCGCTCTCTGCAGTGGTGGAACACACAAAACCTTTCCAAAGGGCGGCCGTTCCTAGAGCCAGTTCCACAGATAGTGCTAACAGCGGACGCATCACTCACCGGCTGGGGAGCTCATCTCCTAAGCCACACAATTCAGGGCAGGTGGACCACTCAACAAAAAGTGCTCCACATCAATCAATCGGAACTACTGGCAATATTTCTAGCGCTAAAATCATTCCAAGCACATCTCCTCAACAAGGCAGTCCTGGTCCGCATGGACAATATGACAGCACTGTATTACATACAGAAACAAGGAGGAACACATTCTTTGCAGCTATCTCATCTAGCGCAAAGCATATGGAGATGGGCCATTCCGCAAAACATATATCTTCTGGCAGAACATCTTCCAGGAGTGCACA
This sequence comes from Calotriton arnoldi, assembly GCA_963921515.1. Lineage (NCBI taxonomy): Eukaryota > Metazoa > Chordata > Amphibia > Caudata > Salamandridae > Calotriton > Calotriton arnoldi. Next base: position 1,799,576 of record CAWUFW010002956.1, on the reverse strand, counting down.
AACAGATTGCGGATCTGCTAAGTCGTCAGACACAGCAGATACACGAATGGGAACTTCATCCTCAAGTTCTTCAACCATTTTTCCACATGTGGGGCCACCCAGACATAGATCTGTTCGCCACACACGCAAACGCAAAATGCCCAACCTTTGCCGCCAGGTTTCCACACCCATTGTCCAAAGGCAATGCGATATGGATGAACTGGTCAGGCAGATTTGCGTACGCTTTTCCGCCAATCCCACTCATTCCGCTAGTAGTACGCAAGCTCAAGCAACAGTCTCTCAAAATGATCCTAGTTGCTCCCACATGGGCACGGCAACCATGGTTCACAACACTCCTAGAACTCTCAGTAATTCCACACCAAAAACTACGTCTCTCCCCAAAGCTGCTAACGCAGAACCATGGAGAGATAAGGCACCCAGATCCAGCACAACTGAATCTAGCAATCTGGCTCCTGAAGTCCTAGAGTTCGGTTACCTAAACCTCCCACCGGACTGTATGAACATTATCAAAGAAGCCAGACGCCCTACTACTAGAGCTTGCTATGCAGCCAAATGGAAAAGATTTGTCATTTACTGCAATAACAACAAAACTGACCCGCTAGATGCTTCCACTCAGAATATTATTTGCTATTTGCTGCATCTACAAAGATGTAATCTAGCATACTCATCCATAAGATTACATCTGGCTGCCCTTGTCGCCTACCTGCAAAACAGACAACATTTGTCATTGTTTAGAGTACCCGCTATCAAAGCCTTTATGGAAGGCCTTAAGAGGATAATTCCTCCCACACTGCCACCCTCTCCAGTGTGGAACCTAAACATTGTCCTTACTAGGCTCATGGGTCCCCCATTTGAGCCTTTACACAAATGTGAACTGCAGTTTCTTACATGGAAGGTAGCTTTCCTTGTCGCAATCACCTCTCTCAGGAGAGTAAGTGAGATCCAGGCTTTAACCATACAAGAACCATTCTTACAAATACATCGTAACAAGATGGTTCTTAGAACAAATCCTAAATTCCTTCCCAAAGTAATCTCTGCTTTCCATCTTAATCAATCTGTAGAGTTACCAGTGTTTTTCCAAAACCCAGATTCCGTAGCAGAGAGAGCTCTTCACACACTTGACGTCAAAAGAGCTTTACTTTATTATATTGACAGGACTAAACCTTTTAGAAAGACAAACCAACTGTTTGTAGCTTTCTCTCCACCTCATAAAGGCAACCCCATCTCCAAAGCTGGAATTGCCAGGTGGATAGTCAAATGCATTCAAATATGCTACCAGAAGGCAAAACGCACATTAACAATTCCCCCTAGAGCGCACTCAACACGCAAACTAGGGGCTTCCATGGCATTCTTAGGGAACATTCCCCTAGAAGACATTTGTAAAGCAGCGACATGGTCTACTACACACACCTTCACCAAACACTATTGTGTAGACGTGCAGGCAAAGAAACAGGCTTCTGTAGGCCAGGCTGTTCTTAAGACACTTTTCTAAACCACTGCAACAGGTACAGGTGACCACCGCTAGGGGAGACACTGCTGTACAGTCTATGCAAAAGTATGAATTCTGCAGCTCATATGCCTCGAACGGAAAATGCTACTTACCAGTATGCATCTGTTGTTGGCATGTAGAGCTGCAGAATATCATCGCCCACCCGCCTCCCGGAACCTGTACCTGTTCCAGTGTTATCTTACTTAGATACATTCACATGGACATCTTTTCTGTTTCTTACAAACTCCATCATTTCCCATCATGGCGAAAAACAATCTGAAGATGGAGTCGATGCCCATGCGCACTATCGTCCAAGGGAGGAGTCACCTATCTCGTGACTACAAAAGACTTCTTCCAAGACAACAACAAGGTGCAAGCATCCGAGCCCAACACCAGATGGCGATCTATGCAAAAGTATGATATTCTGCAGCTCTACATGCCAAGAACAGATGCATACTGGTAAGTAGCATTTTCCTTTTTATATTTTGTAATGAACAAACAATTGCTTTGCAATGTAGAATGAACTGTTATGTGTAAATTATTAAAGAGTAGCATTGCATGTATTATTTTCTCTCAATAGGGGACTGTGGGCATAAATCAGTTTGATTTACTGTAGAATAAATCATTCATATATTATGTACATCTCCAAAGATCATTTATTCATGGATTTATTTAATTTCCCATTTTGTTGTTGGTTGAATAACGGATATGTGATTCCAATCTTTTATAAATGATTAGGCTTTCCTGTTTTCAGTTTCTATTTTTGGTAAATTCTGGTGGGGTTTTTTCAGTTTTTTCAATACCTTAAAAAAACAGTGGTTATCAGTGGTTACACATTTTCGTGCCATTAAAAACAACAGAAACAGTGTTTTTCCGGTGTTTATGGAATTTTAATTTAATTTTAATTATTGCTTGCTTTCTGCACTGATAGTACATGTGTATAGATAGCGTGTGCACAGGGTATATGAGGTCCAAATACATTTTTACTGCACCAGAATGGACTACAAAGTCAATAGCATTCTTCATTAACTCTGAAGATTGTAAAGATGCTTTCAGCATACCATCTAGCAAGTGACAAGGATCTCTTACAGGGAAGTACTTCAGCTCAGTTATCCATTTTGACAGACCATCATACAACTGTTTCACATACGTAGCTGAATTACTGCAAATACAAATCACTCCAATCTTTATTGAACTTGGTAGGAACTTTTTTCAGCAGCATCTCCAAGTGACACTGCGTTCCATTTTTACCAAACGTCTGGTGTCATGTTTTCACCACTATCTCAGATGCTTGGTGAGAACATTCTTTTCACCTCTACCTGTCACTACATCTTGCATTGAATGTTTAAAGTTTGGGGTGTTTGGCAATTCACTTGCAATCAATACTGACTCACTAGAAAAGGGGGCTGATGTATCAGAGGATTTTACCCATTCTCTGTCTGTGGGTAAATGTGATGGTACATATTAGGAAAGATTCTTATGAAACCAGCCACTTTACCTATCAGTGAAATCAAATGTAGCCAAAATATCAAATATGGTTTTGATATTTCCCGATTCTTTACAGTTTATAAAATAACTAAATAAGACCTAAAACATGCTTCTAAACACTGCATCTTTAGACCAAAGACCACAAAACTGAAAAAAGCAGAAGGAAGAAGAGACAATGTTTTTGTAACATCCCTAAACAACAAAACTCAAGCAGAATATTGTTAGCCCAGTCTTTCTTGATGCTACCTTGTATAACAAAGTTACATTGTATTGGCCCCTTCAGGAAGAAATAAAAATGTCTCTTTCACTCATCTTTTCCTTTCTTTCAATGGCACTTAGTTTGTGGTTGCAAAGGTGTTTTTTCAGTGTTTATATGTTTACACCGGTGATGGCTTTTTTCCTTTCGGTGGGGTTTTATCAGTTATTATAGGCTTAAACCTAAAACCAGATAGCCTATAAATGATTGATGTTTAATGTGAAACATCCAGTAGGGAACTGGTTGATGATTATCCATAATACATTGGATCAATTGCTGAGGTCCCTGGAGTATGAGGGTGGTGTTATTTCAAATCGTTTTTGCTTCTGCAGTGCTCATTTGGGTTAATAAGGATAAGAGGTCCACATTTGGTTCCTTCCACAATTCCATTCCAGTTTGCCCCTATAAAGCCTCACCTGCTTGTTTGGAGAGTTAGTTGGAAATGTGTTGTGTGGGAACTGCTAGTGGGATGTGTGAGATCCTGACCACTTTGTCTGGGCATGTTGCAGTGAGTGTAGTGTTGCTGGTACACGTGCTGAGATTTCTAGCAGGAATAGAGAAGAATAGTCCGTGAATGATATCGTAATTATTAATGAAGCTGAGAAAAGAATCATCGCCTGGTGTGGGTGGTGTCCTCCATTGCTGACTGTGATATTTTAACCTGGGAAAACAACACCTAGAAATTGTGATTATGCAGCCTACAATGACTATTTCTGAGTAGCTCCACACAGAAATAGCAACCGGCAACCCAAGTAAGTCAAGTAGAAGGGCATTTGGGATTCTCCCAGATGCAGTGATAGGCCAACCCATAAAGGTCAACAACATGGTGTATGGGGCATGGGATCTATCCATAGCGGAGATGGCACCTCACCTCCACGGACTTCCACTGCACAGTATAATATTTATTTGGCTAAGTAGCCTAAGCAAATCAACAGACTCTACAATGTATGGACCTTTGGCGTGCCATTATGGAACTGAAGTGGTAAGAAGAAAGAGACTGGTCACAGAAATAGGCCAATGTGAGAGCAGATTTCTGATAAAGGTGATTGCACTCTTGGGAGCAATCAAAATCAACCCAGGTATAGTAATAAATAATATTTTCATTGGCCTAACTCTCTAATCAAATAATGAGCGAGGCTGAAGGCCACTGACCTAGTGCTGCACAGCTTGGCTGCAGTGCTTCACATGCTATGGAAGGTCATCTGCTCAGCGACCGGCAATGCATGTATGGTGGTTAAATTCTTTGACTGTTGGCAGGTTCCCCAGAAGCCACAACAATATCAGTATTCTACACAGCTTGTGGTGTACGAGTGATCGCAGATAGCTTTAGAAGATGGGAGCAGTGCTTAATTTGAGCTGGTGGTTTCCGGTGCTCAGCACCGGCACTTATTTATTAACATCGGCACATCTGACAGTCCTCTCCATGGTGGCGTGTTTGTCTTATTTAGGTTCAGCACAACAACAGTTGTTTAATAACTGAATGTGCATTACAATGAGTAATATCTGCAGACAAAACCATTCTTATAGCTTTGGGTGGCTTGGAGTACTCTGAATTGTCACACTTATAGGAGTGTGATGGTTAGTAGTTCTGTTAATACTGTCATTTGCAGTGCTGGCAGGAGCAATGGGTGATGCAAGCTCAGTGCCCTCCTGGCAAGCCCTGGCACATATTTTTTTTTATAAATCAACCCATGGATGGGAGAGGTTAAAGTTAACTGCTGCAGTGGTTATTAATTGTCAAGGAGTCTGATTTGAAAGAGGAAGGCCCTTTAGGATGCAGTAGCCTGGGCGAACTAAGAACATAGCAGTTACTATACCCAGGAATTACAAGGAACACTTTTGTCTGACCCTACTTCATCTTGGCATATCAGTGTGAAGGTAAACCTTCAGATTTCTCTGTTCTACCTTCAGAACCTGGCCATTTTTTGTTACATCTGGAGAAGACTCCCCATATGTGTTTCTACATACAGCTCAGAGTGGTTGAGGGGTTCCTATGGCACTGAAATGATTTTTGTGGAAAAAGAAGTGCTTATCTTACTGGGGAAAGGCACAAGTGGCACTCTGCCCAGTTCCCTCAAATATGCTGAAGTCCACCTTTTACACACCTCCTGATCAAATGGAAACTGAAGGGCATTAAAAGTTATTGTATGCTAATATTTTGAGGGAACACCAGTGGCGAAAACTTCTGCCAGGTTCAGGCTTTCCTGGCTGTACTTTGGTTCTTTTTGTGGGTGCAGTGTTATTCTTCTAAGAAGAAACCAGCTATTATAAAGAAACGGTTGTCTTCTTCTGGCAGGTTGGACCTCATCAACGTGTGAACGTCTCCATTGTCATGGACGATGCCAGAACAACATGTTGCCAGTATAAAGTCGAGGTAAGCTATGTGGTTTTGAACGGGGAGGGCATTAATGCTCGAAGAATGTGCATTAGAGTTTTTGATAATGCACCTATTTGACTCCAGTGCTCCTAAACCATTTGTTACAGTGTATGTAACCACAATTTACCCATTTGTGGCCGCTCTGGGCCATATGTAGGTAATTTCTATTTACCGATTCCTAAATACCGAATTTTACCGATTCGGTATTTAAGAATCGGTAAATAGAATGTAGATAAACATTCGGTAAATTTGACCGATTCGGTAATATTCGTTATTACCTATTCGGTATTTACCGAATCGGTAATAAGGAATACCTTCCCATTCATTCCTATGGGCCTGGAGGCCCATAGGAATGAATGGGAAGCCATTCACTATTACCGATTCGGTAAATACCGAATCGGTAATAGGGGAACATATTCAAGGGTGGCAGGGTGTCAAATTGACACCCTGTTGCACCCTGAATCGTGCATGTGTGCACATGTGGCGCACATACATGCCCTAAGGGCATGTATGTCTGCCACATGGCACTTTTAAAAAGCACAAAATTGCTTTTTAAAAGGTATTCAGTATTTACCACCAACTTGTAGTTGGTGGTAAATAACGAATCCTGAAACCAAAAATGCACTCACTTGAGTGCTCCCTACATAGGATTTAAGGAATCGGTAATTTACCGATTCCTTAAAATAACGAATCGGTAAATTACCGATTCCTTAAATCCGGCCTCCTACATCTCAATTGCCTAAATACCGGTCGGTAACGGGAGATTTACCGAATTTCGGTCGTTACCGACCGGTATTTAGCTACCTACATATGGCCCTCAGTTCCCTAATAATGTTTTAGTATTACATTTGATAAACACTTAAAGTTGGCCTGATGTTCAAATGGAGGTAAGACCTTCTTCTCGCCCTCCTCCTGTACCTATAGATCCTAGTCAACTTCAGTTAGTGAATGTAGACAGGAATTCTCTTGTGTTAATCTTACTCGTTCCCTGAACAGTTACACCACCAGCCAGGCATACACCTTTTTACTCCTCATTCCTGGACTTTCAGTTTTTAGTTATGTTTCTCTCTGAGGGCGCTTCTCTGCTCTTGCATCCTTTACCCCACCTTTTCTATTTTCCTCATCATTAGACAAGAAACATTTTACATAGCACTGACGGTGATGTGTAAGTAAAGTAGGATGCTTACCTTAGTTATAGAAATAAACATTTGTTTGATTTAATTGGGCAACTGTATGAATATGATTCAGACAAAAGATTGTATGTAGGGCAATGCAATATATCTAACTTAAAGAACAGAGTTATCTACTGTTCATATTTAGATCAGAGTGGTTATTAGGTTATTATCGCCTTTCGAGTTTCAGCAGGTGTCTTTTTCATGCAATTTTGAATTTTTGGAGGGAATAGATGGCACAAATGTCAGGACCATTCCCTGAGTGAATTACTGTAGTCTATGACTAAGTAAATAGGTTCTCTTTAGAATAATTAACTGCATGTAAATGTATCTTTCATTGATTGCTGTAAATCTGGCATAGATACAGCTCTCCTGAACCTACGTTGGATAGTCCTTCTTTGGGTAATCCCTGCGGTAGGTGGCCAGATGCCCCCAGATGCCCTACCCGTGGATCACTGACACAATATTGAGATAAACAATATTGTTTGACACCAATATCGTGTTAACAATATCGTTTACCAAAATATTGTGTCCCTATACTTATAATGGTAACTACAAAAATATCGGAAAAAAATATAGTAGTTGACACTAATATCATCAAAAAGTATACAAAAATATTGATGCTTTTATATGAATAGTTTAAAGTAGTAAATGTTAAATATTTTGATATATAAATTTAATATAAAGTAAATTAAATACATTCTACTAAATAATACTGTATATATTTATATAAACTCAGAAACGTGTTTTCATAAATATATATATATGTATTTAGTGTAACATAACTAATACCATTATTTATTTTTACATTATATACATGTTTCTATTTAAAATGTATTCCTGTGAAAATAAAACATATATATATATATATATATATATATATATATATATATATATATATATATATATATATATATTCTGCTCCAAAGCTTGTCCACCTGGTGAGTAGCACTCGATCAGAAGCTTTGTTTATGATAGGCAGGGACGAGGATCCGCTTGTAGAAGCTGCTCCGTAATGGAAATGCCTGACGCGTTTCGAAGCTCCATATGCTTCTCTTCAGAGGCTTGAACGGAGACAGTGTGTGCAAACGCTGAACCCACTTTGCCATTTTCATATTGCACACCCACCAATGGGAAGCACGAATGAGACTGTGCATTGTGGGAAATGTGGTCCGGATAGCACACAAATCTTGTCCTGTATGGACCCTGCAAGTGGACTCGTCCTCAATCCTGTTTGCGGCTGCTGGCCCACATAGCTGACATGATAGTTACCATGTCGGGTGGCCCCCATAACATTACGGGGTGGTGCACACTCCGCGGCAGGACGGCCACGTATTACATTCTGCTCCAAAGGTTGTCCACCTGGTGAGTAGCACTCGATCAGCAGCTTTGTTTATGATAGGCAGGGACGAGGATCCGCTTGTAGAAGCTGCTCCATAATGGAAATGCCTGACGCGTTTCGAAGCTCCATATGCTTCTCTTCAGAGGCTTGAACGGAGACAGTGTGTGCAAACGCTGAACCCACTTCGCCATTTTCATATTGCACACCCACCAATGGGAAGCTCGAATGAGACTGTGCATTGTGGGAAATGTGGTCCGGATAGCACACATCTTGTCCTGTATGGACCCTGCAAGTGGACTCGTCCTCAATCCTGTTTGCGGCTGCTGGCCCACATAGCCGACATGATAGTTACCATGTCGGGTGGCCCCCATATCATTACGGGGTGGTGCACACTCCGCGGCAGGACGGCCGCGTATTACATTCTGCTCCAAAGGTTGTCCACCTGGTGAGTAGCACTCGATCAGCAGCTTTGTTTATGATAGGCAGGGACGAGGATCCGCTTGTAGAAGCTGCTCCGTAATGGAAATGCCTGACGGGTTTCGAAGCTCCATATGCTTCTCTTCAGAGGCTTGAACGGAGACAGTGTGTGCAAACGCTGAACCCACTTCGCCATTTTCATATTGCACACCCACCAATGGGAAGCTCGAATGAGACTGTGCATTGTGGGAAATGTGGTCCGGATAGCACACAAATCTTGTCCTGTATGGACCCTGCAAGTGGACTCATCCTCAATCCTGTTTGCGGCTGCTGGCCCACATAGCCGACATGATAGTTACCATGACCAAAAAATAAAGCTAATACAGCACACCAGTTCTAAGTTCAAATTGATCCCATGAATCAAACTGTATAATAAATATTTAGTTGTCAATAGTATAATTCTTAAGTCCATATAATCCTGTGATTTCTCGTGCCCGATATGCAGGACATAAAAGGTATTCCCAAAAAACTCTTTTCGTAGAAAACGTTTCTTTTTATTGATTTTCTTTTTTTCTCAATGTTAATTCCCAGCAAACAAAGCAGCCCACACGTGTTTCGTCTGTACAAATAGGTACTGAGACTTTCTCAAGGCTAAAGTGGTCAAAATTGTCGCCGATGCTGCTGTGGTCAAAAAGAGATCCACACAATCTTAGTGCAATAAATGAGATTCGTCCTTTCAACAAAGAATGAAAATACTAAGGTGTGGATCAATAGTTGGGCAATTCTAAAACGGCACAGATAGTCCCCAGCAAAACCCTAAAGGCAAACTGCTGATAACAGATGCTTTAGGTACACATGAATTCCACCGTAAAGGGTCACGCCTATGTTCAAATCTTCTATGACTGGCGATTGAAGGATTTCAAAAACAGGTCGGACAATGATACGTCCTAAACCCGTCCTAGTTGCGAAAAGTAACTCCGACCCCAGCGCGTTAGTTCACGCTACTCCGGACAGGATTGAGGACGAGTCCACTTGCAGGGTCCATACAGGACAAGATTTGTGTGCTATCCGGACCACATTTCCCACAATGCACAGTCTCATTCGAGCTTCCCATTGGTGGGTGTGCAATATGAAAATGGCGAAGTGGGTTCAGCGTTTGCACACACTGTCTCTGTTCAAGCCTCTGAAGAGAAGCATATGGAGCTTAGAAACGCGTCAGGCATTTCCATTACGGAGCAGCTTCTACAAGCGGATCCTCGTCCCTGCCTTTCATAAACAAAGCTGCTGATCGAGTGCTATTCACCTGGTGGACAACCTTTGGAGCAGAATGTAATACGCGGCCGTCCTGCCGCAGAGTGTGCACCACCCCGTAATGTCTTGGGGGCTACGTGGGTCAGCAGCCGCAAACAGGATTGAGGACGAGTCCACTTGCAGGGTCCATACAGGACAAGATTTGTGTGCTATCCGGACCACATTTCCCACAATGCACATTCTCATTCGAGCTTCCCATTGGTGGGTGTGCAATATGAAAATGGCGAAGTGGGTTCAGCGTTTGCACACACTATCTCCGTTCAAGCCTCTGAAGAGAAGCATATGGAGCTTCGAAACGCGTCAGGCATTTCCGTTACGGAGCAGCTTCTACAAGCGGATCCTCGTCCCTGCCTTTCATAAACAAAGCTGCTGATCGAGTGCTACTCACCTGGTGGACAACCTTTGGAGCAGAATGTAATACGCGGCCGTCCTGCCGCAGAGTGTGCACCACCCCGTAATGTCTTGGGGGGCTACGTGGGTCAGCAGCCGCAAACAGGATTGAGGACGAGTCCACTTGCAGGGTCCATACAGGACAAGATTTGTGTGCTATCCGGACCACATTTCCCACAATGCACAGTCTCATTCGAGCTTCCCATTGGTGGGTGTACAATATGAAAATGGCGAAGTGGGTTCAGCGTTTGCACACACTGTCTCCGTTCAAGCCTCTGAAGAGAAGCATATGGAGCTTCGAAACTCGTCAGGCATTTCCATTACGGAGCAGCTTCTACAAGCGGATCCTCGTCCCTGCCTTACATAAACAAAGCTGCTGATCGAGTGCTACTCACCTGGTGGACAACCTTTGGAGCAGAATATATATATATATATATATAGCACCGAATTTGCACTTGAAACCATTGAGTGGTCCGTACCTGTTTTTGCGCCGGTGGAAGGAGGCGGCGAGCCAGGATTTTATATATATATATATATATATAAAATCCTGGCTCGCCGCCTCCTTCCACCGGCGCAAAAACAGGTACGGACCACTCAATGGTTTCAAGTGCAAATTCGGTGCTTTATTTAAAGATAATCCACACGGCAACCAGTCAGTCCTGGCCAGTGCCCAGCATGGCGCGTTTCGACCAAGGGAACTCGGTCTTGTGTGTGTATATATATATATATATTACATACACAATGAAACAATTCAAAAACAAAAATATATTAATTCATTTAGACAATAAATTAAATATTACAAATTTAAAACCCCCAAAAACTCATTTACAAAAAATACTATTAAGAGTAAGGAAACCATTGGACTTCGGAGGGATTACATATACTATTCTCCCTCCAGTCTATACAACAGTAGGGAAAGCGCTGGACTTCGGAAGGATTCGATTCACTGTTCCCACTCCACTCCAGTCTATACAACAGTAGGGAAAGCGCTGGACCTAGGAGGGGTAAGATTTACAATTGCTACTCCAGTCTGTGGTACAGTAGGGAAAGTGTTAGACGTCAGAGGGGTTCAAGTTACTATTCCCACTCCAGTATATGCATCAGTAATGAAAGCCTTGGACTTCGGAGGAATAAAAATTACTATTCCCACTCCAGCTTGTGCTACAGTAGGGAAAGTGTTGGACTTCAGAGGGGTTAAATTTACTATTCCCACTCCAGTCCGTGCAACAGTAGAGAAAGTGTTGGACTTCGGGTGGGGGGGAGATTTGCTATTCCCACACCAGTCTGTGCTACAGTAGGGAAAGTACTTTACTTCAAACACATTTCATATTTGAATAACCTAATAATTTAGTTTTAAAAATATAAAACTCTTAATATAAACAATATTAATTTGCATAACAATATATTAAAAAATAAACAATTTATATAATTAATAAACAATTTAACTAATATCAATTTAAAAATAGTTATTATTTAATTATTAACTAACTTCATACCCTATACCTCTACAAGCCTACCAGCCCACACCTACAATATAACTAAAACAAATAAGTATAACACAGTTTACATAGTTAATAATCAATTAAATAATTATCAGTTAATAATTGTTCATCATGACTTAATAAACTTCCCACCCTATATCCCTACAAATTCAGCAGCTCACACCTAAAATAAAACTAAAATATATATTTATTGCACAAACTCATAATTATTAATCAATTAAATTATTAATACAAATTATTATCTACAGTTACTGCTGTCAGTGCTGGCCTTTTCCTCCGGCTCTAGCAGCTGTAGGGGTGGAAGGATCCTCTGTCCATGCGGTGACCTTCATCTTCTGACCCAAGACATCACCCCACGCCTCGGAATATCATCTTCACCGTCCCAGGCTGAGGGAGAGAGATCTCTGAGCACGTGTCTGCGCAGGCTTTGGCCATGCAGACTCCTCCTTAGCTCCAGAGACTGACTGTCGTTCCACATCCAGTGTTCTCAGATTAAAGGAAAAGACCTACTGACCCCTGCTATAACGGACAATCCCATAATAAATGGATCCGACCTGTGTGTTCGCTCTTGGGCGTTAGGTCTCTCCAGCCAGCCCTAAGGATCCTGAAATCGGACACTAGAGAAGTGGACCCTGTGTTGTTGGGGGCATCATTTTCAAAGGACTCCTTGATCCAGTTGTCACTGCAATTAAAGGAGGAAGGGCTTGCTCCCAGCTGCCTCCTGCTGCTGACGTGTTATAAAGCGCCAACATCCTTTCCGCGGGACGCTGTGTTGTTGGGGGCATCATTTTCAAAGGACTCATTGATCCAGAAGCAACCGCAATTAAAGGAAGAAGGGCTTGCACCCAGCTGCCTCCCACTGCTGATCCGCTATAATCACCAACATCCTCTCTGTGGGGCGGGACGCTGTGTTGTTGAGGGCATCATTTTCAAAGGACTCCTTGATCCAGAAATCACCGCAATTAAAGGAAGAGGGGCTTTCTCCCAGCCGCCTCCCGCTTTTTTTTTTTTATTAAAGTAATTTTTATTCTGATGTTTTTAGACATGAATTCAACAGAAAAGAAAAAAGATACATTAGTTACATCCATCCCATTTTTCCCCCTTTGCGGATTCCCTCCCCCCACCCTCCTGATCCAAAAGATAATTTAAACTTAACAGTTCTTTATAGACCACCTGGATTTAAGTAAAACCAAAAGACATTCAAAGAAAAGGGTCAACGTACTGAGGGGCAATATGCATTGCTCCTCTACCCCAAGCTGGATTCCACCGATTCATCATCCCCATTAATCCATCCGTTTAATGGCACCCAAATTTCAGATCCTTTTTTTTCAGCCCTATGCCCCCTCCGTTTATACACAGCCATCTCCCAGTGGTATACTGCAAGCAGTTTACCAAGCCAAAAATTAAAAGAAGGAGGATCGAGATCTAACCAGACACTAGCCAAGCAGAGCCTAAGTACAGTCATGGCTGTAAACACAAAAGTCTGGATCGGCCAAGCCATATCCTGATTACTCACCCCAAGGATTATCACTTGGGGGGGGGGGGTTGGGGGTTAGATCCAGTCCGAATCCCAGCATGTTTCTAAGCTATTTACCAATCTCGGGTTTGAGAGAATCGAGTTTGGGACATGTAGCAAGCATATGCACGCGGTCAGCGGCTAAACATCCACACCGTGAACAGTGAACACCAGAGGACCCCCCCCCACCTAGATATTCGTGCAGGTGTAATATACAAATTGAGCCAGGTTTTAAAACATTGTACTTGAAGGTTAGCCAAAATAAATGCTGACTGACCCAACAGGAGCGAGTCCTCGCATTCCCCAGTCCCTGCTTGTAAGAGGTCCTGCCAGCGATTTGTGTGTTTTAATAAATCATCTCCCATTTCTTTTTTTAATAGTTTATAAATTATAGACAATGTTGGCTGGGCTCCCAACAGAGTGTCCAGCAGAGGTATCTTAAAACAGCCAACTGTTCCACCAAATTTCTTAGACAGGGAATCCCTTATTTGTAGATATTTAAAAAAAAGTGATTATTCCCCAGCCCATATTTTTCCTTGATTGCATCAAACGAATACATCGTCCTATCTTCCATTAAATCCTCTAAGTTCCTCTCTCCGCCCAACATTTCATATAACCATCATGAAATATAGCTGGGAGTAGATTGTTGTTAGCCAGCGGGGTGTATCTGTGGACTCTTGCAAGACTCAGTTTCTTTCGGATTGCAGTCCAGACCCTAAAAGCACTCAACAGAGTCTTAAATGTAACCCTTTTAAAATAAGCGAAATCAATATGGCGCATAAGACAGCCTCGAGCTTCTATCCCATATATTAACTCATGTATAGAGATATTTGGTACTTCCATCGGCTCACTCTCATCTCTTCCCAGCAACCCGACCATCTGCTGAATAGATGCGGGCCAATAATACAGTTGGGAATTTGGGACCGCCCAACCCCCCCCGGCCTCTTGGCAGAGTCATATATTTTATGGCTCTTCAAGGGCGTTGTCCGGCCCATAAAAACCTAGAGATCATCTGGTTTAAAGCTAGAAACCAGGATTTATTAATTTCGACTGGGATGGCTCTAAATAAATATAACATTTTAGGTAGAAACAGCATTTTGATAACGTTGCTCCTGCCTAACAATGTGAGATGTAAGTTATTCATTCTAATAAAATCTATTTTAAATTTCTGTAATAGTAGTCCCAAATTAAGTTCAGTGATTTTCTCTACATTAGCATTGATCTCAACCCCCAGATACCTAGCATTCTGGGTTACTCGTTCATCCTCTAGATCTACCTTATCATTTTTAGCAATTTGTGTTTTACTGTCGTTAAGCTGGTACCCTGAAATATTGCCAAAGTGACTTGCCTCTCTCTCTATCTCCAAAAGAGCATCCCGCGGGCTAGGTGTAATTATGGCCAGGTCGTCTGCATAAGCTAAGATCTTAGTGTCCCCTCCTTTAGTGTGTATAGCCTGGATCGCTTTGTTCCCTTCTATCTTCCTAATTAATGGGTCGATATAAAGGGGGAATAATAGGAGAGAGCAAGGACAGCCCTGTCGCGTGCCTCGTGATATCTTAATTATATCAGACATAGAGCCCATCATGGCTATTCTGGCAGTAGGTTCCCGGTACATTTTCTGGATAGCTCTAATAAACCCTTTACCCAGCCCCTTTTTCTCCATAGTTGCCCATAAAAACGGCCAGGAGACCCTATCGAAAGCTTTTTCTGCATCTAATAATATTAGAGCCATAGGGTCTCCGGTAACCTTGGAGGAGTCAAATAGGGCGATAGTCCTACGAATATGATCTGTTGTGCCCCGGCCCGGGACAAATCCATGTTGGAAGGGAGAAACTAGCTTCTTAATGACTATGGCTAGTCGGTTAGCTAAGATTTTAGCATATATCTTCGTATATTGACCAACGTAATTGGTCGGTATGAGCCCAATTCACTAATGGGTTTACCTTTTTTTGGGAACACGACTATATTAGCCGACTTCCAGGATTCAGGGGCCTCCTCCCCTGATTGGGCCCTTAGAAATATCTCTTGCATAATTTTCAGTAAGTATGGAGTGAATGTTTTATAGAATTCCCCTGGGATTAGATCCGTACCAACAGCCTTACCTGATGGTGTGGATTTGATCGCCTTTCTTACCTTCTCTGCCTTTATAGGTGCTTCCAAGTTTTCTCTCTCCTCAGGGGAAAGCTGTTCCACAAACTGAGCATTTAAGTATTCTTCTATTGCTCTATCCTCCGCTTGGGTGTCCTCTGTATATAACTTCTGATAACATTTTTGGAACGCGGAGCGAACTGCTGCCGGCTCAGTGACTAGATCATTGCTTGGATCTCTAATTTCGGCTATTCGCGCTTGGACTACCTTTTCCCTAGTGCGGACTGCGAGCATATGGCCTACTCTTTCATTGCTCTCATATACCTTGCTACGCCAAGCCATAAACCTTCCTGCGGATTTCTTAATTGAAATTTCTGTAATTGCAGGCTTAGCGAATAATATCCTTGATTGAGCTGTCTCGAAGTCTCCCCCATTGGAAATAGTTTCTATCAGAAATGTTTCAGCTGTTACCAATTCCGCATATAGCGCACGTAAAAGTTTCTTCTCGTTTTTTTGGCTCTCCCAACCGTACTTAGACGTTTCCCCCCTAATACCAGCTTGAAGGGCGTCCCAGACTACATGGATGTTGGTGCTCCCTAGATTCTCTTCGATAAACCTGGGAATCCACAGCTTCATGTGCTGTACATAGCCCTCCTCGCTGAGTAAAGCGCTATTAAACGTCCATCGTGCCGGTGAGGGTTTAGTATGAATGTTTATTTCCAACACCAAGGGATTGCGATCGGACATAACTCTAGGATATTTATATATTCTGCAGCCCTGCAACAACTCCTGCGAAACAAAAAAGTAGTCCAATCTGGCATGTGTTTGATGTGGTGCTGAAAAATACGTGAATCCCGGGTCGTTGGATTCTAGCCTTGCCCACACATCAGACAACCCATGGAGTACCCTTAGTTGTTCCAAAGACCTAAAAACTTTGGGTTTACGGCCCTGATACGCTACCCCCACTTGATTAGATGTTTGACAGTTCATATTAATATTAAAGTCCCCACAAATAATAAGAGGAAGCGGCCAGCCCACAAGTTCCACATTAAGCCATTCGAATAATGGCGGATCATCGAGAACCGAACCATAAACCGAGCATAATGTAAACATGTTATTCTCTAGGCAGCATTGAATGATTACCCACCTTCCCAGTTTATCCGAGCTAGTCCGTGGGAACCAAGCTATTCCTTTCCGTGCCATAACTGCCATCCCTCTTGTCTTTGTGTCTTGTGTAGTGCTGGAAATCAATTGGTAGCCTGCCAACTCTGAGGCCTCCCGTCTACTAGCTTCGATGTGTGTTTCCTGAAGGCAGATAATATCAGCCGTCAGGAATTGGACATCCAGACTAACTCTCCGTCTTTTTGGGGGGTTGTTTAATCCACAAATGTTAATCGATGCTATTCTAAGCTTGCCCATTAATCAGAGAAAGTTCAATTACCAGCATGCGGCATACCCACACCAATTTACACATACCTGCCAAAATCAACATAAAGACCACCCAACTTTTCTTTTGGATCCCGCCCTCCCCACCCTCCCATGCCCACTCAAAAAGGCAAGAAAGGTCCATGGACCCCTGTGATGCCTCTTGCGCCCTGCCGTGCCCCTAGCTGCTCTCCGACTAAGTTTAAAAAAACGAAGAGAAAAGAACCCGAAAAAGAGAGAACCGAGAGAGTCCCTGCCGAAACTCTACCAGTATCCAAAAAGAAAACATCCTAATGTGTGTATCCCCCAAACACCCTACAGACAAGAAGTACAAAGCTTTGCCCTTATATTGTTCTCCGATTTACTTGAGAGTTCCTGCATATACTCCTGGGCTTGTATCTCTGAAGTAAACACTCTGGTTGTGCCTTTAAAGATGACCTTGAGTCGGGCGGGGTTCATTAAGAAAACCTCACAGCCCAGTTTCTGGAAAGGGGTGATTAACTGACGGAGCCTCCATCTCCTTTCTACCGTAGTATGACAAAAGTCCGGTTGTACAAAAAAGGAGTGCCCTTCAGCTGCCCGCCTTGCGTTGGGTCTGGCTTTCTCAAAGATTGCCTGGCGCAATAGAAAATTTCCCAAAACTATGAGGATAGCTCTGGGCTTATCATTCTGCCCTGCTCTCTTTTTCATCATCAGAGGGAATCGGTGTACCCTCTGCACCTCTGATTCCCAGTTCCAGTGTGCGAGTTCTGGGAAAGCCCCCTTAAGTAGTCTGAGGACAAATCCACGTATATCGTCCCCTTCCGCATTCTCTTCAATGCCCAGTAGCCACAGATTGTTTCGCCGTTGCCGGTTTTCGAAGTCCTCCAATTTCCAAAGTACATCAGTCATTCTGGCTTCATTTGTCGCGATTTGCTGTCCTGTATTCTCGGCCCCGGCCTCAAGCCCCACAATGTGCTCCTCTAGAACTGTAGTACGTTCGGAAATCTCTGAGCAGGTTTTGTTGACTTTGCGAATGGCCCCCTGGAGTTTCTTCGTCGGTACACTTTCCTCCTTGTTCTTGAGACGCTGAGAAGAATTCCTGTCACTGAACGGGCTAACAGAGTTCCGATTCCCTGTTCTGGCCTCATCCGGTATCTTGTCTCTCTTTGGATGTTTGTAAGTTTTACAGGCTCATTTCATGCTAGTTTTCTCCGTGGCGAGGTGAGCGGCTCTCACGGCAGTCACACAGCCGCCATCTTGCCTCACACCCCGCCTCCCGCTTCTGACACGCTATAAGCGCCAACATCCTCTCCATGGCGCGGGACGCTGTGTTGGGGCCATCATTTTCAAGGACTCCTTGATCTAGAAGTCACCGCAATTAAAGGAGGAGGAGCTTGCACTCAGCTGCCTACCGCTGCCGATGCACTATAAAGTGCATACATTCTCTCCGCGGTGCGGGACACTCCTGGGCGAAGGGCAGGCCCATCCGCGCCATTCAGAGCCCGGAGGAGGCTGGGCTGGGCCACCCCTCTAATGCCCAGCTTACATTCACGCTCCCCCCAAAAGGTACTTTTTGTTTTTAGATTGCATGCGATCTCGGGCTGATCGAAATTTGTACCCAGGAGCTCTCCCTGGTGTTGCATTCCACGAGATATTGACATTGACACTTGTGGGCATATAGAAGAGGTGCAATGGCAAGATATCTGTATAGGGACACTTTGAACTTGAGTGAAGCTTGGTTGTGTTATTGAAGGGGTGTGAGGAGCAACTTGGGGGTAAAAGAGCTGCCACGTTAAATTCTCTCAAGGACTGTGGTATAGTGCTCGGATCATAAGGGGGTGGGGGTAGAGCTGGTATCTTGTATTTAATTATTTTGAATAACATTTGTTTTTAATTTACAAGCCTTTAGAGGCTTCAATTATGGGCAAGAAGAAGCATACTGCAGTTGTCAGCAAACCCCAATTACCAGGTTAAAGGCAGTCATCTTTACTGAAATATATCTCAGGAGCAATGGGGGCAATTGATAAGCAAATTTCCTGTGTTGAGGAAATCATACTAACTTGTGGAGATCATACAGCGGCCTCCATGTCAATGCTTCATCCTCCCTCTACTGATCAAGATAACCTTCTAAGTAACGGCGAAGATATAGGCACAGTGATTGACAACCTAGATTTGATTTCTTCATCCAAACGACTAACCACCCCACCTGAGCGTATTAGAAAACCTCAACAACGCCACACATTGTCTGACAAGACTAAGGAGGTAACTCGGAATAAGAGGATAAATCCTGACACCAAAACTTCCCCCGATCAGTATCTACCTAGGCTGATCTTAAACATACTTCCCTGGACTTCCATGAAAGCCATACTCGAAAATTAGAGACATTATGTGAGGTGGTCAGAACCCTAGAGCAGTTTGTAAAACAATCATTGGAATTTTTAACAGCCCGTTTAAAGCAAGTAGAAAGTAACTCTACTACTTGCCTAGACCTGTTGAAAACCTTATTAATGGGGCGGACCACAAATATTATACCGCCTCTTCGTTTACCCTCACACGAGCCCTTGACTAAGGAAGTACCTAAAAACATAAATACAGGAAGAGCCCAGGGCTCACTTAATAATATACACCCCCAATTGCCCAGAGAGACCATGGGTTCTGACACCTCTAGTGGGGAAAGACCATCTTGTCAACCTATAGGCATCCCTGTTGCTGGAGATCAACCACCAGAACTCCCAATCCAGATAATTGATTCTTTGGATCTTTCCCTAGCTGCTACATCAAATAAAATTGTCTTGGCAAATGTTCCCACCTTATCTCCACAAAGTTATGAAACATGGATCTCACTAAGAAACAAATCTTTAAACTGGCTCGGAACTAGAACGTGCTTAACAGTGCAACCTTTTGAAGATATAAAAATTGTAAGGAGAGTTAAATGGGTGTGCAAGGCCCGGAAAACTCTCCAAACTCTCCCAGGTGACTGTATTGTGCTATCCTTTAAAACCCCACAGTTGGTGGAAACTGTTCTATGTAGAACTAGCCCCACAAATGTGTCCCCCCACACTATCTCCCCTTTATCACTAGGCTATTTTTACCAACTAATTAACACATCAAATTTTCTTAGTCCCCAGAACCAAGCCAACTTGAGACTGGTGATAGACTCTATTTATGCCATACCAACTCATAATCATTTTCAGAGCCTATCAAACCTGTATGGGTTAGATTGACTCAACAGGGAGCAGTGTGTGGACCATGAAGGAGAGGCAAGGAATTAGCTACTAATAGAAATGGCAGCAGGGTTTACAGGAGGATTGCACTGCCCAGTCTAGTCACAATCTATCTTGAATATTGCCCACCTCAAATGGCCAGCTGCCACTTGACCATAAAGTTAAATATTCATACAAGGGGTATGAGAGGCAACATGTATATACAGTACATTTCAAGGTCCATCTTTTAAAAAAAAAAAAAGGAGTCCACGTTGCTGATTGTAGTCTTGGTGTTTCTTTATTACATAAGTGCTGGGTTTTCATAAATACACAGCCAACGCGTTTCGCCCAAACATGGGCTTCTTCAGGGCTGTAATGTCATACAACATATACATATTCAGAAATCTACCGTCAATGCATTGTTGTATGCATGTAAAAATGACAATTAGTCCCAAGTGCTCAAAGAGGAGGAGCCTAGGGAATAAAGAAGCAAAGAACGAAAAATGTGTCCTCGACACTCACTATTACTATACTCTCTTCCCTCTTTTACACATTTTTCGTTCTTTGCTTCTTTATTCCCTAGGCTCCTCCTCTTGAGCACTTGGGACTAATTGTCATTTTTACATGCATACAACAATGCATTGATGGTAGATTTCTGAATATGTATATGTTGTATGACATTACAGCCCTGAAGAGGCAAGGAATTACTATACCTCTGATAGGCCTGACATAGATTTTCCATACATTCGACAAACAAGTCGCGATCCTCGTTGCTTGACACTACCCCACCACTAAATAGCAATACTATCCTGGCTGCCTCGAATAGTAACCAACCAGGCAGTCTCCCTGTAGACACCATTGAATTGGTGTTTTGGAATGTAGCAGGCCTATGGAATAAAATCAACAACGTAGAATGGCTAGAATTCGTAGCAGGTTTCTACTTCCTTTGCCTACATGAAACCTGGCTTACGGACCCTATACATATAAATGGTTTTAGAACATACTATGTCCCCTCAACCCCCTGAAACCATGGAAGATCAAAGGGCGGGCTATGCACTTATGTTTCTAATAATCTCCCACTTACTAAAATAAGTATGATGTCGCATAATTCTTATTATCAAATAATATGCGAAGCCTTGGGACCTGTTCGGCTAGCAGTGATTAATTTCTACAACAATACTACCATGTTAGAAATACTGGCTATAGTACGAAAACTGAACAATGACCTGGAGTGCCTTGGTATGAATAACAGTAAGAACCTGATTGTTTTATGGGTGGGTGATTTTAAGGCTCACTTATGGAATATGCCTTCTGAAAAAGCATGTGGATTAACTAACTTGGAAATTTTTTAGCAATCTCATTTTAATCATAATCAATATGGGGATAATCTGAATGAATTTATTTACAAATTTGACCTGGCTTTTTCTAACAACATTTCTTCCTATGCTCCAATTAAAAGTACTTTTAATGGGAGAGATGCCCACAGTATTATTGATTTTGTTTTACTGTCCAATAACTACGCATCATGTGCATCTAACTTTGTTACTCATACCATATCATTAAGTGACCACTTCCCTCAGAGTATTCAACTCTCCCTTGCCTTATTTTTTAATCAGCTCTATATTCAAAGCACCACTTTGGCTTAAAATATAGAGCTGGCTACCTTAAATGGATATACACTGCATTGGTCATAGGTCATGCCTAAGGGGTATTTAAAACAATTAATCAGCCCCCATAGAGAAGCCTTCGAGACCTGTTTGGATGGGAGAACTAATCCAAGGGCTATTATTAAGGCCTTCTTAGCAATTACACAAGGGATAACAGAGAACCTCTTTGTTGTCAAAAGGAATCAGAGACAAGCGAGAAAAGGGTGGGTTTTCTCTGAGTGCTCTAATGCCCACAAGACATTAAAGGGGGCACTATGTAAATCTCCCAGATGCAAATCTGAGGTTCAGTCATGTAGAACGGATTATAAAAGGACTCGGACACAAAGGAAAAAATAATTGAGAGAGAAAGCCTGGGAAGCTTTGCATGAGGTAAGTAGTATTAATGATAACAACTCGTTCTGGCGGGTAGTTAACTCCCCTCCACTAAGAGCTGAGGAACCTCCAGGAAGGAAATTGCAATCCTGGAAGATGAGTGGATAAAATATTTTCTAGCATCTATTCAACTCCCATCAATATGCTAGAGTTGGGCCATGACACTTCCAATAGTGATACCAATGCTATCCCCAAACCCCCAACATTCCTCCTTTTAGTTTGGAGGAAGTCGAAAAGGTGGGAAATACCCTGGTCCTGATGTCATTACAGTGGATCTGTTTAAGGCCAATAGCCCTTTATGGGGTTCCCTCTTGACATTGGTACTGAGGGCATGCTGTAATATAGGTTTCTTACCCATGTGGGCAGAATCAATTATTGTCCCAATTTACAAAAAGGGAGACCGCCTAAATCCTGCCTGCTACAGACCAATCTTCCTTCTTGATTCCTTAGCAAAGATAGCTGGTTGCATCATCCTGGACAGGCTGCAGGATTGGGAGGACTCCAATGACATTTTGTCAGATTTGCAATAAAGATTCCACCCTGGAATTGGGACTGTTGAGCAGGGGCTGAATTTAAGCATGCTCATTAGAAAGTACACCAAGATGAAAGAGGGGAATATTTTTTTGCCCTTTGTTGATTTGTCATCAGTATTAGACTGTGCCATCCTTGCCAAGTTGTGGGCAATCATGAGAGATCTGGGAGTGAAGGCATCGATTATTAACAGAGACTCGTATACGGGATGCAGAGCTAGGGTTAGATACGGCACCAGTGGAGAATGTACACAGAGCATAGAGAAAGGAGTAAGACAGGGCTGTGTCTTAGCACCCTTCCTTTTTTCATTATATATAAATAGTGTAGGGGCTGTGCTAATTCGCCAATGTAAACATCTTCCGCAGATTGGACACCGCCTTGTCCCGGCCCTCCTCTATGCGGACGATGCTGTTCTGATGGCTCGAACTCCCCTGGGCCTACAGAGCCTTCTTACTAAGTTTGTTGATTACATGCAGGACTTAGATCTTTTAGTTAACCAATCCAAAACGTGAATTATGAAATGTGGGAGAAGAACAGCAATGTGCCGAGACCTACAAAATCAAGGGTACAAATATTGGCTTTACAACCACTTTTTCATATCTCTGCATATTATTTGACAAAGAAGGCTCATGGTCCTGTGGTACAATTTAAAAAAGCAACTATGGCCCTACAAACTAGAAGATTGGGCTTGAACCCCCCTGATGAAATGATAAAGATTTATAAAGCCAAATGTGTGTCGCTTTATACGAGGCGGAAGTGTGGGGTCATACTAACTGTAGGGCATTGCAGATGGTGATAAATGATTTTTTAAAGTACCTTCTTGCCACTTCAAAGAGTTCCTCTGCATATGGCTGTCATGCGGACCTGGGTATCTCGTTCCTTACAGACTTAATAATGCTGCAGTCCATTCTATTATGGCACAAAATTCGAACATCAGACTATACTAGCTCAAATCGTGCCATTATCAGGGACTGTCTCAAGGCTAGCTCACCTTTACATATACCCTGGCTGCTATATATCCAACATTTCTTCCATGAGTTGGGGTATCCTGATTATTATGAGAAGCCTGAATCCATGGAAGCTATCAATAGGAAAGATTTGAAAAAATGAATGCATAGAGTACCTTGAGAATCTTAGATTGACCACCGAAATATTAAAGCCTAGTGTACTAAAAAATTGAGTCTGCCTATTTACCTATGAAATGCAACCTTATCTCAAACCCCAGGCATAGGTTAATTCTTACTCGCTTAAGAATGGATACTTATCATCGTTTAATTAGTTTTCCTGAAATGAATGATTAGTCTGCAAAATTAATAAACTGTCCCTGTGATAGCCTGATGACACAGAGTACTATGCATGTAGTCCTCTTCTGTAAATGATACAGGACTTTGAGAAAACTTTATATGTTAAGATCGCTTAATTTTACACGTCACCCAGTTTATCTTTATTTACAGTCTTTGCCCTCTATGAAGATATGCTGTATTATGTCAGGCTTTTTGTGGGCTGTATGTTATGCTGAAAATGTTTTTTAAATGTTCAGGATTAGTATTGGGCACTATTATTTTAAGAAAATTAATATTTTTATGAACTGTTTTTCATCACATTGTGTATAAGATTTTATAATGTAATGTTTTGTACTTTTATAATTTTATCTTGAGATCGATTAAAGTTCTTGAATGAATGAACAAATTATATTTAATTATAACTTTATTAACTGCCCACCCTTTACCCCTACAAATCTAGCAACCTTCACCTAAAATTAAACAAAAATAAAACAATATGAATTAACAAACAAAATTATTATCAACGACATACTTACTTAAAAATTAATTAATTTTTACTTAACTTCTCACCCTATCCCCTATCAACCAGAAAACCCGCTACAAATTACTATTTACAATTAAATTAAAAGGTAAAAATCACTTGAAATTACTAACTATATTTAAAAAACGTCATAACAATTATACAAACAATAATAACACATAAAATTAACATATGCATTAAAATAATCCCAAAACGATATTTTGAACAACTATATTATTGAAAACGATATTAAAAACAAAGAACAGTATTATTTACCTAAACAAACGATATTCCTGACACAAAAATATTGGGATGCACAAATATCGTTATCACGATTTTTGTTTTCCGATATTGCTGTTTGCTGATATTAAAAACTCAATAGTTTGTCCATATACCCCTACCTGTAAATTAGATGGTTCTGTTAAACTCATTATCTTTTACCTATGCAGTTCGTGTTGGCCCCTCCCTCTTCCCATTGTGCAGCCACCCAGACTTTGACGCTGCATTTGTTCCTTTTTGTTCCTTTTCACTAACAGATTTGGGGTTCCTTCCCTGGTTGTGGCAGTGATTGCCCAAGAACTGTGACTTCAGTTCCCTGCCCAACATTTCCGCCTCAACCAACAATCTCTCCAGGTGAGCTGTTTTCCTAATGCCAAGCCTACATTCCACAATGGTGTTAGTTCAAATGGCTTGCTGAATAATGCGACGGATGTGACCTGCCAAGCTCCTTGAGCGTGTGGGACAGAAGATTTAATGAAGTGATTTAATTTCATGCACAAACTGATGGTGGGAGGGGTATTAGGTGATGACTTACATAAATTGCCTATCCGTACAACCCAACACTTCAAAACCGCTGTGGGTGTAGCTTCCCAGTGCCGTAACCAAATTGTAAACGAGGATTCAGTCAAGGTATTTAGAACTGATATTGCGAAAGTGATTGCATTCTTTGCCTGGGCTGGCAGTAGAAAGGGACTCATTCTAATAAAGCCAGATAGGGACATTTCAATCCAAGCGTTAATGACCTGCTGGGAAGGCATTCCCTCATCATGGTTCGGCTGTAGAGTGAAGATGCATTTACTTTAAGGCTTTGCTATGCCTATTCTTTGCAGGCAATGCATGGTGAGGCTGGGTAGGGCCTACTCCACCTAGCACTAACTTGTTTGTTGCACATCTCTTTGCTTCTAAGGTCTAACCGGTCGAGATCACTGGTACATCATGGCTTCTTGTGCCCTGCTGGTGTGCTTAGGTACAGCTGGGATCATCTTCTTGGTGGTGATGCCAGGTAAGAATCATCGCAATGGTCGTTGGGGGGTGGGGCGGACAGATAGTATCGGAGCATGGCTTACTTTTCACCGAATATGGAAGACCCTCACCTTCTATTGTATGTAGTTTATTCAGGTAGGATTTCTACATTCCAGAGTACAGTTTCTTGCATATTTCTAGTAAAGTGTACGAACTTTGAAAAAAACTGCAGTCTCAGTTAAAATGTTTAAAAAAATATTTAGATCTTCATTATGGGTTGCCCACCATTTGATGCATATATTGTCCATTCTGTAAATACTGATACCACGGGGGAAGCACCATTTGTACATCATAATACGTTTTTAGGCATTGAAATGGAGGTATCCCAGTAGTAGCTTGTGTTTTTTCCATGGTGCGTGCTCCGCCTTCGATTTCACGCAGTTTGACCACATGATTTGCTCCTGGTTTCACCTGCTGAAACCGTACGGGTAAGTATCTGTACGAGATATAGTCCGCAACCTATTTACTATCCAAATTCAGGTGCAAAGCAAAGCTTGGCCAGAATCAGTATGACTTCAGGCTTGTAATAACCCCCTTAGTGTCCATATGAGCTACTGAAACCTGGTTAGCAATGGTTTTGATGCAAATCTTAATCTTTTTTGGTATTCTGGAAATCAATAGAAGACAGTTTAGGACAAACTACGTATAGTATGTAATTGATATGCATCAGGACAGGGAATGGTAGGACAGGAGATTCTGGAGTAGGCTAAGACCTCACCTGAAATATAGTGCGGAAGTGGACCATCACCTACTACTCTACAGAGGAGCAGCAGGAGGAACAAAACAGGAAATGGTAGGACCAGCTAATAACAGTAGGGAAGGTTGGGTGACTGAGTAGTACAGTGGGCAGAAGGTTAGATTATGAAAATAGCAATTTGTTAAAAATATTCAGGAAATAACAAATGTTAAAAGAATCAGGTGAGTAAAAGAATGCCATTTATTCCGACCATATTACAATACCAGAGGCCTATCAAGATGTCGTTCGGAGTTTCCTCCGACCGACACCTTGGCAGAAACTGGAACGACCGGCCTCCGGTCGGCAGTCCTGACCGCTGAATTATGATGCGACCTCACATGGTGCGGTCTCATTCTCCCATTTCTCTATGGGAGCTTGTGTTACGGCTGTAAACCGGACGTAACAGAAGCTCCCATAGAGAAATGGGAGATTGTGTTAATCCCTGCACCCCGTGGCAGGCACCTCAGATGCCTGCCACAAGGTGCAGGGATTAACAGATGGGCACCATAAGTGCTCCCTCGGACCCCAAATGGAGGCCGCAAGGGAAAGGGGGTCCTGCTAGGGGTCCCCAAACATGCTTTCCGACAGGGTTTCCATGTCGGAGAGGCCGGCATGGAAACCCTGCCAGAAACCGTGCATCGTAATCCGGACGGTGTTAATCGCCATCCATATGGATTACGGGCCGGTTCCAACTGGCCAACGGTCTCCTTGAGCCCATCGCAAGCCAGCCGGAATGACCGGCCAGTTTCAATTCGGACCGGCTGCATCATAATCAGCCAGTCGGAATTGAAACAGACGATGTTGGTCGTAAAGCCTGTGACCTAAGGTCGGAGGCTTTACGACCGTCTTCGTAATAGGCCACCAAGTCTAGCCAATACTGGCAGTATATAGGGTTGATGAGTGTTAATTAATACTGGATAAACAAATAAGATGTGATCACCCTGTAACTGACGGGTACAAAACTTAAAATTCTATTTAGATGAACCGATTGATTGAACCATAAATTATCTTCAATCTGAATACTCCCTCTCTTAAAATGTATGTAAATTCAACAAACCTGCATATCCAAAAAGATAGATAAAATTGCATATCTTCAACAGGGAGATATTTACGTAATGACCCCATACTTTCAATTTTAATACAGTGGTTAAAATCCAAATCGCAATTTTAAATACTAATCCATGTCTTTAACCATTGTATAAAACAATATCTATATTAAAGTCTATTTGGTTGAGATTTAGTTTCAAGCAATTGTCAGCATTTTTTACAACTAATTGAAAGAAAGAGTAATGCTTCAATGAAGTTAATATATTGGACCTATCATATGCCAGGGAATCCAGATCACTAAATCTCAAAGAGAATCACATCCCCAAAAGTAGGCCATAACCACAAAATAATATTCCTATCATATCTAATTCCAATCTGAGAACCTCTTTCTTACCAACAAATGTTGTTTCTTTAACGTGCTCTAATTGGTCTGTGATCTTACAATATTCTACCGCACATAACGAAATTCCCAGGGCTTTTCGCAATTTGACATTAATGTAGCTATATAAACTGATCTGCATAATCTCCAATAGTCTGCCAACCCCTTCGCTCATGCATGTACAGTAGTCTACTACTCCTGCCTACTTTGCACTATAACTAACAATAGACGGATGCATTGAGAGCAAGGGCACAACCTACACTACTAGTAAGCAAATAATTGAGTCGGTTTGTTGTGTGAAAAGAGAGCTGTGGCGGTCTCTCTGGCAAAGATCGCCAAAAAGCCTGTTTGACCCGTTAGGATCTTCTAATGAGCTGATTGCACTCATATATATCAAAGTAGTGCAATGAAACTCTATGCACTACTAGGATAGATGGAAACTCTTATGAAACAGGGGATGGATAGCTGGAAAAGAGATATATGAGCAAACGGAGATGTGGACCTGGAAGCTGGAATAGGGGACCCCAGCACAGGGACTGAAGATGTTTGAAGAGAGAGGAAAGAAGGAACATGACAGAGACAGCAGGGATATTGTGTAATCTGGAACAGACACTAGAAACCATCAAAGTAGAAAAAACTAATATTCACCAGGCCTTCCTTGGGAACGGAAAATGAAATTGACTTTTGAAATAACATAGAGATTCAGAACAATAAAGGTGCTTTCTCAACATCAAACCCAACACCAAGTTGTTGCTGTGACAGGCCCACCGCTTTTTAAGTTACAGAGCACGAGAGAGCCGGGTGGTGAACTAAATAAAGTTTACTTGTTAAGTGATTCTAATTCTTAAAGTTCTTTCCTAGTTCCTTTGTTGCTCAGTACTCCAAGCTCCACTTCGGCTTCAGGTTTAATAGCTAGCAGGAAAGACATTGGGTAGCAACTCTGAGGTCTTGCAGGGACTTAAAAACAATCAGGGCAATCCCACGTGAGAAATAGGTGTGCATGTGAAATGTGTTCTGGCATAATTTTTACGTCGAGCTTACAGACAGCTTTAGGTGTGTTGCCTGTCTCGATCCTAAATAAAAAATGCATACACACACATAACGTGTGTGTATGTATATATATGTGTGTGTGTGTGTGTGTGTATGTAGATATGTGTATGTATATGTATATAAATCAATACCCTTTTCTGGCTTAGAGTGCCACATAAATTATGCAAAAAAGGATTCAAGGAACTCTGGGTAGTTCCCAGGTTTAGGCGGAGAACACCAGCGACACTGAATCTGCTCACCTCAAATGTCTGGTTTTCTAGCAAAGTGTTTAGGCGTAGGCTTAGCACAGTTCCATCCATGTCGAACTGTAAAATGACAAAAGCCTTTTACCATTCAAGGCACAGTATTACAATAGAATACAATGCATTTGTAAAGCACACAGCTACCTTCAAAGATGCAGCCTGGTGTTAGCGGAAAGATCACCTCCAATAATCCTAACAGCTGAGATCCTAAATAACTTCTAGGCAGGAGTCAAAGAGTAAGGTTTTTTAGGATCTAAAAACCGCTTCAGTTCGGCTGGTTCTCAAGCCAAGAGAAAGAACATTTCACAACTTCGAGGCCAGGAAAACAAATGATCTACCTCCTCTTCTGGCCTTGTTAATGCGGGGCATTCGAAAGAGTTTAAGTTTGTTGGAAATCAACGATCTCTCCTGGACATAAGGCTTAAAGCGGCACCTGAGATAAAAAGAACCGTTATGAGTGTAGGCCCTGAATGCAAAGATGAGTGCCTTAAACTTGATCCTTTTATTCACTGGAAGCAAATGGAGATGATGTAGGTGTATGTTTTTTCTGGGACTCGGCTCAAGCCGAGTCCGAGGATGGCTGCTAACACTTCCTGGTTTGAAGTGTTGGCAGCCAATCAGATCCGGGCACTAGATTGGGAGGGGACGCGGATCCTCCACATCCCTATATATATATTTGAAATTTATTTTAATAACTCTGCAACTACTGAATGGATTTACTCCAAATCACAACAATGCACTTGCCTGGACCAACATCTACCTTTCTGCCAAATTTGGTGTAATTCCGTTCGGCAGTTTGGGCTGTAGCCGCGTCTAAAGTTCCTATGGAAATTAACATGAGGAAAAAGCGTTTCGGGACACCCCCCTTTTTCTCATGCCGCTTGACGGATCACCCCGAAACTTTCAAGACAGCGGCTGAAGTGAGTGGCAAACTAGTTTTTAAAATGTCGCGGGGATTTATCAAACATTGCCAAAGTTATTGGCAAATTAAACAATACTTTTCCTATGGAAACTAGGTCCTAACTATAACTATCTACTGGCAACTGCCATTAGGATAGATAGATATATATTCACACCAAAAACAAAGTTTAAATTAACGCTATAGTTAGGTAAATTTGTCAGTGACAACATTAACGTTTTGAACTAAAAACAACCACAGAAATTCACCAGTTATAGTTAGCAGCAATAACTATAACATGCGCCCCTGCCATGCACTTCCTATGACCTCACATATGACATTACTCATGACATGTTCTATAACATCCTTTAATGCATTACTGATTACATCATCCAAGCTTCTTTTGCACACATTGCTCTATAAAGGGTATACCATTAGAGCTATGAAAGTAAGTGTACAATAGCTCAGAGGAATATGAAGCGTCTTTACTGCTATCATACATACACCCACCATAGGTAAAGCAAGATTGCGTTATGTGCAACATTAACCCTGTACAATACACTTCATGGGTAGCAGAGTTCATGGTTACTATTAAGCACAGATAAAAGGGTAACCTGTACTGCACACAGTGTTCAATCTGTATACAACTGTTCAGGGAAAACCAAGTTCCTCCAGATACTCAAGTCTTATTACATAACTAATGCCCTACTATGGACAGTCTTTACCTGTATCAAACCCCTGACAGAAACTGAACCTATGTTGAGAAATGAAATTAATATGAGTAGGAAAGTGGGTACTGTTATCACTGATTACTCTATGGAGAGAGTTTACTCTGTACCACATTATTTGCAGATAGTGAAATTCTAAATGAGAAATACACCACAGAGTATTAAAAATATTCTCCTAAAAACTGTGTACACTCTGCAAAACTTATCTAAAGAGTGACTGTTCACTTAAAATAACCAGGGTCTGAAGGTGCTAAAGATCAAGCTACTTGCAGCCTTCATACTGTGGTGAAAGCTTTACACATAGTCCATCTTCTGAAGCAACACAAGCGCATGTACATAGGTTAGTACCTGGTGCACACAGTCTTCTATGTTATGTAGAAACTGTCATGCTGAGACGATTCTGTCTAATAACTCAAGGCTGCCTGCAATACTTGGTATGTAGTACGTAGAATCTTTGCCCTGCTGGAAACTTTTTCTGCAGTACCAAAAAACCTGTGTGGAACATAAGGAACACAAGTCAACTGTCCCGTGCACAGAGAGTTAGTCTTCTATACAAACATTTATAACATGTTCAATTCCTTTACACACCTGTGGTGCATTAGGAGCACATGCATTTTGTAAAAACTTATACCGATTAACTGGACACTGGCTGTACAAAATTGGGTTGAAAAGTCATATGATAGATACCTTCTATTATGTAAACTATAAAACAAACTAACATACTCATTTGTTTATATCATCAGTGATGTCATAAACAATGACTTATGAGATGTTATGAGTAATATCCTAGACAGTAGCGGCCGGTGTCTCGTAAGAGTGGCGAGGGGTCTGACTGATAGCACAAATTTAAAAAAAACAGCTTACCTGCTGCATTGCCGGATCCGCCTAATCGCACTCTTCTAAGCTCCTCTCCACTGCAGGCACTGGCCTCCAGGCTCCACTGCTGCCATTCCTGGCGCTGCACTCATGCTGGTGCAGGCAGCATGAAAGCAGCGTCCGGATTGGCCTGAGCACTGTGAATTTGCACTCCCAGTTAGACTGGGAGCCTGTGCCTGCTGTCGCCAACCCGGCAACGCAGCTCAGGTTGTAGACCGCTTCAGTGCACGGTTTTGCCGTCCTGAGACGGCCGGCCAAACCCACATGCGCACTGATACCAGTGCTAAACACTTCCTCTCGTGCCTGCCCCGCCCCTCCACGATGGCCCCGTCCCCAAAACTCTGCTGCTAGAAAATAAATAAAACAATAATAAACAATAATAAACCTGGTTAATTATAGGTTTATTTTTCATGTTTTAAGGCTGCTGGCAGGTGGGGCAAGGCTCCTCCGCCATAGCGGAGGTGCCGCCGCTGGTCATAGAACATGTCATGATTGATGTCATATGTGAGATCATAAGTAGTGCATGGCGGGAGCGGAAGTTATAGTTGGTGCTGCTAACTTTAACTGGGGAATTTCTGTGTTTTTTTGTAGTTCAAAATGTAAATGTTGTCAATGACAAATTCACCTAACTATAACGTTACTTTAACCTTTGGTGTTTTCAGTAAATTTCTATGGTTTCTTTTTTAACTAAAACAGATCTTTTTTTCACACCTAACTATAACGTTACCTTAACCTTTGTTTTTTTCAGTGAATGTCTAGGGTTTTTTTTAACGTAAAATAATGCTTAATTACCATACGTAAATGCAACCCCCCCTGTGCTCGGAGTGGGGTGTAGGGTGAGGGGAAGGACTAGCCTCTCCTTTCACACCTCTCTCTCAAATGACAGGTGTGCGTAGTAGGGTGTTGAGGATGGACTAGCCTCTCCTTCGACCTCTCTCTCTCTCTCAGATAAAAGGTGTTTGTAGTAGGGTGTGTGGATGGACTGGCCTCTCCTTTGAGACCTCTCTCTCAAATGTCGGGTTTGCGTAGAAGTGAGTGGGGAGAGACTGGCCTCTCCTTTCACACCTCTCTCTCAGATGACAGGTGTGCGTAGAAGTGAATGGGGATGAACTAGCCTCTCCTTTGAGACTTTTCTCTCAGATGACAGGTGTGCGTATAGAGTGTAGAGAGAGACTGGCCTCTCCTTTCAGACCTCTCTCTCAGATGATGGCTTTGCATAGTAGTGAGTGAGGAGGGACTTGCCTCTCCTTTCAGACCTCTCTCTCAGATGACAGTTGTGCGTATTAGTGAATGGGGATGAACTAGCCTCTCCTTTGAGACTTTTCTCTCAGATGACAGGTGTGCGTATAGAGTGTAGAGGGAGACTCGCCTCTCCTTTCAGACCTCTCTCTCAGATGACGGGTTTGCATAGTAGTGAGTGAGGAGGGACTAGCCTCTCCTTTCAGACCTCTCTCTCAGATGATGGGTGTGCGTAGTAGGGTGTGTGAATGAACTAACTTCTCCTTTGAAACCTCTCTCTCTCAGACAACGGGTGTGCGTAGTAGGGTGTATGGAAGGACTAGCCTCTCCTTTAAGACCTCTCTCTCAGATAACAGGTGTGTGTAGTAGGGTGTGGGGAGTGGCAGGCCTCTCCTTTCAGATCTCTCTCTCTCTCTCTCTCTCTCTCAGATGATGGATGTACATAGTAGTGAGTGGGGAGGGACTGTCCTCTCCTTTCAGACCTCTTTCTCAGATGAAGGGTGTGTGTAGTAGGGTGTATGGGGAGCGACTGGCCTCTCCTTTGAGACCTCTCTCTCATATGACGGGTGTGCGTAGTACTGAGTGGAGAGGGACTACCCTCTCCTTTCACAACTTTCTCTTGGATGAAGGGTGTTCATAGTAAGGTGTATGGCGAGCGATTGGCCTCTCCTTTGAGACCTCTCTTACAGATGATTGGTGTGTGTAGTAGTGAGTGGAGAGGGACTATTCTATCCTTTTACACCTCGTTTTCAAATGACGGATGTGCATAGTAAGGTGTGTGAATGTACTGGCCTCTCCTTTCAGACCTCTCTCTGAGATGATGGGTATGTGTAGTAGGGTGCGTGGATGAACTAACCTCTCCTTTGAAACCTTTCTCTAAAATTACTGGTGTCCATAGTAGGGTGTGTGGAGGGACTTGCCTCTCCCCTGAGACCCCTTTATTGTATGACGACTGTGCGTAGTAGGGTGTGGGAAGAGTCTTAACTCTCTACTCAGAACTATGCACAAGCTTATAGGCATAAATAGGAGACTCTGATAAACACCATCTCCAGTAATTTTAACGATCTTGCAAGAATCTTGCAAGATCGTACATTTAAAAAAAAAGAATTAACCTACTCATCACAGTACTTATCTCTTACACACTTCCTCTCAATAACAAGGGGCACAATATGCATTGCTACCAGTAGACTGTATTGAGACCTCACCTCTTCTTTTATTACTATTCACGGACCCGCAAAATTGGATTATTTTAAAAAATATATACATTTATTTTTATCACAGTAGTTATCTCTTAGAGACTTCCTCTCTAAATATAGGGGGACAGCATGCCTTTCTGCTGTCCCCTTATATAGCTTTTTAGGTTGAGCATTCGAGACCTCTTGAATATACTTTAGTATATACTTATATACTTTAGTATATACTTATATTTGTATGTACTTTGTGGGCTCTGGAGATCAGCCCTAGGACTTGTCTGCTTCCGCTTAGGGACTTTTTTTCCTGTTTACCTGCCTCTATTTAACTGTCTTGATAGAAAACAACCAGCAGAGGTCTGTAAAATACCAAAATTGCTTTCTGCTGAGGGACTTTCTTTTTTGAATTTTTTTTCTGGCTACTGGCTCTATTTAACTTTCTTGATAGAAAACGACCAGCAGAGGTCAGTAATATACCATAATCACTTTAGCATTCTCTAGATTCCAGTCCATAGAAATTGTCTTCCACGAGCACCCGTAGACAATATTTTTTCAAATCTTGTATTTTCAGTGATATGACCACCAAAAGCCCTGATTTTGTATTAAAAACAGAGCTTTGGACTATACAATTTCCCTCTGAAAGGCAATATTTCTCTCCATGTGTTCCCATACCTGGCGTGTCACGCAGTTTGGTGCTTACTTTCCCTCCATGTTAAAGAACAGTAGATGTTTCAGCACCCAGGCTAATGTGCTGCATAGCTAAATACATATAAGGTCCCAAAGGCGAGATCGATTGCATTGCAAATGCTTGTTGCTAAAAGACAGTGACCACAATGTTTTGGCAACCGCTGACAGATGTTTGCTTTGCGCCATGAGTTAGGACCAGCTTCTGAAAACCTTCCTTCGTTCCCTTGGGCCACTTATCCAGCAAATAACCCGAGCTTCTCCATTCCATGACTTGTTCTCTACCACTTTGACCTTTTTGGACGTCCTTAGTGAATATTCAAAACATGTTTTGGCTGAAGTTTCCTTAATGCTTATGGGTCATTTGGACACTGCCTGCATAGGGTTGAAAGGCTAACGTCCAGTACTGAACAGTATATTCAGGGCACAAGTCTTAAAAAAAGAAGTGGGGGTACTAACCAAGTTAGGCAGTATGCAAGTGACATCATGGTGCTTGACATCACATTTTATTACATCACAGCACAACATCGCACGTAGCTTCACAGGAAGTGGCATCACAACCCATTGGCTCACAAGAAGTGACATCACATCTTAAACCCGCGCACATAAGTTTAGCAGGTCTATCATGAGTATGTTTGAGCGCATTACAATATTTAACAAGTGAGATGTTAAGTTGGGGTTGTGTCAAAAACGTGATGCAACCCCGACACAAAATCTGGGTCTCGGCTTATACATTTATTTTTTGTAAAAACTGCACAAGGAAATTGGCAACAAGGAGAAACGTGGCAGTAAATCTGTTCTGCTTAGTTGGTTGCGAAGACTGCATTTTAAAATATCTTATGTGGTTAAGGCACCTGATGCATAGATGTTTGTGTGCCAGCTAAATGTAGGTGAATAATATTAACGGTAAGATAACTCTGGAGGTTAACTTATTTGTTGGAGAGATGTGTTTTATCTAGTCCCAGTTTTGAATCAAAGTAGCTTAGAGGGTTAATATCTTCTGCAAAGTACATTATACAATACGCAGATTACAGATTTTTATTTTATGTAAATGGATAAGTGAGTTACTGCTTTTATCACAGAGATCCTTTTGTTACTTGCAGTTAATAAATTGTAATCCTTCTGATATAGCACAGTGAGCTATTATTGTCAATGTATCTGTACGTGTGATGTAAAACTCTCTTGACACCCTGCATTGGGTTGAGTAGCACTATAAAAGAAATAAAACAAAATTGTGGTATTTAAATTGTTATTTGTGTAAATACTGGGACAGACCAACACATCTGACATTCTTACTGTGCATGCATATCTCTTATATACAGGGACTGATCAAAGTCAAAACCATGCCTCTCAAGTACCTGTGAAGTGATAAGATGTGTGCCTTTGTTCCCCCTCCATAGTATTTAAGTCTGAGGCTCCAGATAGCTCTTAGCCAGGATACTCCAACAGGAGTCCTGATGGGCCCCTTAACTTCGGCCTTTGTAATGGGCCCAGCTGGAATCTGATACGCCCTCTCCCTGCCTGCACTGTGCTGCTCAAAGCTGCTAAATGTGTCCCGGTGTCTGAAAATTACACAGGGACAAGTTAAGCATATTTCTGTGGGGCCAGCCTCTTGGCAGGGGAGACGGCGTCCACCCTAGGAAAAGAGTTATACCCCTTCTACCCGCCTATACCCTCGACTTGTGCCCTGAGTATATTGGAAACGAATGTTCCATTAGAACGAACATATTTCCCCCTGACTTTACTTGTACTTTGCACCCATCTGCATCTTCTTTGGTTGGCCAAAATATATATTTGCATTCACTTACCAACCACTATGCCGTCAGCACTGTCTGCTTCTATGTTACATCCCTGTTTGGGACCATGATATCATTTCTTGGTCGAGCCTAGCGCAGCGCGCATGTGCTGCTCTATGGGAGGCTTCTTGTGAGCACTCCAAACTTCTCCGTGTGGGTGTGACTCCGCCCACACATTTGATTGGCCTTTGCGTGTGGCTTTCAATAATGAAAGCACGCAAATGGCCAAAGGCGGGTGCAAGTCCCACCTCTTTTTCAAATGTTCACTCCCACAGCGTTTTGGTCTCGGGAGCGAGCAGCGGCGCAGGGTGGCAGCTGCATTCCTTACAGCGCGCGCACCACTCGCACACAGTTCTCTGCAGCAGGCCTTAACCCGCCTCGCTCTCTCACCAGTTCCATGTCTGCAGGTGCATCTGGTGTGCAGGCACTGTGCAGGCAGAGACAGGAGCAGGCACTTAAAATGTGCAGACTCCTTGCACAGTGGGGTGGAAGGGTAGGGGGCAGCTACCACAGCGCAGTGGGCATCAGGGCAAACCGGGCACCTCTGCGCCAGCTGCACGGACACATTAAAACCAGCAGGCACTGTGTCCGATGCCTAAGACCCGTCTCTCCTGTCTTAAATGTAATCACCATTTTGAAAAGATGGCACTTCTGTCGGTGGAGTGTGTACTGTTGATTTCTTGGCGCTCTTTCTTTTTATTCTGTAAGCATCTTAGGACAGGGCCCCTCCTGGACCAGGCCTTGGTTTTACAGGAAAAAAACAAAGATGCAATGTCTTGATGCCATGAGGAAGAAGCAACACCATGAGATGGTGGCATCGCACGGTGCCCCCATGCCA
Source organism: Calotriton arnoldi (assembly GCA_963921515.1). Taxonomy (NCBI): domain Eukaryota; kingdom Metazoa; phylum Chordata; class Amphibia; order Caudata; family Salamandridae; genus Calotriton; species Calotriton arnoldi. Next base: position 1,762,240 of record CAWUFW010002956.1, on the reverse strand, counting down.
AGGTACCCAGCAGCCCATGCACATCAGGCGCCAGGGGCTCCTGAATAGATACGTGTCCTTTTAATAACCATAGTCTTCTATTTGCATTTTTTGTTTGCATAAGGCCCTGCAGAGGAGCAGTCCCTTCAAATCAGGCACCCACTCAGCCAAATGAAAGGGGGCTTGGTCTCCCTTCTGTGCCAATAAATGACATGGCCTAATATTTAGCTGAGGACATAAACTCGGCACACTGATAAATCAGAATTCTTGCCCCCAAGCGAACTGTACTCGTTTAATCAGCCTCAGAAAGATGACGAGCCATGCAGTCCGTCCGGGTTAGCGGTTGTAACCTGCACTTTACCCACAGTTCTCAGGAGCAGGCGCTCAACCCTAGAGCTACGTAAGCATTTGTTAATCCGCCCACGTACCATGACATAGCTCGGCACAGCATAACACACACCACACCACTGTGTAACACAACACTGAAAACACGTGACCTGGACAACAGCCTTTAACCATCCGGGCTACCCGCTCCAGTCTCTCCTCTTCCCCAGTGCGTATCCCTCATGCCATAGTGCAGAGTGGAGAGTCTGGGCAGCAGCTGAACAACACGCACTTCTGTAGTAGGTGCATGAACCCCCCTGCGAATGTGCTGATCCACAGGCTTTCCTCCCTCCCCTCCACCCCAGTATCCCTGCGTGCTGTGCTGTGCTGCGGGTGCGTTAACCCACTTGGCTAACTGCTGAGGACGCACGGGCTACCATCCCCCCCCCTCCCACCATCAATTGCTGCATACCATGCAGCAGGTGCATTTATCCGCCTGGCTGTCTGCTGAGGATGCACAGGCCCCCTTCTCTCTCCACTTCCCCAGTTTCTCTGCATACCGTGCAGCAGGTGCCTGAACCTACCGGGCTCTCTCGCAATGATCCGCAGGCTCTCCTCTCACTGACTGACTGACTGACTGACTCTCTCACCCTCTCACTGACTGACTGACTGACTCTCTCACTGACTCTCTCACTGACTGACTCTCTCACTCTCTCTCTCTGACTGACTCTCACTGACTGACTGTCTCACTGACTGACTCTCTCACTGACTGACTCTCACTCACTCTCTCTCTCACTGACTGACTCTCTCACTGACTGACTAACTCTCTCACTGACTGACTGGCTGACTCACTGACTGACTGACTCTCTCACTGACTGGCTGACTGACTGACTAACTGACTGACTCTCTCACTCTCTCGCTCACTGACTGACTCTCTCACTGACTGACTGACTGACTCACTGACTGACTGACTCACTCTCTCTCTCACTGACTGACTCTTTCACTCTCTCACTGTCTGACTCTCTCTCTCTCACTGTCTGACTCTCTCTCTCTCACTGTCTGACTCTCTCTCTCTCACTGTCTGACTCTCTCTCTCACTGTCTGACTCTCTCTCTCACTGTCTGACTCTCTCTCTCACTGTCTGACTCTCTCTCTCACTGTCTGACTCTCTCTCTCACTGTCTGACTCTCTCTCTCACTGTCTGACTCTCTCTCTCACTGACTGACTCTCTCTCACTGTCTGACTCTCTCTCTCACTGACTGACTCTCTCTCACTGACTGACTCTCTCTCACTGACTGACTCTCTTGACTCTCTCTCACTGACTGACTCTCTCTCACTGACTGACTCTCTCACTGACTGACTGACTCTCTCACTGACTCTCTGACTGACTGACTGACTCTCTCACTCTCTCTCTCACTGACTGATTAACTGACTCTCTCACTGACTGACTCTCTCACTTACTGTTATACAGGTACTATTTCCCAACCTTCACCCTCCTGTTATTTATGCCCCCCCATAACAAAAAAACCATAACAAGCAACCATTGGGACAGGCAGATAGACGTTGCCAGCATTGAAAGGACAAAAAAAACCTCAAGACATTATTTATTGTTAATACTTTTTTAATATGGTCGTTCAGTTGTACATAATGCTTTCTTGGTCATATATAAGGTAACAAAAATGCTTCTGACACTTCTTTATTATAACTTTTCAGCATGCTGCAGACTTCTGTACAGCACAGGTTAAAGACATAGGCAAAGTCAATATCTCTGGCTAAACACTTATAAGGTCCCAAAGGCGAGACCTATTGGCTATGCCAATGCTTGTTGAATATACTATGGGTTTCAGTAGGGATCTAAAACTATACTTGGAGATACTCAAACTCCTAATTTTTGTTAATCCGTTTATTCAAAAACACTTAATAAAACACATATAAAGAATCATTTTCTTGAGGTCTATGTATAAAATCATCGTATCATAACAGTTCATATGAAGATGGTGACACTAGAAAATTAACACCTACTTTCTGCTTTTGAAAGTTTCCCTCATAGCTGGTGTAGAAGGGCTATTGTTCCACAATGCAGCTAAGGGCTAGTAACATACTATGCATGACAGCACAGTAGGTGGCAATATCTGAAGATAGAGGCATTCAGATACGATTACCATGTGTTCAGACGCGCCAACCTCCGAATACGTTTCACAGATGAGGACTGGGATCTGATGAAAGGTGGGGCTTTGGACCATGGCATTGTCTGAGCCTACCCTGCTACATAGCAAGTACAATTTCAGCTGGAACTACCTGGGAAGATTTCAGAATCCGAATTTGGATTACAGCAGAGCCTTCGCACACAAGTCGTAAATGTGTTACGCACAAGGGTTTCCAGATCACTTGGCTGTTTATTGTGTGACAATGACTCATCATCTGGTTGCCATGTATTGAATGGCAAACCATATTTCACATGGCGGCACTACGTGAGTGGCAGGTCAGTGTGTGCAAATGCACAGGGGATCGGACATAAAACTCCACAGTGGGGTGTAATGGGGAGTAAAAGGTGACAACCTAGTATGGTAACACGACTGTGAAGAGGTTTTTAGAGAGATTTCTAAAATTGAGTCTATGGAACATGCCAGAATGTGAGAGAGAGACTCGTTTCAGAGTCTTGGTACAATGCAGAAAAAGAATGATGTGTACGTTCTCTCCCAATCTGGGGGATTTCCAGCCCTGGCTGGGTTAGGCTTCTGGTAATTTAGGCATCACTTGAAACATTGAGTATAGAAGAGAAAAGGCCTGGGTTTACTCAAATAAACGGCCTTATAGATTACACTTCTGATTTAGAAGTCGATTATGGCAGGGAGAGGACCCATGCATTTCTTTCAAGGTAAAGGAGATGTGCTTGTCCTACAAGAGGAAGTCCATCGGCACAGCTAAGTAAAACTCCCTGCATTAAATCACATCATTTAGCAGATATCTCACCGGCTACTGTGGCAGTAACCTACTGAGAAAGCAAACATTTACAAAGGAGAGCTTAAATGAACATCTCCCCGGCCCATCATAATTTCTTAATACAACTTTTTAGGTCGAGCATCAGCGATGGCCTGTTGTATCTCTCTGTGTGGCTTTGGCAAACCCACCCATTACTATTGGCTGTTAGCTGCAGCATTCAGAAATGCTGGTTTCTTATTGGTGTATTTCTGTTAAAGTCCCTCCTTTGTGTGTTTAGCTCTCTTTCCGGCGATTTCACCCAGAGAGCATTTTGGTCGGCCATCACACAGTACAGCGTGTGAAGGCCTCTCTTCCCTCCTCCCATCTGGCTATTGCAGGTCAGACGTCGCTTTTTTTGTAGTTTTATAAAGCGCGAACCGGACCCGAAGGGACGCATTCATTATTTAATTGGCACAGGGAGATTGCAAAACACATTCATGCGATGTATTTATCTTTTTAATTTAACCAGTGCGCAAGCCTCAGCTTTTCTTTTGTTCCTTGTTTTCATTTTTGACAGCGCGCCATGCCACGCTTTCCCTTTCATAATAGCGCGTAGACCGGAGTTATTATGTGAAATGACGCCCGCGTTTGTTTTCTTATGCGTGGCTTGACAAAAAAACTTTACAAACATTGATTTCTTAATTTTTACAGGGCGCCATATCGCGTTTTTAGGTCGAGCCTAGAGCAGCGCATGCGCTGCTTGCTCGACTTTTAGTAAGGGGGTTTTCAAAGTGCTACCAGAGGCTTTTGCTGGCCTCAAGCTTGCGTGCATGTGCGCGTGAACGCGCGCAGCCGCCATCTGTCTTTTCTCCGTCACGGCCCGGTAATTAAGTGCATCGCAATCGCGATCACTTTAACTTTCGGCGCCCGCGCGGCCAATGCTTTTCGCGCACGCTTGTTTACGTTTACTTCACGATTTTCTCCTTGGTACCTTTAATAGAAACCAGATTTGTGTCACATTAGGCCGGAAAATCTGCATTTAGTAGTCTGTATGCAAGATATTTGTACATGATGGCAAGTGATTAAAATATATAGATTCTTGAATGTAGTTCTTACAGTTGTGTTTACTAATTTATTGAAATACATGACGTAGTTTTCCGTCACCATGAAGTCTCTCGACTCATCGGTGTCTAAACGTTTGATGCTGTTACAGTCTTGCGGCCCAACATTTTTTTCCCCTTGAAAAGTTATCCATTTGGTGCTCATCATTACAGCAGAGCTCGAAGGAGAGGGACAAATGCATACTTCAGATGCCGGGAGATCAGTGGAATTTTCCGTTAAAACCACATTTCAAACAGTGGATCTTTGTTTGCATACACCCACGAATAAAAGGGCTGGTTTATTTGTAACCCCACCCAGCCCACTCTCAGTTACCACGCGCGCTCTCGTCCTTCCTACTAGTACATCTATTTGTTGTATATTTTTCATCAAGCACAGACCACGCCCACGTGTTGTTTACTTCATTTGTGGCTGGGTGCTGCCTGAAGTTTACAAATTCACCTCACCCTCTTGCTTACCAGACACGAAAAGCGTCTCCAGATGGGCACAAGAAACTCTGGAAAAGCAGTGTTTGAGAAGACATTTCGCTGCTCCATGCTATGTGGGCTTTCCAAACAAACACGAGTTTGAGCAGTGTTGTAGTGTTGGTATGCGCGCCGAATAAAATCACCGATTACCCAGCAGCCCACGCGCGTCTGCCGCTCCCTTCCACTTAGCACACCAGCCACCCCTGTACGGTGCCGAGGACTTTTCTTTTTTCTTGGAGACGAGTGAAACAAGCACTGGCATAGCCAATAGGTCTCGCTTTTGGGACCTTATAAGTATTTAGTTATGCAGCACAATATCCTTGGTGCAATAACATCAACTGTTGCATGGCTAAAAACTTATAAGGTCCCAAAGGCGAGACCTATTGGCTATGCCAATGCTTGTTACTTTCGCAGTAGTGGACGCGCTCTATGCATTACAGCACTGCTGCGTCCCCTGACTCACATGACACCCCCCTCTCCCCGCCCCCACTAAGCAGCAGAAGCCAGGAAGAGCGGTCGGCAACGGCAATGTAACAGGCACAGAATCATCTCTTACTGATTAAACGCCTTTCACCCCTAAAATAATTGTAATAATGAGGGAAGGCAATCTTCTACAGACACGCTATGGCTCCAGAGAGGCTGTAGCTGGAGGCAATGTGGAACTTTCTATTTCCGCACCCACTCTCTGGGCAGCTGTGTACATCCTCCTTCTACCCTCTGTCCTGGTACCTCCCCGTGCCCAGAGAGCAAGAGGGGTCGCCGGGGTCACCATCTCCGTGTTTATTAGGTTTCACGTTCTCCACAATTACACGCATTCCGAGCAGCGGGCCCTCTCGCATTACTGTGCCTCATAGTTACCTACGGGGAGGTTTATTAGGTTTCACGTTCTCCACAATTACACGCATTCCGAGCAGCGGGCCCTCTCGCATTACTGTGCCTCATAGTTACCTACGGGGAGAAAGGAGGAGCTGAGGGGGTGACATGGAAGAGAGATAGGTGGGGCTACAGCACTGGAAATATCTCAATACTTCCGTAATTGATACACCCACCTACACCATGCAACACTTTATTACGCGCCCATTCCTACACTGTGGCCTATCACCTAGGTTCTTGTCTCCACTGCCTGTCTCCTTTCTCCAAAATAGACACCAGTATCCACAGCCATTCCATTTTTTTCTCATATTAAAGTGACTTACCTCATTTCACCCTCCCTCCCACATTTTACAGTGCATTGCCTTTCTCTTCTCTCCCCCTATTACAGTGACCTGCATACACTGCCTGCCCCCAACCTGCTTCCCCATTCTTTTTTTTTTTTTTAAGCGCCTTTGTGCTAAAAGTAAAAAAAACACCCCTTTTCGTGCTGCTTTTACCAATCTATTTTATATTGTTAAATAAAGAAAGTACTTGCTGCATTTTGTAGGCGTCAGCATGCGTATTGGCGTGCTCCTACAAAATGACGCAGTTGGCTGCATAATGGTTTTTTTGTTTGTTTATTTTTTAAACAAAAATGTAAGTCATGCTGCTCTACTATGGTGCCCGACCAACAGCCCAGAGTCCTCAAGGGCCGCAGAAGAACATTGTAACCAACCACAGCGAGGATCGAGCCATATTTAGCATAGCATGTTCTCGGTGCATCTAACAAGTGAGGTTTATTTTACAATGAAAATCTGTATGGTGTGTGAGTGCAGCACTCAAAGGGCTGAGGATGTAGCAAGCGGCAATAGAAAGGCTACGAACATCTGGTATAACCAAACTTAGAAGGCGGAACTCTTACGAAAAGCACAAAAATGTAAACATATCTCCCATCCAAACAATCTTGTCTCCTAAGGTCGACTGCACGCCACTACACGCACATAAAAATATGCCTGTTCGGAAATATCTGTTCTTTAAACTGCTCTATTTTTACTGCTGTTGTAACTTTTCACGTTTCACTTTTTGTAAGCAAGTAGACTCTGTTGAACTTATTTCGTCAGAGAGAGCCTGTATCTCTGCGCCTTCCCACCATTCATCAACTCTGTTTTAAAATGGGCGCATCAGACCACCTTCCTAATACTGCATGGTAAGTGGGTTATGTATATAGCGCAGGCCTGAGCTGGATCGACTCTGGGCACTTCGCGGTTGGAAGTAGTGCCTGAACAACGTGCTCAGGAAAGGTGAGTTTTGAAGTTTTTCTTGAAGGTGAGGTCCGGGTTCAGTGCGACGCTCCATGGAGTTGGTCCCTAGACTGAGAAGTGTCTGCTTCCTTCCAAGCTGCACTTGTGTTTTGCAGCAGGTTCCATAAAATGAGCGCTAACACTGTTTTTCCTTGCTTATTTAAGATAGTGTCTTCCCATGGAAGTGGAGTGAGGCAGAAAGTCTAGAACACTAGTGAGCGGGCAGAAGACGGTGAAGGTGGATTCCCACAGCTTCCTTCCCACTACTGTTTGCTTATGTTATGCCACAGTCTTTTATAAAGCACAGCGCACACAGCCAGAACAGTCGCCTACCTTTGAGTTGGAGCAGCACACCTCTAGAAAGGATCCAAAGTGTAATGAGTATGTAAAGGTGCATATGGACCCGTGGCCCCAAAAGGAAGCTAGCTGGGATAAACCTTCTAGCTTAATTGAATACTGCTGCGTTATCGATTGTGTTTCTGGGGCGACTTTCACATGTGCAGCTCCACACACTGTGAGGTTTAGTCTGTTTTATCATTGCTGCAGCAGGGGCAGTGCGCCAGGGCCCACAGGGGTCCACTGACCCCTGGTTCTTGCTCAATTGTATTGTTCAAACAGCAGCCAGGGGGCCCATTTCCGCCGTGCACTATGGCCCAGGACACACTGGCTAAGCTACTGGGTTTGTTGCCAATGATGGCCATCCAACGGGCGCACCTTCATCCAACCACATTCCATAACTAATAAACCTTTCTTGTACTACCTACTAGTCCCTTCTCACCTATATCCACTGACCACACATCTTGCCCCTCCCCTTTCAAATAACCTCCTGACCCACTGGCCCACCCGGCCCACTAATTCTTACAACCCACTCACCTGCTCCCACATTCCAGAACTCCTCCGCTAATATACCCATGCCCATTATGCAACCCCTCCTTGTCTTTCATTTCAACCTCTCTCTACCCAAGAGCACACCTGGCTTCCGGCATATAATGCAGTATTTCTTTCACAGATTATTTATTTCTTCTGCTTCCTATATAAGTTCTTTCCAAGTTGTCAGAGGGTGTCTTCCAGAACCGTAATGCCACTACACGTGCCTCCTACAAAATCCAACCCAAGCCAGCATGCCACAAACTCAGTAAAAGACATTGTAATTTTCAATGCCAATAGCTCAAACTCTAGCAAATGCGAGACCAATTTGCATTGCAAATGCGTGTTTACTTCATTTCCACAACACCTTTTTTCACAATAAACAGTAATGGCGGCCATTTCATTTATAAAATTCCAACAGCTAGCCAATCAAAGCGCTCTCTCTTACGAGACTCGTGATAGCTTCTCGCTCCAGCGAGCACGTGATGGCTCACGGGAAAAACGGGTCTCTCGGCCAATCACAGGGCTCCATTTTTGATTTTGTGCTCTGGTGGGACACCCGCGAGACTCTCGGTAGCCCAACTGAAAAAATATACAATTGTTTTTTTACCCTTAATTTCTCAAAAACTACTGAACCGATTTACACCAAATCACAAATAGCACAATCTGCGGACCACATCTATCTTTCTGCCAAATTTGGTGTAATTCTATTTAGCAGTTTTTGTTGTAGCCGTCTTAAAGAAGTCTATGGAAAATGAATGGGGATTTAGCGTTTTGGGGCCCCCGCTTGACGGATCACCTGAAAACCTTCCATGCACAAACTAGTCACAAAGTAGTACCTTTTTGGAAAGTTTCATGGAGATTCTCCAAACGGGGCCAAAGTTATTAGCAACAGAAAAATGCTTTTCCTATGGAAAGCAACCATGCTGCAAGGACAGAGGGTCAGTCCACTTCAGCCGTTGGCTGTCTTGCTCATGTGGACACTTGCCTAACAATAAGTGCACCTCATTGCCAGGGCTGAAATGCCACAAGTTTCATTTTCAATGTTTTTCTTTCCATTCCTCATCCTTTAATTTATTATTTTAGGAATCCTTGTGTGTGTATAAACTCTGGAAGTTACTGTAATTCAAAAACAATAGTTCTATTTCTTTACACTAAAATGAACCATTTTTCAGTGATGTTCATTAAAATTAAAAGGTGTTTCCATACTTATCCTAAGTACACCTTCTGCTAGGAATCAACCGTACTGTTCTATTAAAATAATATATGCGATGGTTAATGTTTTAAAAAATATATTTTGTGATTGCCAGCATATGACCACCACGTGCAGGTGGCATGTTTTCTTTTTTCTTTTTGTGGCGTATGCTTGAAATGTAACAATTGCCAATGGTTGTTAATTCCTTGAGGTGTTTTGTCCGTCATCAAGGGTAATATTCCCACAAGTTGCGAAGAAAGGGTTGATAAGGTAAATGTATTTTTTTCTAGTTGGACTTTAGATTGATTTCCACTTACAAGTTGTCTTTCTTATTTTTGTTACAGGCCAAATGAAGACAAAAGGTAAGCTGGGGAGATTCCGGAAAGCAGCCAACTAGCTTTACTCTGCTGTCATGTCTTTCTTAACACATTCTGCTATTTAGTGTTGGAATTTCTGCATTTAGTTTCCCTCTGTGAGGTGCTTACTGAATGTACTGTTGCTGCTTCTCGCAAAGTGAGATTTGATATCCAAACTCTCCAAAATGGTAATGCTGCTTTCCTATCAGCATGCTTTCTTCTTAGCTTGGGTTCTGCTTTCATATTTGGGGAACATGAAGATAAGTAAGCTTATGTGTCTTTTCTGTGTGTCGGTGTTAAGTGTTGTTCATTGCCAAAGAAGCATATAGTCGGAGCAACTAAGTTCTGTTATTTTCCTAACAGCAGAATTGCTCATGTGCATTTTTTAAACTGGGCCTGTTGTATGTACCCCCAAACCAAATATACCACATGCCAGTGAGAAAGAAGAATATTGAAGCCCTATCTTTCTTTTTGTGGAACGTAGACTAGGCATGAGTGGACTTCTTTCAGCGATGCGGGTGAAGTTCTTGGTGAGCCAGTGGTAGAAGTTAAAGTTATTGGTGACTTGCAGTTAGATTCAAGAAGGATTGCGCTTTCACTTGTTGAGAACATCTGATAATTAAGGGAGTGAACTATTTGAGGACTGTGTTCATAAATGCCACCCACATGCTGCAGGGTTTTCAAAGTCTTTAGACTCAGAGGTGCTCCTGAACATCCATTACTGATGACTCATGTTCAAGGCCAAAGCCAGATCGATATAACTTGATGAGTTTATATTAATGTTGCTTTGGAGTTATCTCTTCCAACACTTGGCTGAAGAAGGGTAGATTCAAGATGAGTCTGAAGCTGGCACCTTCAAAGAGGGCAGATGTGTTTTTTTCAAAGTGATGTTTCCATATCATGTTTGGTTGTGGTACAACCACTTGATCTGGCAGTCTGTTGTCTACTGCAGAAATGTCCTGCTTTCAGCATGGCTTTTGAGAAATCAGTGGCCATGATTGTGAGGTATTCTACAATTTTGGGGGATGATTGCCAATGAGGCCTGGGTAGCTTGCAAAGCTAGAAAGTTATGACATGCATCTTTGATTTTATTGATCAAGAAATGGTAAAGTTTGCTAGCCATATCTAAGGATGCTCAAGACAGTGTGGTTTTTGGTGCGTTGTTAAAAAGTTTTTTTTTTTAAACTTGGCTGTGCCATGTTGTCTTCTTCATACTTGGCTTCAGTGGTTGCTTTTCTGAAACCTCTTCGTAATAATCGTTTTCCATCTGCGTTCTAGAGCCCTACAATATTTTCTATGGTTGGGGAGATCTTTGGCAAAACATTTAATGCTTATATTTGTGAGCGAGACTCGCATTTCTTAAGCGAGCTAACTTGACACTCGCTAATTGATGTCCTGAATGCTGTTGTGTTTGCTTGAAGTTTAGGGGAATAGTGACTTGCTATGAAGAATTATTTTTCAATGCTGTTGGTGGACTGCTCTTTTACCAACTATTGGCAGTCCTTTTCTGGTGATGGACGAGATGACGAAATGGCCTGAACAAGATACTAAATGGGTGCTAAGATTATGGTTGAAAAGGCCCAAAGATAAAACTCATGCAAATGTTTGGCCACGTTTCTGAGTGGGGTAATTTCTATCTCTGATAAAACTGTGGTTCCTTACCAGTGAATAATCCCGTTAAGTGCTTGAACTGACTCCTTTAATTCACACTTGCTGCCTCTCTCTCCGTTGTAAAGTATTCTAGATCTCTATTAGCAATTTTAGCCTGGAAGAAATATGCAAGCTTGTTGCAGATCTCTTGGGCAGGGTAGACGGGAGGAAAGTTGATGGAGAAATTTGAAAAGCTCTTTGGGAGAGTTTGTCGTCTCAAATTTGTTTTTGCAGTAGAGTGTCTTTCCTTCCTTAATGGCAAGTTTGTATCCTCTGAGCACAACCTTATATAGGGCGCTCTCCTGTTCTCAATAGTGTTTCCTCCAAATACGTTCCTGGCGGTGACACAGCTGCCTCAGGAGCCTCAGACGCTCCGTAAATTAAGAAGCAGTTCCTTTTCCATTTATATTCCCTTAGGAGAGCTGCCAGATCAGCTGCAGTCTGCAACCAATCGGAGAAGCTTTCCTCCTCATCATGGATGGCTCAGGGAGTACTGTTGAGGGCACTCACCAAGGACTCTGAGACCCCCCTCCAGTTCCTGGACAGAGTCTTTGTGCCAGTTACATAATCATTCTTCTGGAACGGGACGTATCAGTGAGAAAGTCACAGCCCTATGGTCTGACCAAGTAAGGAGCAGTGTCTCTTGAACTGCTAGGCGAGTGTCATTGGTAAAGATTCGGTTAAGGGTATGTCCTGCTGCGTGGGTAGGGACCATAACCTGCTGAGATAGTCCAAGGCAGACAAGGGTTTCCTTAAGTAGACTAACCTCAGAGTTGTCGGAGGCCTCCGTATGGAAATTAAAGTCTCCCAAGATGGTAAAGTTGTTTTTTAGCAATATAATTTTCAGCTTCTGCTGTAAACGCCTCGCCTCACAAGGACTTACCCACTGTAACCTTTTGGCGTGACAGGGGTACTCTAACTTATGAACAATGTCATGAGTTTGTGACTTCTTTTCTGTCATTTAATTTACTTGCTCAATGAATGTTATGAATTTTTGTGATGCATGTGCTCGCTCTTACTGAATCAAGCACACAAATGAAAAGAAACGCACACTCAGGGGGTCCGTATAAGTACATCTGTACGGCACTCCCACACTATCATTTTATCTTGCATAAGTGGGAACACTGTTGATCATTTGCGCCTGAAAAAGCCCAATCTGGTAACGCTAGTCTAATCATGCATATCACTGCTCATGCACACAGCCCTGACTCTAGAGTGTCATCATTGGACTAGCTCTCTAAAGCCAGAGAACCAGATTATGACAAACTGTGGGACTGCCTTTCACCCATCTCATTGGGTCTTCATCGGGCATTGAGGTCGCCAACAAAAATTGAGGCAGAAACAGAGGAAAGGCACCTGTTTCATACCGTCTAGAGTTGTGGAGCCTCTAGAGGGTCTGGGGAGGGTCGGAGACGGGGCAGTGCAACAAAGTCTTGGGCACATGGATTTTGCCTAAAGCATGAATAGCTTTACTGAACATCCTGAATGATGTACATAAACTATTTCTTAGTCTAGGCCTGATAGTGGCAAAAAGAGGCATAGGCAAAAGGAACAAATGATGGACGGAATGCTGAACAATGCAAACATTCACCCCCAGTCACAAAGATCTGGGTTTAATCCATCATTCTTTTGCTCACCACGCCACCCCAGTTTGGACCCAGCGATATGCAAATCAGTCTTGACCCTGTTCCTTATGGGAACAGTCCAGCCCGAACTGCCAAGCCAGGTCCTCCCTGGACCAGAAACAAGCATCCTGGGACCGGTTTCGGGGCATCAACCCATATCAGCCAGGCTAGCTTGAATCCAGTGGCGCAGTGAGCACGGGACCCACGTCTGGCCATACCTTTCCCACTTAGGGCGACAAAAGCAAAAGGAACAAATGATGGACGGAATGCTGAACAATGCAAACATTCACCCCCAGTCACAAAGGTCTGGGTTTAATCCATCGTTCACCCAGCCCACAAAGCATAATCCAGCCACACCAAGCATTATGAAATAGAAGCATGGTCTTGAATGCAGACTGCTGGAAAAGCCGGATTATGAGGCAATGGGTAGCCCTCAGAAGCATGAAAAATTCTTGGTGGTTTGGGCCCAATACTGGGGTCTCATTTGTTGAATGTAAATTATTCCTCCTCAATGGAGATGACTAATCAGCGCATATGTAAGAAATAGACACATTTCAAATGATCTACAGGGTGTATGCTGTATAGACACAGGACACCTTTATTTGTGAATTTCATGGTAAAATCTGTATTAACAATGATTGTTCCGAAACTATTGTAAACAACCTTTTTATTTTCTTTTTATTTCTCTTTTCTCAAAATAAAAATACATTTATTAAAAAATGTATTGGGGCACTTGATTTAGGGTGGCAGGTCCACCACCATTTTTAGTTGTATCACATCTGTGCAAGACCACTAGAGAAAACTGGAAACGTGCTTCCAGTTTGGGAAAACATTTTTAATACCTTTATTTTTGTACTAGCAACCGACGGATGAGATGGGGAGCTGGCAGTGTTATGAAGGATTAAATTATGTCAAACTGGTAAGCGTCATAGGACAGGGCTGCTGTAGGGCCAAACCAGTGGGACAGTGGCAGTGGGGATGTATCACAGGGTGAGAGTCCTAGTGGAGCATAACCACCCTGTGGGCGGCAAGATCAAGCACTTTCTCCCTGGGTAGCGATCTATTACATCTGACAGATGGGTCCTCCAAATCGTTCAGCATATCTATGCCCCACCACTCCTTTCTGCCCCGCCCCCACCTTCCTCCCACATCAAAGCCTCTTTCAGAGGAGCACCTATCCATTCTAAAGGAAGGAGTGCAAGCTTCTCTCTCCAAAAGAGCAATCAAGAGAATTCTGGCCTCGGAAATAGGGGTGACTATTTACTTTCATTATTTCCTCATGCTGTAGAAGTATGGAGGCCTTCGGCCTATCTTAGATCTTCACGTGCTGAACGCCTTCCTGGAGAAGGACAAATTCAAAATACTCACGCTGTCCCAGATTTTGTCTGCCCTGGACATTGGCAACTGGATGGTATTCTTGGGCCTGCAAGACGTGTATTTTCATACACCTGTCCTGTAGTCCCACAGACTTGACTTGCGATTCAAGGTTGGCCAAGAGCATTTTCAGTTTGCTGAGCTACCCTTGAGCCTCAACACTGTCCCTTAAGTGTTTACAAAAGTGATGGTAGACGTCACCCCCCATCTTTGGAGGTTAGCGATACCAGTTTCCCCTACCTTGACTACTGGCTGTTGAAGATAGGCTTTTTTGGGAGTTTAATATAGCGCAAACTAGACCCGAAGGAATCAGAGCGCTTTACATAAGCACCAGTTGCATTACAGACGGACGCATTCATTTTTGTTAGGCACGGGGAGATTAAGTGATTTGCCCAGAATCACAGGATGTTGAGCGTCCCTGCTGAGACTTGAACCCGGTTCCCCAGTTTCGAGGTCAACCGCTCTAGTCCAGACAATGGCAAACCTCCTTATATTGTTGGGGTTTTCGATCAATGAGCCAAAGTCACACACTGACTCCTTTGCAGGGACTTCCTTTCATAAGAGTGGTCTTGGATACAGTATAGTTTAGGGCTCCTCCTCCCCCATTGCAACAAGCACAGGACATTTAGGATAGGAACCTGATGTTTCAGCCTCAGTCCTGGATCTCTGTGAGAGCATCTCTGAGACATCTCTGAACCTTTTAGCCTCCTGCATCTTCCTTGTCAACTGTGCAAGGAGACATATGCTAGCTCTGCAAGGGAATCTCAAGTTCCAGTGGGCCCAGCATCAGTGGAGCCTCTCAGATGCCACTTAGATTTCAGAGAAGTCTGTGCACTATCTGCAGTGGTGGGTGCTCAAACGCAATTTGACAGGCAATAGACTTCTCTCTCTTCCCCACCCAGAGCTGATGCAGGTGATGGATGCATCTCTGCTGGGTTGGGGAGGCCATCTGGCAAAGGTGGAGATCAAAAGGACTCTGGTCGCTGGCGGAAATTCGGCTTCATATAAATCTGCTGGAGTTGTGGGCCATTCATCTAGCATTGAAGGCCTTTCTGCAGTTCATTAAGGGAAGGCTGGTGCAGGTTCTCACATACAGCACCACTGTCGTATGGTACTGCAACAAGCAGGGCTGAATGGAGTCCTGGGCCTTCTGCCAAGAGGCTCTGTCCCTCTGAAGTTGGCTGCAGCATCAGGACATTTTTCTGTTGTGAAGCACATAGCAGGATCCTTGAATGCTAGTGTGTACGAGCTCAGCCACTGGTGATTTGCAGATCACAAATAGCATCTGCATTATGAGGTGGGGCAGGGCATATTCCAGAAGTGAGAAGAACCCTGGCTTCTCACCACTGTTGAATGTGCAGTGTTCTGTTTTGTGTGTTGGAGTTTCCGCAAAGAGACTTGGTCGGAGATATGTTCCGGCTACAATGAAACACTGGATTCCTGTACTCCTTCGTGCCCATACCTCTCCTGCCCAGAGTTCTGAAAAAGATCAAGAACGACGGGCAAAGTCATGTTAGTGGCTCCAGATTGGGCCAAACGAGTGTGCTACCTGGAACTTCTGGGCATGAGCATCTGCCCTCTGATCAGACTACCACGTTGGGAAGATCTTCTGTCGCAGCAGCAGAGCATGGTACTTCAGATGAACCTTTGCAATATAAACCTTGTGTGGAGATTGAGCGGTGGCAGTTGACTTCTTATGATCTGCCACCTGAAGTTGTGGATGTCATCCTGGCTGCCAGGCACCTTTTCATGAAGTCTGTGTACGCCAGGCGCTAGGACAAATTTGTCGCCATTGTGTGGAGTCCACAAGACCAATCCTTTAAAGCTAAACTGTTGGATGTTTTATTGTTTGTCTTTTGGCCAGAAAGGCCTTGTGGTGGGCACTATTGAAGGTTATTGGTCTGCCATTTTGGCCTTTTGGCTTTTATCAGATCAACCATCACGTGTTGTAATGTGGTTTATTAAAGGTTTGACTTACATCATCCCTCCCAAACCGTTTGTTATGCCACAGTGCGACCTTAACATGGTCTTGGCGTTTCCCATGTGTTTGTCCTTTGAGCGAATGCATGGCTGCTCGTTGCCTCCTCTGGTTCTAAAGACCGTCTACCTCATTCTGATCACTTCAGCTCATTGCGTGAGTGAACTCCAGGCAACTGCTCTACACCACCATTTTTCCAGACAAACTGGTGCAAAAGACTCTGGGGGACTTCTTGCCAAAATTCTTGGCTCCTTTCCACGTTGAGCAATCCATCATCCTATCAGTGTCCTTTGCTGCTTCTCACCCCTCAAAAGACTAGAAGAGACTTCATCAGTTAGACTCCAAAGGAGCTTTAACCTTCAGGTGGACGATCAGCTGTTTGTGGGGTTTTCTGGGACAAAGAAGGAAAGGGCTGTGCATAAGAGGGCTCTGTTGAGGTAGATAGTCCTCTGCATTAGGATCTGCTTCACACTGGCTACGAAACAACCTCTGGAGGGACTTGGGGCCCACCCCAGCGGGGCTAAGGCTGCTTCCACTGCTTTAACACAGGGAGGTGCGGAGTTCTGCCATGCTGCAACTTGGGTGTCCTTGGACCAATTCACAAACCACTAATGCCTTGAAAACCAGGTCCGATGGGAAGGACACTTTCCCCTTTTTGTCCTGCAGGACATTTTGATCTGAGGTCACGCCACAGTTCCTCCATTTTGGGAGGTATTGTTTTGGTATCTATCCAAAAGGTGAGGAATCTGCAGTTAGAAGTATCCTTCGGAAGAACAAGTTACTTACCTTTGGTAATGCTCTTTCTGGAGACACTCTATCTAACCGCAGATTCCTCACTGACCACCACCTCCCTGTTCTGTGGAGTATTACCTTCTAAAAAGGTCCCAATTTAGAGATCTGCACACTGGTACTGACAATCATTATGCTCCGCGTCTGAGGGCGTAGAAAGAGTCAAGTGGAAGCAGAGCTCCGAAAAGAAAGGAAGTGACGTTGGCACGGAAGGATAGTGTTTATATGTGGCTCCACTCCTTCACTTCCGGGATGGTATGCGGCCGATGGGGAGCTGCACAGAGCCGCCTAGCAGCGTGCAGTAACATTTCTAGAAAAACTGGTGTCTTGGGAATATTCTAAAGATGAGGGGTCTGCAGTTAGATTAAATTAAAGCATCCATCAGAAAGCTTTACCAAAGGTAAGTAACTTGTTTGTCTGGGAAAACAACCTCTCCTCCATTTTGTCCAAAAGGCCAGTCCAGTGGGGGTCCAAAATGGATCCCAAAGGGCTCCATTACTCTGGTCCACTCACACTCCTCATGCATGTGTCACGCAGGCTACATGCACGTGTCACACAGGCTACATGCACAAACACACACAATATACACTTGGGATGTAGAACTAGTATTTGGGAAAGCAAAACATGATCGGGGCAGTAGGTCTCCACTTAGACAGATGAAAATGTTTGGTGACAACTGTTGGCTAAAGAAATACTGTATAGTGCCGCCACCACTCTTCTCGCTAAATCTGTGACAGGGACGGTTGTCTACTATCCTTCAATGAGCAAACGCTTCATACGCCCCTCCAAGTCACAGGACAAGTCTAGGAATTTACTCATGACAAGGGATGGGCCTATGCCTCTGCGCACATGCTAGTTTAGTGTGACCCTAGGGCCAAAATCACAAACCAGGAAACCAGATATCTGCAGTCGGGCACTCAGGGTAGGGGAACCTGACTGTACACCATGCAGGAGGCTTTACCATCCAGGCATCTTGCAGAATAAAAAGGGATACAATTCAATTACAGAAGTGTTTCTTGTCTTGTTTTGTGTGCTTGATTGTATTTTGTGTTTTTTTTTCTTCCAGAAGCTGAAGTTCCTCCACCTCCTTTTTCTAAGAATCCAAAGGTTTGGATTGTATATTCTGCTGACCACGCTCTCTATGTGGATGTAGTCCTTAAACTTGCAGACTTCTTGAGGGTCAAGTGTGCCGCAGATGTAGTACTGGACCTGCTGCAGGAAAATGAGATTGCAAAGGTGGGGATAATGGCCTGGCTCACGAGTCAAAAGCAGGACATCGAAAAACAGTCTGGGAAAATCATCATCATGTGCTCCTCTGGAGCCCAAGCCAAGTGGCAGGCCATGATGGACAAGCCCAGGGTCTCACTCAGGCAGGACCGTAAACATCCTTTTGGTGACTGCTTTACTGCCGCTCTCAACTTGATCATGCCCGATTTCCAGCTCCCGGCGAATTTCGGCAAGTACATCATTGCCTATGTGGGGGACATAAGCACAGAGGATGATATACCAGAACCGTTCAAAACAACATCAAAATATAGACTTATGGAAAAATTTGAAGATGTTTTCTTTCGAATTCATGACCGGGAGCAGTATGAGCCAGGGCGAATGCTCACTGTGGAGGAAGTCACTGCCCAAGATTACACCCAGCATCCTAGTGGCCAATGCCTACAAGCTGCCATATGTAAATTCAGAAAGTGGCAGGAAATACATCCTGATTGGTTTACGAAAGCGTGTTCGGAAGAGTCTCCTAGTCATCATAGTGAGGAATTGGATATGAATGTCAGTGTTGACGCCTCTTGGGATCCTTTGCTAAGGGAAAGTGCCACCCTAAAACTACAACCATTTTTCACAATGCCAAAAGACAATGATTGTTTATTTGTCGACCTACACATACAGGAGCCTGAGGCAGCAGTAACAAGAATAGAGCCTCTGCTGCCTCATGCCGACCACTATGAGCAGCCTGCCCACCAGACTGAAATATACTTTTCGGATGCAGGGATGGGTGATTTTGTACAGAGGCAGGAACCTCTTTTCTCCATGGAGTATGCAAACACTGGCATGAAGCAGCAGCCATATCAAGCAGATTGGACAGAAGGTGTACCAGTACCTCAAGTAGGTTTGGCTTTGAAAACTGACATGCTTCTTAACGATGGCTCTGGGCATTTGTCCTTGGGTGGGAGCAAGGACAGTCAAAATTGGCCATTGCCAGGGACTGCTAACCTCTCAGAAGAAGAGAAAATGAATCTGGAACAACTCAAGCAGTTCCAGCAGTGTCTCACTTCCTTTGGCCACCTGCACTTGGATGAGGAAGAGCAGCAGCTGGTGCACGTTTCACCAGGCAAGGACTTGGGTGATCAGAGACAGTCGCTGCAGTCAGATCAGGGTTATATCTCCAGGACTTCCTCTCCACCTCTGGAAGCTTCTGGAGATGGCATGAAATCTGTGGGTAAGGAGCCTGATTCATCTGATCCAGGGATCTCTCCCCAGGATTTGGAGATGGTGAAGAAAATGCACATGCAGTTCTTTCTTCAGTCCGCGGGTTTGGGGACTGTGGGTACTTTTTAAATCACCATGGAGAAGCACTCATTAACCTTCATTCCACCAATATTTTTCTTAACAGATTGGGTAAGCAATTGATGAAAAGATGCCCATTTTCAAATAGAAGACCAAAATAAACACATCCTTCATTTGAAATTATTTTGTGTATAGCTTCAGATGTTCATACTAAATAAATGCTGTCACTTTTGTTGCAAAAGGGCAAAATTGTGAAAGCTTCTCAGTGAACATCTAAGAAGGTTTTGTACATACATGGCTAAAATGGTTCTGTCCAGTGTTCTACATAGCTATGTAAGCAAATGTATTGTGCAGGATTTCCTATATCTGTTAATTGACATAAAAAGGAGGAGGTAGGGTCCTGTCGTTATCTTCAAGAAATATAGCAGCTGGACCCAAATGTTGGTGCCCAGGTTTTTCTTCTTCCAGAAGAGTGCCTTAAATATAATACTCATCGCATGGAGTTCACAGCTCCATACCTTACTTTTATTTATTCATTTCCAATGACGAAAATAATGTACAATAAAAAAAATTATGGTCCATCACCACTTTCTGATTGTAGTAATACATTGATTAATTTATCAAAGTCCTTTACTGTTTCAAAAGGCTTAGGGCTCGCAATATACCAATGTGATCTATAAGTGTCAAGGATAGAATCTGCAGAAGTTGTCTTAGGTGCAAATGAAGTGACAAAAAACGGCTTATGAGTGCATGCATCACATCTGTGTGTCAGGTACACTTCTTATGGAACTTGTCAACATGTTCTTTTGAGCTAAGTCAATTGTCATTTAAGTGATGAGTGTTCAATGCAGTAGGATACAGATGAGTAGATATTACATGACTAAAGCAGTTTGTTTGCATTTGCTTTTTTAAATTGACCATGTCACAAATTCTGAATAACCACGTAATATCTTTGATCCACTTATGTTGCCGTTTTGTATTTTGTCAAGGTTTCCGATGAAGCGACACAGTTTTAATCTGATCTAGTTATGAAGGTTCTTTCTACTGTATTTTGCTTTTTACCCCAAAAATAAAATTTCTTTCAATTGGCAATACTTCTACATTTGCTTGATACACATTTATAAGTGACCGTAACCAGTGTTTTAATAGGCAACATTTTTGGTTCTTCAGCTGCTATATATGCAAAAAAAAAGTACAGCTAACATTTGGCAACTCTAAGAGCAAATCAGTTTCTAATTTTTGTAAGCCTCCAATTATATCTGCTTTATTAAGGTCTTTAATGCTTCTTTAAAGCTAAAACATTCCTTACCACAGTGGAATAATTCATTGTTGTTGCGATTGGCATAAAGATCCTAGCCACCTTGTGCTGAAATTCTGTCCACAAAA
This sequence comes from Calotriton arnoldi, assembly GCA_963921515.1. Lineage (NCBI taxonomy): Eukaryota > Metazoa > Chordata > Amphibia > Caudata > Salamandridae > Calotriton > Calotriton arnoldi. The sequence goes on along the minus strand of CAWUFW010002956.1, from coordinate 1,741,542 downwards.
GGCACACCTGGTAGACTGAGTTGATACCAATATTTCTACCAATCATCATCTGCCCAAATGTAAAGATTGGCTCTGCTTTGTGTTTAAGGAACAAGTTGAATTCAAACTCGGACTCTTACTCATGCAGCTTCTCAGGCTCATTTTGTTATTGCCTTCCTCATTTCAGACAGTCGGGTGGAGTGCAGACTTGGACCGTTGTAATTTGAGCTTTCTAAAAAGTACTTTCAGTAATGGCAGATCTATTGGTATTAAAATGCTACTTTTGTAAAAGGAATCTCGTTCTCTTCATCAGGTTTCTTTATTAAACTTCTGTTTAAAAAGAAATTGAGTTCCTGGCTACCTCAGAACACCATCTTCTTGTCTGTTGTGTAAAACCTGATGCCAGTCTAGGAAAGCCTTTACACGAGGTAGGGTTTTCAGTTCCCTTGCTTGGAGTAGATTTCAGAAAAAGTAGAAACCACATTTCAAAGCTTTAATCTCTTTTGTTAGTTTCAATTTATCTTCAATCTGTCTTGTTGATTATTAAGGGGCCTCCTTCGACCACCGAATAAAAAGCCTCTCAGTTTTATTAGAGCATTATGTTTGCTACTGTTATAGAAGAAGGCATCAAAAAGAAATAGACTGGCCAGTAAATTAATATTACTAACATCAGCATCCCTATTCGACGTTTCTGATAGTGAAGAAAAAAATTGAAGGTATGCACGAGGAAAAGGGGAAGGAATTATCAATATCAACTTTCTCTATGTTATCATTTTTTAATATAGCTCCAAAAAAATCAAGCGGCATGAAAATGTTCCAGCTTATTGTTACATTTGTGTTTGTGGTATGTTCAATTACATCTGCAGCCTTAAAAGGGAAGTAATTACATCAAAGTTAAGTACTTAAAAGTAAGTTTAAATAAATCTAAATGTAAGTGATGTCATTTGAGATGTCATTAGTGATGTCATGAGTGATGTCACTGACCATGTCATGAGTGATGTAATATGGAGGTCATAAGCAGTGCATTGCGGGAGCGTAACTTATAGTTAGCTCAGGTAACTATAACTGCCATATTTCACTGGTTTTGTATGAGTGATATCTGAGCCTAACTATAACGTCCCTGTAACCTTTGTGTTTTTTCAGTGAATTTCTAAGGTTTTTTAAATTCTATTTGCTAACTATAACAACCCTGTAATCTTTGTTTTTTAAAGTGAATTTCTAAGGTTTTTCAAAATCTATTTCCTAACTATAATGCCCCTATAAACTTTGTTTTTTTAAGTGAATTTCTATGTTTTTTTAACTAGTAGTCACGATTGCAGAATGGTGGACAAAGGGGACTCCTACCAGCTCTCAGGAATCCTGCATCGGACTTACTGGAGGTAACAGGAGGGCCCCCATGAACCCTCAGCAGGGGGTGTGGCTATCGAGCCGATGGCGACGGACGCGTGAGCTCGGAGTTCCGCGCCGGCCCAGCTCATTATCCTGAAATAACTGCTGCTGCCTCGGACCCGAGGGCTTATACATAGTCCCGCTGTGACCAGGGATGCCTGGGCGTTTTTTTCAGCCCGGTTGGAGCCTGTGAGGAGTCGCGCTGCCCGAGCGCAGAGGCGGGAGAGGAGCTGGCTCGGGAGTCCCAATATGGCGCCGATCACCGCTACGCAGTAAGTGTTGCTGCGACTGCGGGTAGAACCCGGCCTGTCGTAGGGATTCTGCACACACACAGAGCTATGCACAGGATAATAGGACCTCGGAATATAGTGGTGAGCCAAACATAAACCTTAGCACCTAAAACCCCAACCCAACTAGCCTTAGCGTCCCATTAGCAACAATGTACCAATGATTAGACAACCCAGAACACGGTATCTCTCTCTCTCAGGACTCGCAGTAGTAAGAACACCCTTTCGTCACTCACTCATACCTGTCCACAACCGGCGTAAGGAGAGACACAGTATAGGTTAAAATGTTTATTTCAACATATGTGCTCTAAGATACAGTACACGTGACAGTACTATCAGCATAATGCATAAGAATAATATAATCAGCATAGTTACAACTCCATAGAATACTAACGGGGAAAGCATTTCACAAAACAGTGGATAGAGGGCTGTATGGCCTTACCACCCTCCCCGTGCTAATAGCTTGTTTATTATAACAATAGAAGACCTCTGGGCTTTGACAAGCGAACCCCCATACCTCAGTCTCTAGATGCAAACACTACATCAGCAGACAATCACAGCTCTTCTCTCTGGAAAGGTTTTCTTCAAGTCCCTCTCAAGAGGGAAAACGCAATAATAAAAGCCCACCAATTTCCCCATGGCAGCTGTACATAGTGTTATGTCTAGGTGCGAGGGACTGGCCATATCAGCAAGAACCAGGGACGTGTTTTTCGACCTTGTAACTGTTGTTCAGACTGAGCCCAAAAGGAACAGGAGAAAAGGTGAGAAACAGAAAACGCAGACAGTTGAAAAATAACTTGGCAGGAGCAGAGGGCGACAGAACAACGGCTAAGAGTAACGTGCGCAAAAGTCTTCATGGCAGCCAGGCCTATGCCAACGTATCCAGGCAGGCCAGGAGGACACAAACCACAAGACACCCTCCCCTGGACAGTCCATCGGCCAAGATAAAAGATGAAGACAAAGTTCAAAACAGCTGAGCAGAATGGAGGCGGCCACAGTGGGAGGAGCGGAACGCGGCAAGGTATCACAGGGATAGTAAGTGAGGCAGTCCACGGACAGTGAACGGCAAATCAATCCAAAAACGTGGAAGTGCAGAAATATGCTATACCGTCCAAGAGGACATCATTGGAATCGTCAAAAAACGTAGACGCCATCCAGTCCAACAGGTCAAAGCTGCAGGAATGCTCCTCAGAGGACGGAGCATCCAAAAGCAATACGGGACAGCTTGCGTGATATTCGATATAGCTCTGTTGTAGGAGATTCTGAGCAGCTGCCCAGATATCCCATTGTGCCAAAATCCCCAGTGCAGCCGCACGTGTCATGCAGCCTGCAACGGAACAGTCCCGTTCATGGGCCTCTAAGGGACCCATCAACCGAACGAAATCCGGAACAGACAACGACGTATTGGAGAGGCAATAATCCATGGCCCAGGTGAAAGGGCAGCAAATGCAAGACATCACAGGTTGCACGCAAGTGAAACACGCAAAGCGAAAAGAAAGGGTATAGGACACACTCAGTGTCGCCAACGGCAGAACTCCGAAACCAGATAAAATGCGCTCACGGAGTAGCAGTAGGCGTCCGGGGTCGAGAAGGGCCCATTGGGGAGCAGCCATTGCGAAGGAAGCAGATCAACAGCAGTATACCAGCCGCCAAAGCAAGGATTAATGGAAAGCCACCAAAGACACTGGAAAAAATAGAATGAATAAACGCCGGTATCACACCAAAAATAGTTTGGAAAGAGGACACCAGGCCGGACCCCACCACCTTAAAAAATGCACTAGACCTTCGGTGTTAGATGCGTTAAAAATACGGTGAATTAATTCACCGAAATGTTGTGGGAGGTTAGTGTTCAAAAGGGCCTGTATTTCACTGTGGGTACTTGCCACCTGGAGAACAAATGTCTCCCGGGCGGAAGTGAGCATAACCTCCTCGTTCAATAATAGCGCCTTTATTCTGCTCAGTTTATTGAAATCCGCCTCCAATAGTAGGAATGGAAGGCCAAATAGAATTATCTACAACGTCGTGAGGGGGAGGGAAAAGCACATTCTTGCAGCAGACAACCCTGTGCGATACAGTAACAATATAAGGGATGCCGGCCTGCATACCACAGCAATAGTCGTAATTTAAAAGCAAATAGCTACCATTAGTAAGCATAGTAAAAGTAGGAGAAATAGTAGGAGCAGGAATGCCCTTCAACACACAAGCCAGATTCGGAGCGGAAACGTTACAAGCTCCGTGCAATTTAATATGTTTACAAACAAGGGAATGACCCACTGTAGAATCGCATGACACCCCCGTGAGAAAAACTTCCTTGTCATCTCTAAGGCATTTATACATAAAAGGGAGGGACCAGAGTTCATTATAAGCTTCATAAATGAACCTCTTCGGTCGTGGACCACGAGGTCCCAATATAAAGTCGGACAGATCAATATTGCCTGAAAGGAGGGACAAATGTTGTTTAACAGAGTCTAGGGAAGAATATTGCAACCATTGTTTACATAATTTACCAACAGAATAGGTGGTGACAGTACGGGAGTTAGAAAACCTAGGATCGGGCTTGTCCTGAGTATAGCCAGAAACTGTGTCATGAAAACGCAGCTGGCACTCGTTAGATGATATGGGCCAAGACAACCAAGGTGACTGAACAAGCGTAGACATATTAAACGAATTGTTCTGAAACAAAACCTGTAAAGTCGAAAGGGACATATTAAAGTGCGAGCTGTGGTTTAGAGTGGAAGACAGGGATGGAATTGATGGTGCATTCATTTGTTTTGTAGTAGCCAGACCCCAACACGTAGTCTGATAGATCGAAGCATTCAAAAACACCATTTGGGCTGGGATTAGGCAGGCACGGTGCCAGGCCTCGGTGCCTTGCACCTGCCAAGGCTTGGAGCCCCAGATTGACTTCAAATCCACAGTTTCCGTCCAGTATTCATAACCACCCACAGCCAAGGCCTTTAAAAAGGAATTCGAATAAAGCAATTTAGTGTGGGTCAACATGAATTTCTGTGTGAATGGGGCAGGTAATTTGAAATAATAGGACCCAGGGTTCGATCTATTAAAATCAGTGAAATAAGTAAATTTATTTCGAAGAGTCCGGGAGCTACCCGATAAAGGGTTTGGGCAATGTTCCCATTGAGTGTAGGTCACAGGGCTACGTAGTGCACTAGGTCTATGGACAAAATGGTTGCCCCAATGCTGGTAACAGTATAAATCGGCATAATTCGCAGAATTCATATACAAATCCTCAGCATTAAATGAAGCATAATATTTCAAATCAGCAAACAATGCTTCAACTGCATGCACATCCCAATCATCAGAATGAATATTACTTTTTACTACATCAGCCATGGAAACTCGAAGGACATTCGGTACATTAATAACTTCTGTTGGTCCATGAATTTGAAAATTTACCGCATCCCATACGATGCCATCAGCAACTGGAAAAGCTGAAATGTTCACCAATGTGTGGTCACGCTTCATGATGTGAGATGAGGAATGTGGAGCCAAAGTTCCAGCAACACTGTTCACAGCAGAGCGTTCAGGCAAATAGTGACCATTGATCAGTAGAAAAACACTGTGACAAAGCCAATGGACATGAACAAAAAGATCAAGAAAAGTACCAACCAAATGTAAGTCCAAGGGGGAATCAAAAAATTGTCTCTAAACCAGGATACAAAAATACTGAACTTGGACGGGACAATCGACGTGGTGGAATCAGAGTCAAAAGAATAACGTGTCGGACTCAGTGGCGTTGTTGGTAAATGAGCCACAGATTCTGTTTCGGGATAGGTATACTCGTTCTCGTCCATGCAGGGGGTAACTGGAGGTTCGAGCATACTTTCAGGCAAATCAATCATCTCAATTGTAACATCAGTGACCGTTCGGGCAGGAGGGCCTCGAACACAAGTCCGGTAAATTGCAGGACAAGAGACCGCTGGTGTAACACTATTTAGAATCGGCCAGTTGTTGTAGCTTGACATTTTCCACTGAGATGTATCTGTTCTCCTTGCGACCAGGAAGCGGTGGTAAGATGACTGTATGTGTTCCCTTCAAACCCAGGACTGGAACCGGTGCACGATAAGAGGGGCCGAATTCTTTCTTGTTCTCCACCTTCTCACGAACCAGGTCTCCAATCTTCGGAAGCCAGCCGGCAACCGGAATCTGCAGGGCAGTATCTGTGGTTGAAGGTAAATGTGCGCTTGCAAGCTTGTCTCGGGCTTCTTGTAAGTCCTGTAACATAGTAGAATGGTTATCTACATCAAACTTGGCGGGTTGCGCCGCCATGTCTAGACCATCAAGGTCAGGCACAAACATTCTTATGCCAAAGAGCATTTCGTATGGGGTCCGCCCACCCAGAGATCTTCTAGGGAGATTATTAAGTGCACGTTGTACGGTATACAAGTGGGCCAGCCAGTTCCTGCCAGTACCTAAGACCCTAGCTGTCAAGGATTGCTTTAAATCACGGTTCATTCGCTCCACAATTGAATTACCCTCAGGTCTGTATGGAGACGAAAACTTCACCCGTACCCCCAGTGAACCCATTGCGTCCTTGTACGCCTTAGAGGCAAACGCTGGACCTTGGTCAAAATGGAAGGTACCGCATGCGAAGATTCCCACAAAGACACGCAAATCCCTGATGACATTTCGAGCGTCAGCACTCCGTTGTGGCCAGACCCAGCTGAAACGTGTGCACGAGTCCACTGCCACTAAGATATATTTATAGGCAGTGTCTGAGGAAAATGGACCGCAGTGATCCAAGTAAACACACCCAAAGGGTCTGTTAGAAATGTAGAGCGGGGTCTGTGGTGTTTGTGTAACCGTAGAAGGCTTAATCTGTTGACACACGTCACAAGAAAGCACATAAGTACGGGTGTCTTTATATAAACCACGCCACCAGTACCGCTGCTGCAAGATGGAAACGGTCGCAGACACTCCAGCATGAGCCGAAGCCATGCCTTCGTGTGCTGCCGTTATCAAGGGAAGTCTGCGATCCGCGTTGGGCATCAACCGATCACCAACGTTTGGTATTGTTACATAAGGAACCTGTTCGGGACCTAACTGATAAGAATATTTGGAAGGAAAACCCCTAGGGTAATTAGCACCTTACTTTGTAGCAGCAATAGCTGCCAAAATATCGGTGTCAATTCTTGACATGGATCTGGTAACTGCTGCTACTGAACACGTGACTACTGCTGATCTGGCTGCTTCGTCTGCCAGACCGTTACCAACAGCGTGTGCGCCCACCCGCTGATGGCCCAGGGTGTGAACCACTTGTGTGAGTGGCAAACGTTGTCTCAATTCTGCCACCCTAACCCAAAGCTTCTTATGCTTGATTGTGCTACCTTTAGCGTCTCTATAGTCATTTTGTGACCAAAAGAATAGATTGTCATTGTATGATTGAACACAGTAATATGAATCGCATACAATAAGTGTGGTCACATCCGGATTTACGAATTCAAGCGCAAGCACTAATGCGCGCAGCTCGGCCAATTGCGCAGTACTGTCCCCGAGTGTTTGAGTATGCACTACAGTGGACTTGAACTCTCCGTTCACAAAGGTACCTGCAACTATAGCACATGCGGCTGAATAAGCATGCTTGGACCCCGTGGCCGGTTGTGCCAAACCATCGGTGTAGATCACACAGTCGTAATCCTCAAGCGGCAGTAAAGATAGAGGAGGAGGATGAACGAATTCATACTGTAAAAACTCCTGAGTCTGTAGGGAGGCATCGAAAATGAATGTGACATCCGGAGACGTCAAAGAAGTTGCCCATTGTATCCAACGGGGATGCAAAGCTTTAGAGTTCGGTACACTTGCCTTTGTCACTGCTTCTAGAGCAGGATAGGGTGTTACCACTAGAATGCGCTTTCCCTGTGCCAGTGCGCGCTCCTTCAGAATCGCCATTTGCACTGCAGTCCGAACTTTCTCCACAGATGAAAAGCGCAGTTCTGCGGACGTGTACAGATGTGACTTGTATGCGATTGGTACTGTGTCACCCTCGTTAAAGGTTAAATACGTGAAACCCACTGCCCCCGGAATTATTCTAATCACCAGGTTTGTGTGGTTATCACGCGTCAACAGGTACCTAGACTCAAGAAGGTCTGTCTGCAAAGACTGCAGAATGGAGGAATGCTCCGGAAGCCAACAAGACTTCGAAAAGTTTGGTTGTATCAAGGCATACAATGGCTTGATACGCTGGGCGTATTCGGGAATATAAGTACGCCCGAAGTTCAGAAAACCCAGCAAAGACTGAAGTTTTTTCAGAGTAGTAGGAGGGCACAAAAGTGCACATTTTTCCAAGAAGTGGGGGCTAAGCCCTTACCTTCATTGTTGAGCTCGTAGCCCAAAAACAAAACTGTTAATTCAGCAATGTGTGATTTGGCAAAGTTAAACTTATAACCTAATACCGCAAACTCGAGAATAATGCGGTCCACTCTGGAAAGATGCGGGTATAACTCGTCGTCTGTCAGGTAAATATCATCGACGTACGAACATGCATCTGGGTCTATGCCGTCTAACAAAGAGACAACACGGGCAGCGAACACTCCTGGACTGTTTTTGTAGCCCATAGGGAGTCGCCTTAATTTGAACTGTTTACCACCGGAGGTAAAAGCGCTCCATTGGCTACACTCCGTGGCTAAGTTGTGCGTGTAAAATCCATTGGATAGGTCAAGTGTCGTTTTATATTTTTTACGAACAAGACTGTCTACAAGCGCAGAACTGTGGGTATTTTGCACCGCAAAGGTCCGACAATGAGAGTTCAAATGCCGGTAATCCAATACTAGGCGGTACGATCCATCGGGTTTAGAAACCGCGAAAAGGGGATTATTCATGGGTGATACGCATGTTTCTATTACTCCCTGATATTCTAACTGCGTCAGAATTTCAGAAACGGGGCCTTTGGCTTCCCGTTTAATGGGATTTTGGGGTTGTGGCTGTGGTAGGGACCGTAAAGGTATCTCATGGGGGGGAGAATCTTCATCCCAACCCACGTGGTTGCGGTATAACGCAGGAGCCAGGGACACAGCCCACTCAGCTGCAAGAGCCTCCGCTTTGTCCTTTGGGACATGTCGAGAAAAGCTCGGAAGGATTGCCTCCTCCCCTTTACGTGCAGCAAGTACGAATGGGGGTGGCCAATCCGCCTCTACTAACAAAATGTCGTATGAAGAGGTCAGATTTTCCCAAAAAATCCCTTTAATTACACGCTGTATATCACCTTCAATTTGGATGACAATATTAAATAGTCGGTCAGGGGGTGCCACTCTGGTGTCTGCTGTTTCAACAGTAATGAATGTTTCAGTTGCTGTCGCCTCCATATGAGGACGTAGCGCCTCCCGCACTATGGTAACTTCCGCGGCGCTGTCTAGGAGGGTTACTGCCCACGTCCAATTCAGGAGTCTCGTTCTCACCGTCTGGGGCATATTTCACTGTTACAGCGGCAACTTTCTTCTTCTGAAATTGTGGACGAGAACGTGGAAAGTCTTCTGCTTTCCCTCTGACTTGTTGTTGAGGTTGATCTCGTCCCTGGGGAGCCTCTCGACCCCTTCCTCTATCCTGGCGATCCCCTCCACTGGCTTGCGAAGTTGTCTGTGCCTGTGAAGAACGAGGAGAACGCGTATCAGGGATCTGAAACCTATCAGGAGATTTTATTCTCGCCCTATCGCGCAAATCATATGTGCGTTCAGAAGAGACAGAAACAGGGGATGCGCCTCGCGACCCCGGCTTCTTCTGTTGCTTACCCTGTTTTTTCAACCTCCAGCTCTTTTTAGTAAAAACTGGTTTCTCATCTTTTTCAGATTGAGGTTTAGGTTGTTGTTGTTGTGTTTGTGTTTGTTGTTTTGCAAAAGGCTTATTGCCCAGGCTATTTCGACCAATAGTTTTGTAAGCCTCGGTAATACTTTTCGGTAATTCGCGCGGCTTGTCCAATTCTGGGACCAAAGCCAAAGCATTAGCTACTTGAAAGTTCACTGCATCGCCCTTGACATTCGCAAGGATCAGCTCAGCTACTACTTCGAACACTCCCACCAGTCTCATCCCTAATTCCACAGCAGCTTCAGGGCCATGTTCATCCTGTACTTTTCTAATCACAGAGGGGAGAACCGTCATGGAAGGGGTGCCGAAACACTTCGAATAAACTGCTGCGAATACCCTACCCCAGTTGTTGCATGCTGTCAACTCGGGGATTAAGTCTTTTGGCAAACTAATTGTAAGAATTCTATGTTTATCCACTGGTGTCGTGTTTGGAAAAACTGCCTCCAACTGGTCAAATTTTTCTGCAAGCCAATAAGGTAAATCATCCTTATTTTGTGGACGTTTCTGAGTTCACCATGACGGGACTTATGGTCACTCCGCCTGCAGCAGCTGTATGGCCTGCAACTCCAGGTGGGGCCCCCTGGATGTTGCCTGTAACATATTGCACTAAAGCGCGATGCACTCGCACCAAAGCCGAATACATATTGCGCAGGTCAGCGACTGGTATTTGCATAAATCGCGGATGTGGGGTGTACCCGGCCAAAACAGGCCAAGTGGCCCCGTCAATAGATAAGGGGCCTAAACGGACCGTTGTTACCGGTTGTGGGAGGGCGCCATCAAACCACACACGGTGCTGCCAAGCCGTGAGCGGTACTTCAAGATTAGTATAAGGTCTATAGGCAGCAGGAACAACGGTGGGTTCATATTCGTGGAACAGATTATCGTTCGCATCCACCGCCGGAAAGGTGATCCAAGAGTAGAATACTTCAAAGTGGAAAGCCGGATCGGCTTGAACCACAAAGATTAGTTCGACTCCCGTGTCTGGCACTCCATACACCCTTAAGTGATCACGGAGCGCCGTGCGGCTATGTGCCGCTATGTTTACACCCGCCATTACGATCGGGTTTGTTCGACAACCTAACAGTAGACAGCACAATAGAGGGTTCGATTAAGAAACCTTTTAATAACTTCAAGCTTGAAAGAACCTACAAAAACGTCAATATAGGAGGTATAACCGTCACACGCTTCCGGAAGCGTCCGTGAGGGGTGTTGTGGACAAGCACAAGCACTACTCAAGCGTCTCGCAGATAAGCAGCCCACTCGTTGGTCGCGCTATGTCGTAGGGATTCTGCACACACACAGAGCTATGCACAGGATAATAGGACCTCGGAATATAGTGGTGAGCCAAACATAAACCTTAGCACCTAAAACCCCAACACAACTAGCCTTAGCGTCCCATTAGCAACAATGTACCAATGATTAGACAACCCAGAACACGGTATCTCTCTCTCTCTCAGGACTCGCAGTAGTAAGAACACCCTTTCGTCACTCACTCATACCTGTCCACAACCGGCGTAAGGAGAGACACAGTATAGGTTAAAATGTTTATTTCAACATACGTGCTCTAAGATACAGTACACGTGACAGTACTATCAGCATAATGCATAAGAATAATATAATCAGCATAGTTACAACTCCATAGAATACTAACGGGGAAAGCATTTCACAAAACAGTGGATAGAGGGCTGTATGGCCTTACCACCCTCCCCGTGCTAATAGCTTGTTTATTATAACAATAGAAGACCTCTGGGCTTTGACAAGCGAACCCCCATACCTCAGTCTCTAGATGCAAACACTACATCAGCAGACAATCACAGCTCTTCTCTCTGGAATTGTTTTCTTCAAGTCCCTCTCAAGAGGGAAAAACGCAATAATAAAAGCCCACCAATTTCCCCATGGCAGCTGTACATAGTGTTATGTCTAGGTGCGAGGGACTGGCCATATCAGCAAGAACCAGGGACGTGTTTTTCGACCTTGTAACTGTTGTTCAGACTGAGCCCAAAAGGAACAGGAGAAAAGGTGAGAAACAGAAAACGCAGACAGTTGTAAAATAACTTGGCAGGAGCAGAGGGCGACAGAACAACGGCTAAGAGTAACGTGCGCAAAAGTCTTCATGGCAGCCAGGCCTATGCCAACGTATCCAGGCAGGCCAGGAGGCCACAAACCACAAGACAGGCCATTACCGGTGCTGGTGCGATGGCCTGGGGAGGCCCTAAAGATACTGAGGACTCGATGGGACCTGCGCTGGAGGGCCGCCTGGGGTGCACTGCCGGGCGCCAGGGCCGGACTGGGTACCAAAACCGGCCCTGGCAAACTGCTCAGCCGGCCCCCCTAGGGGGGGCTGAGGGGGTGCGGCCGAGCTGTTTGAAAGGGCCGGTTTCAGCTGATTTTGTTACAGGGGGCCGATATTGCCGGCCCCCGGTAACAAAAACGGCCCCCCAGGGGCCAAAACCGGCTCCCACCCTGGCGGCCCACCGGGGAAACGCCCGGTGCCCGCTACGGCCAGTCCGGCCCTGCCGGGCGCAATGAACAGAGCGCTCTGCAGGGGTCGACGGCGCACGCAGGAGCTGCAGATGAATGACTTGAGACAGTTACCAGCATCGGCGCCCACATCGAGTGGTCCGGGAGGGCCTGAAATTATACCCAACGAGTCCGGAGAGGGGGTGACCGGCCCGCATTGCCCTACCCATCGTCAACGGGCTGCGGTGGTGAATCACTGCGGGGCGTAGTTGGAACACTTGCCACCACCCACGAGGAGTTGTGGAAGGACTTCATGCTGGAGGGCACGAACCGACAGCGCGGTGCGGTTACTCCTGCTGGGCCAGAGTGAGCGAGTCTATGCACGCTGGGGGAGTCAGTCTGTTGTCCGAGATTGCCTGCCCTGAGGGCCCGCGCTCTACGCTGTTATTGTGGGTCACATCAGTGGTGTTCCCCGCCCTGTGACAGAACGACTTGAGGCGGAAGGGACTTGGGTACTGCGGGCCACTGTGGACCTCCTGGGGAAGCGGCGAGGACCCTGTGTTGGACCCTGGGCTGGTCCTGGGTGGGCCGGATTGTGGTCCTCCTGGTGTTGGAACATTATAGCCCTAGTAGAGACGGATCGGGGGCACACACTCTCACAGCGAATTAGTCGATAATTCTTGGCTCTGCAGGCGGCGAGGAGCAGAGTTCGAGGGCGGCGGTGTGACACTGGCAGAGTGAGCGGTGGGTACTGCCCTGGTCACTATTATTTCCCGTAGCGGTTGGCTGGTGGCGCAACACCCGTGGGGCCATGGGGAAAGCGAAAGACAGGCAGGCGGGGGTCCTCCAGGACCCGGATATGACTGCATCGGAACGCAGACGGCAGGAGTCCCCTGACCCACCGGCGGACACCCTAGTCCAGCAACAACTGGCCCAGATCTTGCAGGCAATAGCGGACACTAAAGACACCCTGCACCAAGACATCGCTAATGTGGCGCTGGGGCTCTTTTGGGCAGAGCATACTAAGCTGGCAGATCGGGTGAAACGAGCGGAGACTGCCCTGGAGGAGGTGGTGCCGGCGCAGAAGTCACCCGCCGCCCAAATGGGGGACATCAACCACAGGGTTCAGCCGCTGGAGAAGAGAGCCGAGGATGCCGAAGGACGCAATCGTAGAAACAACATCCGCGTGCTGGGTCTGCCGGAGGGAGTGGAGGGTTCTAGCATGATTGCTTATCTGGAGAACTGGCTGCGTGACGCTGTGGCCCCTGATGGCCTGACTCAGTTCTACACTCTGGAGAGGGCCCACAGGGTGCCTGCTTGCCCTCCGGCGCCGGGCAGGTCTCCTCGGCCGGTCGTCGCCCGTTTGCTCCACTACAAGGATAGGGATTTCCTGCTGCAGAGGACGCGCACCATGGGGCCTTTTGTGGTAGGCAACTGCAAGGTGTCAATCTTCCCGGATTATACACTGGAAGTCCAGCGCCGCCGTACGTCTTTCCTGGCGGTCAAGAAGGCTCTGCGTGAAGAAGGGCTGCAGTACTCCTTGATGTTCCCGGCACGGCTACGCATAGCTTTGGATGGCAAGACTCACTTTTGTGATGACCCCAAGGAGGCGTGGGACTGGATTGAAGCCTACAAATGTGCTCACGAACCGGTGGAGCGCCGAAGCAAGGAGGCCGCGAAGGGCCAGAGCCCGCGCTGAACGCGGCGAACAAGGAGACGACGTACTGTAGTACAGATGCCTAGCGCTTCCCAGACGGAGAAGGAGAGATCGGCGGCACTGGGGGCGGTCTCGGGAATGCTGCAAGATCGCTAACTATCACCTAGAACGGGAACTGAATCTGAAAAGGGATCGGATGGTTCCATTTCTGATGAGTCCAATGCAGACAGTGTTAAATTGCCACATGTTACTCCAGGAATGGCGGATGGGATTATTTGACTGTTCTATTGCCTTGTTCTAATGTTGCCTTACTCTCTCTCTACCTCTTAGTTTGCTGATTGTCTACTTGCTTGCTTTGCTGATCTTGCAATGCTGTCTCTTACCTTGATGGGCCCCTGAGGGAGCGGGGGGGGGGGATATGCGACAGAGGTGATTCGAACTCGGGTGCAGGGCATGTTGAGTTGTGCTGTTTGGGGCACGGCGCTGCTCACTTCGAGGTGCAGTAGAGAAATAACGCCGGTTCACAGCCGCTCCCCTGCTGATCCTCTGTAGTCACTAGAGGGTATTGTGAGTTTAGCTAGTTTGGATGGGGACTAGCGTTTTAGTGCCTGTTCTGGGGTGGGGGAGTTGGGGGTTTTCTCTTTTCTTTGTATTGGGTTGTTCAGGGGTCTCGGCGTGTCTCCTTAGGGTTCCCACTTGCGTGCTTTGTAAGGATGTATTATGGGATCACTACTTGAATTGAAGTGTCTAACATGGAACGTCATGGGCATGCATACAATGGTGCGGCGGCACAAGGTCCATGCTTATCTAGTGCGTAGAGGGGTGCAGATCGCTTTCCTCCAGGAGACCCACATTACACGCCATGAGGGTCTCGCTCTGCAGCGTAGATGGAGGGGTCAAATCTTCTATACAACATATTCAGCTTTCGCGCAAGGAGTGTTGATCTGGGTTAGAGCGGGGGTGCCATTCCAACCGATACACCAGTTAGCAGACCCGGAGGGGAGGTATGTGGCGGTTGCTGGCCGTCTTAATGGCAGAGATGTCGTACTGAGCAGTATTTATGTGCCCAATACGGAGCAAGCGGCCTTTTTCAATCAGCTGTCTGGGAAACTGGCGTCCTATCTGACCGGCTCAGTGATTATGGGTGGGGATTTTAACTCTATCCCGGATATTGCTTTGGATAGATCGCATCCGCCCCTCCCGGATGCGCCTGTCCATAAGGTCTCCAAGGCCAGAAGGGACTGGCAACTCCAATGGGGATTGGTTGACACCTGGCGAGCGCATCACCCAGGGGAACGCGATTATTCCTTTTTCTCAGCGCTCCACGAGCTCCATGTAAGGCTAGACGCGATATTGTGTTCCCCGGACATTCATGCGGCAGTGCAACATAGTGAATACCTAACTAGAACACTTTCAGATCATAACCCACTACTCTTAAGATTTCGCTGGTCTCAGGCGCGTCCTGCAATCCCAACCTGGCGATTAAACACAGAGCTCTTGGAGGATCAGGTCTTTCAGGAGACGGTAGGGGCTGGCGTTAATCAATATTTCCAGGAAAATGCGGGCACGTCCTCCTCGCCGTCTGTGGAGTGGGACGCCTTTAAGGCTGTGCTAAGGGGCCTCTGCATCGCTAATATGGTGGGGGTACGCAAGACATTAGTGCAAGATATAGAGACCGCAGATCAATGTTTGCGCACGACGGAACGAGCCCGGCCCGAACACCCTAATGGGCAACAAGAGCTGCGGGAAGCAAGAGAGACAGTCGCGGCGCAGGTTGAACGGTTGCGCTGTTTTGATTATAAGCGATATATGGTGCGCGCACACGCAGAACGCGATAAACCTGGTGCACTGCTGGCTTGGCTGGACAATCCCGCTCGCCGGGGGACGGTCATTCTGGAATTGCGTGCTTCGTCGGGGGAGCTTTGCTATACCCAACAGGTGATTAATGATCTGTTTCTGGCCTACTACACAGACCTGTACCGGAGTAGAGTGATGCAGAATGATGATGCTCTTTTCGAATATTTGGCTACTGCTGACCTTCCGCACCTTGATAAGACACAGGCGGACCTCTTAGGCCAGGCCATAACATTAGGCGAAGTCAGGGGGGCGATAAAGCATATGGCGCGGAAGAAGACCCCTGGAGCCGATGGGCTGCCGGTAGAGTTTTATATGACCTATGTTGACGTATTAGCTCCTAAACTAGTGGCTCTCTATAACAAGGCGAAGGAGGGGGGTGAATTGCCTAGCACTACCCGAGAAGCCATTATTATCCCACCACTGAAGCCAGGGAAATCGCCTTCTGATAGGACCGCTTACCGCCCGCTATCTATGCTCACCACTGATTATAAGATCCTCAGCAGGATATTAGCGACTCGATTGCTTCCGCATATGGTGCATCTGGTACACGGAGATCAGGCGGGTTTCATTCCGACTCGGAACACGGCCACCAACGTGAGGCGCCTATTGAATATATTGGAAGCTGATTCCTACCCGACGGAAACTGCTGCCGTTTTATCAGTCGACATAGAAAAAGCGTTTGACAGCCTAGAATGGCACTACCTATTTCAGGTCATGCGCAGTTTTGGTTTGGGGGAGGCTTTCGTGGCTTGGACGGCACTGCTATACAAACATTCCACTGCTCGGGTAAGGACGGGTGGCCTGATTTCGGAGGCTTTTGCGGTGGGCCGGGGGACGCGGCAGGGATGCCCGCTTTCCCCCCTGCTGTTTGCATTGGCCATGGAACCTCTAGCGGCCCAGGCCCGGTCGGGTCAGCGTTACCCAGGGCTCAGTGTCAATGGCCATATCCATTATATCGCGCTATATGCCGATGACCTACTCATGTTTTTCGCAAACACGACGGAGGCCCTCCTCGGAGCGAGACAGCTGCTCCAGGACCTCGAAGCTGTCGCGGGACTTAGAGTGCTTGTTCCCCACAGTTCCGTTAGATGGGGGTCAGTTATTCACTTATGGGGTAAGGTGGGAATACCGCTGTTTGACATACCTTGGGACCCGCGTTTATCATGCGCAGGATGATCTCCTAGAACGCTATGTGGGTAGGGCCACTCGGAGCCTTAAGGCTAACCTGGAATTCTGGAGGACTTTACCTCTCTCGGTGGCAGGACGAGTAGCTCTTCTTAAAATGGTGGCTCTTCCCCGGTTACTATATTATTTTCGGACACTTCCAATTTGGATACCTGCGTCGATATTTAAACAACTTCACTCAATGATCACGGGCTTTCTTTGGGCGACGGGGAGGCGGCGGGTCGCGTTGAGAACTTTAATGAGACCAAGGGCCGAGGGTGGTCTGGCAGTGCCCGACTTTGAGACGTATTATTTGGCAGCCCAGTTGCAGTGGCTTACGCAGGCAGTGGCACTGGAATTTTGAGGTCAGACTGGGCGAGATGGAGGGCGGGTGCCAGGTCAGGTGCTATCTAGTATTATTTTACAACTACCACTACGGCTCCGGACGCTTACTTCTGAATTAAGAACGTTTCGGCTTTGTTGGAATAGGAGTCAGCGACGGGTGCAGATCGCGCGTCCCTATGCCCCGGAGATCCCGCTGGCCATGTGTACCGCGCTCCCACATGGGGGAAACTGGGCCGCGTTGACCGATTGGGGGGAGAAGGGTTTGCATATGATAGGCGATTTATACGAGGATGGCACCCTACTACCGTTCGCTACATTGCAGGACAGATATGACCTCAATCGTGGGGATTTTTTGCTTCACTCGGCGCTGGTCTCGGCTGTTCGCAAACACTGGAGGGAGGGGTTGTCCGAACCGCGGACCTCCATGGCTTGTCAGTACGTCGTAATGGCGGCAGGGACCTTTAAAGCAGTCACTTGTCTATATAGGGGCATGACGAGCAAAGCACTGACTCCGTTGCAAGCACTGCATCAGAAATGGGAAGAGGATATAGGTAAGGAGATCCCTGAGAAGACATGGGCGGAACTGGTTGAGAGGGCGTGGAAAAGTACTAGGAACGCCCTGTTCCAGCTAGTGCACTTCTATGTGCTGCATAGGGCGTACCTTACCCCGGCCAAGATAAATAAATATTTCAACACGACCACGGCGATGTGCCCACGATGCAATGCGGAAGGTGCAGATTTCCGCCACATGATGTGGGACTGTCCCCAGCTCGGGACGTATTGGGAGGAGGTGGTTTCCCTATTGTGTGATGTAACCGAGAGGGAGTTGGAACCCACTATAGGCCCTTGCTTGCTGCATTGGTTTCCCCACACATCCAAAACCAAGGTCACTAACAAATTCTTGGATTTGGGTCTCCTATTGGCCAAAAGGGACATTACAGCGAACTGGAAGTCTAGGCGAGGCCCCAGTTTTCAGAGGTGGAGAGCTGAACTTCTTAAGTGGGCGGACTGCGAGGGCATTGTTAGATTGCAGTTAGCTACCCGAGCAAAAAGCAATACAGCCTTAGAGGCCGTGAGGGCCTGGGAGGCAATGGTGATCTTACTGAAAGCCCCAGATGGAGACTCGGATACTGAATCGGCGACTAGTGGCCCGGCTGTAATGCTTTAATTATTGTCTCCTAAATACCTGGCTGCCAGTGCCCACCATGCCTCTATATAGATCTACCCCTGTCGTTGCAATGTTACAATATTCCCTTGGTGTATAACCCAAGTTATTTGTCTGCGCACTTGTATGCCCTACTATTATTTATTTATTTATTTTGTTATTCTTTATTGCTACTATAATGTTTGCTTTAAGAGACACGCCGGGGGGATTGATTTGGTTTATTTGGCCCAGGGCTACGTAATAGTTCTTATATCCCTCAATGATCGTTGCAGGCTGATATGATAATGTTTCCTCATTTCTCTGTATTTCATGAACATACATTTTGCATTTGGTTGTGATAAGGGACCGCTATTGTTTACGTAAGCTCCTGTTGGCCTTTGTATCATATTCATGTCCAGATGCGTTTGGTTGAAATTAATAAAAATATATTTAAAAAAAAAAATGAACCCTCAGCATCCAAGAGGACTTCATCCCCCAACCAGCAGTACGCGAGGAGGGGCATTTGCAGAATGGTAGAGAAAGGGGGCATGACCTCTGACGTCCTCTCAGCAATTGCACTCTATGGTACTTACTGGAGATAACAGGAGGTCTTGTTGGCCCCCAAGTACCCTCAGCATCCATGGAGACTTCATCCCCCCACCAGCAGTGCGCCAAGAGGCGTGTTTGCAGAGTGGTGGATAAAGGGGGCGTGGCCTCTGAACACCTCTCAGCAATCCCACTGTGGGGGACTTACTGGAGGTAACAGGAGGGGTTATTCGCCCCCAAGGACCTTCAGCAGCCAAGGGGACTTCATCCCCCAACCAGCAGCGCGCCAGGAGGCGCGCTTGCAGAGTGGTGGAGAAAGGGGGCCTGGCCTCTGAACACCTTTCAGCAATCCCACTGTGTGGGACTTACTGGAGGTGACAGGAGGGCTTGTTGGCTCCCAAGGACCCTCTACAGCCAAGGAGACTTGGTCCCCCTACCAACAGTGTGTCAGAAGGCACGTTTGCAGAGTGGTGGAGAAAGGGGGTTGGGCCTCTGGTGACTGGCCGGTCCGCATTTGTAATTTATTTTATTGTATTTATTACAAGAGAGGGGCTGCGTGGCCTCCCCTCCCCTGGGCCGATTTAGGCCCTAGGAACCCCATCCCACGGGGCCAGACCTTTTTTGAAAGGGGAAAAGGGGCCATGTGCCCCCCCCCCTCCCCCCTGGGCCAATTCTGGCCACGGGGACCCCATCCCCCGGGGCCAGGCATTTTTTTTTTTTTTTCTTCAACATTAAAGGGAGGAGGGTCGAGCGGCCACACTCCCAGGCCAATTTCGGCCTCTGGAACCCCATCCTCCGGGGCCCGGCCTTTTTATTTTATTTATAAATAATATGGGGAAGAGGGCCATGCTGGCCCCTCCCTGGCCGATTTCAGGTCCCGGCCTCTCTTTTGGGTGCCCTGGTCCCAACCAGGGCACCCAGTTACTTATGTTGGGGACCGCATGGGGAGCCTCAAGGCCCCGGCGATCCCTGCCGGTCCCCCGCCTTCTGCGGGAGCTGCCATTGCTTTGACAGAGGGGGAAGCTGCTGAACATGCCGCTCCCGCTCTGTCAAAGCAATTATGTTCTGCTTCTAATCTTTGTAACCATACTGTCTGTCAGTTATCATTGTCGGGCAAGTGCCCCAATGAATTTTCAAAAATAATTGGGCAAATGCCCCTCCATATCAAATTTAGATCATGATTAAATGTGGTGTGATTCAAGTGCCGTGGAACAATAGATTACGAAAGAAAATTCTTTCAGTATAGTTACAAAGATTAATATCCATGACATTTATTGGGGCATTTGTCCGATATTAACCTATTATATTGTCTCATCAGGATGATAATTCAACATATATGATGATAATATAATGAATCAGTTCAATTTCTTGATTCTTAAAGAGATATGGACGGACTAGAATTAATTAGATATACTGTCTTATGATCATGTAATCTGTTATTTTAATTTTGTCACTTTATGCACTTTTTATAGGGAAAACAAATGAAATTGTTGGCTACCCTTGATCCCATTAATCATCAATCTAATGGACGTTTTGTAGGGATGCTAAAAACAAGTCGATATGATAAAACGTAAAGTCTTTCTACTATATCTATTGTCCTCCAAAGAGAAAATAACTTTGTTACACAATGCAAATTAATAAGAACTTAATTTTATGTTTTTTTGTAATAATTAGTCTACTGATAATCACGTTGACGAAATGCAGAGTCTTTGTGATGGACTGTTACGAGATATATAATGTTTCTCTTATGTCCATAATGATGTCATACGTATTTATTGGGTACGTTGGGTTTCGAACGCTAACTTGACAAAGGTCGTCCCGGCCGAAACGTTTTGTTTTGCAAAATAAAACACTGATGCATTGAATTGGTGTGCCGCTTTCCTTCGTCTGGTTGAATGGGATCTTGTGTGATTATATTGGGAGGCTTCTGCCGCCACCGCTGGCACCGGCACGTAAAGGCAGGTTTACAACAGCGTTTCTTGGCAGCAACGGACATATATAGGATCATTTTTGCAAGGAAATGCCTCTTTTTGTATGGTCACACGTACGTTTTGGACTGATGCTGCTGGTTTTTCAACTCTGAGTGTACTGAGGCCTGCTAACCAGACCTCATTGCTTGTGCCCTTACCCTTAAACTGATATGTCGAATTGACTTCTCCCCGATTGGCTGAGCTAACTTATCTGTAAGTCCTTAGTAAATGGTACCCAGGGCATGTAAGCTAGAGCCCCCCCCCCCCCCCCTGGAATTGCAGCACTAGTTGTGACACCCTGGGTGGGACACAAGTAAAACTAGACTCCCAGCCATTTGCAAGCTGGAAGAGCACTTTAACTGCTGGCTCGACTTTGCCATTCAAAGCAATGGCAAAGCCAGGTTTCTCCTGGTATATGTGTAAGTCACCCCGGTGGCAGGCTTAGCAAGTCATAAGGCAAGGTGGGCAGAACATGTATTTTACATGTTCTGGTGGCAAAATCAGAAGACTGTTTTAAAAAAAAAAAAAAACTTTATTTGTAATATATAGCAGGACAGGCATATTATACAACAGTCAGAGCCCATATGATGGCAAGTTGTGAAAAGGAGGGGACTAAGGGGCATATGTATCAAGAAAGCGTTTTGCGAGTCCTTAATAGCGAATTTTAGCGATTCGCTATTAAGGTCTCGCAAAAGGCAATGTATGTAGGATTCGCAATATTAATTGCGATTCCTACGTAATCCTTAATTGCAAATCTCAAATTGCGATTCGCAATTAAGGAATACCTTCCCATTCATTCCTATGGGCCTAGAGGCCCATAGGAATGAATAGGAAGACATTCGCAATTTGCGAGTACCCATTAGGTACTCGCAAATTGCGAATCCAATTTCAAGGGTGCAAGGGTGTCAAAAGGACACCCTGTTGTACCCCTGAAATAAGCATGTGTGCACATGTGGCGCACATACCTGCCCCACATGGCACTTTGAAAAATGCAAAAAAGTGCATTTTTCAAAGAAATCGCAAATTACCACCAACTTGAAGTTGGTGGTAATTTGCGATTTCTAAAGGCAAAATCGCACAACTTGGGTGCTTCCAGAATTGCATTTAAGGAATCGTAATTTGCGATTCCTTAAATGCATTCGCAGAATAGGGAATCGCAAATTTTGCGATTCCCTATTGTGCGAGGGCCTTTTGGGATGGTACATCCCAAAAGGCTTTTTCCTGTTCGCAAACGGGAAAAAGGCTTATACATATGCCCCAGTGATCTTAACAGATACGACACTCATAAGGTGCACAAATCAATGCAGTGTCCTCAGCTCATTGGTAACAAACATTGAGGATTTTAGCAAAACAATAAACAGAATAATGGCAGCTGCAATAAAAAGGAATCCGGACAGTGAAGTGGGGCAAGACTGTCATTTTTCCTATGGAAAAGCTTGGTCATCAAATTGGCGAGTGCAGAGTTACACGCTGACCCCTCTGCTGTGCTAACTCTGGAACAGTAACACCAAAGTGGGTCTCCAAGGTACCAAACAACTCGTTACATTATACCCGGCTTGATTCTCAGGCCGATATTAATGTAACAAGTTGCAGTGTGCAACTTTAGCAAAGTTGCCACTTTGTTGCCTTCAGTCCCCTGTGCCCTTACTGGTAGCACATGGGGTCCTTAGCAAAGACAGTATTCTTCCCTTCTGGGGAGACATGCTAACGACTCCCAGGGAGGATACAATAGAGGTCTGCGCTGGAAGGAGGTGTCCGCTCCTTCCTGCAGGATGCCACACGGGTGTTGGCCCAAAAGGTGAGCTTCAAAGGAGAAGCCGCCTTTGAAGGGCAAACACTTGGGAGAGTGGCTGCTCCATTGTTGAGGCAGACAGGCTGGCACTTGGGACAGGGGAGGGGAAACTAGTTGTCAAACCAGTTTTCCAGGGGCCATATTGGGAAGTTGGCAGGATTGTGCATCCTGGGATGGCCATGTGCCACACTAAGCAGGAAGTGGTCATCAGGCGGGAGGGAACCTGGTAGACCATTGGCTGCCAACCACATCCTGCCCTGAGCATAAGTAGGGCACCCTTGGCACCCCGAACTCAGATCTCAACTGACCTGGAAGAAGGACCAAAGAAGGACTGCCCTGTTGTACCGAGGGACAAGCAAAGAGAGGCTGCACTGTCAAGGATTGCACCTGCTTGCTAGCAAAGAGAGGGATTGTGCCTGCCATGTCCTGCTCAAGTAGAAGCTGTCTCCAGAGCCCAAGAAAGCCAAGAGACTCAAGCTGCTACCTCCGCCACTGTGCAGCACCAGTGACCAAGACCTGATGCACAGAGTTGCCCCCAAGTTCATTGAGCCCGGGAGTACTGTCGGAGTACTGCTAGGTACCTCAGAAGATGAGCTTTCAACCAAGAAAGGATTGGTATGTGACTGCAACAATGGGATAATGGTTAGGTCTGGGCAATGAACTCCGTTCCGGAGGAGAGATTTGTTAATTACGCATTCTGTGAACAGGTAGCGGAGTCAGCTACTAAACTGCACCCGCAAATGCTTTGATAAAGCAACTTTACATGCAAAAAACAAAGCATATAACCAATTCACAAAAGTGAACTTTGAAAATGAAAAATATTAGGCAATGAGAGAGGTGATGATTTTGGGGTCCCCCCTAACCTAGGGGGAGGACCAAGCAGATGCCTTGAACACAAAGAGCATATCATGCTGAACGATTCAGTGGTGGTCCCATCCTCTTAGGACCACCCCAAGCACAGTTATGGGCAAAAATACAATCCCAATCAAAGGCCCTGCAAAGCATTATGGGACGAGATTAGCAGTGGGCAGTGAATATTATAGTATCCAATATCAAAATAATTCTACAAAGAGCTGCAGTTCAACTAGTCGTTACTAGATGTCCCTCACGAGTCAAATGCAAAAGCATTGAAATTATTACATCAAGCTGCAGTTCAACTAGTCGTTGCTAGGTGTCCCTCAATTCAAATGCTTTTGCATTTGACTCATGAGGGACACCTAGTAACGACTAGTGGAACTGCAGCTTCATGAAAGGGTTTCAATGCTTTTGCATTTGACTCGTGAGGGACACCTAGTAACGACTAGTGGAACTGCAGCTTGATGTAATAATTTCAATGCTTTTGCATTTGACTCGTGAGGGACACCTAGTAACGACTAGTTGAACTGCAGCTCTTTGTAGAATTATTTTGATATTGGATACTATAATATTCACTGCCCACTGCTAATCTCGTCCCATAATGCTTTGCAGGGCCTTTGGTTGGGATTGTATTTTTGCCCATAACTGTGCTTGGGCTGGTCCTAAGAGGATGGGGTCACCACCGAATCGTTCAGCAAGATGTGCTCTTTGTTTTCAAGGCATCTGCTTGGTTCTCTCCCTAGGTTAGGGAGGATCCCAAAATCATCACCTCTCACTGCTTGTTAAAATTTCATTTTCGTGAAATGACTATATGCATTTTAGCATGTAAAGACAGAGATACTTGTTATTTTGCCAAAAGTATATGAGGTTTCTGTTTTATTAATTGGGAGTCCGATGAAATTCACTGAGTTTTTGTTCAACTTCCTGGAATTCCGCGTAGTGGTACTCCGCAAATTACGCCCACCCCAGAAGACAGACCGGTACGAAAGGATTGGTATTTGATTGTAACAATGGGGGATGGGTAGTCCAGTACAACCTCTCCTCAGCCAGACCAGAGAGAACCATGTGGAACATCGACCCAGCAAGCAGGATTCCCACACCATCTTCGTGGACCAAGGAGTGCCTGCAGGAGCACCCCGTCAACCGCGTCGCATCCACAGCATCCTCTTCTATGCTTGAGAGGATGAGGAGACTTCCAGTCCAGTATACACTTCCCTCTAATCTAGTACAGTAAAGCTAGGGGTATATTGTTCTGCATGGACTTAAGCAGACTCTCAATGGGGTCTGTGTGTAGTCACTGGGAGCGTGTGCTCTTAGGAGCAACTGCCCTCACCCACCTGAAGGTGGCATGCTTCATCATTGGGCTTGCTCCTCATTGGGCTGGTGCTGCAATGCCCTGTAAGAGGGCACTTTGCCAAAGATCTTTTAATCACCAATAGAAGACTGGAGAGGTGAGTGTGTTTCTAGTCAGTGGGTGAGAAGATTGCTGCTCAGTGCCACAGCTACCGCGGGTTGAGCTGAGGGTTTGACAGACAACACCTACTGGTCCTAAAAGGGTTGATAAGTGTATTACACGGTGAGGTTACACGACCACACCACATAATGCATCCCATTTCATCACAATTTTTAAAAAGGAGCGTTGGCAGGGTATACCTCCAAAATAAAATTTAGACAAATAATAATCACATTAACATTTCAAAAATGAAATGTATGAGGTTAGCTTGTTGAGGATAATACTATTCTGAAATGGCAGTGTGCTTCTCCTTTACCTTAAAAAATA
The DNA here is from genome assembly GCA_963921515.1 of Calotriton arnoldi. Taxonomy (NCBI): domain Eukaryota; kingdom Metazoa; phylum Chordata; class Amphibia; order Caudata; family Salamandridae; genus Calotriton; species Calotriton arnoldi. The sequence continues at coordinate 1,716,502 of CAWUFW010002956.1, read as the reverse complement.
AATATCACAAGACCATATGAGAAATTGGAGGAATGTGAAGCAACCAAAAATCCAGAAGCGAACACTGGTCTATAGCAAGATGTCCTCAAACCCATCCTACTCAAGAAAGCCTGCAGAAAATAAATACCAAAACAGATATGTTGTCAGTGCAACTCAACCAAATGAAAGATTGCTTCGACAAACATGCCACCAGATTGAACACCGCTGGTAGAGAGATATTGCGCAAATCACAGAACGCACTAGCACCGCTAACCTTCAAGGCAGTCTTCTCTGCCTTTTCCACAGGCCAAAACCTAAGAGGGTGTAGTGATGAGGCTGGAAACAGGTTCACCTTTTGTGGCTACCTGGTTGTGGAGCCAGCAAACGTAACAGCTCCACCAGACACAGCTCCAACTCTGACTACCAAGAAAACATTCTAATGTCACTTGGCAACAAGTGACATTCTCGATAGTCATACAATTCTACACTAAAGAAATATACACAACTAAAACTAAGTACATACTACACATCTTCCCTTCTCCCCCCCCCCCCAAAAAAAAAAATTACAATCTGTATTTAGCAGGTTTAACAATGACTCTTGTCACTCCGAACACACCCTCTGTCTTCACACTCAGAAACAAAGCCCTTTGCCCGAACTTTAACAACTTTAGCCAGGTTCCACCAATGACCACCTTAAACTTGCACAGCATTTCCCACAATTTTCAAAACTTTGACAGGTTCCCCAAATTTACTCTCCCCCTTTTTGACATGAACCAAAGTTTTTATCCTGATCATGTCTCCAACCGCTAGTGAAGCCATTTTAACTCCCTTCTTGGAATCGTAAACTCCTTCTGTTTAACTTGAGTATGAGACATATTCTCCTTCACAATAGACATCAATTTACCAAAACCTCTGACTCTGTCTGACTTGATCCGTTTTGACATCCATCCAGGCCTGAAACTAGTGTTGGCCTTCCTACCTCTCATGAGTTCAAAAGGTGAAACCTTCGTAGAGGAGAGAGGCGTTGTCCTATAAAACCAGATCATCCTACTCAAAGCCTTACTCACATCATGATTCTCTGCTCTGGCCCACTTGACACACTCACCCACCACTCGGTTCATCCTCTCAACAAGGCCATTTGTTTGAGGATGATACAAGGAACTCCTCACATGCCTTACACCAGAAACACCAAGAAAGGATTGAAACTCAGCGCTAACAAATTGTTTCCCATTGTCCAACACCAAAACTTCAGGAAACCCTTCTCTCAACCAAACCTCCCTTACAAATCAATAATGCTCTTGGCATTAGACTCTCTCACCAAGTTAACTTCTGGTAATTTAGAAGTATAGTCCATGAGAACTAAAACATACCTGAAATCCCCTGAAAGGATATTGTAGGGTCCCATGACATCAACTCCAAGCTTCACCCATGGACCATGCATACATTCAATAGGCAGAAGAGATGGGGTAGCTACTTTTGTCAGAGGTGCCACACACACACACACAACAGTTCGCAACCATCTCATCAAAATCTGTGTCCATCCCAGGCCACCAAAAGGTATCACGAATGCGATGTTTGGTAAGTGTGGATCCCAGATGTTCCTCATGAGCCCTCTCGATAATACCACTTCGGAAAACATGAGGAATAAGTTTGTCAGCTCGCAAAAGCAAACCATCTTTTAGAGAGATCTCACTCTCCACCTTACAAAACGGTTGTAACAGAGGAGACAATGCCTTTTCTCTGGGTCAACCCCTCTTTACTAGAGTACAAACTTCCTGCAACACACCATCATCTTGAAAAGCAGACCTCGACTTATCTTCAGAGCACAATCTCAACTCCGGTATTTCCAAGGCCGCAACCAGACAATCTTCACAATCTTCATCAATGAGGTCACCAAACTTGAACTCATCATGCTCATTGATCTCAATAGGAAACCGGGAAAGAAAATCTGGCCTCCCATTTTTTCCTCCTGAAATGTGTCTCACATCTAATTGGTATTCTAGTAATTTGGTGACCATCCTTAATATCCTAGGTGTACAGCACTTGCTCATACTACCACCCAGAATACTCATGAGAGGTTTGTGATCAGTCTGTAGAAGGAAACGTTTCCCTCTAACATATGGGCGAAATTTTTCAGTCGCCCAACAACAAGCCCAACAAGCCAAAAGCTCCTTCTCAATCACAGAATACTTCAGTTCAGCTGCTCTCGACACACTGGGGGCGCAAACCCAATGGTATTTTCAACACCATCCTCTAGCTGCGTCAAAGAGGCTTCCAGACCCACTTGACTGGCATCCACCGTGATGCAACAAGAGAGACTGGGATCGAATGGTTTGAGAGCAGTACTCTTCCCCAACAACAACTTAACCTGATCAAAAGCAGACACACAATTATTGCACCATTCAAATCTAACTCCTTTTTTGACAAGATTGCTGATGGGTTGCACTATGGTTCCAAAATTAGGAACAAATCTGGAGTAGTACTCACACAAACCCAGTAAGGATTTCACGCCACTTTTATCCGTGGGTGCCGGGGCATTAACAATGGCCTCAGTAAGCCAGGTCTGGGACTAACCCCTTCTTGAGTAATCATATGTCCCAAATATTCTACTTCTGTGCAAAAAAACTTACACTTCTCTACCTTCAATATCACTCCATATTTCTCAAACAACTTCATCACCTTGTGAAGAATACAATCATGGGAACTGGCACCCTTAGCGAAAATGAGGGACGTCGTCCTGAAATACTAGGGCACCATCCACTTCTTTGAGAATATTGTTCATGACCCTCTGAAATACTGAAGCCGCTGATGCTAAGCCAAATGGCATTCAGCAACATTGAAAAGTACCCAGGGGTGCTACAAAAGCAGTCAAATGACACAAATCAGGATGCAGTTCCACCTGATGGTAGGCACTGGCCAAATCAAGTTTGGGGAGAAACTTGGCTCCCCTTGTGGACGAAAAAAAATAATTTATTTTGGGCAGAGAATGTGAGTCCACCCAAATTTCCTTGTTTAGTGACCTCAAATCGACATAAATCCTAAGCTGTCCACACCTTTTACGGGCCACAACCAAGAGAGAGAGCGACAGAGAGGATTCCATAGGTTCAATGATCCCCTTCGCACAAAGTTCCTTCAACTCCCTTTCCAAATCATCTCTAACACTATAGAGCACTCCCCTGAGCTTATGTTTTATGGGGATTGCCCCTTCCTTAACAATAATTTTGTGCTTGAAACCCTGGACTTTACCCAAATCACTCCCAAACACTGATGGAAACTTGTCTTTCCAAACTTGTCCCTCGGCAACATTGCACACAACCAAATCTTGCTCCCTGGCACCTGGCTTCAAAATCATCCTGAATAGTCCCTGATAAAACCATCCCAGGATGTTCAGCCCTTTTACTCCCACATAAATCCCCACATAAATCTTTCCTCTGATTCTTCTTTCTTTGAACCTCATCTCTTCTTCAAAAAAACATCAATTCTATCTTGCGGCCTTCATAGGACACTGGAGAGCGGTCAGGCGGGGATAATGGTGGAGAACCATTCCAAGTCTGCTCAATCAACCTCTGTGTGATCATGGTTATCCTGGCACCTCAGTGTCCTCAATAGGATCAACGCAAGATGAAGGATCACCTTCAACAAGACTTTGAATAGGTACACCTTTGATATTGTTTTCACTCTCAGTGCAGTTACCATCATTTCTAACAACAGAAACAACTTCAGCATCAGACTCTTCGTCAGACTCAACAACACATATGGCAGGCTTTTTGAAACCTTTCCTTTTCAGACAGACTTTGGCGAAGTGACCCATTTGTTTACAGTAATTACATGTTACATTGACAGCCTGACACTTTGCCCCTTTGAAATGTGGAGAATTACCGCACCTAAAACACATGCTCGCGCCATTTGTATTTACGGCTTCAGATTTGGCGGGCTTGGAAGCAGTATTACCGCCGCAATGGCCTGATTTTGTTCGCAACTTCCCAACATTGCCAACATTTACAACATTAATAGCATCAATCACCCTGTCATCCAATTCCTTCAAAGAGACCAAAGACATTTCTATACTCTTGGCCACCTTAATCGTCTCATCCAACGATGGGTCACCCATATGTTCTTGTCCTTACAATGGCATACAAACTGATCTCTTATCAGCTGGTCAGTAAAGTTCTCAAATCTGCAATCAGCTGCTAATCTGTGCAAAGTTGAGATGTAAGAATCAACATCCTCCGCTTCGCTCTGCTTCCTCTCAAAAAATCTATGTCTGAGTACCATGAGGCTGGGTTGCTTGTCAAATCTGTGTTTGAGTTTAAGACGGTCTCTCAATATTCATCAATTCAATCACTTTCTTCTTGAGACAAGTTTGGTAAATCTTTGAAGATAGACCTACCTTCAAACCTCTAAGAGTGTTATAACAAACATTTTTTTCTACCTGCACTAAACTTTGAGGCACCTATTGCTCCTAAATAGGTTTCAAAGGCATTGTGCCATATTTTCCATCTAAATGGTGGTTCTCCAGGAGTATCCAAGAAGGCAGGTGGAGGATTTCCCACCTGCATAGTACACATATTACGTGGTGTTGAGTAAAATAATAAATGATCTTATGCAAGGAAACAGAGTACGTCAGGAAAAAACACAAACCCTCCTCGACAAACAATACTCAATGTATTACAACATGAGTTTCAAGGGGAAAGCTGGGTGATAAATAATAGATGACCAATTACTTGACAAAAGGAAAATGAGGAGAAAATTGCTGGTGTGTAAAATAGGGTAAGTCAAGCATGTGGTGTGTGTATCACCAAGAGACACACAACTGATAGCAGCATAAAGAATGGTTTCACGTACTGATGGAAGAAAATCCACAAACATCACTGTCCAGGTGTGCGCATCACCACATTGCCGTGGACGGTTGACGAGTGTGGTAAGTACGACTCCAACACTTCTTGTAAGGGTTTAATAAAGTTTTATTCTTCCTGAGGGAGAGGAGCAGAGGCACAACTAAATCGGCCGCAGAGCAACTGTCAACTCACCAACCGTTCTCAACCGAACGTTCATACCTAGGTATTCTCCCCCACGTGCTCAGTAGCAACCTCGTGCGACGAGGAGAACACCAACATGACACATCTTCCCTTTTTATACATTGATATAGAACTGAGGCAAACAAGTAGATGCCAAGGCCATACAAAAATTACAAAGAATACATAACCAAATAAGGAAATATGAAAATAACAATGGCATGAGATAAAACAACACCACGCTTACAGGTAAGTGAATTTTAATAATTATACTTTGTCATACCACAGACTAAGGAAATAACTGTAGACAGTGACAACACTTCATCGCATTGCATGTAGAAGAACTCTGTAAAAATGGATGGAAAGGTGTGCCACCCCTAGATTAATCAACAATGTAATCGTTATACTTGACAGGCAATTTAACCTGTCTACCCAGACTCGTAACTTTCGCTCCACCTTCCACATCTGAAGCTCTCTGTGTACCCAGCAGCAATAGTGACTCACTTACACCACTGAAAGCACAGCATTCCCCATGTGCACCATCAGTTTGTGTATCGTTTGTTGACACCAAAGGGCTCCCATCACTACACTCCATATTGGAATTGGTCCCCGTACTCACATCATCCAAGATGTTCTCATCCCAAATCCATGAACCCAAACGGCGGTCACAGCCCCTCTTCCACGACAAGATTTTGTTGCATTTGGCCAGTTTGCTGAAATGCCAAACCTTGCCATTTTCCAATTCAGCAGCACATGCGAAAACTTTCCTCACTCTCAACGGTTCTGAAAAATGGCTGCTGCCTTTGCTAACCAACCTACAAGACGTGACCCGCACCCGCTCCCTATTCACACAAGGGTACAATTTTAGCACTGCTCTTGTCAAAATACTCCTTGTACATGCTGCGGGCTTTCTCAAGATTAGTTTTGACAACCTCTGGCGACCATTTGCACTGCAATTCCTGAGACATCCATGCCGAATTGTCTCTGTGTAGGGATCTCTACCCCTCAAAATTTTAAAAGGGCTGTACCCTGTTACCATAGGGGTGATGCGATATGCCCACACTAACTTATTATGTTCCAACTCTCAGCTCTTACCAGCATTGATAGCTGCTTGAATACTGCCCATGATGACTCTACTGAACCTCTTACCGGGGCGCCATTACAAGCGGGATGATACAGTCTTTTTTCCTTGATACCATTCCTTTTCAAGAAACAAGTAAACTTTTCAGCAACAAATTGTGGTCCATTATCGTTCAAAAGTGCCTTGGGGATGCATTCTCTCAAAAATACAGTTTCTAAAAACGTAACAACAGTGGCAGCATCAGTAGACTCACAGACCCTCAACTCCGGCCATTTAGAATACATGTCGAACAACCCCAAGATGTATTTGGGCACACCCTGACTATCCAACACAGGTCCCAGAATGTCAAAAGCGAAGTCCTCCCACGGACCTGAAGGTATTACTCTAGTGCCTAACTGTGGTCTCATCACAACAAGAGACTTATCAGCATTGCTGCAATGTTCACATTTTTCCATGGCAGTGTCCATACCGGACTGTAGGAAAGTAGGATCTGCTTCTATTGTTACCCCCACTTTTTGCCTGGTGCTAAGCTGTATTTTACTAGCCTGACTGGGATCCTGCTAATCAGGACCCCAGTCTATCTGCTTTCTCCCTAAATTGTTGTGTTCAGTACTTAGGTACATCCTAGATTGGATACTGGGGTACCCTTATAAGTCCCTAGTATATGGTACTAAGGTACCCAGGGCATAGGTACCCCAGAGGTCTCCCATGGGCTGAAGAATGTATTATGCCACCCATGAGAGACCATTCAAAATGGAACTGCATGCCTGCCATTGCAGCCTGTGTAAGTTGGTGCTTGCACCACTTACTAAAGATATAGGTTTCCTATATCTAGGTTCACTGCACTTAAAACCTATAAGTCCCCCCTCTAGCATGCCTTTGCAATCCTGAAGGCAGGGCACTTGGTTCTAAGTGAGAGGGTGCCCCTGTATGAGCAGGACACCCCTACAGCCTGCAGAGTCCATTCTCCTGGGTTGTCAGTAAAGCAGCCATATACTATATAGAGGGGCACTGTGTACGCGATGACCATTTCAAAACCGGCTGCAACAAATTCTATCATGTTTGGTATCAAACATGTTGGAATCATACCCCCACAGGTATGATTCCAAGCACTGGAAGAGTCCTTCGTTAGGCTCTCAGTGTTCCCAGTGCCAACCTTCTAGACCCAGACAGCACAAAATGGTTGCTGCCGACCAGAGACACATTTCTGCCCTCCTGCTGCTGAGCCAAGCTCGAGCAGGGGAAGGTAGAACAATAGGCATCCTGTCACAGGGAGCTGTAACCACCTCCCTGTGACAGGATTTAGTGTATTGGGACCAGGTGGGTGCACTTGCCAGTGCCACAAAGTTTGCACGAGGGGCTCATTTGGTGTCCCTGTGCATAGTCCAGTTCAAACCAGTCCTGGGAGCTGTTGGCTCCCGCTCTGGCGCGAAACTGGACAAAACATGGGAGTAACCGCCCCCCTGTCCAGACCCTCCCCTGGGAGGGTCGCCTGAATCGTCCCAACCCTTTCCTTGGGGTACTTAAGGGCTTACCTGGGTGTAGGTCCCTAGATTCGTCTTACAAGATTCAGATCAGACACCACTTCTTCTTCTACCATCTGGGCACTCTGGACTTCGTTTGGGCTCGACTTTGTCTGCCTTACAGTCTGCTGGATCGTCTGTGCCTGTGCACCATACAGGAACCTTTCAAGGCCTGTGGGCATCAAAGACACCTGAAGGAATCTCCCTTGGAGTGAAGGAGTCACTCCCCTGCATTTGCAGGCACCGCAACTATGTTGAACGGTCTGCTGATCCTGAGCTCCTCCGGACTCCGTAAGGTTCCGCAACACAGGTGATGGTTTTCCACAGCTCCCGAGGCCTGCCGTCTCACCAAGTTTGAGGTCAGTATCCCTCGTGGGGGCTGCAATAACCGAACCCCTATGCACCGCGTCAACTTGCAGTTGCAATGGCTTGTTGGCTTCCTTCCAAAAAGATCTTCGGGCTCCAAGTAGCCCCAACCTCCAGCACCTCCAGTGACCAAAGTCTTCGTCCACATCGCATTGTGTGCACCGTGGCCTGCATCTTTTGGTGAGCTGCTCGAGGTATTCTCGCGACTCCAGTGCCTCCGGCCTGTGGGTCCATTTGAGGGTCACCTTTGTTTCTCTTGGGCTCCCCTGATTGCTCGGGCCTGCCCTGACTCTCCTGCTTAAGGTGAGTCCCCTGGACCTTGCTTGTCCCGACGTTGCTCCTTCTTCAATTCCTGCGTTGGTTGCATTTGCCAGGGCTTGTTGGTGCTCCCGCTGGAAACCGACCCCCTCAGCACTCGACATCCTTTGTGGGACAGCTCGTGCATGGCTCCTGGTCCTCCTCAGCGTCGCCTGGTCCTCACAGCTGCAGAGTCAAGGTCATCGTCGTCTCTCCTGCAACACCCGACATCAGAGGGCATTTGTCTTCCAAGTCTCCTGGTCACTCCGGAGTGACATAGACTCTGTCCCCTCTGCTTGCAGCTACCTCTCATCTAGAATCCACCAGACACTTTCTCCTTCGTCAGCAGCGGCACTTTCCTGAAGTCCTCCATTGGGTTCGACAGCGGTTTCTGACACCACTTCACACCTATGCACCCGGCTTCCCTGGTGTAGGTAACGTGGGTACTACGGTATCCACGGGTGGGGTGGCCCTCCAACCTTCTGTCTCCCATGGGGTTTCTTCAGGGTCTACTGGGAAAGGTCCTTAATCTTTAAAAATCCAACCGCGACTTACACGTAGAGTTGTACGGAGCATGCGGTTGTGTTCCCACACCACACACACTCTCTGTGTGGGCCCTATCTACTCACCTTGGTTGGTTCCTTGGGTCCCCAGCATTTCTACGTCCTCTTGACATTGTCTTGACCCGGGTCGTGGTTCTTATACCACTTTAGTAGTATATGGTTTGATCCCTCCCTGGGGTCCACTGTATTTCATGATATTTACTGTATTTCTATGCAAAGTATTGTGTGCATTGTGTTTACACTCCTTCTGGACAAAGCCTGAAGGCTGCTCTCCACAGCTACCACTTAGATAGCTTTCTAAGGTTGTCTAAGACCTCTTAAATCACCATAAGGGTTGTCTGGACTGGTGCAGGGAGCCCACTTATATAAGTGGACATCATAGACCAGGCCAGCTTCTCACATTGGTGTGCAGCGGTTGGGATTCAAGCCTGCATTGTTTTTTTAAACTTGTTTTTATTGCATTTTTAAAGAAGTTATACAGAGAAAAAAAAAGGAAATTACATCGTTATCGCTGTGTGGCTCCCTCGAACCACTCTTTGACAAATACTGTTAAAAAAACATTTGGCCACACATAGCATCAATAGCACAGTGATTGTAGACAACAAAACAACAATACAGGCACATGTAATAGAAATACGTTGGGCCTCCCGATCCATGCAACTGGCCCGGCAACCCAGCAATCATAACAACCTTTGATGCATTTCAGTCAGTGAGTTCCGGATGGGCTAATAGATAGGAGCGGAGCGGCTGCCAAACATTTTTAGGGCGGGAGGCCGGCGGGAGTAAGGACGCATATACATCGCTGGTTGTATCACAGTACAACATATCTCTGAGCCATGCCCCAGCTTGCAGCGTTGCTGTCCACCCCAGGACAGAGACACCTGCCTTTTAGCCAGCACTAGCGCAATAGCGGTGAAGCGTCTTATCCCCTTGCTCAGCGGGAGTACATACCACAGCAGGGCCAGCAACGGTGTGTGTGGGAGTTCAACCTCAACCATTTGTTCAAGATGCCCAAACACCACCTCCCAGTAGGCCAGCACCGCAGGGCAGTTCCATGCCAAATGAATGAAGTTGGCATGCGCCATAGCACATCTGACAGCAGCCTGTCCTCGTACTGTCCCATCTTTGTGAGTAACACAGGAGTGACATAGATTCTGTGTAAGTATTTGAAGTGCAGGAGTTTATGTTTATAATTATTGGACACTAAGCGTGTTTGTTCCTAACAGTAGGCCCACATCTTCTCAGTCATTGGCTGCGCTAGATCCTTCTCCCATGCCGCGCGTGCTCCACCACCCATCATTGGTCGGAGTGCCTGCGCCTGCCGGTATAGCTGGGAAACCAAATGTGCGCCGTCGGGTGCGGTAATAATCGTTGTTAGTGGGGGGAAGTCTGTAGGCTCCTCTGTCTCAGGGCGTAGCGCAGTAACCAATGCCACTCTCGTTCTATGTACAAGGAAGCGGTCCCACGTGTTTATGTCCCGGTCTGGTGTCAAGTCTGTCAGTGTACGTAATTGACCGTCTCTGAACATGCCGCCCATGTTGTGTATTTGACAGCGGGTGAACGCTCGCTGCGTCAGCATTTCAGTCGTGGGCGATAGCCAGGGATTATTGAGAATCGGTAAATGTGGGGAATACAGTCACTCAGCCCCCAGGTATCTGCGCAACCGCTCCCACGCCCATCCTGTGGTTAGTAGGGTATGTATCTCAGTCAGCGTTCTCCGCAGCCCGTTTGGAAGGATAGTGGAAAGAGGGTAAGGGCGGGCCTGCATGTGCTCAGGCCTCAGGAACTGCAAGCGTGCGTCTGGATGGTACCAAAAGTAGGGATAGTGGGCCTGCGCAACTAAATAATACAGGTAGAAGTCGGGTACCCCAACCCCCCCCTCTCAAAGGGTTGAGTAAGAGTTTTCCAACGCACCTGCGCCTGCCTCACCCACCCAAATCAATCGGGTCAGCAGCCCTCTAAGGGTTTTAAAAAAGGAGACTGTAAGTGGGATAGGTATATTCAAGAATAGGTATAAAAACCTGGGCAGCACGACCATTTTAATGATCGCGATGCTTCCTGCTATCGACAAGGGCAGTGTAATCCAGCGATCTATCTGCCCAGATAGTCGATCAATGGCCAGCCCATAATTTAGCCGCACTACCTCCGAGGCCGTGCGGTGGATAATTATTCCAAGATACCTGGGGGGGTCGTCGCACCAGCGCAACGGGAACACCAGCGTGAATGGTATAGTGGCGTCTGTCAGAGGGAATATTTCAGATTTTTTCCAGTTAATGGCCAGAAAAGACGCCGAAACGCACCACCTCTCTCATAATGGGAGGAAGATTTAAAGCGGGCTCCCGAACGAACAATAGGATGTCGTCCGCATATAATGACGCAAGTAATGGACCTTGGTGGAATCCTATGCCCGCTGTAGGTGCCGCTCCTGGAGAAGCCGCACGAGGGGGTCCATCGCGATGATAAAGAGTAGGGGCGAGAGCGGACAACCTTGACGGGTGCCCCTTGACAAGGTAAATTTATCAGATAATACCCCATTGATACGCAGCTGTGCGACTGGCCACGTATACAATAAGCGGACCAGTGATCTAAAATTTTGAGGGAAGCCTAGTTTGGTTAGCGCTGCATGCAAAAAAAAACATTCTAGGGAATCAAATGCCTTTTCGGCATCTAATATCGCCGCGGCAGGGAGCGCTGGGTTGATCTGATTGATGATTGCAAACAGCGTACGTAAATTTACTGAGGTGGACCTATTTGGCATAAACCCCGATTGAAAGGGGGATATGATCTGCCCAATTAGAAGCAAAATACGTGTGGCCAAGACTTTGGCTAATATCTTATAATCCTGGTTCAGGAGGGGACAGCGGCCTATAGGAGAAACAATGATCAGCCGGCTTGCCCGGTTTCAAGAGCAATGTCACTCTCGCCTCGTGCATAGTGGGGGGGGGGAGGGAGGAGTTCACCAGACTCTAGCGTTTTTGCATAAACCTCCAATAGTTGCGGTACCAGTTGCTCCTTGTATGTTTTATAAAACACACCAGTGAGACCATCCGTGCCGGGGGCCTGTGAACCGTCCAGGCTATCTATGGCCTTAATGATCTCGTCTGCACCGATAGGCGAGGCGAGGAACTCTTGCTGCCCCCTTTCTATCCACACCATTGCTATTTCATTTAGATAATCTACCAGTGCTTCACCAGTGGGTGGTGAGCATGTTGCATAAAGGCAAGTGTAATAGGACAAAAAGATCGATTGAATGTCAGCTCCATCCGTGATGTGCGTCCCATTAGCATCCTGGAGCTGCGTAATGTATGTAGCCTGGTGTTTGGGGGTGAGTAATCGTGCCAAAGTGCGCCCCGGCCTCTCCCCCTCCCTGTATACCCGGGCGCGAGCGTACTTCCCCAGGTAAGCTGTTTCCTGCTGCACCAGTTCCTGGAATTCTCCCAGTAGTTTAGCGTGGTGATGCAATAGAGAAGGGTCCACACCGGCCAACGTCCTGGCATCCAAATCTCGCAATTCCCGCTCAGTAGCATCAAGTTCACGACGAATCGTACGGAGCACCCCTGCCTGTTTAGCAATGCAGATGCCCCTGATATATACTTTAAATGCCTCCCACAGAGTGGCATAGCGAGGCACTGTGCCAGTGTTTATCTAAAAATATTCAATAATCGCATTCTGCACTTCACTCCTGAAAACTGCGTCCAGAAGCGCCTCAGCAGGAAAGCGCCAAGACGCGGAGGGGCACACAACAGCGGGCAGGGCCAAAACCAACAGCACTGGCGAGTGATCCGATAGCATGCCTGGCAGGTGGTCCACCTCCTGTATGTTGAGGAGAAAATCAGGGGTGACATACCATCGGTCTATTCGGGACCAACTACCATGCGGTGCCGAGGAAAATGAATATCCCTGCGCAGTAGGGAACCGGTGACGCCAGGCATCCGCCAGAAGATGTGCGTGTATTAGCGTCTGAAGCTCCCTAGTTGAACATGGTTTAGTGGTGTGCCCCGCGCCAGTGGTGTCCGACCCGGGTTGCAGTGTAAGGTTGAAGTCCCCCCTGTAGGAGAGTAGGATCTGCTTCACATGGGTACCCCCACTTTTTGCTGATGCTTCACTGTTTTTCGACTTTAGTCTGGCTGGGGCCCTGCTAATCAGAACCCCAGCCTAGCTGCTTCCTCTCTAAAATGGTTTCCATGTGCCTTAGGCACATCTCTGATTGGAATCTGGAGTGCCCTTATAAGTCCCTAGTATATGGTATACTATGTACCCAGGGCATAGGTACCTCAGGGGCTGAAGCATGTATTGTGCCACCCCTGGAAGGCCAGCCAAAAGGACACCACAGGTCTGCTACTGCAGCCTGGGTAAGGTGGTGCATGCACCCCTTACTGTGATATAGGCTACCTATGTCACTATATACATACACACATATAAATCTATAAGTCACTCCTATGGCAGGCCTTATCAATCCTGGAGGCAGAGTGCGTGGTTCCTATGTGAGAGGGTGCCCCTGCATGAGCAGGGCCCATCTGCAGCGTTCGTAGACCCTTCTCTGATGCTGTTTGTAGTGCAGCCTGACCATATACTCTTAAGCGCATTATAACCTCGCGTTAAATGCTAACTTTGGGATGGCTGCACGGAAACATGTTGTGTTTGGTGTCAAACATCTTGGAATACTACCCCCCGCCAGTTCTGGCAGCGGGGGTAGCATTCCACCCTTCTAGAGGGAGAGACATGTACACACCGGCCTGCCCGGTAACTTCTTTCCAAGCCCTGGCATCACAAAATGGATGCCGCTGCCACAGACACGAGTCTGGCCTCCTGCTGCTGGCCGAAACTCCGGCAGGGGAGGCCTGGACAATAGGTTTCCTGTCCCAGGGAGGTGTAACCACCTCCCCAGACAGGATAGTGTGTATTGGGGCTGGGCGGGAGCACTCTCTGGTGCTTTGAAGTCCTGCACTGGGGGCACATTTGGTGTCCCTGTGCATACCCCAGTTCAAACCGGCTCAGGGGCTTCCAGCCCCTGCTCTGGCGCGAAACTGGACAAAGGGAAAGGGGTGTAACCACCCCTCTGCCCTGACCCTCCCATAGGTGGGTCCCCAGAGTATGTCCAACCCCCTAACTTGGTATAAGTATGGGACCCCAGTCCTTAGGACTTTAGATTTACCTGGACGAAACTCTGACACAGAATCCTGGACCTTCGACGCTCTACTTCAAGATTAGAGTACTGAAGAATCTCCCTTGGGGTCAAGGAGTGACTCCCTCCTTGGCAGGCACCAAAGAAGCAATTGTCCGGTCTGCATCGCTGAAGCTCCCGCCGGACGCCGAAGTCTTTGCATCACCAGAGGTGGATTTCCAGACTTCCCGAGGCTGCCCTGAGTCCCCAGCAAAGCTGAGGCCCGTAGCTGTCGTGGGTAACGTGGAACCGTGACCCCTGGACACCGAGCACATTTGCAAGTGCATCCTCTTCTGGGTCTCCCACGAAGTTGTGCTTTGGGCTCCGAGTAGCCCCAGCCTCCAGCACCGACTGCACCGAAGATCACTGGCCTCCACTCCACGAGTGTCCCGTGAGCCAGCTCTAAGTGCGTCCACTCGAGGCTCCTTCGCAGTCGCTAGTCCGTTGGCTAGTAGGCCCTCCCGAAGGCCAATCTTCTTCTGCTTGGGCTCCCTGGTTGCTCCAGGCGTGCCCTGACTTACCCTCGCTGGGTGAGTCCCTCAGACCTTGCGGGTCTGCACCATCGTCCTTCTTCCATTTCCATGAGACTTGCCGTTGCCAGGGCTTGTTGGGTCCAATCCGGTCGCCGACACCCCTGCAATCGACAGACGTCGTGGGACAGCTCGAATCCAGCTCCTGGTCGTCGTCGACGCCTCCTGGACCTCGTGGTTGAAGAGTCAAGACGACCGTCAACCTACCTGAAGCACTCGACATCGGTGGGCATCTGCTCATCGCCTTCCTGGTCACTGGCTAGTGACCCAGACTCTGTCCCCTCTGCTTTCAGGTTCTTCAGATCTTCGATCCACCTTTGGATCCACCCGAACACTTTCGACTTGGCCGCCAGCAGCACTTTGCAGCAGACCGCCATTGAAAACGATGACGAAACCCGACCCCGAAAGACACCTATGCACCCGGCTCCCCTGGGTGAGGTAACTCGAGTACTCCGGTGCTCCCGTAGGTATTGACACTAGAACAGCCTAGTTCTAAAAGGGTTTGCTCCAAGTCCTCCTCTAAGTGTCCCTTTTCTTTAAAACTCCAACTGCGACATTCCCCATAGAAGTCAACGGCGATTCGCGGCTGTGTTCTTACACTGCACGCGTCCCCCGTGGGTCCCCTGTGTCACTACCTTGGGTGGTTCCTTGTGGTCCAAGCACTTCTACAGGCTCTAGGCCTTGTGTCTAGCTCAGTCGTGGTTCTTATACCAATTTATTGGTATATGGTTTGGTACGCCCCTAGGGCTCAAACGTGTATTTGTGCTATTACTGTTGATAACTAACTTATAACTTACGTACTTCGAACTCTAGCCTCATAAAGAGACTAGAGGGGTGTGTTTAGCAATAAATACATATATTTTGAATATGTACCTGGTGTGGTCCTCTTTCATTTGGTCACTCAAGAGATTATAGACTGGTAAAACAAGCTGCTTTACATTCCTTCAAGACTTAGCCTGAAGGCTGCTCTCCATAGCTACCACTAGGATAGCTTTCAATAAAGGTTGTCTTTAACCTATCTCCAATAAGGGGTTGTTTGGACTGGTGCAAGGTGCCCACTATAATTAGTGGACAGCATATACCAGGCCAACTTCTCACATTGGTGTGCAGCGTGTGGGATTCCAACTTACTATTGTTTTACCAGATAATCTCAATTGAATTGATCAACTGAAAACCACTAAGGGTACCTAAGGTACATATAAATCAAGCTTAGTATACAGTAAGTTCTACTGAACTTAGAGTTGTGTGTTAAGGGATAGCACACCCTTTCTACAACTCAAGAGAGTTTAGTAGGCCACACTAGAGTAGGTAGTGCATACACCACACCTCACTAGTAATGTCTTCAAAGCCAGGACCCAGTGAGTCCTTGCCAGAAGCCAGTGGGCTTCTTCCCTCCAAGTATGATAAACTCCCATTCTTGGAATTGAGAGCATTATGCAATACTAGGAAGCTGAAGGCAGGCAAAAGTGCCAGCACCCAACACCTCAGAGAGGTGTTACTGGCTGATGGTCTCAGCAGACCCCTAGGGTCTGAAGGGGTAGGCAGAGAGGGTGGGGCAGGAGATGAGGAAGGGGTCAGGGGTGAAGAAACCCAGGCCCCCCCTCTGAAACTGGCCAGGAAGGTGAAAATGACCTTGACCTGGAGAACCCAATTCCTCCTGTGGAGGAGGAGAAGGATCAGAATGACCTCCCCTTTGTCCCCCCAGGAAGAATTGTGAGTGTGCCCAGAAGGTCTAGATCTCCTTCTCAGGAGTCTAACCACTCTGACACCTCAATAGGGACCTCTGTCTCTTCCCATAGGAGAGAATCCTCTCATGACAGGAGAAAGAGACTGATTGAGTATGAGCAAGCCCAGCTTGAACTCAGAAAACAGCAGTTGGCTATAGACAGGGAGTCCCTAGATCTCTACAAAGAGAGGAAAAAGATGGGACTAGAGTCCCATGGTGGCAGCAATTTCCCCAGAGATAGGGAAAGGTCTTATGACCATAGAAACCTGAGCAAGATTGTCCCTCCCTACCAGATTGGGGCTGACATCCACAAATGGATAACTGCACTGGAGAGGGCCTGTAAAGTACAGAGGGTCCCTCAGGAGCAGTGGGCAGCAATCTTGTGGCTCTCCTTTGCAGACAAAGGTAGAGATAAGCTCCTCACTGTTAGAGAGGAGGATGCTGATAATTACACAGTCTTGAAGAGTGCTCTGATTGATGGGTTTGGCCTAACCACTGAACAATACAGGTTAAAGTTCAGAGATACCCAAAAAGCACAGACTCAAGACTGGGTGGACTTTGTTGATTGTTCTGCCAAGGCTCTGGAAGGTTGGTTATTGGGCAGTAAGGTATGTGACTTCACAGGATTGTACAATCTTATCATGAGGGAGCAGATCTTAATAATTGTCAAAATCAGCTGTTGCATCAGCACCTGGTGGACTCTGATCTGACCTCTCCCCAAGAATTGGGAAAGAAGGCAGACAAATGGGTCAGAACCAGGGTGAGGCAGAAGGTACATAACCAAGGTGGTGACCCTAAGAAGCAAGATTCTAAAAACTCTGATAAGGGTGGGGAGAAGGGTAAAGACCAGAAGTCTTCACAAGGCCCCCAAAAATCTTCTTCAGGTGGGGATTCACAGTCTAACAAGGGAAGAGGCCAAAAGAAACCATGGTGCAAGGTCTGTAAGCAAAAGATCCACTGGACCAGTGATTGCACCAAGTCCAAAGACTCTACTCCAGCCCCCACCAATGCCCCTAAGGCACCTGCTCCCCCTAGTGCAGTTACAGTTGGTGGTGGGACTACACAAGCCAAGGGTTTAGTAGGGTTGACCCTGGGTAAGGAGATGAGCTCTGACCTAGTCAGAGAACTCACTCAGGCTGTCCTAGTCTGTGATGGAGGCATGGATGTGACCTCCTCTGTGAGTCCCAGTAATCTGGGCAAGTACAAGCAACATCCCTTAATCAATGGAAAAGAGGCTTTGGCATTTAGGGACACAGGGGCAAGTGTCACCATGGTGACACAAGACCTTGTGAATCCTGGGCAGATTATACTTGGTGAAATGTACCAAGTGACCAATGCTAGCAATGTCAGAACAGACCATACTCTGGCAGTTGTTAACTTCTCCTGGGGAGGGGTAACTGGCCTTAAGAAGGTTGTGGTAAGTGCAGACCTAGCAGTTGAATGCTTGCTTGGCAATGATTTAGAAACTTCAGCTTGGGCAGAAGTGGAGCTCAGGACCCATGCAGAAATGCTGGGCATCCCTGCAGATGTGTTTGCTGTGACCAGGTCACAAGCCAAAATGTCTAACACTGAACAGGCCTTGGATTCTGGAATAATGGACCAAGTGCCCTCCAAGAAGAGGAGTAGTAGGGTAAAGGCAGTGCCTTCCCCCTTGGCTCAGAAGGAAGCTCAGTCTCTTCAGGGGGATGATCTCAGTCCTGAGGAAGGAACTGTCCCAGAGGAGCTTGAACCTGACCAGGTTGAGTTCTTGGGGACAGGGGGCCCTTCCAGGGCAGATATGAGCCAGGAGCAGCAGAGCTGCCCCTCTCTTGAACCCCTCAGACAGCAAGCTGCTGCTGAGGCTGCTGGGAAAGCTAGTGGTCCCCATACTGTGTATTGGGATGATGGACTCTTGTACTCAGAGTGTAGAGACCCCAAGCCTGGTGCCACCAGGAGGTTGGTTATACCTCTGAAGTTCAGGGGCTTCCTATTGACCCTAGCCCATGACATTCCCTTAGCAGGTCACCTGGGCCAGAAGAAGACTTGGGACAGAATTGTCCCTCACTTTCACTGGCCCCACATGTCTGAAGACACCAAGGAGTTTTGTCGCTCCTGTGTAACATGCCAGGCCAGTGGCAAGGCAGGTGGCACTACAAAGGCCCCCTGATACCACTACCTGTGGTGGGGGTTCCCTTTGAAAGGGTGGGGATTGACATTGTTGGTCCCATGGATCCCCAAACAGCATCTGGGCACAGGTTTATCCTGGTGGTAGTGGATCATGCCACCAGGTACCCAGAGGCTATTCCCCTTAGGACCACTACAGCACCTGTGGTGGCAAGGGCCCTCCTGGGAATTTTCTCAAGAGTGGGCTTCCCTAAGGAGGTTGTATCAGACAGGGGTGCTAACTTTATGTCTGGATACTTGAAAGCAATGTGGAAGGAGTGTGGAGTGACTTACAAGTTCACCACACCCTATCACCCACAATGCAATGGTTTAGTTGAGAGATTCAACAAAACCTTGAAGGGCATGATTAAAGGGCTCCCAGAAAAGCTTAGGCGAAGATGGGACATACTCTTGCCCTGCCTTTTATTTGCCTACAGGGAGGTGCCTCAAAAGGGGGTTGGCTACAGCCCTTTTGAACTTTTGTTTGGTCACCCTGTCAGGGGTCCATTGTGCTTGGTGAAGGAAGGATGGGAGTTACCTCTCAAGCCCCCAAAGCAAGACATAGTGGACTATGTACTTGGTCTCCGCTCCAGGATGGCTGAGTATATGAAAAAGGCAACTAAAAACCTTGAGGCTAGCCAGGAACTTCAAAAAGCCCGGCATGACCAAAAGGCTGTCCTGACTGTTTACCAGCCAAGGCAGAAGGTATGGGTGTTGGAGCCAGTGGCCCCAGCAGCCCTCCAAGACAAATGGAGTGGACCCCATACCATTGTTGAACAGAAGGGTGAGGTTACCTACTTAGTAGACCTAGGAACACCCAGGAGTCCCCACAGGGTTCTCCATGTCAACAGGTTAAAACCATATGTGGACAGGGCAGACATGGGCTTGCTCATGGCTACTGATGAGGGACAGGAGGAAGAGAGTGACCCACTCCCTGACCTGCTCTCACAGAACCCTGATGATGGGTCAGTGGATGGTGTAGCCTTGGCAGGCAGCCTCACTGCCCAGCAGCAAACTGATTGCAGACAGGTGCTCAATCAGTTCAGGCACATATTCTCACTGACACCCAGTCAGACCACCTGGTGCACTCATGAAGTGGACACTGGGGACAGTCTGCCTATTAAAAATAAGATTTATAGGCAACCTGACCATGTCAGGGACTGTATCAGGTCAGAAGTCCAGAAGATGTTGGATTTGGGAGTTATTGAACCCTCAGGTAGCCCTTGGGCTAGTCCAGTGGTCCTTGTGCCAAAACCTCACACCAATGGTGGGAAGAGAGAGATGAGGTTTTGTGTGGACTACAGGGGTCTCAATGCAGTCACTAGGACTGATGCCAATCCAATACCTAGGGCAGATGAGCTAATAGACACTTTGGCCTCAGCCAAGTATCTAAGCACATTTGACCTGACAGCTGGCTACTGGCAGATCAGACTAGCTGATGATGCAAAGCCAAAGACAGCATTCTCAACCCCTAGTGGGCATTATCAATTTGTGGTGATGCCCTTTGGTCTGAAGAATGCACCTGCCACTTTTCAGAGGTTGGTGAATACAGTCCTTACAGGTCTGGAAGCCTATAGTGCAGCATATCTAGATGATATTGGTGTCTTTAGCTCCACCTGGGAGGATCACCTGGTCCACCTCAGAAATGTTTTACAGGCCCTGCAGAAAGCAGGCCTGACTATCAAGGCCACCAAGTGCCAGATAGGGCAGAGTCAGGTTGTGTACCAGGGCCACCTTGTGGGTGGAGGCCAGGTTCAACCACTGTAGAGCAAGATCCAGACCATCATGGACTGGACTGCTCCAACTACCCAGACTCAGGTGAGAGCCTTTTTAGGCCTGACTGGGTACTATAGGAGATTTGTCAAGGGGTATGGATCAATAGTGACACCCCTGAATGACTTAACTTCCAAGAAAATGCCCAAAAGGTTCAGTGGACAGTTAGCTGTCAAAAGGCATTTGATGACCTAAAGCAGGCCATGTGCACTGCTCCCATTCTACAGAGTCCTGATTACTCCAAGAAGTTCATTGTCCAAACAGATGCATCTGAATTGAGGGTAGGGGCTGTACTGTCACAATTGAATGATGAAGGTCAGGATCAGCCAGTAGCTTTTATTAGCAGAAGGCTGACCCCTAGAGAGAAACATTGGTCAGCCATTGAGAGGGAGGCCTTTGCTGTGGTCTGGGCTCTGAAGATGTTGAGGCCATACTTGTTTGGTACTCACTTCCTTGTTCAAACAGACCATAAGCCCCTCTTATGGCTAAAACAAATGAAGGGTGAAAACCCCAAACTGCTTAGGTGGTCCATTTCCCTACAGGGGATGGACTTCACAGTGGAACATAGACCTGGGAGTAACCATGCCAATGCAGATGGACTCTCTAGGTACTTCCACTTAGAACATGAAGACTTAACTGGGCAAGGTTAGTTTAATGTCCCTACGTTTGGGGGGTTGTGTAGGAGAGTAGGATCTGCTTCACATGCGTACCCCCACTTTTTGCTGATGCTTCACTGTTTTTCGACTTTAGTCTGGCTGGGGCCCTGCTAATCAGAACCCCAGCCTAGCTGCTTCCTCTCTAAAATGGTTTCCATGTGCCTTAGGCACATCTCTGATTGGAATCTGGAGTGCCCTTATAAGTCCCTAGTATATGGTATACTATGTACCCAGGGCATAGGTACCTCAGAGGCCTGCCAGGGGCTGAAGCATGTATTGTGCCACCCCTGGAAGGCCAGCCAAAAGTACACCACAGGTCTGCTACTGCAGCCTGGGTAAGGTGGTGCATGCACCCCTTACTGTGATAGTCTACCTATGTCACTACATACATACACACATATAAACCTATAAGTCACTCCTATGGCAGGCCTTATCAATCCTGGAGGCAGAGTGCGTGGTTCCTATGTGAGAGGGTGCCCCTGCATGAGCAGGGCCCCTCTGCAGCGTTCGGAGACCCTTCTCTGATGCTGTTTGTAGTGCAGCCTGACCATATACTCTTAAGCGCATTATAACCTCGCGTTAAATGCTAACTTTGGGATGGCTGCACGGAAACATGTCTTGTTTGGTGTCAAACATCTTGGAATACTACCCCCACGCCAGTTCTGGCGGCGGGGGTAGCATTCCACCCTTCTAGAGGGAGAGACATGTACACACCGGCCTGCCCGGTAACTTCTTTCCAAGCCCTGGCATCACAAAATGGATGCCGCTGCCACAGACACGAGTCTGGCCTCCTGCTGCTGGCCGAAACTCCGGCAGGGGAGGCCTGGACAATAGGTTTCCTGTCCCAGGGAGGTGTAACCACCTCCCCAGACAGGATAGTGTGTATTGGGGCTGGGCGGGAGCACTCTGGTGCTTTGAAGTCCTGCACTGGGGGCACATTTGGTGTCCCTGTGCATACCCCAGTTCAAACCGGCTCAGGGGCTTCCAGCCCCTGCTCTGGCGTGAAACTGGACAAAGGGAAAGGGGTGTAACCACCCCTCTGCCCTGACCCTCCCATAGGTGGGTCCCCAGAGTATGTCCAACCCCCTAACTTGGTATAAGTATGGGACCCCAGTCCTTAGGACTTTAGATTTACCTGGACGAAACTCTGACACAGAATCGTGGACCTTCGACGCTCTACTTTAAGATTAGAGGACTGAAGAATCTCCCTTGGGGTCAAGGAGTGACTCCCCTGCTTGGCAGGCACCAAAGAAGCAATTGTCCGGTCTGCATCGCTGAAGCTCCCGCCGGACGCCGAAGTCTTTGCATCACCAGAGGTGGATTTCCAGACTTCCCCGAGGCTGCCCTGAGTCCCCAGCAAAGCTGAGGCCCGTAGCTGTCGTGGGTAACGTGGAACCGTGACCCTGGACACCGAGCACATTTGCAAGTGCATCCTCTTCTGGGTCTCCCACGAAGTTGTGCTTTGGGCTCCGAGTAGCCCCAGCCTCCAGCACCGACTGCACCGAAGATCACTGGCCTCCACTCCACGAGTGTCCCGTGAGCCAGCTCTAAGTGCGTCCACTCGAGGCTCCTTCGCGGTCGCTAGTCCGTTGGCTAGTAGGCCCTCCCGAAGGCCAATCTTCTTCTGCTTGGGCTCCCTGGTTGCTCCAGGCGTGCCCTGACTTACCCTCGCTGGGTGAGTCCCTCAGACCTTGCGGGTCTGCACCATCGTCCTTCTTCCATTTCCATGAGACTTGCCGTTGCCAGGGCTTGTTGGGTCCAATCCGGTCGCCGACACCCCTGCAATCGACAGACGTCGTGGGACAGCTCGAATCCAGCTCCTGGTCGTCGTCGACGCCTCCTGGACCTCGTGGCTGAAGAGTCAAAACGACCGTCAACCTACCTGAAGCACTCGACATCGGTGGGCTCTGCTCATCGCCTTCCTGGTCACTGGCTAGTGACCCAGACTCTGTCCCCTCTGCTTTCAGGTTCTTCAGATCTTCGATCCACCTTTGGATCCACCCGAACACTTTCGACTTGGCCGCCAGCAGCACTTTGCAGCAGATCGCCATTGAAAACGACGACGAAACCCGACCCCGAAAGACACCTATGCACCAGGCTCCCCTGGGTGAGGTAACTCGAGTACTCCGGTGCTCCCGTGGGTATTGACACTAGAACAGCCTAGTTCTAAAAGGGTTTGCTCCAAGTCCTCCTCTAAGTGTCCCTTTTCTTTAAAACTCCAACCGCGACATTCCCCATAGAAGTCAACGGCGATTCGCGGCTGTGTTCTTACACTGCACGTGTCCCCCGTGGGTGCCCTGTGTCACTACCTTGGGTGGTTCCTTGTGGTCCAAGTACTTCTACAGTCTCTAGGCCTTGTGTCTAGCTCAGTCGTGGTTCTTATACCACTTTATTGGTATATGGTTTGGTACGCCCCTAGGGCTCAAACGTGTATTTGTGCTATTACTGTTGATAACTAACTTATAACTTATGTATTTCGAACTCTAGCCTCATAAAGAGACTAGAGGGGTGTGTTTAGCAATAAATACATATATTTTGAATATATACCTGGTGTGGTCCTCTTTCATTTGGTCACTCAAGAGATTATAGACTGGTAAAACAAGCTGCTTTACATTCCTTCAAGACTTAGCCTGAAGGCTGCTCTCCATAGCTACCACTAGGATAGCTTTCAATAAAGGTTGTCTTTAACCTATCTCCAATAAGGGGTTGTTTGGACTGGTGCAAGGTGCCCACTATAATTAGTGGACAGCATATACCAGGCCAACTTCTCACACCCCCCAAATATTATAGAGTCGATGGGAATGCCGGTAATGTGAGTTGAAATGTTAGCAAAAAAACCTCGGGCATCTACATTGGGAGCATATACATTTATAAATCACAAGTGCTGTGCACCAATGGCTGCCGCCACCAGTAGATAGCGGCCCTCCGGGTCCCCGATCACAGTCTGGGTCGTGAAAGGAAACGATTTGTGAATTAGTATACAGACTCCCCGGGAGTAAGTACTATACTCAGCGAAAAAGCGGTTGTCACCCCAGCTAGATGCAAATCTGTTGTCTGGTTTTGGGGCATAGTGTGTCTCCTGTAGCATTGCTACTTGTATCTTGTGCCTATTTAGATATGTAAGCACCTGCCGTCCCTTGCGGGGGTTCGACAGTCCTCTAACGTTCCAGGACATACAACGCAGCTCAAGCCCTCCGGTTCGCCCCCCCGCTCCCGCTACAGCAGGCGAGACATTATGCAATACACTGAGGCATTATAGTAATGCTTGGGTAGCCATCCGACATGTATTCCCATGGCCTGTGAACGAACAAACAAAACAAACATATTCAACCGGAACTCCCACCCCCCACCCACATTGGATATCCACCCAACCTATATCCGGTGAATCCCAACACATTTTTACTAGTTAGAAGAAAGACAACCAAAGAAATAGCCCCACACTGAGGGTAGGTAGTAGGAGTTCTCCGAGGGGGGACAGCAACGCCCCGAGCCTACGACGATCTGTGATAACATTTGCTACATCATTAGTTCAAAGCTGCATATGTAAAAGAACGATAGAATAAGCGTGTCATTGGTAATAGAGAGGGGAAGGTGGATTGCATCCCATCATTCGATATCTTAAATGTTCCTGAGTTTGCACCAAAGCTAGCGTATCTCTGAAGAATTAAAGTGTGCTACGCCATTAACTCCATGTTCTCAGCCCATGCCGGCCCTACTTTCCAGGGGAGTCAGCCTTGCCGGATTTATAGCGCTTCCAGCCATCGGCTGCCTCTACAGGTGTGTCAAAAATGACAGTTTTACCGCTGAGATGAACACGTAGGCGCGCCGGGTACAGCATGGCATAACGGACATTCTCATTCCTCAAGGTGTGTTTGATATCTTGAAACTTGCGCAGGGCCTCCTGCACCATGGGCGTAAAGTCTGGGTAGAACGACAAGGTCATTCCCTGGTATTGCAAATTTTCCATTTCTCAATGCAACATCCTTGTCATGGTAATTCAGCAATCGTGCAATGACCAGTCGAGGGGGCACTCCTGGAGCAGATCTGGGGGCCAGAGATCGGTGAGCCCGGTCCACCGCAAATGTAGTTGAGAAACTGTCTCTGCCAAATAGCTCTGATAGCACCCGTTCCACATAGGCCTCCATGGGGCCACTGTTGGTTGATTCAGTGATCCCTGCGATATGCAAGTTGTTGCGGCGCGATCACGCTTCAAGGTCCTCCGCTTTTGCCACTGTTGTTTTCAGCAGGCGCTCGACACGGTCTAGGCGCTTAGACATTGCGGCCTGTGCATCATCGGCATCAGAGATACGCTGCTCAGCAGCCTCTATGCAGGCTTCATGCTGCTCCAGGCGGCCGTGCATGCCCTCCATCCGCGCACCCAATTCGTCGAAGCTCGCATCTATGGCCTTAAATTCAGCACCCAGCTCAGCCATGATGGTGGCACCCCTCCATCTCGCAGCACCCTCAGAAACTCCAGCTGCGCATCACGTCCAGCTCAGACATTATAGGGTAGCCTGGGGGCACATATGCGCCAATAATGCCCCGAGAGGCCACAGCGGCCGTCAGCCGCAAGTCCGAAGATGCTGGATGGCCGCTGTCCATCCTGCGTCACGCTTCTCTTCCCTCCCATGCACACCGAAAACAAGGGGAATAAAGGAAGGGGACGAGACCCCGCACCCCAGCGCTGGACTCACCGCCGCCCTCTAGGTCGAGATCAAAGGAGCATTTGCATGTCGCGGCTGTGTGAGCAGAGGCCACAGGTCCCCGGGCTCGAGTTATGCTTTGCGGCCGCACTCGTCGATTGCGGCCCCGCCCTCAGGCTCGCCCGCGACCCCATACGTCGCGGGGCCTCCGAGGGCCGCATCAGGCCGGGACCGCGAGACAGCCGCTATGGCTGTTACAGGGCACTCTTACTGCCCCCGCAACTCACTCTGCATGCCTGCAGGTCTTCCGCCAGGCCAACGCCATCCCCGAGGGCTCAATTCTTCACTCTAGCGCATTCGTGTGCAGCGTTAGCAGCGTGGTCGCTCAGGAGCTTCTCTGTCAAGGCACCATCTTGGTGCTTGACCAGGCCACGCCCCGAAGCCTGCATTGTTTTACCAGAAAAATCTTTGTTTTGATTAATTGAAAAACCATCACTAATACTAGGCACATATAATACAAGCTTAGAATAGTAAGTTCTACTGAACTTAGGGTTGGGTAAGCCAAGGGTCTAGCACACCCTTTCTCCAACCTCAGAGAGTTTAGTTCCGACTAGGTTAGGTAGGTGCAACACCACACCTCACTTAGTATGTCTTCTAAAGGAGATGCCAGTGGCTCTCTGCCTACTAGATACAGTGAGCTTTCGTTCCAAGAACTGAAAACACTGTGTGCCACTAGGAAGCTGAATGCAGGGAAAAGTGCCAACACTCAACGCCTCCTAGAGGTGTTACTGTTAGATGACCTAAGGAAAGCCAGTGGGTCAGATGAACAGGAAAGAGTGGGTGGGCAGGGGACTGAAGATAGGCCAGGAGGGGGGGGCCCCTCTTTGACCTAGAATCTAACCCTGATCAGGTGATGACTCCCACCTGGACAACTCAGACCTCCCAGAAGATAACACAGGTGGCCAACAGGATGCCCCCTTTGATCCTCCTGGGAAAGTGCAGAGTAGACCAAGGAGGTCTAGATCCTCCTCTGCAGAATCCAATGCCTCAGGACATTCAGTAGGGACCTCCATTTTTAGTAAGAGGGGGAACTATTTGGATAGGGAGTACCAACTTCTTGAGCTTGAGAAAGCTAGGCTTAGGCTCAGGCAAGAGCAGTTGGCCCTTGACAGAGAGTCCCTAGAAGTCCAGAGGGCTAGAAAGAAATTGGGACTTGAGTCCTATGGTGGCAGCATCAGTGTCCCTAGAGTTAAAGAACATTCTTATGACCCTAGGAACCTGAGCAAGATAGACCCTTCCTACCATGTTGGGGGTGACATCCACAAATGGATAACTGCTTTAGCAAGGCCCTGTAAAGTTCAGAAGGTCCCCCAAGAGCAGTGGGCAGTTATTTTGTGGCTCTCCTTTGCTGGCGAAGGTAGAGATAAGCTCCTCACTGTTCGAGAAGAGGATGCTGATAATTACAGTTTTGAAAGGTTCTCTCATTGATGGGTTTGGCTTAACCACTGAGCAATACAGGATTAAGTTCAGAGACACCCAGAAAGCTCAGACCCAGGACTGGGTAGATTTTGTGAATAGTGCCATTAAGGCTCTGGAAGGTTGGCAACATGGCAGCAAAGTGCATGACTACGAAGGATTGTACAATTTGATTATGAGGGAGCAGATCCTTAATAATTGTCAGAACCAGCTTTTGCATCAGTACCTGGTGAACTCAGATCTGACTTCTCCCCAAGAATTGGGAAAGAAGGCAGATAAATGGGTCAGAACCAGGGTTAAGCAGAAAAATCAGAGCAATGGTGGTGACCAGAAGAAACAGGATTCTTCAAAATCCCAGGATAAGGGTGGAGACAAGAAAGAGTCTTCCCAAGGGCCCCAAAACCCTGCATCTGGGGGTGAGTCACAATCATCCAAGAAAGGCAAGAAGAAACCGTGGTGTTACTTTTGTAAGGTGAAAACCCATTGGACAAAGGATGCTGATTGTCCAAAAGCCAAGGAGAATATTCCTACTACCACTGCCCCTAAGGCAACTGCTCCCCCTAGCACAAGTACAAGTGGTGGTACAGGAAACAAGGGATTAGTGGGGTTAACCTTGGGTTCTGAGGTGGGTTCTGACTTAGTCAGAACTCCAGCTCAGGCTGTTTTGGTCTGTGGTGGTGGCATAGATCTTGCCACCTTACTAGTCAGTCCCAGTAACCTGGGCAAGTACAGGCATCAGCCTTTGATAAATGGAAAAGAGGAAATGGCCTACAGGGACACAGGGGCCAGTGTCACAATTGTGACAGAGAAACTTGTGTCTCCTGACCAAATCATGCTTGGACAAATGTACCAAGTGACCAATGCTAACAATGTCAGGGCTGACCATTCCTTGGCAGTTGTTAATCTCAGCTGGGGAGGGGTAACTGGACCTATAAAGGTTGTGGTATCTTCAGACCTACCTGTGGATTGTCTGTTGGGCAATGATTTGGAAACTTCAGCCTGGGCTGAGGTAGAGTTCAGGGCTGAGGTAGAGTTCTGGACTCATGCAGAAATGTTGGGCATCTCTGCAAGTGTGTTTGCTGTGACCAGGTCACAAGCCAAACAGCTCAACACTGAACAGGCCCTGGATCTAAGAACAATGGACCAGGTGCCTTCCAAGAGAAGGAGCAGAAAGGGTAAGGCTTCTCTTGAGGGAGATGATCTGAGCCTCTGTGAAGAAACTGCCCCAGATGAACTTGAGCCTGATCAGGCTGAGTTCTTGGGGGCAGGGGGCCCTCCCAGAGCAGATTTGAGTTTGGAGCAGCAAACCTGCCCCTCTCTTGAACCCCTCAGACAGCAAGCTGCTGCTGGGAATATCAGTGGGTCCCATAGGATCTACTGGGATGAAGGACTCCTTTACTCAGAGGGCAGAGACCCCGAGCCTGGTGCCACCAGGAGGTTGGTTATACCCCAGAAGTTTAGAGGGTTCCTACTCACCCTTGCACATCATATTCCCCTGGCAGCACACTTAGGGCAAAGCAAGACTTGGGACAGGCTTGTCCCTCACTTTCACTGGCCCCATATGTCTGAGGAAACTAAGGAGTTTTGTCACTCCTGTGCCACCTGCCAAGCCAGTGGCAAGTCGGGTGGCATCACAAAGGCCCCTGAATTCCACTTCCAGTGGTTGGGGTTCCCTTTGAGAGGGTTGGGATTGATATTATTGGTCCCATGAACCCTCCAACAACATCTGGGCATAGTTATATTCTAGTGGTGGTGGACCATGCCACTTCGATACCCAGAAGCTATTCCCCTTAGGACCACTACAGCTCCTGTGGTGGCAAGGGCCCTCGTAGGAATTTTTTCCAGAGTGGGCTTCCCTAAGGAGGTCTTAACTGACAAGAGGTACAAACTTCATGTCAAGTTATATAACTGCAATGTGGAAAGAGTGTGGAGTGAATTACAAATTCACCACACCCTACCATCCTCATTGCAATGGGCTAGTTGAAAGATTCAACAAGACCCTAAAGGGTATAATCATGGGCCTCCCAGAAAAGCTTAGGCGAAAATGGGATGTCCTTCTACCCTGCCTTCTCTTTGCTTACAGAGAGGTCCTTCAGAAGGGGGTTGGCTACAGACCTTTTTAACTTCTGTTTGGGCATCCAGTTGGGGGTCCCTTGTGTCTGGTGAAGGAGGGATGGGAGTTATCTCTCAAACCTCCAAAACTGGACATAGTGGACTATGTACTTGGTCTGCGCTCCCGCACGGCTGAGTACATGAAGAAGGCAAGCAAAAACCTGGAGGCCAGTCAAGAACTTCAAAAAGCTTGGCATGACCAAAAGGCTGTCCTGACTGTTTACCAGCCAGGTCACAAGGTGTGGGTATTGGAGCCTGTGGCCCCAGCAGCTCTCCAAGACAAATGGAGTGGACCCCACATCATACTTGAACAAAAGGGTGGTCGCCTATTTGGTAGACCTTGGCACTCCCAGAAAGTCCCCATAGGGTACTTCATGTGAACAGGCTAAAACCTTTTGTTGACAGGGCTGACATGGGCTTGCTCATGGTAACTGATGAGGGACAGGAGGAAGAGAGTGACCCTCTCCCTGATCTCCTCTCTCGGAACCCTGATGATGGATCGGTTGATGGAGTGGCCTTGGCAGGCAGCCTCACTGATCAGCAGCAGATTGATTGCAGGAAGGTCCTCAATCAATTCAGGCACATGTTTTCTCTGACACCCAGTCAAACCACCTGGTGTACCCATGAAGTAGACACAGGTGAGAGTCTACCTGTTAAGAATAAAATCTACAGGCAGCCTGACCATGACCGAGATTGCATCAGGACAGAGGTCCAGAAGATGCTGGAGTTGGGAGTGATTGAGCCCTCAGATAGCCCTTGGGCTAGCCCAGTAGTCCTAGTACATATACCTCACCCCAAGGGTGGAAAAAGAGAGATGAGGTTTTGTATAGATTACAGGGGACTCAATGCAGTCACAAGGAATGATGCTCACCCAATTCATAGGGCAGATGAGCTTATTGACACTTTGGCCTCAGCCAAGTTCTTAAGTACATTTAATCTTACTGCTGGCTATTGGCAAATCAGACTAGCTGAGGATGCCAAACCAAAAACAGCCTTTTCAACCCCTAGTGGGCATTATCAAATTATTGTAATGCCATTTGGCTTGAAGAATGCACCTGCCACATTCCAGAGGTTGGTGAACAAAGTTCTCACAGGTCGGGAAGCCCATAGTGCAGCTGTTAGATTTGGGGGTCTCTAGTTGGCAGAGGTAGGCACCTTTGACCAAATAGGGACCCTGCGTCTAGTCAGGGTAAGGGGGTACACTCCCAAAATAACCCCTGCTCACCCCCTTGCTAGCTTGGCACGAGCAGGCAGGCTTATCTCAGAGGCAGTGTGTAAAGCATTTGTGAACACATACAGTAATATAGTGACAACACTACAAAGGGACGCCACACAGGTTGTATTATAAAAATAAGTATCTTTTATATAGATTTAACACAAGACGACAAAAAGAATCCACAATACTGTACTTAAAAATGGTAGAAATAGCTTAGTTCTCTTAAGATGGTAAATGCGACACTTTGCGTTCAATGTACCTTTGGATGCGTAACGCTATACAACAAAAGAGGTGCAGGGAAGGTGATGCGTCGGTTCCTTACACGCAAGAACAGTGATGCGTCGGTTCCTTGCTTCGGGGGAGGTGATGCGTCGGTTCCCTACTGCTGCGTAGGGGACGGTGATGCGTCGGTTCCTTACCGGAGAGGAGGTGATGCGTCGGTTCTTCACCGCGTGGGGAGGTGATGCGTTGGTTTCTTACTGCGCTTCTGTGGCGATGCGTCTAGCAACGCCGCGATGCGATGACGACCCGGTGCAATGAGACAAAATGGCGTCTTCTTGATGTTGCGACAACGAAGGGGGAATGCGTGCACGCCCGACGGCCATGCGGCGACTCGGTGAATCTTCTGAGCCACGACAGGCCCTGCTACACGCTTCTCTGGTGATGCGACGGTGTCTGCTGCGACGGCGACACACTTCTCCAGGGATGCGGGGCGCCTCGGTTGATGCGATGGCGACAGCGGCAGCGGCGGCACGCTTCCTCAGCGATGCTACGACAGCTGCTGCGGCAGCGACACGCTTCTCCAGTGATGCGACGGCGTCTGCTGCAACGGCGACACTCTTCTCCGGTGATGCGAGGCGCTTCGGTTGATGCGATGGCGGCAGTGGCGGCACGCTTTCTCGGCGATGCGACAACTGCTGCGGCGGCGACACGCTTCTTCGTCTTGAGTCGCGCTTCCAGCTCCCAGCGACACGCAGTCTCTCAGAAGGCCCAGCTCAACAGCAGGCACTTCAATTCCCAGCAAGGGAAGGCAGGGAGAAGCTGGTTGGTGAAGTCTTGTATCCCTGAGACTTCAGGCAGGAGGCAAGCTCTAGTTCAAGCCCTTGGAGATCTTCTTACAAGTTGATGAAAGTAGCACAAAGTCCTTTCTCCTTTCTTTGGCAATCAGGTAACCACTGCAGGCCAATCCTCAATCAGCACATAGCATAGGGATAGTCTCCTCCTGCAGTCTCTCTCCCTGGTTCCTCTCCTCAGCAAAGGTTCTTCTTGTTTCCCAGAAGTGATCTAAAGTCTTGGGGTCAGGGCGCCAGTATTTATACACCAAAATCCTTTGTCTCTGAAGGCAGAGAGTGTCTGTACCTAGTCCAAACCAGTTCTGGTCAGTCTTGGAGCACTTTGTTTACAGGACTCCTTCTTTCCTTTGACAGTGTGGGCAAGGGACATCAGACGCACCAGGAGGTGGAGCCAGCATTGTGGAGGGAAGGCACAGCCCTATTCAGGTCCCAGGTGCAACTCCTCCCACCACTCTACATGTAGATCTCTCTATTCAGCCCTGTGCTGACTCACCCTGTCTCCTGGAATCCCCCAGCCCCTGTCACTCACAAACCAGACATGGAATACACAACCTAGCAGAGGCAGGCTTGGACAGTTAGGCAAGAAAATACCTACTTTCTAAAAGTGGTATTTTCAAACAGAGAATGTTAAAACCAACTTCACTAAAAGATATATTTTATCATTCTGAGTTCAGGCATACTAAATTCGTTTTTCTACCACGTTCCCTGGGTCAGTTAGGATTATAAGATGTTATAATCAAACTGCCCATTCTGGCCTATGGGGAACAGGTAGTCTTGCAATAGTGAAAAAATGAAAATGGCTGTAATTCACTATTAGGACATGCCACACACACCAGGGCATGTCCTACCTTATACTTACAATGCACCCTGCCATTGGGCCTACCATAGGGGTGTCTGATATGAAGAAAAGGGAAGGTTTAGGGACTGGCAAGTGGGTGCACTTGTCCAGTCAACATGGCAGTCACAGACTGCACACAGGTTCTGCAATGGCAGGCCTGAGACACACTTTACAAGCTGCTTCTGTGGGTGGCACAACCAGTGCTGCAAGCCCCCCAGCAGCATTTGATTTACAAGCCCTGGGCACACGCAGTGCACTGTACTAGGGTCTGACAAGTAAACCAAATAAGCCAATCATGGAGTCACTAATCCATACATCAATTTTACCATAGGGAGCACATGCACTGTGGCACGGGATAGCAGTGGCACAGTGCCCAAAGCATCTAAGACCAGCAAAAACATCAGAGGCAACAGCAAAAAATGGAAGGGAGACCCACGCCAATGGTGCCAGGTCTATCACGTGTCCTCTCCAGCTGAATTGTGGGGAGAACTACCCTACCTCCTGGGAGTTCTCATCACTAAGGTGGAAAAATCTGGACAGACCATCAGCATTGGCGTGTTCTGTACCAGGGCGGTGTTCCACCGTGAAGTCCATACCCTGTAGGGAATGGACCACCTCAACAGCTTTGGATTCTCACCCCTCATCTGCATCAACCATCTGAGGGGCCTGTGGTCTGTCTGAACCCGGAAGTGAGTCCCAAACAAGTATGGTCTCAACTTCTTCAGTGCCCAGACCACAGCAAATGCCTCACGCTCAATCGTACTCCACCTCTGTTCCCGTGGAAGTAACCTCCTACTGATGAAGGCTACAGGTTGGTCTAGGCCCTCCTCATTCATCTGTGACAAAACAGCCCCCACACCATGCTCTGAAGCGTCTGTTTGAACGATAAACTCTTTTGAGAAGTTGGGTGCCAGGAGCACGGGTGCCGTGCACATGGCAGTCTTCAGGGCATCAAAAGCTTTCTGACAGGTGTCAGTCCAAATCACTCTCTTGGGCTGCTTCCTGGAAGTCAGCTCTGTCAAGGGGGCAACGATGCTGCCATACCCCTTGACAAACCTGTAATACCCAGTGAGTCCTAGGAAGGCTCTCACCTCTGTCTGGGTCTTGGGGGGTTCCCAAGCCAGGATGGTCTCAATCTTGGGCTGTAGGGGCGCCACCTGGCCACTCCCAACTTGGTGTCCCAAGTACACCACGGAACCCTGCCCGATCTGGCACTTACTCGCCTTGATCGTGAGGCCTGCTCTCCGCAGCGCCATCAACACTTCCCAGAGGTGGCGCAGATGTTCTTCCCAACTGGCGCTGAACACTGCAATGTCATCCAGGTAGGCGGCACTGAACTCTTCCAGTCCAGCCAACACCTGGTTGACCAACCTCTGAAAGGTGGCAGGGGCATTCTTCATCCCAAAGGGCATAACCCGGAACTGGTAGTGCCCATCTGGTGTGGAGAATGCTGACCTCTCTCTTGCCCATCAGTCAAGCCGATCTGCCAGTACCCAGACGTTAAGTCAAACGTGCTGAGTTACCGTGCAGCCCCTAACCGATCGATGAGCTCATCAGCTCTGGGGATGGGGACGCGTCAGTCCTGGTGACTGAATTGAGTCCTCGGTAGTCCACACAGAACTGCAGTTCTGGCGTGACACCCGGTGCGGCAGCCTTTGGGACCAAGACCACTGGGCTGGCCCAAGGGCTGTTAGAGGACTCAATCACCCCTAACGCAAGCATCTTGGAGACCTCCTCCTTGATGCAAGCTCTCACCCTGTCAGTCAACCTGTAAGTTTTGTGCTTAACAGGAGGACTGCCTCCTGTGTCTACGTCATGGACGCACCAATCAGTGACACTGGGAATCAGGGAGAACAGATCAGAAAACTGTCCCAGCAACTGGTGACAGTCATTCCGTTGCTCAGGGGTCAGGGTGGAAGAGAGGTTCACACCATCCACTGACCCATCTTGCTCTGTTGCACACAGGAGGTCAGGAAGAGGCTCAGTCTCCTCCTCCATCCCAGCATCTGTTGCTAAGAGCATGCCCACTTCGGACCTCTCTAAGTGGGGCTTCAGGCGGTTGACATGCAGGACCCGCAAGGGGTTCCTGGGAGACCGCAAGTCCACCAAGTAGGTAACAGGACTTTTGCGCTCCTCCACCTCAAATGGTCCGGTCCACTTATCCTGGAGCGCGCAGGGCTCCACTGGGGCCATGACCCACACTTTCTGACCAGGCTGAAGCTCAACCAGAGTGGCATTCTGGTCGTACCACCGCTTCATCTCCTCCTGGCTGGCTTCCAGATTCGCCTCAGCGAGTTGTCTGAACCGCCTAGTCTGGTTTCTGAAGGCCAGCATGTAGCTATATACATCCTGGGGAGGTTTCCTGGGAGATTGCTCCCAGCCTTCCTTGACCAAACTCAGAGGTCCTCTCACTGGGTGACCATAGAGAAGCTCAAAGGGGCTGAACCCTAGAGACTTCTGTGGCACCTCACGGGAAGCAAAGAGAAGGCATGGTAAGAGGACGTCCCACTTACGCCTCATGGGTTCCTCAAGACCCATAATCATGCCTTTGAGGGTCCGGTTGAACCTTTCAACCAGCCCATTACCTTGGGGGTGGTAAGGAGTGGTGAACTTGTACATTACACAGCACTCCTGCCACAGGGACTTCATATACTTGGAAATGAAGTTCGTATCTCGGTCAGACACCACCTCTCGAGGGAACCCCACACAAGAGAAAATTCCCATCAGTGCCCGTCTCACCACGGGGGCCGTCACTGTCCTGAGAGGGATGGCTTCCGGGTACCGGGTGGCATGGTCCACCAAGACCAGGATGAACCTGTTGCCCATGGCTGTCTTGGGGTCCAGTGGCCCCACAATGTCAATAACCCGTTCAAAGGGGGTGCTGGACCACAGGGAATGGCTGGAGAGGAGCCTTTTGCTTCCTCCCACTCTTTCCACTTGCCTGGCAAGTCTGACAGGTCCTGCAATGAGTATCTGAACTCCTGCGCATTTGGGGCCAATAAAAGTGGGTGGCAAGCCTCTCAAAGGTCTTGTCCTGCCCCAAATGTCCTGCTAACGGTACATCATGAGCCAGCCCCAGTAGGAAGGCTCTGAAGCGCTGGGGTACCACCAGCACACGGGCTGACCCAGGCTCAGCAACCTTAGGCTCACTATACAGGAGACCATTCTCCCAGTAGATCCAATGTGACCCAGACTGATCACCTGCTGCCTGCTGCCGCAAACCCAGAAGAGAAGGGCACTTGTTCTGCTCCTCACAGAACTCTTCCCTGGAGGGTCTTCCTTCCTGCTGCCAATGGGTCAGCTCAGGCAGGTCCCCCAGTTCAGCTACTTGTTCCCCTGTAGGTTCCAGGGCATCCCCCTCAAGGTCTGCCTCCTCCTGGACCGTGGGAACTGTGGGAGCGGGTTCCCCGCGCCCTGGCCTCTTCTCCTCAAGGCAGGTACCTGGGCCACTCTTTCAGGCTCCAGGTCCTCTTGAACACCCTTACTGGCTGCCATAGACCGAGTGGTCACGCATGCCCACTCAGGCAGACCCAACATCTCTAAATGAGCACTTCGCTCCA
This sequence comes from Calotriton arnoldi, assembly GCA_963921515.1. NCBI lineage: Eukaryota > Metazoa > Chordata > Amphibia > Caudata > Salamandridae > Calotriton > Calotriton arnoldi. Next base: position 1,680,769 of record CAWUFW010002956.1, on the reverse strand, counting down.
CCTTAGCCCAAGGAGAGCTCTCCAAATCGTTACCCAACAGACAATTAACAGGCATGGCTGGCCTCACAGCTACTTGAAGAGTCCCTGAGACCCCCCCCACTCAAAGGGAACCTGAGCTACCTTGCAGTGGCTCTCTGTGTTGTCCGCGGCAACAACTGGGTAAAATGCATTGGGGACCACCTGCTCCTCAGACACCAGCCGACAACTGACAGCTGTCACACTGGCCCCGGTGTCTCTCAGAGCCTCCACCCTGTGGCCATTGATGGTCACCCACTGCCTGTACTTCTTAGTGTTATCAGGCAGCTGGGTCCTGGGGACCACCTCACAGTCTCCTAAAGAGACTAGGGACATCTCTGCGGGACCCCACCCACCTTGGGCACCCATCTTCTCCCGCAGGGCTACACTAGCCAACTGCCGGGGCGCTGCACCTGTGGGTGCTGTCTTCCCAAACTGGGGATCCCATGAACCGTGACCCACTAGGCCACACTTAAAACAGGTCAGGGGCCCTCTTTGAACAGGTTTACCTGTCGGGGCCCCTTGCTTCTTCTCAGGGGGAGGTTGGGAACCTTTCCCTCGGTTCCCTTGGGAATTACTTTGGGGCCTTTCTGGAACTCCCTCTGTTTACCCTTGTCCCCCCCACTCTTCTTCTGGGGACCCTGCCCACCCTTGGCGGAGTCTCCCACGTGACCCTTGTGGACCCGGGTGCTCACCCAGCAGTCCGCCTCCTCAGCAAGCTTCCTAGGGTTAGTCAGCCTACTATCAATCAGGTGCTGGCATAGCTCTGGAAAACAATTACTTGACAAGTGCTCCCATGCAATTAAATCTAAGAGCGCCTCAAAATCATTTACTTTGCTACCCTTCACCCAACCATCCAATGCTCTGCAGAAAAAAGTGACATATTCTACCCAGGTACTGCCCTCTATCTTTTGCAATTCCTGAACCTCTGCCTATACAGTTCAGGGGTCAACCCATACCTGGACATCAATGCATCTTTCATGTGGCTATAAGAATTGTGGACTTCAGAGGGCAAGTCTAACAAGGTATCTCGCACCTCACTAAAGAACCGCCCCCACAACCCCGCTCCCCAATCCTTCTCAGGGACCCGGTGGGAGGACATGGCTACCTCATAGGCCTTGAACCACTGCCCAATGTCATCATTTTTAAAGAACTCTTTCACCACATCCTTAGGAATATACACTCTTGGTTCCACCGGCACAGACGGTGTGCTGCCACCAGAGGGAGTAATCTCTAAGCTCCTCGCTTTCAATTCTAACCCCCTCAAACTTCTCTCATGCTCCATTTGCATCCTCTTTTCCTCTAGGGCCAATTTCTTATTCTCTAACTGCCCACTCAACTTGAGCTTGGTCAGCTCCATCTCATGCATCCTACTCTTGTCCCTGTCCTCCAGCTATTCTGGGGACAGGCCCTTGGCAGAAACACTGCTACCTGCTGGGGAAGCTACTCTCCTTTCCCCTGGACCCAATGGCCCTTCCAGCTGCTCATCTGCATTTTCAGCCCCTCCACTTGCTCAGGGATGCTCCTTGCTTCCACCCAGGCCCTCAGCGCCTTTTGGAACTCATCCTTCTTGGAGAGACCGGTCATAGCAACTTTAAATCTCCTGCAGAAGTGCTTTAGCTGTTTCACATTGTAGCTTTCTAGTATCTCCTCTTCAAAATCATAATCCACAGATGCGATGGATGCTGCTTTACTCATGGTGACTAAACTTGGCAGTTCTTGGCAAAAATAGGAAATCCCAGGAAAAACAATCTACCAAAATGTATGTGGTTGCGTTTGGTCTGCACTCACTAGTAGTGTCCACCAATCACTGTATATGAGTCACAAATGCAAGTCCAGAATCCTCACCGCTGACCACCAATGTTAGATTTGGGGGTCTCTAGTTGGCAGAGGTAGGCACCTTTGACCAAATAGGGATCCTCGCGTCCAGCTCAGACATTATAGAGTAGCCTGGGGGCACATATGCGCCAATAATGCCCCGAGAGGCCACAGCGGCCGTCAGCCGCAAGTCCGAAGATGCTGGATGGCCGCTGTCCATCCTGCGTCACGCTTCTCTTCCCTCCCATGCACACCGAAAACAAGGGGAATAAAGGAAGGGGGGGAGACCCCGCACCCCAGCGCTGGACTCACCGCCGCCCTCTGGGTCGAGATCAAAGGAGCATTTGCATGTCGCGGCTGTGTGAGCAGAGGCCACAGGTCCCCGGGCTCGAGTTATGCTTTGCGGCCGCACTCGTCTATTGCGGCCCCGCCCTCAGGCTCGCCCGCGACCCCATACGTCGCGGGGCCTCCGAGGGCCGCATCAGGCCGGGACCGCGAGACAGCCGCTATGGCTGTTACAGGGCACTCTTACTGCCCCCGCAACTCGCTCTGCATGCCTGCAGGTCTTCCGCCAGGCCAACGCCATCCCCGAGGGCTCAATTCTTCACTCTAGCGCATTCGTGTGCAGCGTTAGCAGCGTGGTCGCTCAGGAGCTTCTCTGTCAAGGCACCATCTTGGTGCTTGACCAGGCCACGCCCCGAAGCCTGCATTGTTTTACCAGAAAAATCTTTGTGTTGATTAATTGAAAAACCATCACTAATACTAGGCACATATAATACAAGCTTAGAATAGTAAGTTCTACTGAACTTAGGGTTGGGTAAGCCAAGGGTCTAGCACACCCTTTCTCCAACCTCAGAGAGTTTAGTTCCGACTAGGTTAGGTAGGTGCAACACCACACCTCACTTAGTATGTCTTCTAAAGGAGATGCCAGTGGCTCTCTGCCTACTAGATACAGTGAGCTTTCGTTCCAAGAACTGAAAACACTGTGTGCCTCTAGGAAGCTGAATGCAGGGAAAAGTGCCAACACTCAACGCCTCCTAGAGGTGTTACTGTTAGATGACCTAAGGAAAGCCAGTGGGTCAGATGAACAGGAAAGAGTGGGTGGGCAGGGGACTGAAGATAGGCCAGGAGGGGGGGCCCCTCTTTGACCTAGAATCTAACCCTGATCAGGTGATAAATCCCACCTGGACAACTCAGACCTCCCAGAAGATAACACAGGTGGCCAACAGGATGCCCCCTTTGATCCTCCTGGGAAAGTGCAGAGTAGACCAAGGAGGTCTAGATCCTCCTCTGCAGAATCCAATGCCTCAGGACATTCAGTAGGGACCTCCATTTCTAGTAAGAGGGGGAACTATTTGGATAGGGAGTACCAACTTCTTGAGCTTGAGAAAGCTAGGCTTATGCTCAGGCAAGAGCAGTTGGCCCTTGACAGAGAGTCCCTAGAAGTCCAGAGGGCTAGGAAGAAATTGGGACTTGAGTCCTATGGTGGCAGCATCAGTGTCCCTAGAGTTAAAGAACATTCTTATGACCATAGGATCCTGAGCAAGATAGACCCTTCCTACCAGGTTGGGGGTGACATCCGCAAATGGATAACTGCTTTAGCAAGGCCCTGTAAAGTTCAGAAGGTCCCCCAAGAGCAGGGGGCAGCTATTTTGAGGCTCTCCTTTGCTGGCGAAGGTAGAGATAAGCTCCTCACTGTTCGAGAAGAGGATGCTGATAATTACAGTTTTGAAAGGTTCTCTCATTGATGGGTTTGGCTTAACCACTGAGCAATACAGGATTAAGTTCAGAGACACCCAGAAAGCTCAGACCCAGGACTGGGTAGATTTTGTGAATAGTGCCATTAAGGCTCTGGAAGGTTGGCAACATGGCAGCAAAGTGCATGACTACGAAGGATTGTACAATTTGATTATGAGGGAGCAGATCCTTAATAATTGTCAGAACCAGCTTTTGCATCAGTACCTGGTGGACTCAGATCTGACTTCTCCCCAAGAATTGGGAAAGAAGGCAGATAAATGGGTCAGAACCAGGGTTAAGCAGAAAAATCAGAGCAGTGGTGGTGACCAGAAGAAACAGGATTCTTCAAAATCCCAGGATAAGGGTGGAGACAAGAAAGAGTCTTCCCAAGGGGCCCAAAACCCTGCATCTGGGGGTGAGTCACAATCATCCAAGAAAGGCAAGAAGAAACCGTGGTGTTACTTTTGTAAGGTGAAAACCCATTGGACAAAGGATGCTGATTGTCCAAAAGCCAAGGAGAATATTCCTACTACCACTGCCCCTAAGGCAACTGCTCCCCCTAGCACAAGTACAAGTGGTGGTACAGGAAACCAGGGATTAGTGGGGTTAACCTTGGGTTCTGAGGTGGGTTCTGACTTAGTCAGAACTCCAGCTCAGGCTGTTTTGGTCTGTGGTGGTGGCATAGATCTTGCCACCTTACTAGTTAGTCCCAGTAACCTGGGCAAGTACAGGCATCAGCCTTTGATAAATGGAAAAGAGGAAATGGCCTACAGGGACACAGGGGCCAGTGTCACAATTGTGACAGAGAAACTTGTGTCTCCTGACCAAATCATGCTTGGACAAATGTACCAAGTGACCAATGCTAACAATGTCAGGGCTGACCATTCCTTGGCAGTTGTTAATCTCAGCTGGGGAGGGGTAACTGGACCTATAAAGGTTGTGGTATCTTCAGACCTACCTGTGGATTGTCTGTTGGGCAATGATTTGGAAACTTCAGCCTGGGCTGAGGTAGAGTTCAGGGCTGAGGTAGAGTTCTGGACTCATGCAGAAATGTTGGGCATCTCTGCAAGTGTGTTTGCTGTGACCAGGTCACAAGCCAAACAGCTCAACACTGAACAGGCCCTGGATCTAAGAACAATGGACCAGGTGCCTTCCAAGAGAAGGAACAGAAAGGGTAAGGCTTCTCTTGAGGGAGATGATCTGAGCCTCTGTGAAGAAACTGCCCCAGATGAACTTGAGCCTGATCAGGCTGAGTTCTTGGGGGCAGGGGGCCCTCCCAGAGCAGATTTGAGTTTGGAGCAGCAAACCTGCCCCTCTCTTGAACCCCTCAGACAGCAAGCTGCTGCTGGGAATATCAGTGGGTCCCATAGGATCTACTGGGATGAAGGACTCCTTTACTCAGAGGGCAGAGACCCCGAGCCTGGTGCCACCAGGAGGTTGGTTATACCCCAGAAGTTTAGAGGGTTCCTACTCACCCTTGCACATCATATTCCCCTGGCAGCACACTTAGGGCAAAGCAAGACTTGGGACAGGCTTGTCCCTCACTTTCACTGGCCCCATATGTCTGAGGAAACTAAGGAGTTTTGTCACTCCTGTGCCACCTGCCAAGCCAGTGGCAAGTCGGGTGGCATCACAAAGGCCCCTGAATTCCACTTCCAGTGGTTGGGGTTCCCTTTGAGAGGGTTGGGATTGATATTATTGGTCCCATGAACCCTCCAACAACATCTGGGCATAGTTATATTCTAGTGGTGGTGGACCATGCCACTTCGATACCCAGAAGCTATTCCCCTTAGGACCACTACAGCTCCTGTGGTGGCAAGGGCCCTCTTAGGAATTTTTTCCAGAGTGGGCTTCCCTAAGGAGGTCTTAACTGACAAGAGGTACAAACTTCATGTCAAGTTATATAACTGCAATGTGGAAAGAGTGTGGAGTGAATTACAAATTCACCACACCCTACCATCCTCATTGCAATGGGCTAGTTGAAAGATTCAACAAGACCCTAAAGGGTATGATCATGGGCCTCCCAGAAAAGCTTAGGCGAAAATGGGATGTCCTTCTACCCTGCCTTCTCTTTGCTTACAGAGAGGTCCTTCAGAAGGGGTTGGCTACAGACCTTTTTAACTTCTGTTTGGGCATCCAGTTGGGGGTCCCTTGTGTCTGGTGAAGGAGGGATGGGAGTTATCTCTCAAACCTCCAAAACTGGACATAGTGGACTATGTACTTGGTCTGCGCTCCCGCACGGCTGAGTACATGAAGAAGGCAAGCAAAAACCTGGAGGCCAGTCAAGAACTTCAAAAAGCTTGGCATGACCAAAAGGCTGTCCTGACTGTTTACCAGCCAGGTCACAAGGTGTGGGTGTTGGAGCCTGTGGCCCCAGCAGCTCTCCAAGACAAATGGAGTGGACCCCACATCATACTTGAACAAAAGGGTGGTCGCCTATTTGGTAGACCTTGGCACTCCCAGAAAGTCCCCATAGGGTACTTCATGTGAACAGGCTAAAACCTTTTGTTGACAGGGCTGACATGGGCTTGCTCATGGTAACTGATGAGGGACAGGAGGAAGAGAGTGACCCTCTCCCTGATCTCCTCTCTCGTAACCCTGATGATGGATCGGTTGATGGAGTGGCCTTGGCAGGCAGCCTCACTGATCAGCAGCAGATTGATTGCAGGAAGGTCCTCAATCAATTCAGGCACATGTTTTCTCTGACACCCAGTCAAACCACCTGGTGTACCCATGAAGTAGACACAGGTGGGAGTCTACCTGTTAAGAATAAAATCTACAGGCAGCCTGACCATGACAGAGATTGCATCAGGACAGAGGTCCAGAAGATGCTGGAGTTGGGAGTGATTGAGCCCTCAGATAGCCCTTGGGCTAGCCCAGTAGTCCTAGTACATATACCTCACCCCAAGGGTGGAAAAAGAGAGATGAGGTTTTGTATAGACTACAGGGGACTCAATGCAGTCACAAGGAATGATGCTCACCCAATTCATAGGGCAGATGAGCTTATTGACACTTTGGCCTCAGCCAAGTTCTTAAGTACATTTAATCTTACTGCTGGCTATTGGCAAATCAGACTAGCTGAGGATGCCAAACCAAAAACAGCCTTTTCAACCCCTAGTGGGCATTATCAAATTATTGTAATGCCATTTGGCTTGAAGAATGCACCTGCCACATTCCAGAGGTTGGTGAACAAAGTTCTCACAGGTCGGGAAGCCCATAGTGCAGCTGTTAGATTTGGGGGTCTCTAGTTGGCAGAGGTAGGCACCTTTGACCAAATAGGGACCCTCGCGTCTAGTCAGGGTAAGGGGGTACACTCCCAAAATAACCCCTGCTCACCCCCTTGCTAGCTTGGCACGAGCAGGCAGGCTTATCTCAGAGGCAGTGTGTAAAGCATTTGTGAACACATACAGTAATATAGTGACAACACTACAAAGGGACGCCACACAGGTTGTATCAGTCAAGCCGATCTGCCAGTACGTGCTGAGGTACCGTGCAGCCCCTAACCGATCGATGAGCTCATCATACTTACAATGCACCCTTGCCCTTGGGCCTACCATAGGGGTGTCTGATATGAAGAAAAGGGAAGGTTTAGGGACTGGCAAGTGGGTGCACTTGTCCAGTCAACATGGCAGTCACAGACTGCACACAGGTTCTGCAATGGCAGGCCTGAGACACACTTTACAAGCTGCTTCTGTGGGTGGCACAACCAGTGCTGCAAGCCCCCCAGCAGCATTTGATTTACAAGCCCTGGGCACACGCAGTGCACTGTACTAGGGTCTGACAAGTAAACCAAATAAGCCAATCATGGAGTCACTAATCCATACATCAATTTTACCATAGGGAGCACATGCACTGTGGCACGGGATAGCAGTGGCACAGTGCCCAAAGCATCTAAGACCAGCAAAAACATCAGAGGCAACAGCAAAAAATGGAAGGGAGACCCACGCCAATGGTGCCAGGTCTATCACGTGTCCTCTCCAGCTGAATTGTGGGGAGAACTACCCTACCTCCTGGGAGTTCTCATCACTAAGGTGGAAAAATCTGGACAGACCATCAGCATTGGCGTGTTCTGTACCAGGGCGGTGTTCCACCGTGAAGTCCATACCCTGTAGGGAATGGACCACCTCAACAGCTTTGGATTCTTACCCCTCATCTGCATCAACCATCTGAGGGGCCTGTGGTCTGTCTGAACCCGGAAGTGAGTCCCAAACAAGTATGGTCTCAACTTCTTCAGTGCCCAGACCACAGCAAATGCCTCGCGCTCAATCGCACTCCACCTCTGTTCCCGTGGAAGTAACCTCCTACTGATGAAGGCTACAGGTTGGTCTAGGCCCTCCTCATTCATCTGTGACAAAACAGCCCCCACACCATGCTCTGAAGCGTCTGTTTGAACGATAAACTCTTTTGAGAAGTTGGGTGCCAGGAGCACGGGTGCCGTGCACATGGCAGTCTTCAGGGCATCAAAAGCTTTCTGACAGGTGTCAGTCCAAATCACTCTCTTGGGCTGCTTCCTGGAAGTCAGCTCTGTCAAGGGGGCAACGATGCTGCCATACCCCTTGACAAACCTCCTGTAATACCCAGTGAGTCCTAGGAAGGCTCTCACCTCTGTCTGGGTCTTGGGGGGTTCCCAAGCCAGGATAGTCTCAATCTTGGGCTGTAGGGGCGCCACCTGGCCACTCCCAACTTGGTGTCCCAAGTACACCACGGAACCCTGCCCGATCTGGCACTTACTCGCCTTGATCGTGAGGCCTGCTCTCCGCAGCGCCATCAACACTTCCCAGAGGTGGCGCAGATGTTCTTCCCAACTGGCGCTGAACACTGCAATGTCATCCAGGTAGGCGGCACTGAACTCTTCCAGTCCAGCCAACACCTGGTTGACCAACCTCTGAAAGGTGGCAGGGGCATTCTTCATCCCAAAGGGCATAACCCGGAACTGGTAGTGCCCATCTGGTGTGGAGAATGCTGACCTCTCTCTTGCCCATCAGTCAAGCCGATCTGCCAGTACCCAGACGTTAAGTCAAACGTGCTGAGGTACCGTGCAGCCCCTAACCGATCGATGAGCTCATCAGCTCTGGGGATGGGGACGCGTCAGTCCTGGTGACTGAATTGAGTCCTCGGTAGTCCAAACAGAACAGCAGTTCTGGCGTGACACCCGGTGCGGCAGCCTTTGGGACCAAGACCACTGGGCTGGCCCAAGGGCTGTTAGAGGACTCAATCACCCCTAACGCAAGCATCTTGGAGACCTCCTCCTTGATGCAAGCTCTCACCCTGTCAGTCAACCTGTAAGTTTTGTGCTTAACAGGAGGACTGCCTCCTGTGTCTACGTCATGGACTCACCAATCAGTGACACTGGGAATCAGGGAGAACAGATCAGAAAACTGTCCCAGCAACTGCTGACAGTCATTCCGTTGCTCAGGGGTCAGGGTGGAAGAGAGGTTCACACCATCCACTGACCCATCTTGCTCTGTTGCACACAGGAGGTCAGGAAGAGGCTCAGTCTCCTCCTCCATCCCAGCATCTGTTGCTAAGAGCATGCCCACTTCGGACCTCTCTAAGTGGGGCTTCAGGCGGTTGACATGCAGGACCCGCAAGGGGTTCCTGGGAGACCGCAAGTCCACCAAGTAGGTAACAGGACTTTTGCGCTCCACCACCTCAAATGGTCCGGTCCACTTATCCTGGAGCGCGCAGGGCTCCACTGGGGCCATGACCCACACTTTCTGACCAGGCTGAAGCTCAACCAGAGTGGCATTCTGGTCGTACCACCGCTTCATCTCCTCCTGGCTGGCTTCCAGATTCGCCTCAGCGAGTTGTCTGAAACGCCTAGTCTGGTTCCTGAAGGCCAGCATGTAGCTATATACATCCTGGGGAGGTTTCCTGGGAGATTGCTCCCAGCCTTCCTTGACCAAACTCAGAGGTCCTCTCACTGGGTGACCATAGAGAAGCTCAAAGGGGCTGAACCCTAGAGACTTCTGTGGCACCTCACGGGAAGCAAAGAGAAGGCATGGTAAGAGGACGTCCCACTTACGCCTCATGGGTTCCTCAAGACCCATAATCATGCCTTTGAGGGTCCGGTTGAACCTTTCAACCAGCCCATTACCTTGGGGGTGGTAAGGAGTGGTGAACTTGTACATTACACAGCACTCCTGCCACAGGGACTTCATATACTTGGAAATGAAGTTCGTATCTCGGTCAGACACCACCTCTCGAGGGAACCCCACACAGGAGAAAATTCCCATCAGTGCCCGTCTCACCACGGGGGCCGTCACTGTCCTGAGAGGGATGGCTTCCGGGTACCGGGTGGCATGGTCCACCAAGACCAGGATGAACCTGTTGCCCATGGCTGTCTTGGGGTCCAGTGGCCCCACAATGTCAATAACCCGTTCAAAGGGGGTGCTGGACCACAGGGAATGGCTGGAGAGGAGCCTTTTGCTTCCTCCCACTCTTTCCACTTGCCTGGCAAGTCTGACAGGTCCTGCAATGAGTATCTGAACTCCTGCGCATTTGGGGCCAATAAAAGTGGGTGGCAAGCCTCTCAAAGGTCTTGTCCTGCCCCAAATGTCCTGCTAACGGTACATCATGAGCCAGCCCCAGTAGGAAGGCTCTGAAGCGCTGGGGTACCACCAGCACACGGGCTGACCCAGGCTCAGCAACCTTAGGCTCACTATACAGGAGACCATTCTCCCAGTAGATCCAATGTGACCCAGACTGATCACCTGCTGCCTGCTGCCGCAAACCCAGAAGAGAAGGGCACTTGTTCTGCTCCTCACAGAACTCTTCCCTGGAGGGTCTTCCTTCCTGCTGCCAATGGGTCAGCTCAGGCAGGTCCCCCAGTTCAGCTACTTGTTCCCCTGTAGGTTCCAGGGCATCCCCCTCAAGGTCTGCCTCCTCCTGGACCGTGGGAACTGTGGGGGCGGGTTCCCCGCGCCCCTGGCTTCTTCTCCTCAAGGCAGGTACCTGGGCCACTCTTTCAGGCTCCAGGTCCTCTTGAACACCCTTACTGGCTGCCATAGACCGAGTGGTCACGCATGCCCACTCAGGCAGACCCAACATCTCTAAATGAGCACTTCGCTCCACCTTAGCCCAAGGAGAGCTCTCCAAATCGTTACCCAACAGACAATTAACAGGCATGGCTGGCCTCACAGCTACTTGAAGAGTCCCTGAGACCCCCCCCACTCAAAGGGAACCTGAGCTACCTTGCAGTGGCTCTCTGTGTTGTCCGCGGCAACAACTGGGTAAAATGCATTGGGGACCACCTGCTCCTCAGACACCAGCCGACAACTGACAGCTGTCACACTGGCCCCGGTGTCTCTCAGAGCCTCCACCCTGTGGCCATTGATGGTCACCCACTGCCTGTACTTCTTAGTGTTACCAGGCAGCTGGGTCCTGGGGACCACCTCACAGTCTCCTAAAGAGACTAGGGACATCTCTGCGGGACCCCACCCACCTTGGGCACCCATCTTCTCCCCCAGGGCTACACTAGCCAACTGCCGGGGCGCTGCACCTGTGGGTGCTGTCTTCCCAAACTGGGGATCCCATGAACCGTGACCCACTAGGCCACACTTAAAACAGGTCAGGGGCCCTCTTTGAACAGGTTTACCTGTCGGGGCCCCTTGCTTCTTCTCAGGGGGAGGCTGGGAACCTTTCCCTCGGTTCCCTTGGGAATTACTTTGGGGCCTTTCTGGAACTCCCTCTGTTTACCCTTGTCCCCCCCACTCTTCTTCTGGGGACCCTGCCCACCCTTGGCGGAGTCTCCCACGTGACCCTTGTGGACCCGGGTGCTCACCCAGCAGTCCGCCTCCTCAGCAAGCTTCCTAGGGTTAGTCAGCCTACTATCAATCAGGTGCTGGCATAGCTCTGGAAAACAATTACTTGACAAGTGCTCCCATGCAATTAAATCTAAGAGCGCCTCAAAATCATTTACTTTGCTACCCTTCACCCAACCATCCAATGCTCTGCAGAAAAAAGTGACATATTCTACCCAGGTACTGCCCTCTATCTTTTTGCAATTCCTGAACCTCTGCCTATACAGTCCAGGGGTCAACCCATACCTGGACATCAATGCATCTTTCATGTGGCTATAAGAATTGTGGACTTCAGAGGGCAAGTCTAACAAGGTATCTCGCACCTCACTAAGGAACCGCCCCCACAACCCCGCTCCCCAATCCTTCTCAGGGACCCGGTGGGAGGACATGGCTACCTCATAGGCCTTGAACCACTGCCCAATGTCATCATTTTTAAAGAACTCTTTCACCACATCCTTAGGAATATACACTCTTGGTTCCACCGGCACAGACGGTGTGCTGCCACCAGAGGGAGTAATCTCTAAGCTCCTCGCTTTCAATTCCTAACCCCCTCAAACTTCTCTCATGCTCCATTTGCATCCTCTTTTCCTCTAGGGCCAATTTCTTATTCTCTAACTGCCCACTCAACTTGAGCTTGGTCAGCTCCATCTCATGCATCCTACTCTTGTCCCTGTCCTCCAGCTATTCTGGGGACAGGCCCTTGGCAGAAACACTGCTACCTGCTGGGGAAGCTACTCTCCTTTCCCCTGGACCCAATGGCCCTTCCAGCTGCTCATCTGCATTTTCAGCCCCCTCCACTTGCTCAGGGATGCTCCTTGCTTCCACCCAGGCCCTCAGCGCCTTTTGGAACTCATCCTTCTTGGAGAGACCGGTCATAGCAACTTTAAATCTCCTGCAGAAGTGCTTTAGCTGTTTCACATTGTAGCTTTCTAGTATCTCCTCTTCAAAATCATAATCCACAGATGCGATGGATGCTGCTTTACTCATGGTGACTAAACTTGGCAGTTCTTGGCAAAAATAGGAAATCCCAGGAAAAACAATCTACCAAAATGTATGTGGTTGCGTTTGGTCTGCACTCACTAGTAGTGTCCACCAATCACTGTATACGAGTCACAAATGCAAGTCCAGAATCCTCACCGCTGACCACCAATGTTAGATTTGGGGGTCTCTAGTTGGCAGAGGTAGGCACCTTTGACCAAATAGGGACCCTTGCGTCTAGTCAGGGTAAGGGGGTACACTCCCAAAATAACCCCTGCTCACCCCCATGGTAGCTTGGCACGAGCAGGCAGGCTTATCTCAGAGGCAGCGTGTAAAGCATTTGTGATCACATACAGTAATATAGTGACAACACTACAAAGGAACGCCACACAGGTTGTATTATAAAAATAAGTATCTTTTATATAGATTTAACACAAGACCACAAACGACAAAAAGAATCCACAATACTGTACTTAAAAATGGTAGAAATAGCTTAGTTCTCTTAAGATGGTAAATGCGACACTTTGCGTTCAATGTACCTTTGGATGCGTAACGCTATACAACAAAAGAGGTGCAGGGAAGGTGATACGTCGGTTCCTTACACGCAAGAACGGTGATGCGTTGGTTCCTTGCTTCGGGGGAGGTGATGCGTCGGTTCCCTACTGCTGCGTAGGGGACGGTGATGCATGGGTTCCTTACCGGAGAGGAGGTGATGCGTCGGTTCTTCACCGCGTGGGGAGGTGATGCGTCAGTTTCTTACTGCGCTTCTGTGGCGATGCGTCTAGCAACGCCGCGATGCGATGACGACCCAGTGCAATGAGACAAAATGGCGTCTTCTTGATGTTGCGACAACGAAGGGGAGATGCGTGCACGCCCGACGGCCGTGCGGCGACTCGGTGAATCTTCTGAGCCGCGACAGGCCCTGCGACACGCTTCTCTGGTGGTGCGACGGCGTCTGCTGCGACAGCGACACTCTTCTCCAGGGATGCGGGGCGCCTCGGTTGATGCGATGGCGACAGCGGCGGCACGCTTCCTCAGCGATGCGGCGACAGCGGCAGCGACACGCTTCTCCAGTGATGCGACGGCGTCTGCTGCGACGGCGACACTCTTCTCCGGTGATGCGAGGCGCTACGGTTGATGCGATGGCGACAGCGGCAGCGGCGGCACGCTTTCTCGGCGATGCGACGACAACTGCTGCGGCGGCGACACGCTTCTTCGTCTTGAGTCGCGCTTCCAGCTCCCAGCGACACGCAGTCTCTCAGAAGGCCCAGCTCAACAGCAGGCACTTCAATTCCCAGCAAGGGAAGGCAGGGAGAAGCTGGTTGGTGAAGTCTTGTATCCCTGAGACTTCAGGCAGGAGGCAAGCTCTAGTTCAAGCCCTTGGAGATCTTCTTACAAGTTGATGAAAGTAGCACAAAGTCCTTTCTCCTTTCTTTGGCAATCAGGTAACCACTGCAGGCCAATCCTCAAGCACCACACAGCATAGGGATAGTCTCCTCCTGCAGTCTCTCTCTCTGGTTCCTCTCCTCAGCAAAGGTTCTTCTTGTTTCCCAGAAGTGATCTAAAGTCTTGGGGTCAGGGCGCCAGTATTTATACACCAAAATCCTTTGTCTCTGAAGGCAGAGAGTGTCTGTACCTAGTCCAAACCAGTTCTGGTCAGTCTTGGAGCACTTTGTTTACAGGACTTCTTCTTTCCTTTGACAGTGTGGGCCAGGGACATCAGGCGCACCACAGGAGGTGGAGCCAGCATTGTGGAGGGAAGGCACAGCCCTATTCAGGTCCCAGGTGCAACTCCTCCCACCACTCTACATGTAGATCTCTCTATTCAGCCCTGTGCTGACTCACCCTGACTCCTGGAATCCCCCAGCCCCTGTCACTCACAAACCAGACATGGAATACACAACCTAGTGGAGGCAGGCTTGGACAGTTAGGTAAGAAAATACCTACTTTCTAAAAGCGGTATTTTCAAACACAGAATGTTAAAACCAACTTCACTAAAATATGTATTTTATCATTCTGAGTTCAGGCATACTAAATTCGTTTTTCTACCACGTTCCCTGGGTCAGTTAGGATTATAAGATGTTATAATCAAACTGCCCATTCTGGCCTATGGGGAACAGGTAGCCTTGCAATAGTGAAAAACGAAATGGCTGTAATTTACTATTAGGACATGCCACACACACCAGGGCATGTCCTACCTTATACTTACAATGCACCCTGCCCTTGGGCCTACCATATGGGTGTCTGATATGAAGAAAAGGGAAGGTTTAGGGACTGGCAAGTGGGTGCACTTGTCCAGTCAACATGGCAGTCACAGACTGCACACAGGCTCTGCAATGGCAGGCCTGAGACACACTTTACAAGCTGCTTCCGTGGGTGGCACAACCAGTGCTGCAAGCCCACCAGCAGCATTTGATTTACAAGCCCTGGGCACACGCAGTGCACTGTACTAGGGTCTGACAAGTAAACCAAATAAGCCAATCATGGAGTCACTAATCCATACATCAATTTTACCATAGGGAGCACTTGCACTGTGGCACGGGATAGCAGTGGCACAGTGCCCAAAGCATCTAAGACCAGCAAAAACATCAGAGGCAACAGCAAAAAATGGAAGGGAGACCCACGCCAATGGTGCCAGGTCTAACAGCAGCATATCTAGATGATATAGCTGTCTTTAGCTCCACCTGGGAGGATCACCTGGTCCACCTCAAGAATGTTTTGGAGGCTTTGCAGAAAGCATGCCTCACTATCAAGGCTACTAAGTGCCAGATAGGGCAGAGCAAGGTTGTATACCTGGGCCACCTGGTAGGTGGAGGCCAGTGTAGGAAGGTGGAATCTGACTGCATGGTTACCCCCATTTTTTCTGGTGTTTTGCTGGTTTTTGACTAGTCTGACTGGGATCCTGCTAATCAGGACCCCAGTCTATCTGCTTTCTCCTTAAATTGGTTGTTCATGTACTTTAGGTACACTCCAGATTGGATTCTGGGATACCCTTATAAGTCCCTAGTATACAGTATACTATGTACCCAGGGCATAGGTAGCCCCAGAGGCCTCCCTGGGGCTGCAGCATGTATTATGCCACCCCTGAGAGACCATTTAAAATGACACAACAGGTCTGCTACAGCAGCCTGTGTAAGGTGGTGCATGCACCCCTTACTTAGATATAGGTTCACTATATCTATCCTAATCACTGCACATATAAACCTCTCAGTCACCCCTATGGCAGGCCTTATCAATCCTGAAGGCAGGGTGCTGGGTTTTATGTGAGAGGGTGCCCATGCATGAGCAAAGCCCCTCTGCAGCCTTCGGAACCTATATTCCGGGGTTGTTTGTGATGCAGCCAACAATATATACTTAAGTGCATTATAACCTCGCGGTAAATGCTAACTTTAAAACGGCTGCATGGAAACATGTCGTGTTTGGTGTCAAACACCTTGGAATCATACCTCCCCGCCAGTAACTGGCAGGGGAGGTATGACTCCACCCTCCTAGAGGGAGAAATATGACAACACCGGTACACCCGGTACCAGCTTTCTTGACCCTGGCATCACACAATGGATGCTGCCAGCCACAGACACGAGTCTGCCCTCCTGCTGCTGGACGAAACTCCGGCAGGGGAAGGTTTGACAATAGGTTTCCTGTCACAGGGAGGTGCGACCACCTCCCAGACAGGCTTTAGTGTATTGGGGCTGGGTGGGTGCACTCTGAGAGTGCTTTGATGTCTGCACTGGGGGCACATTTGGTGTCCCTGTGCATAGTCCAGCTCAAACCGGTTGCAGGAGCCATTTGCTCCTGCTCTGGCGCGAAACTGGACAAAGGACATGGGTGTAGCCACTCCTCTGTCCTGACCCTCCCATAGGTGGGTCTCCAGAGTTTGTCCCACCCCTTCCTTGGGTATAAAGTAGGAACCCCTGACTACAGGACTTTGGATTTACCTGGACTAAACTCTGCTATAGAAACCAAGTACTTCGACTATCTGCACGACGCTGGATGACTGACGAATCTCCCTTGGAGTAAAGGAGTTACTCCCCTGCTGAGCAGGCACCTAAACGCATCTGACCGGTTTGCATCTACGAAGCTCCTGAAGGACTCCGAAGATTTCTGCAACACAGGAGGTGAGTTCCCGTGGTCTCTGAGGTTGATCTGCGCTCTCAGCAATTCTGAGGCCCGTATCCCTCATGGGGACCGTGTACATTTGCAGCAGCATATGCTTTTCGGCGATCCCTGAAGCTGTGGTTTGGGCTACTTGTAGTCCTGACCCCGAGCAGTAATTCCACCGAAGATTTCCGGCCTACACTCCACGAGTGTTGCGTGGGCTGGTATTTGGTGATTCAGCTCGAGGTCCCTTCGCAATCCCTGGTCCGTTGGCCTGTGGGTCCCTGTGAAGGCAACTTTAACTTTCAGTGGGCTTCCCTGGTTGCTCCAGACGTGCCCTGACTCTCCATCGCTTGGAGAGTCCCCAGGACCTTGCTGGTCCTCACAGAAGCATCTTTCCTCTGACTGTGTGGGTTGCCGTTGCCAAGGCTTGTTGGTGTTCAATCCGGACAATGACCCCCCAGCACTCGACATCCTTCGTGGGACAGCTTACCTCCGGACTTTGGTCATCGTCAGCGCCTCCTGGTCCCCGTGGCTGCAGAGTCAAGCTTCACCTCTTCTCACCTGAAGCACCCGACATCGGTGGGCATTCGATTGCTCCGCTCCTGGTCACATGAAGTTACCAAGACTTTGTCCCCTCTGCTTTCCGGTTCTTTTCACCTCCGATCCAGGCTTGGATCACACCGGACACTTTTCTTCTCCACGGCAGCAGTACTTTTTCGCATCACGCCATTGAAAACGTCGAGGGTTTCCGACACCACTTGACCCCTATGCACCCGGCTCCTCTGGGATAGGTAACACGGGTACCTCGGTACTCTCAAGGGTGCTGGCCTTAGAACCTTCTATGTTTAGCTGGGTTTGCTTAAAGTCCTCTCCTAAGTGTCCTTAATCTTTAAATTTCCAACCGCGACTTTCCCATAGAGTTGTACGGAGCTCGCGTCTGTGTTCCCACACTGCACCTGTCCTCCGTGGGTCCCCTGTGTCACTACCTTGGGTGGTTCCTTGGGGTCCCAGCGATTCTACGTGCTCTAGGCACTGTGTCTAGTCAAGTCGTGGTTGTTATACCACTTTCTTAGTATATGGTTTGGTCTCCCCCTGGAGCCCACTGTGTATTGTGCTATTTACTGTCGTTCTAGTGATTTAGTATTGTGTGCCTTGTTCTCTAATCTCATAAAGAGGTTAGTAGAGAGTGTTTAGTAATAAATACATATATTTTATATATACCTTGTGTGGTTCTCCTTTCATTTGGTCATTCAGGAGGTTATATACTGGTAAAACAAGCTGCTTTACATTCCTTCAAGACTTAGCCTGAAGGCTGCTCTCCATAGCTACCACTAGGATAGCTTTCAATAAAGGTTGTCTTTAACCTAATCATCAATAAAGGTTGTTTGGACTGGTGCAAGGTGCCCACTTTAATTAGTGGACAGCATATACCAGGCCAACTTCTCACAGCCAGGTTCAATCACTACAGGGCAAAATCCATACCATAATGGAATGGATTGCTCCAACTACCCAGACTTCGGTCAGAGTTTTCTTGGGCCTGACTGGGTACTACAGAAGATTTGTAAAAGGATATGGGTCCATAGTGACTCCCTTGAATGATCTTACATCAAAGAAAATGCCCAAGAAAGTTCAGTGGACAGTTAGCTGTCAGAAGGCATTTGATGACCTTAAGCAGGTCATGTGCATTGCTCCCATTCTGCAGAGTCCTGACTACTCTAAAACATTCATTGTCCAAACAGATGCATCCAAATTGGGGGTAGGGGCTGTGTTGTCACAACTTAATGTAGAGGGCCAGGATCAACCAGTAGCTTTTATCAGCAAAAGGTTGACCCCCTGAGAAAAATGTTGGTCAGCTATTGGGAGGGAGGCCTTTGCTGTGGTCTGGGCCCTGAAGAAGTTGAGGCCATACTTGTTTGGCACTCACTTCATTGTTCAGACAGACCATAAGCCCCTCTTATGGCTTAAACATATGAAGGGTGAAAACCCCAAACTTTTGAGATGGTCCATTTCCCTACAGGGGGTGGACTATACAGTGGAACATAGACCTGGTAGTAACCATGCTAATGCAGATGGACTCTCCAGAGATTTCCACTTAGAAAATGAAGACTCAACTGGGCAAGGTTAGTCTCATCTCCTTACGTTTGGGGGGGTGGTGTAGGAAAGTAGGATCTGCTTCTATGGTTACACCCACTTTTTGCCTGGTGCTAAGCTATATTTGACTAGTCTGACTGGGATCCTGCTAATCAGAATCCCAGTCTATCTGCTTTCTCCCTAAATTGTTGTGTTCAGTACTTAGGTACATCCCAGATTGGGTACTGGGGTGCCCTTATAAGTCCCTAGTATATGGTACTAAGGTACCCAGGGCATAGGTACCCCAGAGGTCTCCCATGGGCTGAAGCATGTATTATGCCACTCATGAGAGACCATTCAAAATGGAACTGCAGGCCAGCCAATGCAGCCTGTGTAAGTTGGTGCTTGCACCACTTACTAAAGATATAGGTTTCCTATATCTAGGGTCACTGCACTTAAAAGCTATAAGTCACCCCTCTAGCAGGTCTTTACAATCCTGAAGGCAGTGTGCTTGGTTCTAAGTGAGAGGGTGCCCCTGCATGAGCCCCTACAGCCTACAGAGGCCATTCTCCCGGGTTGTCAGTGAAGCAGCCATATACTATATAGAGGGCCACCGTATAATTACGCGATGACCATCTCGAAACTGGCTGCAACGAATCCTATCATGTTTGGTATCAAACATGTTGGAATCATATCCCCACACCGTAAATGATGTGGGAGGTATAATTCCCATACACCCACAACGTAAACAGTGTGAGAGGTATGATTCCAAACACTCTGTGTTCCCGGTGCATCACAAAATGGTTGCTGCCGACCAGAGACACATTTCTGCCCGCCTGCTGCTGAGCAGGGGAAGGCAGAACAATAGGCATCCTGTCACAGGGAGGTGTAACCACCTCCCAGACGGGATTTAGTGTATTGGGACCGGGTGGATGCGCTTGCCAGTGCCACAAAGTCAGCATGAGGGGCACATTTGGTGTCCCTGCGCATAAGTCCAGTTCAAATCAGTCCTGGGAGCCATTGGTTCCCGCGCGAAACTGGACAAAGAACATGGGAGTAACCTCCCCCCCTGTCCAGAACCTCCCCTGGGAGGGTCCCCTGAATCGTCCCAACCCTTTCCTTAGGGTACTTAAGGCCTTACCTGGGTGTAGGTCCCTAGATTCGTTGTGGGACAAGATTCAGATCAGACACCAGTTCTTCTTTTACCATCTGGGCACTCTGGACTTCGCTGGACTTCGTTTGGGCTCAACTTCCTCTCCCTTCCAGTCTGCTGCATCGTCTGTGCCTGTGCACCATACAGGAACCTTCCAAGGCCTGTGGGCATCAAAGACACCTGAAGGAATCTCCTTTGGAGTGAAGGAGTCACTCCCCTGCATTTGCAGGCACCGCAACTAAGTCGACCTGTCTGCTAATCCTGAGCTCCTCCGGACTCCGTAAGGTTCTGCAACACAGGTGGTGGTTTTCCACAGCTCCTGAGGCCTGTCCTGCCCTCTCACCAAGTTTGAGGCCAGTATTCCTTGTGGTGGCTGCAATAACCGAGCCCCTGTGCACTGCGTCAACTTGCTGTTGCAAAGGCTTGTTGGCTCCCTTCCAAGAAGATCTTCGGGCTCCAAGTAGCCGCAACCTCAAGCACCTCCAGTGTCCAAAGTCTTCATCCACATTGCATAGTGTGCACCGTGGCCTGTATTTTTTGGTGAGCTGCTCGAGGTCCTCCGGCCTGTGGGTCCATTTGAGGGTCACCTTTGTTTCTCTTGGGCTCCCCTGATTGCTCGGGGCCTGCCCTGACTCCCCTGCTTGTGGTGAGTTACCTAGACCTCGCTGGTACTGACGTTGCTACTTCTTCAATTCCTGCGTTGTTTGCATTTGCCAAGGCTTGTTGGTGCTCCAGCCGGACACCGACCCCTCAGCACTCGACATCCTTTGTGGGACAGCTTGTGCACGGCTCCTGGTCCTCCTCAGCGTCCCTTGGTCCTCACAGCTGCAGAGTCAAGGTCATCGTCATCTCTTCTGCAACACCCGACATCGGAGGGCATTCGTCTTCCAAGTCTCCTGGTCACTCCTGAGTGACATAGACTCTGTCCCCTCTGCTTGCAGGTACCTCTCATCTAGAGTCCACCTTCGGATTCCACTGGACACTTTCTTTTTCGTCAGCAGCGGCACTTTCCTGAAGTCCTCCATTGGGTTCGACAGCGGTTTCCGACACCACTTCACACCTATGCACCCGGCTTCCCTGGTGTAGGTAACGTGGGTACTACGGTATCCACGGGTGGGGTGGCCCTCCAACCTTCTGTCTCCCATGGGGTTTCTACAGGGTCCACTGGGAAGGGTCCTTAATCTTTAAAAATCCAACCGTGATTTACATGTAGAGTTGTACGGAGCACGCGGTCGTGTTCCCACACTGCACACACTCTCCGTGGGATCCCTATCTACTCACCTTGGGTGGTTCCTTGGGTCCCCAGCATTTCTATGTCCTCTCGACATTGTCTTGACCTGGATCGTGGTTCTTATACCACTTTCTTAGTATATGGTTTGGTCCCCCCTGGGGTCCACTGTGTATTTCGTGCTATTTACTGTATTTCAATGCAAAGTATTGTGTGCATTGTGTTTATCTCCGTGTAGGAGATATCTAAACTTATTAGAGAGTATTATATAATAAATACATATTTTTATAAATACCTTGTGTGGTTCTTTTTCACTTAATCTATACTATAAGATTGCATTCTGGTGAAACAAGCTGCTTTACACTCCTTCTGGGATAAGCCTGAAGGCTGCTCTCCACAGATACCACTTAGAGAGCTTTCTAAGGTTGTCTAAGACCTCTTAAATCACCATAAGGGTTGTCTGGACTGGTGCAGGGTGCCCACTTACATAAGTGGACATATTATACCAGGCCAGCTTCTCACACGGGTCACCAATACGAATTCTTAAGTCTATTCTTAGACTTAACATTGCCTTGATGTCCCTCATGTGTTAACACCAGAATTTTCTTCCGCAGACTCTGCGGCGGAATGACTATATTATTCCTTAAAAGGAATCCTGAACTCGAGATAGATATTTCACCTCAGAGCTCCCAAAAACTCTTACATTCTTCATCAATCATCTTTTTATCTGGCCAACCCTGCAATGTGTAATCTTTGACCTTGCTCAAGGTAGAGCCCATTTTGTAACCAGTTTCCCAATCGGCCTCAGCAATACTCCCAACATCATATTCCATGCTTGCGACACTGTAACCATCCCACTCACACACTTCATTACAATCTCTTGTAAAGCTACTTTATTCTTTTTCCCTGGGATGTACTCCGCATTATACGCATAATCAAGTAAGCGAAGGGACATTCAAGCTATACGGGGAGTGGCAATGCTAGACCCATCAGGGGTTAACACCTCCACCAGTGGTTTATGGTCTGTCCATATAGTGAACTCTTTACCCCACACAAACTGTCTGAACTTAGACGTGGCCCATACACATGCTAACATTTCCCGTTCTATCACGGAATATTTCCCTTCAGGAGAGGTTAAGGATCTGGAAGCAAAGGAAATGATGCTTTCTACCCCATCACTTGAAATCTGGGAGAGGACGGCACCAAGTCCTTTACCGCTGGCGTCCGTGGTAATCAATGTTTTAGCTCTATGATCAAATCCTTGTAGAGGTATTGCCCCACAAATGCAAAGTTTAATCAGCTCAAATTGCTTTTGACACACCTCTCTCCATTCAAACTCTTGCCTAGTGAGTAGGAGTTGCTCAAGTGATATGTTTTCTCTGCAAATCCCTCAACACATTTGGCATAAAATTCGGCTAAGCCCAAAAATGATCTCACTTCATCTTTACTTGACAGAGTTGGGGCATTCCTAATAGATACCAGTAGTTCTTTTTTGTGAGCGAAACCACATGCCACACAACTCGGGCCCCAAATAAATCACTGATTATTTTCCAAACCTACATGTGTCTATCTTGGCAGTTAAACCACAGGCTTTCAACTTATCTAAGACTCCATACAGTCTACGCTCATGTTCCTCTTTGCTCTTGCCCGTAGTCAGTACGTCATCCTGGAAGTAGGCTACCCCAGGAAGATCTTTGAAAAGTCTATGCATAAGCCTTTGAAAGACTGCAGCAGCTGTGGCCAGTCCGAATGGCATGCGAATAAATCTGAAACACCCAACGAGCGTTATGAACGCTGTTAAATGTCTGCTGTCAGGATGTATGGTCACCTGGTGGTACGCTGACACCAGATCAATAGTAGAGAACCTTTTGACACCTTTGGTCAAAGCCAGCAATTCATTTATCATGGGCAGCGGTAATTTTCCCAAGACTATATTTTTATTGAGGTGCCACAAATCTATACATAACCTCACTTTACTGTTCCCTTTCCTGGCCACTACAAGTGGAGCCATCCACTCTGCACACTCCACTGCCTCTAGAATACCTTTACGTTCTCTAATTCTTTCGTAACTTTTTCCCTCACACTGAAAGGAATATTCCTCAATTTATGAGAAATGGGTACAGCATCCTTCTTTAAGACAATCTTATGAACAAAGTTCTTAAGATTCCCAATCATGTCTGAAAACACCTCTGGATACTGCTTCTTAAGCTTGTCTACAAAACACAACTCAGCGTCGTCTACTCCTAGCACTTGATCCACACTGTTGGGATTTAATGTAATATTCAAGGTTTTTTGATCCACCCACTCCCAACACCGAAGGACCAACCTCAGACACAAACTTTTCCCACTGTCACTCTACCTTTGAATTTAAAAGTTAATACACAAAACCCACACATCGGTATTTTCTCACCCGTAAAAGTGACCCGGTGGATGTCAGAATCAATTAGTTGCATTCCCACTACATCCACAAATTTACTTTCCCATACGGCTTTGTTCACGATAGTAAGTGGTGAGCCAGAGTCTGCTGTAATGCTTATCGTTACACCTCCAATTTCTACATCACATAGTGATTTGTTCCTTGTTAAATTACCTAGGTTTAAAATGGGGCACTCTATACACAGCACCCGCGCATCTTCATCTACGTGGCCAGTGTCAGATTGTTCAGAGTTTGACCTATCATCCACTAATTTAACACACTGCATACCTTTGTTTTTCCTCCTTCACACCTTGGCATAATGACCCATTACCCCACAGAACAAATACTTCACTTTTACCGCAGGGCAGTTCTTGTCTCTGGCTAGGTGCTCTTTACTACCACACCTATAGCAACTCAGATTTTTACCTTTCCAACCAATTGCAGGTGTACTTTTAGTCTCAGGACTGCCAGTAGTTTTAAAAAATTTTGCTTTAGAAGCTTTACAAACTAACGTACCCTCTTTAGCTTTACCCACATTAGTGGTGGACGAGGAATTAACTGCTTTGGCACATCTTTTAGATAGCTCCCTCTTTTTTTACTAGAGCTATAACATCCTTGAGTGAGGAGTTCCCCACTCACCCAAAGTCTTTCTTGCACACTGGTATCATTAGTATGCATGATGACCTTATCCCTAATTAGATCATCATGTAAATTACCAAATTTACATGTGATCGCTAACTGGAAGAAGTTGAGCCTGTCAATGGCTACGCAAACTGTGGGTAGGTAATAGTAATCCAAGTCATCAAGAGCATTCACAAAAACATCCCCTTCTTCTGCTGTTATTGTGTTCTTTTCCATTTGAAGGTAGATGCGTATCCCTTCAGGAACTAGACTATTTGCAAAGTTTTATATAGCGCTGGCTAGACCCGGAGGTATCAGAGCGCTTTACATGAGGATCAGTGAGTTACAGGTTCCATAATTACATAGACAAGTATAGACATAGGAGAAAAGACAAAACATGAGATTACACAATAATGTGAGAATTATTAGCGCTTACACACGTCTTATGCGGAGTGAAGAGGTAGAGGGGGAATGGTAAACTGGGGTAGGGAATGCAGGTAGGAAAACACAAGGGGAAGGCGAGGAAAACGATGTCCGATGTCCGGCTGGGTAGGTGCCGGCCGAGGGTGAACCAGAGCCAAACTCCTCTATAGCTGCATATGACAGCTCCACCGGGCATCAGCCAAAGTTGCTCGGGCACCGTGGTATTATTTGCAAAGTTTTACATATCACTGGCTAGACCCGGAGGTATCATGGTGCTAATATTCTTGCCCTGGCATATATTAAAAAGCGGTTTTCGGGTTCTGTGGAAAAGATGTGCCAGGACGAGTGGCTCTTCGACGCCCTCTCTTCTCTCTTCCGGGCGCTATTCCTGCTTTAAAGGTATTGCCTCGCACACATCATCGTACAGACTGGATATGCCCAGGAGTCGAAGCACGAAGTGGATGCAGTTATTGGTGAGTAGACAGTATTTGTGTTTATTATTCATTGCAGCGATCGCGCCCTTTTTCAATTCTTCGAGAAAGATTCCAAACTTTGGTCTTAAAACTTTGAGTAATGTTCTCTCCTCCAAGATATGACGTATCCCTTCAATACTGGCTCGACCTTCCTGTGATTCAAACAGGTTCTTCCCAACACCACAAAGGTGTATGATCAAGCCAGGTTCGAAGCAGAGAGCCGCATGTTTAAACCATGTTTTATGTTTCACGTCAAACAGAAGGACATCCCCGGGTCGTATCTCAGATTTTTTTTTCACAGCGCGAAATAAGTACTCAACCGGTTTCAGTTGAAAGAGACTCATCTCGGTTACAAGTGCCTGTGCAGAAGGCGAACAAGATGAAGAAGACATCTTGGGTAGGAGGTCCGTCGGGTGTGAGCAGCAAGAGAGTAGAGGGTCCCAGTCACCCCGAGGGGTCCAGAACAAGCCTTGGCGCACACACACACAACCGGTACACTATGCATTAAACTTTTCTTTTTGCGTGAGGAAATAAACTCTTCAGAACCCTCCTCTTCAATTGCTGATAAATAGTTCATGAAATAGTCCTTTCATTCTGGCCATTTCATTTGTGGCTCCCCTGGACCAGGTAAAAATGGTAATGGATGGGTAAGTGAGAAAATTTGAGCGCACATAGTTGACCCTGAAACACAGTGTATATAAATACCCAAAGAAAATATGAGCGAGTTACTGATCCCACACAATTGTACTGTAAACCTCTTTAAAAAACGAGGTGAAAATAAATGAGCAACGTTTGAATGTGTTTCCTTAAAAAAGATGAGGTTTGCGCATCACTGTAACTTTTTTATACCGTGTATTGGGTGCGCTTCCATTCACTTTGAAAAGCTAGAAGGCTTCAAGATGCACACTAAGGTGTGTGTGCGTCACCATGAGCCTTTCAATCAATCAGTTGTTTGTTAAGCGCGACTACTCACCCGTAGGGGTCTCAAGGCGCTGGGGAGGGGGGGGTTCGCAGGTTCCAGTCCATCAAGGAGGGGGTCTGTCGAAGAGCCAGGTTTTGAGGTTTCTTGCGAAGATGGGGAGCGGTGTTGTCTGTCTGGTCTTTCTGGTGCGGGGGACCACGGCTTAGGAGAGCTGGGCTGATCGTAGGGTCCTTTGGGGTGCGTGGAATTTGAGTCGGCTGTTCAGGTATGCTGGTCTGGTGTCGTGGAGGGCCTTGTGAGCGTGGGTGAGCATCTTGAAGGTGACTCTAGCTTCGATGGGGAGCCAGTGGAGTGTGCGCAGGTGCTGGGAGATGTGGCAGTGTCTTGGCAGGTTGAGGACCAGTCTTGCGGCGGTGTTTTGGATGTTCTGTAGCTTGCGGGTGAGGTTTTTGTTTATTCCGGCATAGAGTGCGTTACCGTAGTCGAGTCTGCTGGTGACCAGGGCGTGAGTGACGGTCTTTCTGTGTTCGAGGGGGATCCATTTGAAGGTCTTACGTAGGAGGCGGAGGGTGTGGAAGCAGGAGGACGAGACGGAGTTGATCTGGCGGTCCATTTTGAGCTCTGAGTCCAGTATGATTCCCAGGTTGCGTGCGTGGTCCGTGGGGGTGGGCGGGCTTCCGAGGGCAGGGGGCCACCAGGTGTTGTTCCAGGCATCTGGGTTTGGGCCCATGATGAGTACTTCCGTTTTGTTGGTGATTAGTTGTAGGCAGCTGTTTTTCATCCATTTGGCGACGGCTTCCATGCCTTCTCGAAAGTTGTGTCTGGCGGTGTTGGGTTCGTTGGATAGGGAGAGGATGAGTTGGGTGTCGTCTGCGTATGACACAATGTTGAGCCCGTAGGTTCTGACGATGGGGGCGAGCGGAGCCATGTAGACAAGGCATTAGAACTGGAAATGCACCACAAAGTGTGTGCGTCACTGAACTTTGACGCGTTGTAGAAAATGAAATTTCTCCTTGTAAGGTGTGCGTATCACCGTGACACGCAAAACCAGTACTGTGTAATGAACTTAGACACATAGAAGAGAAAGAAATTCCTCTCAAGGTGTGCATATCACTGTGACACGCCAAGCCTGAAGAAAATACTTCATAGAAATGCACCCCCAAGTGTGCGAGTCACTGAATTCTTGACCAATTGAAGAAAATGAAATTCCCTCGCAAGGTGTGTGTGTCACCGTGACATGCCAAGCCAGAGGGAAAGCCTTAAACACAGCCGCCAGCACACTCGTAATGACGTGCAGCCAGCTATCCTCAGTACTGGAGACGGAAATCAACGCGCATGTGCAGATTAAATGCAGCCGTACTCCGGTAAAAGGATCAGGTGTAAGCAAGCACGTCCTCTGCAACTTCTCTCAGCCCCAGTCACAAACAAGAAAGTACCTTAAAAGCTCTCCTCTCTCCCTCCTGCACAGCGGTGAACCCCACAGCGAGAAAGACTGGCCGTCGACAGGATTTTACTCACTGCACAAAGCCGTAGAAACGAAGGATGTCTTCTCGCAGCATACGTGGCTCTTCGACACTGCACCGACGAACCCCAGGAAACTGCACGCGTGGCTCACAGGTCCAGTCATCGCCAAATTGTGGTAAGCACGACTCCAACACATCTTGTGAGGGTTCAATAAAGTTTTATTCTTCCTGAGGGAGAGCGGCAGAGGCACGACTGAATCAGCCGCGGAGCAACTGTCAAGTCACCAACCGTTCTCAACCGAATGTTCATACCTAGGCATTCTCCCCCACGCACTCAGTAGCAACTTCGCACGACGGGGAGAACGCCAACATGACAACGAGCACATAAGACAAGCAAGACAGATCCTTGATTGTCAGGATGACAGGCTCGTCGTCTCCTTCCTTCTGTGTTAAAAAGGCAAAACGTCACGAAGATGAAAGAAAGCAATGGAAATAATCCCAAGGAGTTAAAATGGCCGCTACACTTCAGCATGGTGCGGAGCATGTGACGTAAGACAAAACCTGGGCCAGAACACAGCACCAGATCCGAATGATGTGAGGGGAAGGAAAACGGGCAGCGTCACGGGGCACAGTGCGAGTCTGGATCCTGGTGCTGTGTCACGAGGATACGCTTGGTTCCAAAGTATTGAGACCGGCGCACGAGACCAGAACAGCCGCCGGTACTACCCCGATGGGGAGACAGGGCGGGGGGGTATGCACTCACCGCCTATAATTGCCAGCAGCTCCAGATCACGTCTAAACGGCGTCAGGGGTGAGGAACAAAGAGGCCGCTAGGTGGGCGGGGGAGGAACTTATACCTCTCCCCTTCCCCCACCTGGGCCGGAAATGATGAGCGGGACCCCAAAGGGGTCTCGCAACGCTGGGCTGTCCCGTGTGCCATCCTGTGGCACTAAAGGGGCCGCCCTCTTAGGAGGTCCCCTTAGTGGACGTCGGGCAGCCCACAGAGTCTCAAATTCAGCTCCTTCGTCTTGAAGCAGAGAAAGAAAAAGAAGAAATGCGTTACCTTCTAGATAGAAGCCTGAAGACCGCTATCTCAGAGACAAGCTGAACGTTCTATCTTCTAAGATAGAGTTACTTAAGTCTGCCAGACGAGAAAATATGAATATTTGTTTTGGCGACGAGCTCTCACAAGCGGAAATTGGACATTTTTGCAGATATCTGCTTGTGCCTGTATTGTATCAATTCGGCGATCCCCCTGGGCTTTTCCGATGCGTTCGCTGAAGGAGAGGAAGCTGCCCACAGCAACATGAATAAACCACCGCCAGCGGATTCCTTGGGTAATGGCCGAAGTGCACGGTTGAGCTGCTGATTGCAGCTGAGAGGATACGGGTTCGGGATCACCCTTTGGGGGTTGATCCATGACTATCACCTACCTTCCGGACACTGCCGTCGTTGCTCTGCATCCCGCTGTAATCTACTTCTCTTGGCAATTGTGGATGGTTGTTTTTGGGCTGCCTTCGAGGCGGCGGCCCTGTGCGCTTCCCGTGGCGACGCTGCTTCTACGAGAATCACCCTTTGCACCTTGTCTCATTCAGTTTGAATTTGGGCTTCGGCGTCCAGGTCTGTTCCCAGGGAAGGACTGCTGTGATTTCCATCTTGCTCCCCCACTGCTTCTCAACTGCGTCCCTTCGGTGGAATTGGTGGGTGCGATGCGGCCATTTTCCCCCCATCGGCTGGCCTTCTCTGCAATCTATTAGTCTCGGCTCGGGGATCGAATGCCGTGCCGTAACCTCCATCACATTTGCGGTTTTTACACTGGACTTGAGTAAGGACTGCCTCTGTTAACGGCCCGGTGGGTTGGACTGGCCCCGGATGCCTCCTCTAGTTGGTGCCGATCTGCGGAATTTGAAATTAATTTAAACTAACAATCGTTTCTGCCCTATTCCCTCCCCCCCTACTCTATTGTTACTTTTTACCAATGTTTACACTTTGCTCCGCCGCATTTCCGATGTTTTTTTGTTCATTACAACTTGCATCTACGCATATGTAACCTGTGCAATTTCTTATGTAAAGCGCTCTGATACCTCCGGGTCTAGCAGGCGCTATATAAAACTGCAAAAATAAATAAATAAATTATTGGCTATTACCTAAACATATAGTAGATTGGATTTCTAATATTGATTATCTCCCAAGATCCCTCTCAGGCGATTCCTCTGTGATCCTACTTGGAGACACCCTGCGAAGGAGGCCCTGGCTAGGTGGTTGCAGGGGATGCGTTGCAGCAAGGGTATTACTTTCCCTACAAGGACAATGTTGATTTCCTTAATTGCAGACAACATGTTTCTATTCATTAAAAATCATAACATAAATCTCCCACCCATGATGAGAGAAATTATTAAATTTGGGGCCCACTCAGGTGTTACCATCAACTGGGGAAATTCCATTTTTCTTTTCTTCTGACCTCAGCAACAATATATAATGATACTGAATACCAACTCAAGCATGCCAATTCTTTATATTGTGGCTAAAATCTGTTGTCAACTTTTCTAACGGGTCATTTTTGGGACCCTGAACCCCAGGTTTTAACTACAGTGCATTTAAACGAGACAAAAATGGTGTAGCCTTACCAAGAAGAAAAGCCAAACGGTATGCCTCTTGTAACCTTCCATCTAAAGAGTACCACGAAAAACACACCGCTTAACATAGTTTTGTCAATTGCACCCCAATGTTTAAGGGTCTATTGTACAATAGCAATATTATCCACTAGAAGAGAACCCCCAAGTAGTAATTCCTGGGCCCTGAGGCGAACACTTATTCTACGGTCAAGAACCACTGGAGCGTGCCTCTCCCCGGGATAATACTGTTTAAATAAGAAACACATTATTAGGCCACGTCATGTGTGTCTGTTTCTGCTCCTTAAGAAGACCAACCTCTTAAACAATATGCAACAGAGGCAGTGGAAGGCTAGAATGACATGCAGCTAAACCGAAAACCAATAAAGTGCAGTAATAGCAAAAGTATTGTAGTGCATGGGTTCTGCATGAAAATACAATAAGTGAAGTCGGGGGGCAGAAAAAGTAAAATGAACTGCCTTGGAGAGCATGTAGAGGCAAGCCGGAGACAAAATGAAAGCACGACTTGTACAAGAAAAGGGGAGGGGCCTTTCATGCGTGCACTGATCTACATGCGTGCAAGAATAAATCATTTGGGAATGAAAGCGCTTTATATTTGGCGCCACGAACTTAGCCACTGCAAATAGAAAAAACGCTGCTATAGAATGGCAACTATGTTCCCTCATCCTTTGCATTAGAGCTGGAAAAACCTCGGTGCCACACGCTTGTTACACATGCAAATATGCACTGGTATATGTAAAAACGCTACCAGTTACATGCAGTTTGCACTAGGTTTTTAGCGTCCCCTTGATCCTGATAAAGTACAAAAAGCTGTCTCTCTTTCTCGTCCCCCTTCTCTCTGTGTCACTCTTTGCTCCTGTATCCAGGGTACCAGATTTCTTCTCTGACTCACAATGCCTGTCCCTTGCTTCCTGTTCCAAGGACTCCGTGCCTCGTTTTTGTTCCTGATCCATCCAGCATGGCTTGCTTTCTTTGACGCCCCGCATACGTGACCCCGTGCCAGGTTTTGCTTTTCGCCGTTGGTCCTGTCAGCATCTCGCTGGATGCTGTCTAGCATCCCTGTCTCCCCTCCGGCATCCTTCATGCCTCAGTGTGGGTGTGCGGGGGCTCCTGCGGGCACTGGAACAGGGGGGCAACGGACAGGGAGCCCCCGCAGCCCGCTCTCCTAGGCGGAGGGCGCAACGAGGACCATGAACCGAGCGCCCCTCCATCAGCCTCAGCACCCACGGCCCCCGTCGGTGGTGTCCGGCTCCTTCCAGCCCTCCTCCACGTCAGCTGCCGCCGCCATCCCGCCAGACCTTCAGCCCTTGTTCCTGCGCATCTCTTTCCGGAGGGGGTCGCACAGTTCCAGTACCGGGGACCCAGCTGGGGGCGAGGAGGAGAAGCGCAGCCTGAGCCAGCCCCTGGTGCCCCCTCACACCCCGGCGCCGCCGCTTCCCTCCACGCCCGGGGCTTCCTCCAGCACCTCCACCTCCTGCAGCATGACGGCCGGGGAGTTTGGGCCAGGAGCCCCGCCGCTGTATGTGTCAGGCCGGGGCGGCCGCGGCGGGGGTCGTGGAGGGGGTCGGGGAGGGATAGCAGGGGCCGCGGCCTGCCGCAGTGGATGCTACAAGGCCCTGGCCCTGGTGCTGCTCCTGGCCCAGGGCGGCCTGCTGGACCTCTACCTCATCGCCGTCACCGACCTGTACTGGTGCTCCTGGGTGGCCACTGACCTGGTGGTGCTCATCGGATGGGGGATCTTTTTTGCCAAGAACAGCCGAGGCCTCAAGAAGAAGCAGCAGCAGCGGGAGAAGGCGGCAGCCGCGGAGAGCCTGGAGCTCCCACAGCACAGCCCCTCCTCGCAGGACACCGAGGGCCCCTGCGACGAGCAGGAGCCGGGCCCCAGCCCGGGCAGCGAATGGGCCTACACCCACCTGGCTTGGCTCATCTACTCCATCGCCTTCACGCCCAAGGTGGCCCTGCTGGTGGGCACGTCCCTGCTGGAGCAGGTGGAGCTGAGGATTCCCTTCGGAGGTGGGGGCCTGAGGGTGACTGTGGCCCTCTCGGCTCCCTTACTCTACGCCCTGGTGCGGTCCCTCAGCACGGAGGAGGACGCGGGGGCCTCTGCCTTGCACCAGCGCGCCCGGGCCTGCTTCCTGGGCACCTGCCTTGACTTGCTCGATGCTTTTGCGCTGATGGAACAGCTCCTGATGCCCGAGGCGGGGCCGCTCTCCCCACAGCTCCGCTACACCCTCTTGGCCGTCTACTTTGTGGCTTTGGCCTCACCGGTACTCTGGCTCTACGAGCTGAACAAGGCCGCCTCCTCGTCAAAGCGGCTCCAGTGTGGGCGCTCGGCCTTGAGGTTCCTTGGTAGCGGGGCCCTTGTGGATGGACCGCTGCTGGCGGTCCGTGGTTTCCTGTGCTTTGGCCCCCACCAGCAGCCTGTCTCGGTCTTCCTGCTTAAGAATGTCTTCTTCTTGAGCTGTCGGGGACTGGAGGCCCTGGAGGGCTGTTGCTGCTGCTGCTGTGGATGCTGTCGCGACAGCCGCTCCGCTAGGGGGCGGCCCCGTGCTCCGCCCCACTGCGCAGGTCACTTCAGCCACTGCATCTCTGAGAACGACATGGGCCCTCACGGCTACGTCAACACCCTGGCAGTCAGTGCACAGAACTAGCCCTTTCTTGACACATCTCATTCTCTTTAGCTGCTCTAAACTCTCTGCATACGCTCTAAAAAATCCATACAAACTCATCTCATCTTACAAATAACTTTCAAAACTTCAAAGATGCTCATTAGACAATGCCAGGTGAGGCAGGGGCTGCACATTTTCGTTGAATGGCGGTCAGCTAGCTGCAGACCTGAGGCCCAGAGTGGCCCACTTGCTCTGATTTCCATGAGAATGCACTCAATTTTGGTTTCGAATGTGACTTGTTGTGTGTTTTGTTCCTGTAAAAGATCCCACCATTTCTCATAAATATGGCAGCCACCATGGAATTTAAATAAGGGATATTGGAAGGTTTAGAACAGGCCTTATTCCTCCGCAGAATGCATTGCAGCCTATTCGACTTTGAGGGGGGCAGAGGCATGACAATACAACCAAACAATGCAATTTACACTAGTATTCCGTATCTGCGTACCTTAAGAATTTGTGTGTCTCAAAATAAATTGTGGATAACCTCAGCTGCCTTTAGCAAAAAATGACCAGCACCACCTGGGGAAATAATATATAAAGCCCATGTAAAAACACAACATAGAAGCAGAAATGTATCAATTGGTATGCGTATCTTACTTATCAAACTAAACTGTAAGCAAATTTACTGAGGGTTTTCCTTCTCAATATCGACTTCTCTGTGACTCATATTTGGGAAACAGCGCCATCGTTTTTTGTCTTAGCTCTTTTGCATAACAACCAAATCTTGCACAATTTGCATACTTTCTTATTAGGCAAATTTATAAACTCTACACTGAAAATACAGAGGCACAGGGTGCTGAGCAAATATTTGTGTACTTTCCCATTTACATCCATTATTTGTTTGCTGTCTAAATGAGTTGCCCTAAGTGGTGTGGGTGTGTTTATGCAATGGCCCTGTGCCCCCTGTGCACCATTGGGACTTAAGCTGCAACTCAGTTTTGTAAAACGTGGACATATTCTGACAGTTCTGACAGTTTGAGCTGCACTGTTCCCACTGCAGCAAGGCCAAGGTTGATTTACTTGTGGTTGGTCGCCTTCGGCTTTGACTCATAAGGGCCAACAAGCAATATTACAGAATGTGCCCAAAGCAGATTCTAGTGGTTCTGGTTAATTCAAGAGTTTTCATTCACTGCTTTTTGGGCTGCAACTTTCCATGCTCCTCCAAGCTATTGGTCATTGCTGGCCACACCTGCGAAGTCACACAGCAACAATGTGGGTCTGCTTGAGGCGAAGACTTTGCCTTCACCCTAAAAGACATTTGACACAGTGGAGCCCTGAAAGCTACAGTGTTGAGAAGTTCACAAGTACCAAATGTAAACCCTTACATGTGTGGTGCCATCTGTTGTTACCATTTATTCCAATTCTTTAAATGCATTTGCAAGTTCTTGCCAAATGAAGGGTACCGGTCTACAAGAAAGTTAGACTACAAGCCCGACAGGCAGGCAGAGAGGCTGAGATGACACTGGGGTTGTGACAAAGTCACTTACCTGCAATTAACCCTGTATGTGTTCAGCTGTCCTTCTGGAGACCTGTCGATCTATTATTAAATCTACTGCAATACCTGCAGGTCACAATACTGAAAGCAAGGGAACCATTTTCTTTGCAAGACCCAGAGAGAAAGAGATCTTTAGCATGGTGCAGTGAGGTTTTGCACACGTCTGGCAAAATGTCAACAGATATTTGCCTATGAATTTGAAACATTTGAGTATTGCTAAATGATGCCGGGTGCGTCTTCCTTTTCTGGTGAGGAAACTAAAGCTGGCAGCACCAGTTCAGAACCACAGAGTGTAAACAAGGCCGGATTGGTGGCAACTCCAATACAACCAGGTCTCCTGGTTTACCATTCTATTCCAATGTGGATTTTTTCTTAATCTCTTGCAGTCCCATCCCTCAATCAGTGTGCAGTTCTGTGCTTTGATCCTGTAACTGAGAAATGTGAAAGGAAGCAGCAATTGTGGATTGCCCCAATAACCATAGTTTGCTGCACCACATGCCTCGTAATGTGTGCAATCAACTCATCTTCTCTATGTGACTACAAGGGATTGTAGCTAAATATCATTTGTCTTGCGTTCCTTGAAAAATACATAGCTTCGAGGCACTGTCAATGATAGCATGAATGGAAACAGGAGCATGGAGCTAAAGCCATTTGCCTAGGATAAACCAGTTGATTAAATGGGAAAAATCTTGATTAGGACCTAAGTCTCTTGTTTCGATGGGCACCAACTTAAATACTGAACAATATTGTTTCTCTGTTTCAGTTTCATTTCCAAGGCCAACCAGCATACCTGTTGAAGGTGTGTGCTGTACAGTTTGTACAGTTTTACCTTAAAACACTGTTTTGCAGTCAGTTCCGTGGAAGACATTTTTCTTTTTAATAAGCACTTTATATGTTTTGCCATCATTAGCTGACTTCTGCTGTAGCCACACAGGGTACAAGGTTTCCTGACCTCGGCCCACACAAAAGAAAGAGAGAATAGACCATGTTTTCAGGTTCTGTTTTCGACCAGAAATGCACGTTCTGGTTTACAGCCTACAGCCCTGCCGTTGGCCATGTATGTACACTCTATACCCTGTGTCGGATGAAATAAGAGGTTTATGCAGCCAAGCATCGTTTTCATTCCATGTAAATGTAAAGAGGCGGGGCTGTGCTTGATATTCCCCATGCAGCTTAAAACAATACTTTTGTAAACGTTTTTCAAAACATATCCTTTTTCAACCTGCACAATGAATCCCACCCAATTTATTACATTTACATGCACTGAAAACAATGAGCAGTGGTAGTGTTACCTTTTACTTTATTTTAAAGTTTTCCAGAAGTGCAAAATTAACCCTTAAGCACTGTACCACAGTTGAATATACATTAAAACAGTAAAATAACCATAAGCACCTATGCAAATGTAGTCAAATGGCAACTAAGTTAAATTAAACAACAGAGCTGAAGAGAATTGCAGCGTTTGTAACTTAGTAACCATAATGGATATTCAAGGAGGGATGTCAACAAGGACTCATTTCTAAGGGTATTTGAAATTAAAATGTTGGTGTTGGCCAGCCGAAAACTTCGCAATTTCATGATATTGTGAAGTTTCTGAGCTTCATACAACCTCACCTGCAGGCAAAAGTGTTCTTATGTATTATTTTTTTGTGGTTGAATTCTCACACAAAAAGCAAGTATGTAGCACCTGTCTGCCACAAGACCAACATTTTATAGTACTTTTTCACCCAGTTGTGTCAACCTCTGCCAACAAAACCCTTTGCCCTGAACGTTTAACCCCTTCTGCTTAGGTTTTACTGCTAAATGACTATTCACCAGCACAATATGTGGCAGCGATGTGTAATGCAACATTTTCCTTAACATAGTTGCCAGGAGTTGAACATTGTGAGGTCAGAAATGACCAAGGAAAGGCCAGGGATGGGCCAGTCAACTTGCAGATTTTCACAAAATATCATAAAATAAATTACTATTCATGATGAAAACGCCAAAGTTACAGGCATGTTCCCACAATTGATCACAGGGAATAATTACTGGCCACTGCACAGGCATAATTTCTTCCACATTTCTTTTACTCCCTCTACCTTTCAAATTATTGATTGTGCTAAAGCACAATCATCACACGTTCAAATCCCCCCAGGACCTAACATACCTGTGATAGTTAAACATCTTTGAGAGGTACTTGTCAATGGCAGAAAAGTCCTGTTTGTGCTTATATAGTGAGGCTTTGCTTGGAGCAGTTGGATGTAAAATACAACTCATCCGGGTCTATGCACAGCATGTGAAAGCATAGCCTGCAAAATCATCTTTTGCAAAAACTGAGACTCCAGAACATGAACTACAACAATCTCTCTTATGAACGCCTCCCTACAGAAATGTTGACCTTTAACCAATCTTTTTATCAACTTGTGCCCAATTATGAAAGTACTTCAGTGAAAAACGTGAGTTAAACTAGTCCTGACATCTTTGTGGAAGTGAGTTTACCTGCATTTAGGGAATTAAATACAGTCATGTTAATGCAAGGTCTAGCTTTTGACCGAATATTTTGAAATCTTTATTTTTGCAAAGGATTTTTTTGCAGTCAATGTTTCACATGGAACTGAGTCCACGCGTGCAAATAACCAAAATAGCTATGTCTCTAGATATCCTCTCAACTTCTTTGCATTCTTTCATTAACAATCCTGAATTGATTAGTATGTATGGACCAATACAGCGGATGAGTTATTCCCACTTTCTTTACTCACTTTAACATGTATATTTGTTGAAAGACGTTTTCTGAAATTCACTCTTTAGGAGAAAAATACAAAAATGTACCCACGCCTGTCTGGAGAGCACAGAGGGAAGGGCTTGGGGAAGAGTAAAAGGGTATATGTGTTATTGTTATGCTACCAGTACCAGTAAATGTATAGCACATTTCTACCACTGGTATGACCTTACAAAGCTTTTGAAATTAGGCTGCCCTCTGCACCTGGGTGGTTTTCTTTTAATGGGGGCCCAGGTGGTTGGTCTAGGTTCATTGAGCTCTGTCAGAGAAGTATGTATGTATGTATGTATTTTGGTATTTGTTAAGCGCATGTATCACCCGTAGGTCTCACAGCGCCAGCAGATACTCAGAGAACCAGGAGAGATAACAATAGCTGCCAAATGGTCACTGTGTCGTAAGGATGACTTTCAGCCAATCCTATCTTTCCAGCCAATAGATTTATGGGACATGTAGTTTCTGTTTGCCATTATAAGTGGGAGCCTACGAATGCCAGCACGCTTGATGCACTGGCTGAAAGTCTTATTCATGCTGTCGCGGAGTTGAAGGTTATGAGTACATACGTTAATTTAAACGCAGTGCAAACCTGTTGAATCCTGGTCATAACAATGTGCCACAGTGCCAAGTGAACTCCGTCCCGTGTTTACTAGAAGGATAGTGCTCAGATGCCACCTATCACCTCTGTTCCGCTCAGAGCTCTTGGTGATTTCAAGAGGTCACGAGAAGGGCTTGAGTGTGGTGAGTTCGGTGTCAAAGAAAATTAGAAAATAACTTGTGCCATACCAGGCCATGGGGGGGGGGTCAGAATCAGCCGCCGTCTTGAAATTCAATGCTGAAAGACTGCTTAAATATTCTAGGACTACCTGCGCAATTACTGTTCCTGCTTGCATCCTCAGCAGGTTTCGAACATTTTCTGAAAGATGTTATATTAGTATTATTAAGTGGACCAATTTTGTACGCACTGTTTTCCACCTTGGGATGCTCTACCTCTGTATTTACTCTATGGTACGTGATGTTTTTGTGTTGAAGCGACCAGGATGCTCTGTCACTTGGATGGCGCTGCTGCCTGGAAGGAAAATGTTCAAATCAAACCATTTTCTGTCATACTTGGGGCATACCTCTGACATACAGTACTCTTCTGACGTTGACATTTTTGCCTGCCTGTTTCCTTTCCACAGTAAAGAATTTGCATGCCACGGAGTACGGTACACGCTAGCCTCGGTGCTATTTTATACCCGCCCGCAACTGAAACAGCACTGTCGACCTGCAGGGTGCTGGGCTCGGCCGCTTCCTTTGGACATTTTCCCAGAAGCCACGTGCTATGGCGATCACACTCAGGAAGCCAGGCAGACGGTAGCTTGACACGATTCTTTGTAACGATTTGCCGTTTGAACTACTTTGCGCATTCCTACAGAACAAGGTCATTGGTGCTACCATAACCAACCCATGGCTGCGATCACACCACAAGTCCTGAAAAAAAATGTGTCACTGTGATCCCTAGTTCATATGCGTCACAGATACTGGCGCATGGTCACTGCTCCACGACTGGCTTATTTTTTGGGGGGGGAACATTGATGATGGAGTGAACATTTAATGGGACATATCTACCTAGACCATTGTGCCAAGGCCTAGGAAGCCATAACATGTGTCATGACATTTTGCACCGACTGTGAGCCAGGACTTTTTATTTAGGGTATGAAATATCAATATAGACATCTCACAGGACACAATTGTATTCAGTTGTCAGGCACGGAGCCTGACATGATCCCCTATATTCACAGAACAAGGCCACAACTGCAAAAGACCCCCCAAAACAACCACTTCACTGCGGCTTGTTGTACAGGTAGGCTTTGTGGCACACGAAAACGGCAATCAAAAGCTACCATTTGTGAGTTCAATGCTTCTTCCATTTTGTCTTGGTTTCAAATTTGAGGTCAACATTCAAAGTTTGAAGACTTCCGTGTACAGGAAGAAGGCAAAAACCTATAAGTATCTACATAAACCTATTTATGATAATCCTTTCACTGGTGCTGGGGGTTATTCCAGGAATAAAGGCATGTTGTCTCCTTATAACAGTAAACACTGTTTGCAAAGTGCTAAATTTGTACTTTATTATCAAACACTATCCTCAATGGCCTTTAGCTGCCCTCTTCAGTAGAGGTTACCTTTATGGCTTTGTTATGGCTGGGCTTAGGTAAAACACGATAGCGGCAGGGGGAAACAACAAAAAATCATCTTTGTAATCGTATATGGAACCCGTACAGCAACTGGCGTAGTGAGATGTAATTGATTGCCAACGGTTAACTTTCCTTGTAACCGAGTCATGCCATATTTTCTGCTAAGACAATGACCTTACTAAGGTAGCATAACAGAAAGAAAGGGGTGGTCTATGGCACACCCCTTGCACAAGAGATGTGATATTTATTAGCCATGCTGCAATCTTACCCACCTCTAGATGGTATTTAATATGTGAGTTAGTGGTCATGCAAGTAACAAGACTGGAAGCATTGAAAGCTGATTATGCACAGCACGAGGACACCGTATTTTATCATTTAGGTGGTATGTTTGTGGGAATCTTCGACAAGCCAGGAAGCGTCATGCATATGTCTGATCTCCCTTCTCACATAAGTATGGTCAGAAACTAAGATTCAGACCTTCAGTAACTATGTGCAAATGTAGCTGGCAGTCTGAGTGGTCAAGTGATTTCTTTTCTAGAGCTTGCTTTTTAACCACCTGCATGTTTACTTTGTTATGAATGACTTTTGAAATGACCAAAGAAGGGGTTCCCAGGAGGCTAGCTTAGATAGTCTTCTTGGCTACCCAGCGTTTAGGTCTACCATTGAATTGTCTCTATTGGGCTACCACTGCCCTAAAGTAGTTTTGATTGGTATTTGCATTAGATACAGGTGGTAAAAAAGTGGAATTATCGGAAGTGAGGTATGGCTTATCTCCCCTCACCCTTAAGTTGCTCTAATGTGCATGACAGTGTTTTTCCGCTGATGATACATCTCCTGAAGCAAGGAGCAGGTTTTCCTACACCTGGTAGTTCAAAGGACCATGGACCAACCAGAGACAAGCTGTGTTAGCTGTGTGCTTCTGAAAGCTGGGTTGGGAAAAGTGTAAGGGGGCTAGTGCACACAGCACCACTCAGCCCATCAGGTAACATAAGCCAGGCAGACATTTTCTGATGTTAGCAGTCCACATTACGCTTCACTGCCCACCAGTGTACACAAACCAGCCATAGAATATTGTCTGATGTTTATAGAGCGCATAATAACTCAGTGTTCATGTGTGAACACAAGCCAGTTACAGAACACTGTCTGATGTTTATGGTGCACATAACACCTCAGTCTCTACCAGTAAGCACAAGCCAGGCATAGATCATTGTCTGATGTGAGTAGTGTCCATCACATCTCAATGTCCAACTGTGAACATACGCCAGACCGAGAACAATGTCTGATATTAGTAGTGCACATAACACCTCAGTGCCTAGCGGTGAGCCAAGCCAGGCACATAACATTGTCTGACGTTAGTAGTGTTCATAATACCTCAATGTGCACCAGTGAACACACATTGAGCAGAGAAAATTGTCTGATGTATTAACACCTCACTGTCAACCAGTGAGCACAAGCAATGGAAAGAGCAGTATGTAAATTTAGCGTACACAGCACCCTAGAGTCCACCATAGAAAACAAGCCAGACAGGAAACATTGATGTTAGTGGTTCACATTACACCTTGATTTTCACCTCTTTGAGCAATCCAGATAAACAAACGCACAGTCAATGGTGAATTTTTTAAAATCCCACCCAAATATTTTCAGGCATGGTGCGTTCTGACCCCAGTTAACAATTTAGCACAGGGTTGTCCATGTTGGCCCTTCAGTGGCTAAAACTGCTCCAGGTTTTCAGGATAACCCTTGACTAAATGATTCTACTGTATGTGCAACTTGCAAGGATCATGGCATGAATTCAGTTCTTGGGGATCAGATAGGAACACATCCCTATTAGTAGAGAAATTAAACTGTGTCATCATATATTTACACCCTGGGACCTAGTAACTAAGTGATGTTAACCATGTCCACCACAGTACATTCACACCCTGCAGGACTCAAACCGGCCTCCCAGCAGCATACCCAAAAAATTCACAGGAGCAAAAAAAAAAATGTCCCCAGTTGAAATAGGGGGCAAAGAGCTGATGGCCTAAAGTGTGTCAGTCGAACTTCAAAAAGTGCTAAAATGTAGGCCTTGTTGAACCCTAGTGCCAAATTTGATACATATTCACCGCTTGCCAACAAGGTTCCACCTTGAAGCAGGTACCTCGGAAACCTCTTTGCTCACAGGAGGATCTCACGCTGAGAAAGTGTGTCAAACAACTTCTAGCCGCTGTTGCACAATACCCTGTGGTGCTCTCCGCCGCTGATCAATGCAATCATCCAAGGACTCTGGGAACTCTCTTACTCCACAAAGACACAGATGTATGGAAGCAAAGCCCTACTTGCAAAGAAACAAGAGCCACCCTGTAGGATATGTTTTGTACCTAGATGTGAATATCTATTGTATTTTTCTGCTCTTGATGTGTCATAGAAGCACTCAAAACATTTCAATGTCAACGGCCAAGTCTGTGAACTGAAAGCAGGTTCCTAGGACCTTCTTCTGTCGACGAACCTGACACTGTGTGTGCCTGTATTTGGGGAGCTGCAATGTTTTGGAGTATAAATATATATATATATATATATATATATATATATATATATATATATGCATACACTGAAGATGAGGGAGAACCTCCCTCTTCTTCCTGCCAGATGTGTTTGTGTTGAGCATGAATACCAATTTGGAGAGTGGGGCCTGGGAGAAGCACTGAACCTTCTTGGCAGGCTTGCACTGATAAAGTGTCTTTGTGTAAAAGAATCTCTGACTTGCTTCTTATTATTTAGCTACTGGTTTTAAAAATGTTGTCTCTTTTGCATACAATGTTGCTGGCTCACATTCCTATAATAATGCCTCATCACAGAAGTTTACCACTTCCCAGGACTCTCTGGCCTCCCACTTGCAAGACCTACAAAGCAGTCAGGTTTCACAGGTTGATGCGTGAGTAGCAGATCCAGTTCAGTTTTTTTTTTGCATTCTGGGAATTGAAGTCTTGTTGATCCTAGTATATAATTAGGACTACAAGTCCCAGAAGGAAAGGGTATACCCTGGACTGGATGAGCCAATCTCCTGTGGACCTTGGAAACATAAGAACTCAGGGCTATATGTACAATGAAGTGGCGGAGAGAACGCCTTCCTGGCTTAACACCTCTCTCCGCCACTTCTGAAACGCTGGGCTGCACCATATTTACAAGAATGTGGTGCAGCCTTGCGTTTCCC
The DNA here is from genome assembly GCA_963921515.1 of Calotriton arnoldi. Classification (NCBI taxonomy): domain Eukaryota; kingdom Metazoa; phylum Chordata; class Amphibia; order Caudata; family Salamandridae; genus Calotriton; species Calotriton arnoldi. Next base: position 1,638,630 of record CAWUFW010002956.1, on the reverse strand, counting down.
CCTGCGATGGCGCTAAGTTTTGCAACTTAGCACCAACGCAGGCACCCTTGCACCTTAGTGCAAGGGTGTCTGCGTGCAGGGGAGGATTGTTTATGTGTAGGAAGGTGCCCCTTCCTGCACATAAACAATCCTAAAATGCCATTCTGTCACTGTCGTGTGTGCTGCTTAATGCAGTACACATGAAGGTCACATAATGGCATTTTTTTTAAAGATTGTTTATGTACAAGAAGGGACACCTTCCTGTACATAAACAAACCATGGCAATATGCTTTTCCATGTGTGCTGCACAAGGCAGCACACATGGAAAAGCAAAAACGAGGAGAAATAATGCATTTCTCCTCGTATCGCTAACTTAAGACCAGGATTTACCTGGTCCTAATTTTGGCGCTGCCTCCTATGTACGCCACACTTGTACATAGGGGGCAGTGTTAAAATGAATGGGTGTTGCTGTGGAACGCCCACTGCAACACCCAGTGCCCACCCCTTTCACGCTAACCATAGCGTGAAAGGGGGCCTTATGTACAAGGCAGCGTAAAGCCACGTTAAGTGACTTAACGCTGCCTTGTAAATAAGGCGCAGCCCCTATCGCCACCACAACGTCGGTAATAGTGACGTTGTGGTGGCGATAGGGGCTGGTACATATGCCCCTCAGTCTCCACCATCCTAGGGTATAAGAAAGTATCTCTTTCTCAAAAATGTTGGCTATGTGGAATATTATACACAGAGAACGCCAGCTCACTTGTGCAACTCACTTATCATTACAGAAGCAACCGATTAATATTCGTAACCTAGGGTTACTTTGTTTTATTTATTTAGTGTCAATAGCATTTCAAACAGGTATACATACAGCATGATAGGCAGGTTAGGTGGTCAAAATACACCTAAGTGAGTGACTGCGGTAAGGTGTGCTGTTGTGTGACATTAAAAGTGACAACGAAAACTGCAGTGCACAACTGTAACTAAAACGAAATGCAAGTGCAAAATGCACGTGTCTGTTACATTGCATCACTTGGAGCAAGTGCTCACTCTTTGCACGGGGTGGGATTTTGGGATTGTTCTAAACTTCGGGGTGAGGGGTGACCAATCGGTCCTTGTGAGACGCAGGGTTGAAATGCTCCTCGGCCAGCGGCCCACATTGTCAACTGCCTTGAAACAGTGTAGGGACATTTTGCTATGTCTAGCTGCTGCTCCCTGTCGGGCAGGTCCAGAGTTCCGGATGACTGCTCAGGTTTGAAGACTGAGCCCAGATGTGTGGAGTCGCTCGACCCCGTGCTCATCAGGGAATGGTGGCCGCGTGTGTAAGTGACACCAAGCGCCCGGCATGGCGGATCTGAGACTCCTGCCTTCACACACTGAACATCCACTGTGAGAGAAGAAGTCATTTAAAGTCAGCATTTCTGTGCCCTCACCTTGTGAAGTGGGCAGGCGTCCTGCACGTGCGAGGGGTTCAGGTTGTGTAACTGGAGGGGAGTTTCTATTGGGGAATGAATGTACTCTGTCCTGGCATGGGCCAGGGCCTTCATAACGCCCTACAATGGTGGGGCATAGGAGCTGTCTCCTTGGGATCACTCTTTGTAAGGTATGTGTGTTCAGAGCTACCTACAAAGGGCTGAGTCTTTCTTCCCTTTTTCCCCTTGTCCTACTCCATGCAAAGCAAAGTGCGCTTCTGCCTTCACAGTCTTTGCTGATGCAATGAATCCAGCTGTTTCAACATCTGTCTCAATCCAGTCCTGGTTCCATACATTACATATTTCTGGCACATAGTATCCTAATCAGAAAACAGAAAAGGCACGGTGATTAAATTGCTTTATGCTCAGAACTTCAAGAACATGCATGCAATGAACCCTAAAGCATTCTTAACTAACCTCCTATGACAGCAGCTGACACCGGAAGACCAAGCATTTTGTGAGATGCATGTTTGATGTGAACACGTTTGCTCACAGCTGGAGACACCTAGGAAGACATTCTGACCAGGTCAATCATTATATGTTATGTTATGTTAGCCAACTTGTAGAGCGCAACGTATACCCGGAGGTGTCTTGGCGCTAGTCCTGCGAGCAAAGATGAGCGAGAAGGAAGGAGAAAACCTACTGATTGAAAAGCCAAGTCTTCAGGTGCTTCCTGAATTGGAGTAGAGAGGGGGCCGACCTTATAGAGAGCGGGAGGAGATTCCAAGATATGGATGCTCCCGCCACGAAACTGCTTCCTCCTCATTTAGCTTTCTTGAATCTGATGGAATTGACTTTAAAAGAGCCAGATGATCTTTCTGGTAGGAGTATACTTCAGGAAGATAGGTCCAGAGTTGTGAAGGGCTCTGTAGGTAAGACAAAGAGCCTTGAACTTAATTCTGTTTTTGATCTTCAACCAGTGAAGGTTCTTCAGCGCGAGAGAAACCGACTGGTGTCTAGGCAGTCGTAGTAGCAGTCTTGCTGCAGAGTTCTGGAGTACTTGCTGTTTGTTCAGATATTGGGCCTGCAAGCCATTATAAAGGCCATTGCAGTAGTCTATTTTGGATAATATAAGCGTAGAAATAACTGACTTCCTGGCAGAGGTGGGAAGAAAGATTGGTATTTTCTTAAGGATTCTTAACGTGTTATAGGAAGAAGAGACCACAGCATTGATTTGTTTGCCTAAATTTAGACGATCGTCTAAGATGACTCCCAAGCTTTTGGCTTTGCTAGTAGGAGCAGGGAGGGATCCCATTTCTACAGGCCAGCAAGGAGCTGACCAGAAGTTTGAATTGTTACCGAACAGAATCACCTCAGTTTTCCCGGCATTAAGCTTGAGACAGTGTTTGCTCATCCAGGTGTTGATATGTCTCATACAGTTTTGAATGCGATGACTTGTCTCGATTGAGGTGTTAGAGGTGGAGAGCATGATTTGCATGTCATCCGCATAAAAAGTCAAAGAAAAGCCAAAGGATTGGACGTAAGGGGCCAACATACACATTAAAGAGGGTAGGGCTGAGCAAAGATCTCTGCGGAACTCCACACGGCAAGCGAAAGGGGTTCGAAGAAAAGGTTTTTAATACCTATTGCTTCCAGGCAGTGGATCAGAGTGGAATGATCCTCCGTATCAAATGCCGCAGATAGGTCTAACAGGATCAGGGCAGCAGATCCACCGTCGTCCAAAATGAACTTGAGTTCATCTGTGACCTTGATCAGAGCAGTCTCGGTACTGTGTTCCGATCTAAACCCAGATTGGGTGGGATCCAGGCGATTATTGTCTTTGATTAACTGATTTAATTGAGTGTTCATCACCTTTTCAGCTATTTTGGCAGGAAATGGGAGTCTGGAAATGGGTCGATAATTGGCTGGATCCTCAGGGTCCAGGTTAGATTTTTTTAAGCAAAGGCAGAATGGAGGGTTGTTTCCAACGGGAAGGGAAAATGCCTGTTTTAAACATGTTGTTAAAGATGTCAGTAAGGTTAGATGGAATGATATCAGGGACCAACTTGAGAACGGAGGACGGGCAAGGATCATCCGGGAAACCAGATTTAGTGGTAATGATAAGCTCTTTGATTTGTGTAGTGGTTACCAGAAGGAACGTGTCAAAGACGTCCACAGCCAAGTCACTGACTGGGGGATCTGCCCTAGTGGCTTGATGATCGGGTGTAGGATGGTTGCCTGAATGATCAAAGGAGTCAAAGATTAAGTCGATTTTGCTCCTAAAGTGCAATGCGATCTTATTGCAGAATGACTGGCTAACCCAGTCTCTTTTGTAGTCAGGTTGTTTAGTGAGTATATTGATCACCTGATATAGTTCTTTGGCCGAGTTTTTGACAGCTTCGATTTGCCATGAAAAGTATGTTGCCTTTTCTTTTACTAGGAGCGACTTGTATTTGGTTAACGAGAGTTTATAAATTTCTCTCTCCAGGGAGTGGTATTGAGCTCACCCTTTCCTCTCTTGACGTCTGCAACATTGGCGTTCTAGCCTAAGAGCTTCTGAGAACCAGGGAGCAGAAGGACGGGTTCTGCCTTGGCGAACCTTTTTTGTGGGGACCATTTCAGAGAAGGCCAAATTAAGCCAGTTAGAGTAGTTTTCTACTGCTACCTCCGGATTTTCAACTAATAGTGGGGCGGAAGACGTCAGCAATTGCTGTAATTGATTCTGATTGATATTGGCCCACGCTTTGTACTGACTAGCAGCTGAAATAGCTACCGGGCATTTAAGCGTAAAAAAAATGGCTGAATGATCAGACCAAGTCAAAAGGAGCACTTTAATGCTAGAGATGTTTTTATTATTAGAAAATAGCGCGTCTAGCGTGTGCCCTGCACTATGTGTGGAATCGGTTATATATTGTGAAAGATCAAAGGCATCCATGATTTCTAATAAGGAGATAGTATACCTGTCATCTTTCTGGTCTAGATGAAAATTAAAATCTCCAAGAACTGTAAAGTCAGAGTTGCAAATATCTGCCTCAAGAAGGGAGCTGCTGGAACTTAAAAAGCCGGATTTGGGGCCAGGAGGGCGATAAATGAGTGATCCTCTGAAAGTGTGTTTTTTGGTAAGCTCTATGTTAAAAGGCAAGGCTTCGCAATCATCAGCCCATAAGGCCGCAAGGTTTACCCTAAGGTGCTCACGGGAGATGATGGCTAACCCTCCCCCCCCCTCTCTTTTTAACAGACATTCTTGTCTGTACAATTGATAGCCAGTGGGAGTTGCCGAGAGGAGTTCTGGCATAGATGTATCAGTGGCCCAGGTTTCCGTTATAAACGTGACATCAAGCTTGTATAAATCAATAAGTTCTGCAATTTCTAATGCGTGTTTTACTAAAGAGCGGGCATTTACAAGGGTAGAAATAAATGTATTAGGGTAATCTTTTCCAAGGACTCTCAGGCTAGAGTCAGAAAGACTAGGAAGGGAAAAATGGCCAGAAAGCTGATAGCCACAAGTTTTACAGCCTTCCTGCCCCTCTAGGCAGAGAGCGGGCATATCAAAATGCTTACAGTTTAAGTTGCCATGATTAAGATTAAGGAGTTCCTTACTAGAGAAGGAGATTCTGGGCCTGAGGTCTGGAGCAAAACCGGCAGGGGTTCTGGCGCTTGGCGTGATCCGGGGCGGGGACAGGCGTAGACGGGCTTGCCTTTGGCGCACCTTTGGTGCAGAGCTGGTTTGATGTATTTCCAGATAGCAATCTGCAATATTAATAGCTAAGTTTTCACATATTTTTCAAGAGTAATATGTAATATGTAGCATTTACGCATAGTCTTGCCAAAAGTTGGAGTATCATTTGTCCTCTGAGATGTCCTCTTTGACATCTAACACATAAACAGACGTGTTCATTTGGGTTGAATCTTTTAATTTCAATCGCCAGTTTTATGAAGGGACCAGGACTTCCATCAAAACTGGAAAAGATAGCCATCGTCAGACGAATTAACACTCCCAGAGCTTGCTTTATTTCCAAACTATGGTGATAGTTCAGGCCAGCAAAATAATGAAGATTTGTGAAACAAAAGAGAAACGGGCAAATAATTGTCGGTTTTAGTTAACTATTTATGTACCTGAACCGATAGTGAACCGTGGTGGTTTGGGAACTCAACTCACGCTTCGAACACATTTGCTCACAGTTAGACCAGAGCCCCTTCAGTAACTCGTGGTTAGCACATTTGCTACATACATTTTGCTGGCAACTTCACACTCTCTGGCATTCTAGCTATTGTTTTGCTATATGGACGCATTGGCCACATGGAGGCTTGACAGGTCAGTTGACAAGAGAAGAGCAGCCAAGGCTTGGAAAGCTTCGACAGCAGTCCTAATATCTCTGCGTCTGAAGGACCTACAAAGATAGGCAAAGGCAGCAAATGACACAATGGTATGTTGCAAGGGGATGGCAGCTAGAATGGAACTCATGGGACGCCCTCTTGCTGGCCTTGGCAAACAACACTGATGAAAGGCGTTGACAGAGGAGACTAGAACCCTCCTGAAGACAGCAGAGGGACTAGCCTACACAAAATGATACGTATATCGAAGTGCACACACAGACACCCCCCACCCGACTCCAAGCTCTCAACATGAGATTAACTGAGAAACCACTGGTGGTTCCTCAGCTAATCTGCTAGTATGCATGTACTTGCATGCCCGCACATCTCCACAGATGCGCTCTGGTTAGGATGAATATGGGATTTAGTACTAGCTGTCTGATCCTGTCCAGATATCTTTTTCTTGGAGAAACCAGTTGATACGCCCATCAGCCCTTTCACAAGGCTTAGTGAATGAGCTTAAGTCGTATGTCTCGTTATCTGGTTTATTAGTCATTAAACGCTGACAAGCATTCTAAGGGACACTCCTGCACATGTCAAAGTTTGTACTGCAAACATAAAAATGTAAAGCCAAAAAAGAGTGACGTAAAAATCGGGCTGTTTTGAACTTCTGGTGTGATGGACAAGCACAGTTATCAGGTGGCAGTGACATCCGGGGAGGAGACCTGGAAGGAGAAAAGACCAAAACGTTGGACCACAAGGTTTGGATGAGAGCCAAAGATTCTGGGTGGCAGATGTCAGGTTCTAGATAGGAGTGTGACAAGTGAAAGTATCAAAAAGGTGGTCAGGGTATAGGCAATGGATGCTATTGAATATTAGTGTCAGTAAATTGTAAAGGGCCCTATTTAACCCACTTGGTGGCAACAGAATGAGGTGGGAGCGCGTCTGGGAAGATTCTATAAGGTTCTAGTAGTAATATAAAGAACCACGGACCAGATTTCTCAAAGGGTCACTGCGAGTCACACATTGATTCTGAGTCTGTCTTCACATTTCAAGTTCTTCTGCATCACTGGGAAAAGGTGGCAGGAAGGAGGTGTCCCCCACTACATTACCACACACACATATATTTATTAATGTTGGTTATTGAAAATTGGGCAGATTGTGTGGTAAAGCTGAATGTTTTCACTGGTGTCCCTTTGTATTCTGCAGCTTTATTTTTTAATTGCAGGCCCTGTCCCTCAAATGGGGAGGAGAAGCAGCACACAATGTAAATATAAGGACCCCCTGCTACTAATATCTGTTCCCACGGCAGGGAAAATACAATTGTTCAAGAAAAATTCCCTAGGCAACTTATTGGTCTATTAAGTATACAAGACCATTATTCCCACATGATAGGAAAAGACTCAGTGTACTACAATTATCAATAAAATTTTCATACAAAATCATTTAAAAGACCATTGTTAATTCAGTTTTGCTATTTGGATAAACATATGACAGAACCACAGACTAATGGAAGAAATCTGGCTGAAAACCCCATAGGTAACTATGTTATACAAATAATTTCAGTAAAAACAAATGGTCTGGCTAACGGGGGCGTGGCCAACTGCCCGGAAAAATGGCCGCACACTAGCATGGCTCCGGCCCCAACTGTCCTCTCCCAGTGTTTATCCTGTACTAAATCCGGCTGCTAGAGTCATACATCAGGCAGAGAAGGAGTGAAGAGCCTGTGGACCCAATCCCGTGGCCGCGAACAAGCCCTGGACCGAGAACAAGAGTCAGAAAGGTGGCGGCCTAACCACAGCAAGCGGCGGCGGAGTCAAGTGGGTGGGTGCCCCAACCGCGAGAGGCAGAGACCGGGCAAGCGGCGTGGGCGCGCCCGCACACACAACAACGTAAACATAACTCTCCCCTACGACCGCCTGGGAGTGCAGGCGAAAGCAGGGATCCTGTGCGGCGGAGGACGGAAGATCAGCAACGTGCGCACCCGGCAACGATAACAAGTAAGAGCGTTTTTCTCCGAAGAGCTCAAAGACCAGCAGCAAACCGGCGCCATGACGCACTCAGCCATTCGAGGTGAGGCGCGTCGGACGGCCTCGGATTTTACAGCGGCACTGCTCCACCGCACCCCCAAAGCAGACCAGCCCCCAGGACCACTTGCGAGGGGGCATAACTTTAAGAACTGAATCCGGACCAGGAAAAATAGCCCCTCAAGCCACCCACATAACCACTCGTAATCCGAGGGGAAACACGACACAGAGGGCCTACATTACTGAACTGCTCCGCATTTCGCCACAACTCACTCGCACTTGGTTGTTTGCGGTGAGGAGTATCGGACTGCCTCTGATTCCACACTGGCACCGCTGCATGGCACTCTCAAAATAGACTGGCCTCCAGGACTGCTAGTGATGGGGCATGTTCTTAAAACCTGAAACCTGCCCAGGGGAAAATAAGCCCCGTGAGCCACCCGCATAACCACTCGCATTCCGAAAGATTAAACGCCACAAAGGACCTGAATTGATGAACTGCTCTGCATGTCCCCAAACCTTATATCGCACTGCAAAATCAGTCTGAGATAAAGTGTTGGAGGTGAGGGGCAGACACAAGCACATGGGAACAATAAGTACCGGGAAGAGCCACACTCAACCAGTGATACCTCGAGGCAGAAAATAGACCCTGAACTCACCCGGAAAACAGCTAAGGTCACGTCCCATAGAACCAAACACAACGAGACCCTGGAACTCAGTCATAAAAACCGACAGCAGCTCACACAGGGCGCAGGCCCAACGCTCCTCCGATCATCCCCTACAGACCACTACCCTGGAACCGGGGCTTGACGGAGGGGGGAAACCGACAGGCCATGTGGGATTCACCACGGTGGGCGGCGGTGAGTACCCATCCGCATTGAGTCATTGGTCCTAATTAAGCAATGGCGACAAACAAAGGGGGTCGTGGCTCGCACCAACCGAAGATTGATAAATTAGCTTGGCAGAAGTCGCAGGAGGGGGAAGCAGCGTGCTCCGGAGTGGACCAGGAAAACCAGCAGAAACCAGCTGAACAAGACTCCCCTACGCTCCAGGATGTCATGACGGCGATCAACGGCGTTCGCACCTCGTTAGAGAGGTGCACGGACTCCATCTCCACAGATATATCTCTGCTCAGGGCAGATCTCAGGAAAATGGACTCTAGAGTTAAGGAGGTGTAAGACAGCACCCAAGACCTCGTCACTGGCACGTCAATACTAAAGAAGCAAGTCTTAGAGTTCCAAAGTCGCACCTAGTTATTAACAATGCAGCTCGACGACTATGAGGGAAGATCCAGACACAATAACGTCCGCATCCTAGGAGTACCGGAGAGGGCGGAGGGACCAACAATGGACCTATTTGTCGAGGACCTAGTGACTAAACACTTGCAACCCAAGAACCTCTCCAATTACTTCTCTATTGAGCGAGCCCACCGCATACCGGGGGGAGGGCCCGAGCCAGGGGCACCCCCGATCCATCCTGGCAAGGGTGTTTAACCTTAGAGACCGAGACGTTATCCTTCAAACAGCTCGAAGCGCTCCCCCCTCAAATATGAGAACAGCACAATATCATTTTTTCCTGACTTTCACCGCCAAGATGCAGAAACAGAGACGCTCCTTCAGGGAGGTCAAAAAAGCTCTCAGGGCGCAAGACATTAAATATGCCATGCTGTTTCCGGTGAAGCTACGAGTGGAGGCAGAGGACAAAACCTGGTTCTTCGTGGAGCCAGAAGAGGCCCTAGACTGTCTTGATGGATGGCGGAGAGTGGGAGCCAGAGGGAACTTGGACCAACATGAGCGACGAGTCGGGAAGCTGCAGAAAAGACAAGACCTCACTCAGGAAGACGGGGACCAACACACCGCGGGAGGATTTTGAACTTACACAAAAGGTTTTGATTTACAACTGAAGCGAAGACTCTCCCTCAGAGAGGGAAGACTTAGACAATTACGCCTGAGGAGCAGCAAATTAGACCGGGAAGCGCCTAAAAAGACAGCCGAAACTCCAGTAACCTTAAAGGACTTGTAAAAACTAAACCACACGAAGAAAAGTGGACGCAACACTCACTAATGGCCATTAGGAAGAGCGGATGAGTATAAATTAACTGAACATAATGACTTATGTAGCAGACGGTCTGATTGTCATGGGAGGTGTGGGGGGAGAAGTTGAGCCCACGCCTCCTCCACACAGGGTTGGGAGGGCGACGGGCACTCTGCACAGTTGGGGAAGCGGGCCATTGGATTCCGTTATGCAGGGAGGCAGGGTGGGGGGTGGAGGGAGTTTTGGGAGGGGGGAGTAGAATAGTTAATTGTTTTATGTTTGCACAGCAACGAAGCATGCCGCATGAGTCATTGTCAGGGCCGGGCACACAACAGCAAACTCTCAGGGCGCCAAAACTCAGAGAAGGAAGAGAGTCATACAAATGCATCACACGGTCAAAGCGTTTTGAGAGGGGGGACAAGTCTTTAAGCCTAGATTCAAAAACAATAAGCGTCGTCAAAACCAACCCGATACACACCCAAGACAATGAAGATTCACGTATATATCACATTATGCACCATCGAATAGCACACTCTCACAGCTATGGCGAGAAACTTAGGTAGGGACCTGAAGTTCCTTACATGGAACGTAAACGGGCTGGGTGACAAACTAAAGAGAGGAATGGTCCTCCAATATATAAAAAGAAAAGCCCTAGACATAGCTCTAGTGCAAGAAACACATCTAATCGGCAATACATGTAAAGCATTAAACAGATGGGGCTATCGACTCGTATCACATGCAGGGTTCACCCCTAGCTCCCGGGGGACTGGTATTCTTCTCTGTAAGAGCTGCCCCTACATGGTTAGTAAAAAGTGGGCGGATGAGCAGGGCCGATTCGCTGCAGCCACTGGAACTTGGGAAGGGAAACCTTTAACCTTGCTATCAATATATGATCCCCCAGCACTACAACAAACTACATTACAGGATCTGAGCAAGTTCATCCTAGACCTTCCAATCGGTACTTTGGTGATAGGGGGCGACTTTAATCTGGCACTAAACGGGTTGCTTGACCAGAGACCCCCACGCAAAGAGCCAGGCACCGGGTCCAAATTGGCGGATTTTTTCTCGGCCCTCGGCCTGGTCGACGTATGGCGACAACTCAACCCTATGGCCAGCCACTTTACCTTCCACTGGGGGGCCCATAACAGCCAATCCCGCATTGACTATATGCTTACTCACGCTGCTGATATTCCCGACTTCACTGAAGCCCGTTGTTTGGCGATGGGTATCTCAGACCACTCCCCGGTACTGACTAGAATGACTGTGGGTCTCCAGTCTAGACTCACCACACTCACAATCAATCCATGGGCACTGCAAATCCCACACATCAAAACAGGACTGTTACAAGACGTAGACCTATATTTCCAGGAAAACGCTGGCTCGGTTGCCTCGTCCCAGACCCTATGGGGAGCATTCGGTGCCGTCATAATAGGGAGAGCGCTGGTGCTAATGGTGGGGCACAAAAAAGAACTAACAAAGAGTATTGAACAATTGGAGGAGGAGATCTTATTAGGCGAGAATAACCTGGCCCAGACTACCAACGACACAGTCCAGCAAGCACTAGCGTCCAAGAGACTAGATTACAGGCAGCTACTTACAGAGACAGCTAGAGCCAGACAAAAGAATATATACCATAGGATATATGAACATGGGGAGAGAACAGGCAAACTACTGGCATGGCTTGAGAGAAGGGAGCAGGCGAGCAGGTGGGTCCACCAGCTCAGGGGTTCCGAGGGGGAGGACATAATCCATCCACAAGATATTGCAGAGACATTCGCTACCCACTTCGAAACAGTCTACACTTCTGTATTGGCAGCTACATTCATAGACAATCAAAACCTCCTAGCCACTATCCAGGTCAACGGCCTCTCACCTGAAGAGCGAGATTCCCTCGAGGAAGACCCCACAGTGGAAGAGATACAGCTTGCGATCCGAGACATACGCTCGGGTAAGGCAGTGGGACCAAACGGGCTCCCGATCGAGTTCTTTAAGCTGACTTCTACTAAGTTGACGCCCCACCTCCACCAAATGTACCTAGAGAGTTATGAAAAAGGTCTTCTGCCAGCCGAGATCCGATTAGCCATGATAGTGGTAATACACAAGCAGGGCAAACCAGCAAATGATTGTAGGGCGTACAGACCCATCTCCCTCCTTACAGCGGAGGCCAAAATACTTGCGAAATTATTAGCTAATTGGCTCATCCCTCTGATCACGAACTTGGTGCACCCGGATCTGTCTGCTTTAAACCTACGTCGCCTGCACAGCGTTCTGTGTAGGAAAGACACATTAAGAGAGGATGTAGCCCTGCTGTCATTAGATGCCAAAATGGCCTTTGATACTATCGAGTGTCCCTACCTTTTTGCTGTATTTCAGCGAATGGGTTTTGGACCCAAATTCATAAAGTGGATGGAGCTTCTGTACACGGACCCAACAGCACAAATCGTGGTAAACGGTCACATGTCACAGCAGATTCAGTTGGATAGAGGAACCAGACAGGGGTGCCCACTATCGCCATTGATTTTTGCACTGGTGTTGGAACCCCTGGCAATCTGGGTTAGGGGTGACCCTTTGATACGGGGACTTAAATGGACGGAACAACATGAGGACAGAATATCCCTTTACGCAGACGACATATTATTATACATGCCATCCCCAGCGTCCTCAATCCACTGCATCCTTCAGATCTTCCGCCAATTTGGTAACCACTCTGGGTATACAATAAATTGGTCCAAATCTCAACTATTCCCAGTGCACGGCCCTAGACCTAAATTACCGAAAGACTATGACATCCCCATTGCAACAGACGGCTTCCGCTATCTAGGAATATTTATAACCATGGACCCTACAAAATTCTATGAAACCAACTTGCATGGTCCTTTGACACGTCTGCGAACCGATGTCAGACACTGGCGGGGCCTCCCGCTGACCCTGTTAGGTCGAGCAGCTCTTTTCAAAATGTTAGCACTACCCTGCTTCCTATATGCACTGCAAACATTGACAGTGCGGTGCATACTCTATTATGGAACGGGCGGGCACCGCGTATTGCGATGCAGAAGTTAACGGCAGGATGGTACGATGGCGGGATCGCACTGCCCGACCTTAAGCTTTATTATTGGGCATAACAGTTAACAGTGATTAATCGCTGGGTACATGGTTCCCGAGTTGAACCGAGCCTTCGCACGGATCTGTGGCTAATTGGGCAGGGAGGATACCACCGAGCACTATACACAAACCCCAAATGACTAGGTCTAACAGGACCCACGGCCCGAACAATAGAAATCTGGCATTTAGTCAACAAAAAATGTGGCTGGGAGAAGAAAATTACACTAGCAACCCCACTCTGGGAACCCGAGTGGCTGGGCCGATTGAGTACCTGCCCCGGGTTTGATAAATGGGACCTGATAGGCATTTCATCAGTAGGAGATATGTGGAACAAAAAAGGATTGGTCACATTTACGGACCTCTAGAAAGAATACCAGCTTGCACAGTCTGAAACCTTTAGGTACCTACAGATTAGCTATGCCCTCAAAGCAGTGATACCCGAGGGAGGCCCGCTACCCGAAGCATCCACTCTCGAAGATAGATTGATATTAGACCCCATGCCTAAGAAAGCCATCTCCCTATCATACAAAAAACTGATTAACAACCGGCCGGATCTATTGACACGACTTAGGCAGCAATGGGAGACAGATGTGGGCGACTTAGAGGACGATGACTGGCACGACACTCTGGCTTACCCCAGGGAAATTGCCATCCCCATGAGACTGAGACTGGTCCAGCTTAAAACCCTACACCAAGTCTACCTAGCCACAAGAGTTCTGGTAAAGATGGGAAGGAGGGCTGATACTCACTGCCTCCGGCGATGCGCTCAGGAGGGCACCTTCTTCCACACAGTATGGGAATGCCCGATCATCCAAACATACTGGAAAGCGGTCACAACACAAATGGAGAACGTAGGGGGGGAAAAAACTGAATCCCACCCCGAAACTTTGCCTATTAAATATATGGGAGGCCACGGACTTAACCCAAACTGAACAATCATGGGCTTCATTGGGTGGGCCCTGGCGAAGCGCAATAAAAATGGGGAGTTGGGGAACCACCACTACTAGGGTGGGTAGCCGACATGGATAGGGCCATGATAGCAGAGAAGGATGTTTTCAAAAATAGAGGATGCCCCAAAAATGGGATTGTAAGTGGGCGGCATGGAATACACACAGAGGCGAAATATGCCTGTCCCCTACGGTCGAGCTACGCAGGAGGGTGGAGAGGCTGCAAGACTTGCCAAACGCAGAGGGGCAGATATAAGATAGCAGAAATTCTCAGAATTGCCGCACCGAAAGTGAAATGTATCTACATTGTGCCTAGACACTGTCAAATGACTAACTGTATTGCTGTGCTTTTGTTGATTTGTTCAATAAAAAGAATTCCCTCCCCCCCCCCAAAAGAAATGGTCTGGCTAACGCAGGCTTGAAAAAGCCGATCGGTTTGGCATTGGCTTCCAGCCTCTTGCCTGTGGAAAAGAAGGCGAGAAAGAAAGAGTGAAAGAAAGAGTGAAAAATTGAAAGAAAGAAAGATGAAGGAAAGAAAGAGGGAGACAAAAAAGAAAGAAAGAAAGAAAGGAATGAAGAGGCATTTTAATGGTTTTATTTTGCACTAATTCTGTTGTGAAGGGTTGATTTTTGGGGTGGGGTTGCACTGTTTCTTGTCAAGGACTGAATTTGGGGGGTTGTTTTAATTTTGTACCGAATCGGGTGTGAATTGTACAACTTGGGTACCTGGGGGCTAGTGCAAGAAAAAGGGGTGTTGCTATTCTTTTTTATATAAAGTTGAATTGCACTTCTAGGAATTTTATGTTTTAGCAAGCTTTTGTTCTGACATTTTACTAGCGCTGTGCGGCTCCCGTTTTAGTTTCCACATCTCACTGCTTGTTCCACTGTGAACTGCCATTTTGTTTGTGGTGCGCTTTAGTGTTTAAAATTGAGTTTCTTTTCTCCTATAAATGCCTGAAATACCATGGACGCCCACGCCTAAGGCAAGCCTGCATGTGCCGTCCGCGCCTGGATGGCGCCAGGGGCCAGGATACCTGGTTCCGATATGCCAGCTCGGAGGACTTACTCTTCTTTTAAACTTAAGGAGCTAGCTAGAACACCTTTTCATGCCTGTCAGCTTAAACTGGATTTGCTTGGCGCTGTGTTAGCATGTGATGCTTGTGGGTATGTGCCTCTGACTGAACCTGCCTCTACCCTTAAGGTGAGCGGGGCGTCGCAGGCGTAATCCTCTGCTTTATTTTACTCTTTGAATTGTCGCTCATTGGTTAAACACAAAATTGAAGTGTCGGACTTCTTAATAGATCATGTGCCAAGCGCTATCTTTAGAACTGAAACATGCTTACAGAGAACTCGGAGCCAGACATTCTTTTAGCTATTCCTCCAGGCTATGCTATAACTAGACTTGATAGGCGAGGTCAATGTGGTGGGGGTTTCGCCATTATTTATGACCAGTCTTTTTCCTGCACGCTTACTGAGTTAGACATAGTTGGATGAGAGGCAGCCCTTTTCTCCTTAGCCTGTGTTAGCAGTTTTACCTTATCTGGGACTCTCATTTATCGCCCGCCAAGGCCAGCCACTAGTTTTGTTGCATCATTGATTGAGGTTCTTCCTCCTCTAATTCTGCATTCTACAAATGTTATGGTGGTAGGTGACCTTAATCTTCATTTTAAAGATATAGGGTGTCCTGTGGTAGCCTCATTAATTGCGGATTTGGAAGGTTTTCAGCAATTTCAATTAGTTCCCTCTCCAACGCACAGAGGTGGTCATACTCTTGATCCTATTTTTTCTAATCTGAGTGATTTGGTTGTGGATCGTCCTTTACCTATCATGTGGTCTGACCATTTTGCAGTGCCTTTTCAGGTTCTTTTGGGTTTTTTCCCCTCTAAGGCTGTTTCTGGAATTCGGGTTAGGTCAAGGAAATGGACCTAGATTTCCGCTACTAAGTTTACTAATGCCTTGGCTTTGAGCCGCCCTAAACTGGACAATTGTATTGCCACAGCAAACACCAAGGTTGAAGACTGCATCACGGGGGCCTTTGGATCTCTTTGGTCCCGTGGTTGATAAGGTAGTTGGAAAAGCTAAGCCTACAGCGGACTGGTTCAATGATGAACTAGTCTTGCTTAAAAAGCAATGTAAATACTCTGGGCCATATGTACATAGACTGGCGATAACTACCGCTAACGCTAGTTAGCGGCAGTTTTCTTCCCGCCACGTACCGCTGAAAACTATCGCCTTGTTAGTGACGTATTTACAAGACGTCGCTACATGGCGATAGTTACAGGGATCAGCGGTGAAAACTGCCGGTAACATTAGCGTGAAGGCGATAGGAATTCCGGAATTAGCGGGCGAAAACTAACGAAAGGCCCATTAGCGGCAAAAAAATACACATTAGTCAGTCCAACATGAGTTTTTTTTGCCTCTATCGGCAAAAATAGCCTATCTGTCGACCTCCAAAGAAAAGTAGGCAAAAAAACAATGGAATGCAGAATGGAGCAGCCAGGGCGAAGTGCAGCACAGATCAAAAACCCCGTCAAGCCCCCCAACATCCAGGATGACCAGCCAGAGTCCCAGGGGAAGAGGAAATGCAGGGCTACATCCATGAAAAGAGGCGCATTGCGGTGCAACACCAGTGATGCATCACTTCTCCTTGCGCACTCTTCGCAACACCATGGCATCCTCAACCTTGAAAGCGCGGACAGTCCCCGGGGCCCGGAGGCCTCGCTGGGCCTGCGTCTGAGGCCTGGATGCCTCGCTGGGCCTGCGTCTGGAGCCTGGATGCCTCGCTGGGCCTGCGTCTGGGGCCTGGAGTGGGATGCGGAGGTGCTGTGGAGTCGATGAGCCGTGGCGGTAGACATTGAGGCACGGCGATCGTCCTTACCTGGTGGTGAAGTCTGGCAGGTTGCATGGAGACACATTGCTGACCTGTGTGAGAAGACCGCCTTGAGCCCCTTGGAGCTGGGGAATGGTAGAGGTGCTCCTGTGCACCAACGTAGGGAGGTCTGCATCGCATACTACGCTCCACCACTACACCGGGTGCACGGAGGGGATTACCAACGGTGGGCGGCGCCTCTCTCCATCACCGGCCGGATGAAGTTGCGCTGGCCGGACGCTGTGGAGGGTGAGGCCCCTGAGCTGCGCCGAACTTGTGTGGTGGGAGCGCTGCAACTTCACGCCTAAGTGGGCCCTTCTGCATCACCTGCACCGGGAGGTTCCCCAGTGGCTCCTGATGGCTGAGTCACAGATTTGGAGAGAGTGCAGCTGATTGCGCCACGGTGTCAATGTCCAGGTAAGGAGAAGGTGGGACGCGTAGCAGGGGAGGCCCGGGGGTCGAGTCGCCCAGGCCTAGCACCTAGTGTGACGCACCCCCAGTGGTGGCTCATCCGCAATGACGGAAGAGCATCACCCCACTGCTTTTAAGCAGTGCAGGAAGGGGAAAAATTAAAACATGATGATAACTTTCTGATGTACTCGTGCTATGTTTCCTTTGTGGGCAGGAGGGTGGGTAGGGCTGCTCCACTCACGGAGCAGGGCAGGGGCGGAGTGGCATGCCCACTCAAGTGCGCAATGACTGTTTGGTTGGACCGCTCAGGCCGCACAAAGCAGTCTTGCGCACTTCCCTGTTCGCAATGCAGGCTGCATTACAGCCTGCATGGAGAACATGTCCACCCCTCCAGCCCTGGCTGAACGCCTTGTCCCGGCGCTACTGAACAATCCCAACGCATTGCAGCGTTGTGATTGGCTTAGGGGAGGCAGCCTGGCTGCCTACTTCCTGTTCCTGGAAGCAGACTCAGGAGAGCAGGAACACAGAAGACACAGGACCCGGCCTCGAGGTAAGATTTCTTTCATTAAAATATTTACAACCCCCGCTCACACACACCCCCGCGTCCCGGCCTCATCCAGTGTCCTTTCCGGCGTTTCCCACCTCCCAGCTGTCCAGTCCCCCCGCAGCACTTCTCAATGGCGGCCGCTGTGCGCCCATGCGCAGCGGGCGTACCACTGGTGTGCCAAAGGTATATATGACGTTACAACGCATACCATAACATCGCCTTCCATTACAATGCATACTAATACTGATCCAGCGGTCTACTAACAACAGATACTCTACTACCATATATTCACTTGGGCCCATACAACTTGCATCCGCTGCGCTCTAAGTAAACCACTGGAGTCTATTAGTTTTATATGTTATTCATACCTCAGGATCTAGTTATTACTTCTTTAACTAAACCTTTTGCTGATCAAACAGTTCTTTCCTCTGGTCAATGGACCAGTTAGGTGGAACTAGTTGATGGCGATAATTGACATAACTTATTATGCATTTCTTAATAAGTATAAAATAATGACAGACTCAATAAGTTTTTAAATCTTTATCTAAATTGGGGTTTTGAACCATCTCAAAACGTTTCAGTACAAACACCCTCATTCGCGGGAGTGCCAATTCAAAAATATCTCAAATAACACTTATCAATTCAGATCCACACAATAACTATGCTCAGAAAGAAGTGGATAGAGACAGAAGAGCATTTATCAAACGATGAATTTCATAATTACCAAAGTATGGTGTGAAGACCAACCCCCTGGCCAAAGGGCTGGTTAGGGCCTCCCAGGACAGATCAGGAGACAAAGGCTTCAGGACAGGAATCAGGACAGGATACTTCACCTCTCTAATTACCGACGACTACGTCGCACCCCTCTCTGACACTCTCTTCCTCCTCGTGGTTCTTCCGCGATCTTCTTTCTAACCCACCCAAATTAAGTAGATGGTTCTGCATTCGGTTTCTTCATCAGCATTTCAGAGCACCATCCCGGCACACCCCGAAGTCAGGCTTCTTCAACGCGCAAAAAGCTCGTTCAACCCGACTTGACTCTCGAACTCTCGACTCCCGAACTTCTCTTCTTCTAACTAAACTACCTCAATTATACCTTTCCATAGGCATGTACCACCCATTAATGTTTCATTTTCACAGAATACTAACTTCTGATTGGACAGGCGAGGGGGGGATGATCATCACACCACACTTATACTTCATTTATTCTCTTTTAACCATTGTTTCCAAACTCCTCCCCTCAAACTTTTATTCCGCCCTTCCTTTCCCATACATCTTTAAACTTTATTAATACATTTGTAACTGATTTCTTGAATAAGTTCCTTCATATGAACTCTTCACCCTCATGTTCCCAGGGCACATCCTTAGTCATCTTCCAAGCTTCCATATCAGGGCGCATGCGTCGCGCCATATTGGTCTGCTCGACTCGGACAACTTTAACAGGCCCAAATACGCACTAATAATAAAGTCGAAAAAGAAAAGTATTATTCTCAAAAATAAATGATTTCACTGTATACCACCAACCTCTACTCTAACCCATACCATTTGTTATTTCTCTCTCTGCATTTGCGTTAGTTATAAACCCATTTCTAATTTCAGCAAAGCAGGTGCCATGCATGTGATCTTTCAAGCGGCCATTTTATAGTTCTTTGCGCAAGTGGCAGAATTTCCCTCCAAGCGTCAGTACGTCATACTACGTAGATGCAGTAGACGCATGCGCAGTAAAGATCCCATGTTAAATGCGTTCTAGTCCTAAGTCCGTGTTATTTGCAGTTAGTAAACACATAGGCAAGCTTCATTCTTTTCCCGCGTATAATGAAAATGCATATTATTAATCACGAGACATGTTGTTAGTAATTCGTTAGTAAGTTAAATCGAGAGGATTGCTTCCGAGCAAGTCTCGTGTCCGAGTCCTTGCTCCATCAATCCCCTCTCTGATGGCATATTAAGCCATCACAAAATTCACATCCATCCCAGATATCAACTTTAGTACTTCTCAGTTTTCTCTATTTGGCCTCCCAACCTTTCATCAACTGTCTCATTTCCTTCTAAATCTCGCATTTTCTTGTATAACCTGCCTTTCATTTCTTCCAAGCATATTTCTTCATACTTTCTTTTACGTGTCTGTCCCTTTCCTTTCCTTTTCTGTTCAAGTTTATTTTTCCTTTCGTACCTTTTCTACAACATCTATATGTAATCATTATTAACATCACTATTGTTATTATCATCACTAATGGTATCATTATTTGACCTAGAAAACTTTTCCCAAACCCAACAAACCATTTCCCTATTGATGTTATACTTTTTGTTAGTCTTCCCCACACACTGTCAACCTCCAGTTGGGTCAAATCTTTATGCATTCTCGTAATATTTTCAATATATCCTTTAATTTCTCTGCTCTTGTCCGGAATATAAGTGCAGCAATGTTGAACTTTCAACATGCCACAAACTCCACCTTCTTTTGCTAACAATATGTCAAGAGCAAGACGGTTCTGTAAAACCATTGATCTAATTGCAACCATTTCTGTGTTAATCATTAAAAATCCTCCTGCAGTATCTGTAGAAAGACGATCAACTATGGTTGATAACTTACAAATTTTCTGTGAATTTAAGATGACTCCAACTGAGGGTATCAGTGCACTAAAAATATCTCCTACGATTTCAGAAAAACTAGCCCTTCTTCTTCGTGTTAGTCCATTAGAATTTCCATTGGTTCCACTGATTTTGTCTACATGATAAATTTTTGGAAAAACTATTCCAAAATAGCAGCTTCCGTACCATCTTGCAGGTAACCTGTAGTAGGCATTACTCCCACAAACATAATACACTCCTGGAAACACAGGATCAGTTCCCCCTTTTAGTCCCCATCCTCCTAATATTAGGAAGTTATGTTCACATTCACTGGAACCAATGTAATTATTGTTATAATCTGTCTTTAATCTATGGAGGCAGAATTTTCCCCTTTTCACAAAGTCCAGGGACATCGCAGCATGAGCCTTGCCACTTGCATAGATTCCCTCCTTCCCAACCCATGGAGGTACATGGGTTTTCTGTGTAGTTGCCTTCTTCATTAAATCCTGTCTCCTTTCTTCTACTAAATCTAAAAATTCTTTTTCTTCTTTTCTTAATGTACATGTTAGATTATCTTCATGTGCCTGAACTATATCTATTGAACTCATTGTTATGAAAAATTCACCCATAAATCGTGCATTTTTACTACTAACTACTGGATTCATATTCTTTCTAATAGGAAGTTCAGGAAATATTACATCTAAGTTAGAATAAAAATACTGCAATCTCCCTGTAGTATAAAATAAACTTGACAAAATACTACATGACACACCATACGTTAAAGGTATATGGTGATACATCATCCCTTCTGATACTGATGAGGGCAATTTCATGCATAAATAACAGTTGTTAATTTGCATAGTGCTAACATACTGAAATAATAATTTAATAAACACATTAGAGGACATATTATAGTCTGATTCATTATGATAGTTTGCCTCATCTTCCACTCCTATTTCTATTTTAGTTTCTCTTAATCTATCTACTTTAACATTAGTATCTGTATTATTCTTTTTCACTTGTTTCCATTATAAAGGTACCCCTACTGTTAGGAATAACCATCCTAATATTGCTAATAAA
This sequence comes from Calotriton arnoldi, assembly GCA_963921515.1. Lineage (NCBI taxonomy): Eukaryota > Metazoa > Chordata > Amphibia > Caudata > Salamandridae > Calotriton > Calotriton arnoldi. Next base: position 1,617,343 of record CAWUFW010002956.1, on the reverse strand, counting down.
ATACTACAAAAACAAAATCTAAGACACTTTCTTTTAACTCCACATTTTGATTTTCCGCTAACTTCATTGTCGGCCATTTTGTCTCTGAGAAAATTTCTTTTCTCTTATCTTTTTCTTTTTTTACAGTCTTTTGTCTTTTTTTTTTTCTTTCTTAAGGAGGTTTCAATTGGCTTTCGTCAATTTGTGCAATATGGACTTCTTCTGTCTCATCAGACAGATCCAGGTACTCAAATTCTTCAAGAATGACGTACGTCCACTCTGGAGCCTTATATTTTCTGTTTAAGTTTCTCAATCTTGGACTTCTTCGAGTTATTTTTGCTAATGTTTGCTTAGGTCTTGTTTGACTTGTGATTTCATTCACTTGCTCTGGTTTCTTTTCAGATTTCCTCAGGTGATATTTTAGTTTCTTTACTCCAATTGGCCAATTGTCTCCTTTTCTGACTCTTTTAATTTGTACTGCTTTTTCACCTTCCTTATCTCCTTGTAAGGTTCATTTTATTTCATTTATTCTGTTCTATTTCTCTGTTTTCTGTGCTTGTACCTTCTTTTGCTTCTTCCTGCTCAGGATCTACTGTGTTTTGTTCTACTTCTTCCTGTCTGATCCTGCTCAGGTCTTACTTCAAATCTTTCTTATTCTGCCTGAGTTTGTTCTTCTAACTCTATCTAGTCCTGGTCAGGTCTTAATTCAAACTTTTCTTCTTCTGCCTGAACGTGTTCTTCTCTTTTTCCCTCCTCAGGTTTGTTTATGTCTTTTTCTGTTTTCACCTGAGTGTGTTCTTCTTCCCCTATCTCTTCCTGACTACTTTCTTGTCTTTTCAGTTCTGTTCTTCTTCCGGTTTCAATGGCATCATCAATTACTTCAATCACTGGGATCCATTCTTCCTGACTTAGCTCGGGCTGCTCATCATATGGTTGTCTTTCAGAATCTATCACTCTAGATTCTTCAATTTCACAGTTTACAACTCCTGATGCTTCAGCCTGCTCAGTCAGTGGTGGCTCTTGTTGATCTAATGGGCTCGGTACTCTTCTGGTATGACTAGCGTGAATCCAATTGGGCAAACCTGCACACTTCACTGCTGTGGTAGTGACTAGTATGACTTGCCTTGGTTTGTCCCACCTTGGTGCTAGACACGATTTTCTTGCGTGTTTCTTCACTAGCACCCAATCTCCAGGATTCAAATCATGCGCTTGATCTGGCTGTCTTTCAACTGCGTCTTCTCCAACCTGATGAGAGATAGAACGCATCATTTCAGCCAATCCTTTGCAATAGTCCAATACCAGATCATCAGTTATACTCATTAGTTTATTTCCAGGAATGAACGCCTGTCTCATGGCTCTTCCCATGAGTACCTCATGTGGACTCATTCCTGTTTTTCTGTCTGGAATGCTTCTGAGACCCATTAGTACAAGAGGCAATGCATCTGGCCATTTCAGCTTTGTGGATGCACACACCTTTCCTAATCTTGACTTGATTGTGCCATTCATTTGTTCAACAATTCCAGAAGCCTCTGGACGATAAGCACAGTGTAGTTTTTGTTCAATGTTAAATGCAGCACAGATTAATCGAATTATTTCATTATTAAAATGAGGGCCTCTATCTGATTCCAAAGTGACCGGAAAACCAAACCGTGGCACTAACTCCCTCAACAATAAATTTGCAACTGTAAGACTGTCATTTCTTCTAGTAGGGTAGGCTTCCACCCATCTTGAAAAAAGGCACACTATGACAAGTACATATTTCAATCCGTTGCAGGGGGGTAACTCAATGAAATCTAACTGTAATCTGGTGAAGGGTCCTTCTGCCTTTCCGATTTTTCCCCAGCTTACCACTGTCTTTCTACCTGGGTTCTGCTGTTGACAGGTTAAGCATCTTTGGCAAAGGCTCTCTGCGATTACCCTGAACTTCGGATTGTACCAACTCTGTCTGAATAGTCTGATCATTGAATCTCTCCCTATGTGTGTCGCTCCATGATATACCCTCGCCATTTTTGAAAGCAGACAATCTGGCATGACTGGTCTTCCATCTAGATACACCCATACTTCATCATGTGGTCTTTTGGTACAGGCTGCCTTTATCCAGATTTCTTTTTCCTTTTCCTCAACTTCTTCCTGCAATTGTCTAATCTCATCCCATGTCTCTGGCACTGAGAAGTACATAAATTGGCATCTGGTTTCTCCTGTTTCAATTTTTCTGTTTATGGCTACTGCATTTTTAGCGCAGTACTTCGCCACTTGGTCAGCATAATTATTACCAGCAGTCACATAGTCATTTCCTGACTGATGTGCAGCGCATTTTACAACTGCTATCTCTTTTGGCAATTGTAATGCTTCCAACAAATCCTTCACATTTTTGCTGTTTCTGATTGGAGACCCTGAAGAAGTCAGAAATCCCCTCTGCATCCAAAGCTGGCCGAAGTCATGCACAATCCCGAAACCATATTGACTATCCGTAAATATGGTTACTCTCCAATTTTTCCCCTTTCTACATGCCGTTGTCAAGGCAACTAATTCAGCTACTAGTGCAGACTTGACCCCAGGTAAACAGGATGCTTCAATTACCCCCGAAATTTTGCAAACAGCATATGCAGCACTTAGACCTCCCTCTTGTGTCCTAAGGCAGGAGCCGTCTACAAATAACTCATGATCTGCTTCTTTTAGTGGTGTCTCTCTTATATCCGGGCGGGGCTTTGTGCATAACTCAGTCACGTCTAAGCAATCGTGATCACTTTCATCTTTTACTTCTTCATCGCAGGGGTCTGGCAATAGGGTAGCTGGGTTCAAAATCGTACACCTTGTCACAGTCACATTCTCAGCTCCCAAAATTACTCTTTCGTACTTTGTCAAACGACTAGGGGTGAGGTGCTGTGTTCTTGTTCTTGTTAAAAGAATCTCAACCGAGTGTGGAACGAATACCTTTACCGGATGTCCCATCACTATCGACTCACTTTGCTCCAGACTCATACAAGTAGCAGCTACTGCTTTTAAGCAGCCAGGCAATGCTGAAGCCACCGGGTCCAATGTGGCTGAAAAATATGCCACTGGACGCCGACTCAATCCATGTCTCTGTGTTAAAACTGAAAGTGCACAATTTTCTCTTTCACAACAAAACAAAGCAAAATCTTTTGTATAGTCTGACATGCCCAGGCAGGAGCCTCACACAGACAATTTCGCAATCTCACAAATGCCTCTAGGCAGTCATCATTCCAATCAATCGGATCTTTTGCTCGTTTCCGAATCATCTGTATGGTTTCGCTAACACAGAAAATCCATTTATCCATTGTCTGCAGTATCCAACCACTCCCAGAAACATTCTCATTTCTCTCTGAGTCTGTGGCAATTGCATTTCTTTGATTATTTTTATTCTTTCCGGTGTCACTTTTCTAACTTCTCTTTCTATTTTATGCCCTAGATATCTTTCTTCTTGTTGACAGAACTGTAATTTTTCTGGAGACACCTTGTGTCCTCCTTCAGCCAAATGGTTCAGCAACGCAATTGTATCTGTGACACAATCTTCCCGCGTTTTTGATGCCACCAATAGGTCATCAATGTACTGAATCAGAACAGAATTTCTGGGCATAATCAATGATTCCAGCCACTTTTTCAAAATCTGATTAAAGATTGAAGGACTTTCTGTGTACCCTTGAGGAACACGACACCATGCGTAAATACGATCTTCAAATTTAAACGTAAACAGATACTGGCTGTCTGGGTGCAAAGGAATAGAAAAGAACGCTTGGCATAAATCAATTACTGTGAACCATCCTGCATTCCATGGTATCTGATAAAGGATCACTGCTGGATTTGGCACAATTGGACATCAGGGAATTACAATCTTATTTATTTTTCGCAGGTCTTGCACTATTCTGTACTTTCCGCTACGCTTTTTCAGTCCCATTATTGGTGAATTACAGGGACTACCCATCACTTCTTTCAGAATGCCCTGTTTAACCATCCGTTCAATTTCTGGGATAATTCCTGCTTTTACTTCTGAACTCATTTTGTACTGTCGGGTATTTGGATACACTGCACCTTCCTTCACTGTCACTTTAACTGGGTCTATATTTTTCATTAGCCCAATATCTTTTCCTGTAAAATCCCACACTCCTGGATTAACTGTGGTTCTCAACTCTTCCGGTAATTCATTTTCAGTTATCAGTGAAAACATTTCATCTACTTCTGTTCCCTGCTTGGCCAGCATCATCTTGTATGCCACATCTTCATCAGGGGTTTGGAAAGCGACACCATCCGGTGTACAATAGATCGTGCAATTCATTTTGCACAAAAGATGTCTTCCCAACAGATTTACAGGACTGGAATCGCAAACTACAAACCGATGCATTTCCTTAAAGTTTCCAATGTGCACCTCCATTGGCTTTGTGATTGGTGTTCTAATCTGTTGGTTAGATACGCCTACAACTTGGATTGTCTCTCCCGAGAGGGTTAGGTTTGGGATGTCTGCTGTTCTCACAGTAGACCTGGTAGCACCAGTATCCAATAGGAAAATAATGTCTTTACCTTCTACTCTCCCATCAACAAATGGACCTGACTGATCTACCGGCAAGGATGCGCCAAGCACGCACTCCTCTTCCTCCCCCCTCAGGCACCGTCATTGTGCAGTATCTGAACGTTCCCCATCATTCTGCAAAAAATATTGAGCAATTGTTCTATTATTCTTACCACTTTCTCCTTGAAATCCAGTGTTCGTACTGAAACTTTGATGGTTCACAAAATTTGGCATAGGAGCTGGTGGTACCTGATATTGTGGAGTGACTACCTGTTGCTGCTGATTCATAAGTACTTCATTCTGCATCTGTGGGATTAAATTTTGATTTGGCCCATTATTATTCTTATTATTCTGAGTACTCTTACACTCGTTCTTCCAATGTCCAAGCTTTCCCTACGCATGACAAGGGAACTTCTTTTTCGCTTCTTCTCTGTCCATTCGCCCTTTAAATCTTTTACCATTCGTTCCTTGATTATTCTGACTCTGTTCTTTTACTGGATTATTATTTTGCTCATTTGTCTTCTCTTCCTGCTGCTCTGCCAATTTAACTTGAGCCCACATAATTTTCTCTTTCAGCTTCCTTCGCCTGGCCTCTATGTCATCCCCGCAATATTTTGCGTACTTTAAAATTTCATCCACTGTCTTATTTTGCCAGCACAACATGTGCTGCTGTATCATCTGACTAATTTCCGGTTTCAAGCCATATACAAACCGATACACAAAATGTCCCATATCTTTGTCATCAATGTTCTCAAAACCACTATACTGCTTGAACACCTGCAACAATCGCTCATAATACGCATGTACAGATTCATTTGGTTCCTGTGTTGTTCTATCTATTTTTACCCAATCTGTTTCTTTAGGAGGGATTTTCCCTTTCAAATATGTAATCACTTGGTGATACTTTTTCATCACTTCTTCTGACGGTGCTCCTGTTTTTGCATCTCATTAGGCCAATCAATTGTGATTTTACATTCTGTCCATAAATCAGCAGGTACCACTATGTCAAATAGACCATCCAGATCTTTCAATAATACCTTTGAGACTTTCACAAACCTCTCTACCTGTTTGTACCACTCAACTGGCTTTTCTCTCAGTTTTGGAAAATCATTTGTAAACGATAAAATATCTTGTCTACTCCAAGGGACATGAACATATCCTCCTCCAGGAACCTCTCTCATTGGACACAACCTCTCCACTTTTCCTGTTTCTCTTACTGGAAATGCCGCTGCTGCCTCTCTTGCCTGTACTTCTTCTTTCTTCCTTATCCACCTAATCATCCATTTATCAATGTCTCCCCATTTCCGCAAAATGTTCATTAATTCTTTTATCTGTAACCTTTTTCCTGAAGCATTCACACTTTCTAAGTCTTTATCACTAAAATCCACCCGTTAGGGCTTCTGTAATAATTTTGATTTCCCTATATCTATTCCAATCTCTGAAGCAACTTCAGTTAATCTTTCATGAAATAGTCTTGATCTCCTGGTTATACTCTTACATAGAAACAACAATTCTTCATCATTGTAAACATTTAATCTTTCTGTGCCCACACATCCTGTCATCATCTCTTCCAATTCCACTTTCAATCTGCTAATATCTAAAATCTTTGGTTTTGTGATCTGATTTTCCCTTTCCTGAGCCCACCTTTCTATATCTTCAGAGGTGACTACTATTGTACCTGAAGTTCCAGCCGGAACCAAAGGTCTTCTCTCTCTCAAATTCATAGGTGTAACTCTCTTTTGAGTTTCCGCATTAGGTTCCACAATAGGGAGATCCATTAGCGAAATAACTGACTCACTTTCACTAACCTGATCATCTGTGATTACTATCTCTTTTCTAGGACTATTCAATGGAACTGTCACAAGTTGTGATTTCTGGGTATCCTTATTATCCCCATATAATGGGATTACTGGACCAATGGTTACAGATACTGTCAAAGCTTCAGTATTTAAATTCAATTGACTTATCCTTTGAACTAGTTCCTCCCTAGTTTTGTTCAAAGCTTCTCTTTCATTATCTTGCAACACTCTGTTGTATGATGTCTCATGTAAAATCTGTGGAGTTAATGGTATTCCCATTACTGGCGCACTTGGGACAACCTTACTAGCTGCTTCTTGATACGGTGGTGGATTCTTAATTAAAATATCCTCTAACAATTCGTCATCTGACTCTCCATATCCTGTCGAATTCATATGTTTTGTTTTCTCTTTACACTTTCCTCCAGAATGTTCCTCAGCCATCAACAGTGGATATAACCCTTCCGATACCATCGCTCTCTTCCACTGTTTCATCTGCCCTTCTCTTGACTCATGCAAGTGTCTCGGAAAGAATCCTCTATATCTTCCACCTGTACATTTCTCTCTTTCATATGACTCAGTCTCCCATTCTTCCAAAGCCTCATATTGAGTTAACCTGGGTCTCGGTTCTAAATCATTCATCTTCAATCTCAAATTCTGAAGAATCCTCCCATTAAACGTACCATCCTTAGGAAACGCTAACACACCATCATCCCTCGTGTACTCTACCCAATTTTCTAAAAACACGCAAGTATGATATCCTCTCTCCATCATCATAAAAGATGCTGGTGTCTTCGGTGGCGGAATAGGAATACCCTCTCTAGTCAACACAGGCTTATCCTTAACAAAGAAATTCTTTATTCTCTTAAAAATTGACATCTTTCTTTTCTCTCCATACATTCTTGAAGAACGGTGCAGGAAATTGTATTCCGCAAACCCTTGAAATCTTCTACCTATACGTCTTGCACTGACAGTCAAATCAAAATCCCGCATACAATCCTTCTCTTCTCCAATCCTAGCGCAGCTTCTAAGTGTCCAATCAAATCAGGCTCACACTCGTACTCTGACCAATGTCAATGCGGCCTTTTCCTGACGTCAGTTTTGCTCCTCACTACTGACCCCTCCTTTACAATGCTGTTCCTGTCACGCGCCCGCTGCCTCTACCAATACCCCTTTGGTATCGCTTTGTTCGCCCTAAGTTGGCAGGGTATGCCCAGACGTGGGTCCCTTGCTCACTTTGCCACTGGATTCAAGATAGCCTGGCTGATGACGGCTGTAAGCCAGAAACCGGTCCCAGGATGCTTGTTTCCGGTCCAGGGAAGACATGGCTTGGCAGTTCGGGCTGGACTGTTCCCATGAGGCACAGGGTCAGACTGATTTGCATATGGCCATGTCTGAACTGGGGTGGTGGAGTGAGCTAAAGAATGATGATGGATTAAACCCAGATCAGTTGACTGGGGGTGAGTGTTTGATTTGCTCTAACGCTCCGTCCATCATCCCCTTTGGTATAGCTTTGTTCACCCTAAGTTGGCAGGGTATGCCCAGACGTGGGTCCCTTGCTCACTTTGCCACTGGATTCAAGATAGCCTGGCTGATGTCGGCTGTAAGCCAGAAACCGGTCCCAGGATGCTTGTTTCCGGTCCAGGGAAGACATGGTTTGGCAGTTCGGGCTGGACTGTTCCCATGAGGCACAGGGTCAGACTGATTTGCATATGGCCATGTCTGAACTGGGGTGGTGGAGTGAGCTAAAGAATGATGATGGATTAAACCCAGATCAGTTGACTGGGGGTGAGTGTTTGATTTGCTCTAACGCTCCGTCCATCATCCCCTTTGGTATCGCTTTGTTCGCCCTAAGTTGGCAGGGTATGCCCAGACGTGGGTCCCTTGCTCACTTTGCCACTGGATTCAAGATAGCCTGGCTGATGACGGCTGTAAGCCAGAAACCGGTCCCAGAATGCTTGTTTCCGGTCCAGGGAAGACATGGCTTGGCAGTTCGGGCTGGACTGTTCCCATGAGGCACAGGGTCAGACTGATTTGCATATGGCCATGTCTGAACAGGGGGGGTGGAGTGAGCTAAAGAATGATGATGGATTAAACCCAGATCAGTTGACTGGGGGTGAGTGTTTGATTTGCTCTAACGCTCCATCCATCATCCCCTTTGGTATCGCTTGTTCGCCCTAAGTTGGCAGGGTATGCCCAGACGTGGGTCCCTTGCTCACTTTGCCACTGGATTCAAGATAGCCTGGCTGATGACGGCTGTAAGCCAGAAACCGGTCCCAGGATGCTTGTTTCCGGTCCAGGGAAGACATGGCTTGGCAGTTCGGGCTGGACTGTTCCCATGAGGCACAGGGTCAGACTGATTTGCATATGGCCATGTCTGAACTGGGGTGGTGGAGTGAGCTAAAGAATGATGATGGATTAAACCCAGATCAGTTGACTGCGGGTGAGTGTTTGATTTGCTCTAACGCTCCGTCCATCATCCCCTTTGGTATCGCCTCTACCAATACCAGCGCGGCTCTCTGTGACGTCGATCCTACTCAGGCGATTTCTCACCCCTCCTTTACCAAGCTCCTCCTGTGACGCGCCCGCTGCTTCTACCAATACCAGCGCGGCTCTCTGTGACGTCAGTACCACTCCGGCAACTGACCCTCCCTTTGCAAGGTAATACGACATTTTTATTTCTTCAAATATTCTTTGAACTTCTTTGTTATTAACAACGTAAAAACATTCGCTACTCTGTCTGTTCCACTAAACCAAAAGGATAGTTTATTATCTTCCACTGCGAGTAAAACCTTCCGCTTACTCTTCACCTAAGCTCCAGAGAACCTGCTACTCTTCCGGTATCTCCCGTTAAGGAATTTTGAGACCGGTATTTCACCAGCGAACTCCTTTTGCTGTCAATCTAGCTTAGAAGAACCTCCTACTCCTTCACGGTTACCCTTACTCGGTGATATAACGCCTAAAGTTTCACCAGCGAACTCTTTGCTTTCAACCACTCTCACTTTTGTACAGAAAATAGTCCCTAGTTTAACACTGCCAGCCCTACCTAGCTTCTCAGTGTTATTCCAAGAGACGAGTAACCTCACTGCAGTGTGGTTTCTATCGCCACCTGCTATTCATTCCCCGGGAATTTTCCAGACAACATAAAACAGGACACTAACTCTTTTGTTAAAACATTAATCAAAAAATCAATAATCTATACTTATCACCAAACTAGTCACTAACAACCATAGCTCTGCTACCAGAATACTACGCATATTGCAACAGTAGGGAAAGTGTTGGATAGCAAAGATGAAAAAATTACTATTCCCACTTCAGTGAGTGCAACCCTAAAACTAACCCTTACACCCCAAAACACACCCTGAACCCTAAAAAATTGATCTTTGACCCCCAAAACACACCCTAAACTCATCTCTGACCCCCAAAACACACCCCAAATTTCATATCTGACCCCCAAAACCCATACCCACCCTAAAACTTAAAAATCTCCATTACTAACCTCACAATACGTTGGAATGGCATGCGATGTAAAGGCACCTGCGTTGTTGAAGTTGCGTTGTAAAGGCATTACAATGTAATGTCGCGTTGTAATGGACGTCTCCCGTGCCAAAGGCAAGCCATAGGCAAGCCCGTCTGCGTCCGTCTGCCCCTGGACCGCGCTCAGCACCAAGGACCCTTCCACTCGGACACTCCACCGCTACAACGCCAGCACCCTCCTCGCCATCAACCCTGGACGCCACATCGCCTGCCATCTAGCAACACTGTGGACTTCTCTTGAACCCTGCACCTGTCTAAACTACAAACGTACCTACTGCCACATCAGCACACCAGTGCCTCGTGCTGCCCAGTCGACCAACAGTGCACCCGACCGGCTCTACTGCATCCTCCTCAACGTGCGGTCCCTCCACTAACAAGCAACAGAAATCTGGAACCTCCTCGACGCCACCTCTTCAGACATCGCCTTGTTCACAGAAACCTGGACCAACCTCTGCTCTGGACCGGACATCGCCATCGCCATCACTGACGGCTACTAAATCACACGCAAGGACCACCCCGACCGTCCAGGAGGAGGCATTGCCATCTCCTACAGAAGCACACTCTGACTGACCGCGCACTCTAAAGACCCAACGGTGACCATGGCACACCTCAACTTCCATATCCGGACCAACCCCAACACCATCCTCTGCGGCACCCTCATCTGCAGGCCCCCCGGGCCATGGACCCCCATTCTCCGATACCATTGTAGACCTCATTGCACCCCAGGCTCTCCCATCCACCAACGACATCCTACTCGGTGAACTCTAGTTCCATCTGGACAACCCCAGTGACCAGTACACCACTCCTTCCTGGGGAAGCTCGCCAACATCAGACTGCAGCAGCTAGTCACCGCGCCAAGCCACATAGCAGGACACACGCTTGAGCACGTCTCCTCCGCCAGTGAGAACTTCAACTACAGCCACACCACCGGACTCTCCTGGACCGACCATCATTGTATACATCACGTCTTCACCATGCCCACCGTACACCACCGCCATCATCGCCCCCCCCTCGCAGCTGGATCAAGGCCACCGAAGAACTTCTCGTCAACTCCCTCAGCACCACCACTCCGTCAACGCTTACAGACGATAACACCGCAGCACGCAAGCGCCCCGAAGGATCTCGAACTGCGCCGACACCCTGGCACCCCTCAAGAATAGACCAGGAAAAATCTAGCACCACGTTGCGCCATATTTGCAAAGTGACACATGTAGGCATATGCGCGACCTTGTGAAGCCCTGTGCCACATCCTACCTGCATCAGGTATGATGTATGCAGGGTGTGCGTTCCCACGGGACAAGGCCTCATAGGAGTGGCACAGTGAAATCCATCAGATTTCACTGCGACAATTGTAGGACGGCACTGCGTCAGTACCTTACGCCTTCCTCATGGCAGGAGTAAGGCTGACGCAGTGCCTCAGGGATAGGCCCCATGCATTGCTGGAGTTGCGTCATGCTTGTGACACAACTGCAGCAATGCGTGACTTTAGCGCTGACAGATACGTCAGGATTCCAGACGTATCTGTCATTACTTGCGACATGGAGCGCTGTCCAGTGAATACAGCGCATCCATGGTGTCGCAAGAAGGGCGTAGTGAAAAGTGTTGCAACGCTGTCTTGTCGCAGCGCTGCAACACTTTTCATGACTGAGGCCCAGGAATGCGCACTATCTTATTGATGGTGCGCATTCCTGCCCTGTAGTTTTGTCGCAGGGCAGCGCAGCAACATTGCTTGCAGCGCTGTCCAGCACCAAAATCTGCTGAAATGAGGCCCCAAGTGTTAGCTCCATTTTTAAGACCAGCTATATTCTGGTCTTAAAAAACTGCCTCTAACTGCAGTTAGAGGCAGTTTTTTGGGTCTTGCTCCATTCAAGGATTTTCTTGTAAATATTGCGAAGTGGGGCTAACAGCTGTTTTTGCACGGGAACGCCTCCCTTGCATGTCATTATCGCTAACAGAAGTGATGATCTTTTTAATGGGCGTTTTCGCCGGAAAACTGCCACTAACAGAGGTTAGCGACAGCTTGTACATATGGCGATAAAATAATCGCTGCCGTACCGTCAGAAAAGTGCCGCTAAGGCGGCGTAAACTCCTTGTACATATGCCCCTCTGAGTGTATGTGGCACAAGGATTTTGCCGAAGCTAGCAAAGTTCAGTATCGCCATCCTTTAAAAATGTATCATAAGCGCATGAAACAAGTAAGGTGGGAAGTATACACTAATAAAATTCAAGAGACACAGAATTCATCTCAGGAAATTTTTTCCATTGTAAAGTCACTGTCTTCTTTGGATCGTGTCTCAGCCCATAGTCCTTCTTCTGAGGAATGTTGTAATGTCCTTGCTAGATTTTTTAGAGACAAAGTAACATCTTTGTATTGTTCCTTCCCTGAGAGTTCTGGAAATGCTCCGTGTCTTCAGGTTTGGTTTGAACCTTAACAGGATGATTCTCAGCTGTTGCAGTTCCAACCAATCAAACCGGAGGACTTACAATCTCTGTTGCATTCTGTTAAATGTGGCTCGCCCCTTGATGTGGCCACTCCTGCTATTCTGAAATTGGGAGCAGAGGAGGTTTTCCATCCTCATTACAGTACAGAGTCTCCTCTGTTGCTGTCTTCTGAATCCACGTATCAGATTCTGGACAGAGGCGACACAGCAGCGTTATTGCTGCTCAATTTGAGCACAGCCTTTGGCACTGTGACCCACAACCTGCTGTTGGAGCGGTTGTGGAGCTACGGGTTCGGTTATAAGACCCTGCGGTGTCTTGCGTCCTTTCTACAGGGCCGCACTTTTCAGGTCCTGCAGAAACCTTCTCATTCTTAGGTCTTGCCACTGCAGCAGTGGGTGCCACAGGGCTCATTGATGAGCCCTACTTTATTCAATCCCTATATGCGTCCTCTGGTAGATATCATCGAGCGATATGGTATTGACATCATATCATACGCTGATGATACTCAGATCATTGTTACCCTGTCTTAGAATGTGGGTACGGCCACAGCTTCTCTGAGGGCATGCTTGCCCAAGGTGGCTCTCTAGATGAATCTCAATTTCCTGAAATTAAATGCGGGCAAGACTGAGAATTTTATTCTGGGGGTCAGGCTTCTTTTTGGACTCCTGACTGATGGCCACCATCACTCGGTTCCCCTCCAGTGCCTAAGCCCAAGGTCAAGAATCTGGGCATCCTGTTCGATGCAAGACTGACATTCGACGACCAGATCACCGCTTTAGCAGGCAAATGCTTCGGGATGTTGAAACCCCTTAAAGAGATCATTGGACACGCCTGAAGCCACAAGGAAAACAGCAATCCAGGCTCTTATCAAATCTTGGCTGGATTACTGTAACATCCTGTATCTGGGTGTCTCTCAAGTCCGTCTTGTCAGACTTCGAGTGCAGAATTCTGCTGCTCGATTACTGCTGAAACTTCCCAGACGGGCTTCGTTGGGCTCCGCCTTGCAGAAATTGCACTGGCTCCCAATTAAGAAGCGTGCGTCTTTTAGGGCTTTTTGGTATTGTTACATAGCCTTTAATAAAGCTGGTGCCAGATATCTCCATCAGTTTATTAAGCCCCACCTTCTTTTAAGGTGTTTGAATGTCTTCAGGATCCTTGCTGGCAGAGGTTCCTACAGGAATGTTCGAACTGGAGGCAGTTCTTTTAGGTTCCTTGCATCCAAGCTGTGGAACTCTCTTCCACTGTATCTTCCACAAGCTAAAACAGAACTCCTGTTTTGGAAAGAGCTTAAAACAGGGGGCATATTTACAAGCCCCTATCACCACAGGATCGTCACTTTTTGCGACGTTCCTGTGGCGATAGGGGCTTTGCCTTATTTACAAGGCGGCGTTAAGCCACTTAACATGGCTTATCACCTCCTTGTGAATAAGGCCGCCTTTTACGCTACACTTAGCATGAAAGGGGTGGGCAATGGATGTTGCAGTGGGCGTTCCGCCGCAACACCATTGATTTTGATGCTGCCCCATATTTACAAGGGTGGCGTAAATATGGGGCAGCGCCAAAATTAAGACCAGAGAAAAGCTGGTCTTAACATGGCGAAACGAGAGAAATGTTTAATTTCTCCTCGTTTTTGCTGTTTCTATGTGTGCTGCATTCTGCAGCACACATAGAAAGAGCAAAACGCCATGAATGATTGTTTATGTGTAGGAAGGTGTCCCTTTCTACATTTAAACAATCCTTTAAAAAAATGACTATTGGCAACTTCTATGTGTGCTGCACAATGCAGCTCACATAGGAGTTACAAATCGCCATTTGTGATTGTTTTTGTGCAGGAAGGGACACCTTCCTGCACATAAACAATCATTCCCCCCAATGCAGGCTCCCTTGCACTGTAGTGCAAGGGAGCCAGCGTTGGCACTAGCCAGCTTAATTTAGCCCCAGCGCTAGGGAAAACGCAGGGGTGCGTTTTTAGAATAGCGGAGCATGGCATTATCAATTTTTGCTTAATGCCATGCTCCGTTATTTTTTTGTAAATATGCCCCAGGGTTTTTTAGGTAGCTTTTTCTTTTCTTTTAGGCCTTGTTTCATTTTGCCAGCTAGTTTGCATTAGCGCTGGGATACTTCAGTGAAAGTAGCCATGAGTTTTATAAATTGTTTATATTAGGAAGGGAAGAAAGAAGGAAATAAGGAAGAAAAAGAGGAAGACAAGAAAGAAACAAAAAAGAAAGAAAGAGGGAAGAAAGAAAAACAAAGGAAAGAAAGAGATTGACAAGAAAAAAAGAGGAATGCAAGAAATAAGGGAAGAACGATAGAGAGAAGCAAAGAAGGAAAGAAAGAAGGAATGACAGACAGACATTTAAGGTTGCAAAGATAGAGCACCCACCCCCATGACCACATTCATGTGAGCTGCTGGTATGGTGTGGGAAAAGCAGCGGTCAGATAGCCAAAGGGCACTTCAAAAGGAATTTACAACAGCACTAGTAGGAAACATGGACTAATAAAGCTGTAATGTGCCCTGTGTTCTCATCTGGTAGAAACCGTCCTGCTATCACACCAGGCTCTAAAAACAAAGGCAACATAAAAGTAATAATAAAGTAGAAATAAAAATGCTGGCACTGAAGGGAACTACCTTTTGTGTGGATTTGCTCCCAATGAAAGGGCTAAATGCAGTCACTCAAAGTGAAGTTATCCAGCAGCTGAAGTAGGCTGACCGATTGCCCCATGCTGTATGCTGTAGTGGGTGGAAGCAAAATATGAATGACACAAGAACAGACCAACGGATGAGCAGAGGTGGCTGAAAGCCCCATTATGTAAGTATATTATACATATAATTTTAGTAAAATTAAAAGATCATGTCTAATGCCAGACCTAAAAATAAGTCAATGGCTAATGAAATGAGAGGGTACAAAAAATGAAGGAAAGATGAAGTATAGAAAGAAAGGAAGCAGAATGGAAAGAAGACACAAAAGAAAAATGGAAAGAAAGATTGAAAAGGGGAAGGAAAAGGAAAGTAAGAAGCAAAGGAGGATGAAAAAGAGGAAGGATGGAAAGAAGGGCTTCAAGAAGAAAAAGGAGGAACAAACAAGTAAAACAAACTTGAAGAATGGAAAGAAAGTAGAAAGGCAGGAAAATATTATGAAATGATGGAAAGAATGAAAAACTTAGGGAAAGAAGGAATGAGAGATGGAAGGAATGATGAGGAAGGGAAGGAAAGAAGAAGGAAAAGAAACAAAAATGTGAAGGAATATGAATATCTGTGTGCTTTCATAGGAAAAATTGGAATCATTCACTTTGTTAACTTACTTAGTGCCATATGGGCCAAAGTGGGGGAAATTTTATTTTCCCTGCTCCTCCCTTGGGTTGCCATCCTTGCATTTTCTATCATTCACAAGGGTTGATAGCGAGAATTCTGCCTCGTTAATATAAGAAGCAGGTTTCTTCTGAATCCTTGCGAACAACTTTTTTGGACTGTCCTAGATTAGTACATCTAAATCAGGTCAAAAAGGATTGTGTCACATCTGAGCCCTGCCTAAAACCATCAGCTGCTTTGGAACATTGAGAGCAGCCTACAAGCATACTGTTGCAGTAATACGATTTGCTAACTGCTAGCTCTTAATCAGTGCTTTGGCTATGTTAGAGGGAGTTAAAGGACCACTCTTTCTTATGTTTAGTAGACAATACAGTCCTGCAGTGGCAGTATTAACAATCCATTAGTAGTGAGGGACTGAATAGAAGTTACAGATTTTCAGAGGAAGAAGTTAAAGCCCAGATGTTAGAGGGCCTATATAGAGCTAGATGGAAGATTAAGTGCAGATGAAGAAGATGGAAGAATAAGTACATCAACCTCTCCAGGGTTATGCATCACAGTATATACCACAGCTGGTCATATAGTGCCCACTTCTATGGGCTGCTTTCTCCCACATCGGGTTGGCTCCCTCAAAGCATATATCATAGCTGCTGGTAGAATGGTTGATCCTCTGCTATTCCATTGTGACCAATCACAGAATACGGTATAGCTGTTTCGCTCTGATTGGGGTTCATAAGAGGCTAAGGGTATGCTCAGACGTGGGTCCCATGGTCACTGTTCCACTAGAACCAAGCTATACAAATCTGAAGAGCCCCAATCGGGGTGAAACCGCTCTTGGGTTGCTTGTGTTCCTGAGGACCTGGTCTAGCAGTTTGGGCTGGACTGTTCCCATTGAAGCAGGCTCAAGATTCATTTCCATATGGTTGTGTCCAAACTGAGGTAGCATGGTGTACAAACAAACGATGTGCTTGAATGCTTCCCCAAGTGGCTACCAGTGGTTAGACTTATTGCAAGCATCCTCCCATCACCTTTTGTGTGTTTCATATACGCCCCAAGTGGCCAAGGGTATGCCTAGACCTGGGTCCCGTGCTCACTGTGCCACTGGAAGCAACGTACACCCAACTGAAGAGCCCCAATCAGGGCAAAACTGGTTTTGGGGATGCTTGTGTTCCAGTTCAGGAAGGACCTGGTCTGGCAGTTCAAGGTGGACTGTTCCTATTGGAGCAGGATTAAGACTGTTTGCATATGGCTGGGTCCAAACTGAAGTGGCATGGTGGGCAGAAGAATGATGGGCCGGAATGCTACCCCAAGCGATTTCCAGTGGTTAGACTTATTGCAAGCATCCTCCCATCTCCGTTTGTGTGTTTTAGATCCATCAAGCATCCACTAAATATTGCTTAGTGTATAATGTCAATTGCTATGGATTCGTGCCTTACACTCATGGATGAACTCCTCCAAGTAAATACAGTGTGTGATTGTACAAAGCCCATTGCTTTGGGTTGCTCCTCAGCTATGCCTGTGTGAATACCACAGCGTTTGCTACATATGATGCAAGATTGCACTCCCTTAAAGCTTGCATTATTCACCTCTGGGCACTTCCTATGCTCATACTCAGGGGCATATTTATCATTGTGTTGCATTGCCCTTGTGTAGGAAGGTAGGATCCTTCTGCATGGTTACCCCCACTTCCTGCCTGGTGCTGTGATGGTTTCTGACTTGTTTGACTGGGATCCTGCTAATCAGGACTTCAGTCTCTGTGCTTTCTCCCCTAAATTGGTATGATAAGTACTTAGGTACATCCCAGATTGGATACTGATGTACCCTGATAAGTCCCTAGTATATGGTAGGCCTGGGCGGAAAACTACGCTACGCTCGCGGAGTGTGTGTAGTTTGCGCAACTACGCGCTACGAGAATCGCACGTAGCACAGTGCAAAAATGCGTAGCGTAGCGGGCATTTTTTGCTCGCGGTCCTCAACGTCAAGTTGGCGACCGCGAGCGAGCAAAATCAACATCCCGGCGAGACTTTTTCCTCGTTCGCGATCGGCAACAACAAGTTGCCGATCGCAAGCGTGGAAAATAAACCTCCCGGCGAGATTCTCAACGCGGGGAGGTCAAGTTTCTCATTGCGAGTGGTCGCGTATGCTCGCGACCGTTCGCGATGAGAAACTACCAGTCCGCGTTGAGAAAGCTGCCGCTCGAGTACAAATCTACTCGAGCAGCAGAAAACGACCGCTTGCACTGTGCATGATGCAGTTTGCAATGATTGCACAGTGCGGACAAGCATCCGGCACTGTGCAATCGTTGCAAACAGCATTTCCCTACCGCACTACGCAGTTCGCGTAGCTACGCGTAGCGCGCGTAGTGCAAAGTACACTTCGCGTAGCTACGCGTAGCGCGATTACGCGAACTACGCCCAGGGTTAGTATATGGTACTGAGGTACCCAGGGCATAGGTACATCAGGGGTACCCCATGGGCTGAAGCATGTATTATGACACCCATGGGAGACAACTCAAACTGTAACTACAGCCTGCCATTGCAGCCTGTGTAAGCTGGTGCTAGCACCACTTAAGACAGATATAGGTTTCCCTATATCTAAGGTCACTGCACTTAAAACCTATAAATCACCTCTAAAGCAGGCCTTTCAATCCTGAAGGCAGGGTGCTCAGTTCTAAGTGTGAGGGTGCCCCTGCATGAGCAGGACACCCCTACAACTTTCGAAGTCCATTCTCCCAGATTGTAAGTGCATCAGTCATTACGATACATAGAGTGGCCATGCGTCATTACGCGATTACCATCTCTAAACTGGCTGTAATGAACCCTGTCATGTTTGATATCAAACATGTTGGAATCATACCCCCCACACCGTAAACAGTGTGGGAGGTATAATTCCATGCACTGTAAAGCTTTTCCGGGAGGCCCTCAGTGCTCCCGGTACCAGTCTTCTAGACCTGGACAGAACAACATGGCTGCTGCCGACCAGAGACATGATTCTGCCCTCCTGCTGCTGAGCCAAGCTCGAGCAGGGGAAGGCAGAACAATGGGTATCCTGTCACAGGGCAGTGTGACCACCTTCCAGACAGGGTTTAGTGTATTGGGGCCGGGTGGGAGCATTTGCCAGTGCCACCTAGTCTGCTTGAGGGGCACATTTGGTGCCATCCTTGCATAGTCCAGTTCAAACCAGCTCAGGGAGCCTTTGGCTCCCACTCTGGTGCGAAACTGGACAAAGGACTTGGGAGTATCCTCCCCACTGTCCGTCCCCTCCCCTGGGAGGGAACCCTGAATCGTCCCAACCCTTTCCTTAGGGTACTTAAGGGCTTACCTGTAGGTGGGTTCCTAGATTCGTTGTGGGACAAGATTCATTTCAAGACACCACTTCTTCTTCGACCGTCTGGGCCTTCTGGACTTCACTGGACCTTGCTCTGGGCTGTGAGATTGCAACTGGGAAGACTCCTGCTGCTCCTGGTCTAATCGTCCTGCAAGTCTGCTGCAACGTCTGTGCCCGTGCTCCATACAGGAACCTTCCAAGGCCTATGGACATCCAAGACACCTGAAGGAATCTCCCTTGAAGTGAAGTAGTCACTTCCCTGCAAGCACCGCAACAAAGCTGACTGGTCTGCTGTTCCTGGGCTCCCACGGACTCCGAAAGGCTCAGCAACACAGGTGGTGGGTCTTCACATCTCTCGAGGCCTACCCTGTCCTCTCACCAAGTTTGAGGCCAGTATCCCTCGTCGGAGTCGCAGGAACCAAACCCCTGTGCACTGCGTTGACTTGCCATTGCAAAGGCTTGTTGGCTTCCTTCCTCCAAGATCTTCGGGCTCCAAGTAGCCCCAACATCAAGCATCTTCTGTGACCAAGATCTTTGTCCTCACTGCATCACTTGCACTGTGGGCCTGCATCTTTGGTGAACTGCTCGAGGTCCTTTTGCGACTCCAGTGCCTCCGGCCTGTAGGTCCTCTTGAGGTTTGTCTTTGATTTCTGTGGGCTCTCCTCATTGCTTGGGGCCTGGCTTGACTCCCCTCCTTGTGGTGAGTCACCTGGACCTTGCTGGTCCTGACACTGCGCCTTATTCGCTTTGCACGTTGTTTGCAGTTGCCAAGGCTTGTTGGTGGTCCTGACGGACACCAACCCCTCAGCTCTCGACATCTGACGTGGGACAGCTCGTGAATGGCTTCTGGTCTTCCACAGCATCTTCCTGAAGTCTTCCATTGAGTTCGACTGCGGTTTCCTACACCACTTCACACCTATGCTGTCATGTCTTTTAGGCTAGTCCTGTCATGTATGCCCCCTTTTTACATACATTGACCGAGCCGCACGACAATAACAGTTCTAAGCAGGTGACCTTTTACCTAGTAGCTTGCTCCTGTCTCCTCGACACCAGCCTCTTAGTATTCTATCATAATCCTTGTACCTGACGTACATAAACATGCCCTCAGGCAATGCATAATTATTCTGTATAAAGGTCACCACTTTTTTCCATCCTTGGCCATCAGCCCGCTGTGCATGATCGCATTGTTTTAGAAAACATTTAGGATTGTTTCCAAAACATTTATGATTGTTTTCTAAACATATCAATTCTAGAAGAAACCCTGGAGTGACCACTCTAGTAAATAAGACCCTTATTTCCCCTTGCAAATTAGAGAAGAATTCCTTCCACGCTGACACGGGGTCCTGCATGCTGAATCTTCGACACGCAGCGGTCTTACATCCCCTACGGGGTGTCATCCTCAGAGCAGAGACGGGGTCCTTCATTCTCTGCCATCAGGTGAGGGGGTTGGAGCTTCCCTAGGGGATTCTTGGCTGCATACATATATGCACGTATACATGCTACACCTACATATCTAGGTAGGTACATTTAAGCAAATTACATAGGGTACGCATTATAGGAGTATGCAAGTGCTACTGTCTTATCTGAATTGTATATGTTCATCTTCTTAGCACTATGGTAGAAATGTATCTACTGTTTACTATATTAGTACTTGCTATTTCTTTAGTATGCTTCTGTCTCCTGATTGTCGCAGCAAATATGTTTTACAAAAGACTGACGCTGGACCAATATACACTTATTGAAACATCCTAATCGCCATCTTGTGTATTTTTTGAGAATAAGCAAGCATGAGTGACTGAGGGAAAAGTACTGTACTGTTTTCCACGATCCCTGAGGAAACAGGGTTGTCATGTTCAGTGGTTGCCAGAAACTACCTACACCACTGTAAGATACAGGGGGGTGGTAGTGGCACTGTAGAGCTAGCTGGTCTAATGGCTGACATATCCTGTGGGGGTGTCCGGAAGCAGTTTGGACACCAAGCCCTCAGTTTAGGTCATCCAAAGCTCGCAGGTCCTGGGGATTCCTAGGAACTACACAACATGGCGCCCAACGTTGGCTTGGTTCTTATATTAACAATTAAAATCTGAGTAGTTCAGTCGTGCTTTTTCAGAAAGCCCTACTCACACTTTTCAGAGACGTCTGAAGTGGGAAGGGAGAGCCGCCTCAGCTGAGCAGATATACCCTGTGTATTGGCTGAAGGTTTAAACAAGCTTGTAAGGAAGAAGGTTCCCACATTGTGCAAAACCCCTAATTTCTAAAACATTTATTCTTCTCCTTTTGAGTCTGACTGAGTCCACGAGTGGTGATTCGGGTACGGGGGAAGAAGAATTGGCAAACGCTCTTAAAATTACAGAAAATTACAGACATGCAGTAACTATAAAATTGTTAGAACATGGCGTACCCTCAACAGGTGGCTGTGTTACCTTCGTGATTGAGGCACACTAGGTGTTCGGATCAGAGGTATTCTATTCTTGGGTTCAGTTCCCGCCTGCAGATCCACAGACTAAGGGGCCGATTCTGATTCGGGCCGGAAATCTCTCCGACCGAGCCGGATCCGGAGAGATTTCCGACCGAGCCGGACTCCCGCAGTCCGACCGAGCGAGTACGATGCAGCCGTATGCTGCCAGACTCGATTCGGTCGGACTCCCATTGAAGTCAATGGGAGCCGGTCGTACAACGCGTACACGGGCTCCCATTGACTGAATGGGTACGTCGCGAACAGGGGGGCCCCCTACAGTGGGTACGCGTCGGTGCGACTCGCACCGTACATGCATGTTTAGGGGGGACCCTTGGGTCCCCCCTGTGTGCGACTCGTGCGGCTACACGTGCAGGGGGGTCCGACACGGACCCCCGAAGTCCGGCTCCGACAGCACTTTGGAGCCGGACCTACGAGTCGGTCGGGCTGTTCGAAGCGCGCATCGTACTAGCTCGGTCGGGAAACGTCTCCATTGCGTGGTGCGAGCAGTGTCCATACAAGTCGGTCGGAGCGGTTGGGACCCGGGAACGAGTCGGTCGGCGATTTCGCGTGCGCTCGCATCGTACTTGTTCGCTGGGACGACTGTACGAATCGGTCGGGAAAAAGGCCTCCGAATCGGATCCGGTAAAGCCGAATCCGATTCGGAGCCCTACCGGACGAGATCAGAATCGGCCCCTAAATTGTTTCACACATATATTGTAGTTGAACCACCGGAAGAATACATTCCATACAAAGACATTGAAGTTCTGTTAACTTACCAGCATCACAGCAACTGGTTTAAAGGCGCCCTCCCACATGCATCTGTTGTAAGACTCGGTCCACTAAGCATAGAAGGAGCGACCTGGCCGATCTTAGCGACATACACTCCACATCCTGAAATAGATACACTACCAGTGGATGAAGTCCGTACAATATACAAAGACATAGTCCGGCTATACAGACACATTGTTCAGTTTGTCATGCGAACATTAACAGTCCAACCTGCGAGAAATGCTCCAGTTGGTCCACATCAGACCACACCTACGATTAAACCACAGACACTGAAATCAGTAATGGGGACTATCCCCTCCAAACGGGAGCAAATTCAGTTCTGGATAGCACAAAAAATTGCACAGCTGGAAGCAGTATTTCCCCATACGGGTCTGCAGGAAAAACATAAAATGCTAACCATTTGTCTGCCAATGGGGATGGTTCCCTCGATTGAGGATTGTACCACTTGGGGAACAATCTTTGCTGCCGTATATATCAGAATACACGGTACCCCTTCCATAGCAGTCATTCCAGAGGTATTGAAGCAGATACAGAATGAGTACGGGGCAAGACCTGCCCTGGACTTGGGGATGAAACTGATGGGTAATTTTGCCCAATTCTCTGCAATAATGCTGAGCAACATAAAAGGAGAGGCAGCAGTGGCTATACACCACCGCTAAGGGAAATAGCTCCTATAAATAAGGAGCGAGAGTTACCAAAAATTATCAAAGAAACCTATGCCGCATTAGGTAGAGATAGTTTGGGAGCTAAACCAGGGAAACCACAAATGGCGGGTAGTCCTGACAAGGACAACTCGAAGCAAGCACCCTCCTCTTTTAAAAAGAAATGGGATAGTAAGCAATCTGAAAATAACAATGCAGAAAAGAATTCACGATCAAGGGTGGGTCTCCCCAACGGGAGTCCTCTGAAAAGAGGTATAACCTTAGGAATTGTGATAACATTAGAAAACCTGACAGGTATCAGGACTCTGATACACATTCCTTTCATTCCTTTCAGGGTTCATCAAAAAACTCGGAGAGGGACAGGAGATCAGAACAAAAGCAAGAAGATTGACCAAAGACAAAAAGGGAAACACATCGTAATTCAGAATACATTATCAAACAAGAAGAACAACCTAAAGCAAAACCTCAATTCAAAAAGAAGAAAGTAGCTGGCTTGAAAATTAGACATGCCTAGGTTACTGAGGACTCAGCTTTTGAACAGGGAATGGGCTCTGACAATGCTCGACAGCGCGGCAGAAGTAACAATAGCTCGCCAGAACCTGAAGGATTTTCTGGTGACAGCAGTATTGAATTAATATATCACGGTGGAAACACCTCATACAAGAGTTAGTGTCCCACATAGACTATACGAAATTACACTCCAAATAGAGGGGGATATCTCAAGAAAAGTTAAAGGTCTCTTTTGGGAGAACCTAACAATTGGATATGACATCCTGTTAGCAGAAAAAGATTGGCTGCCAGAATTTGTGATAGATTGCCCAAAAGGGGAAAGCGTAATTTTGCCTGCTCTCTCCGACCTCGTTCCAGAATCTTTAAAACATTCATACGGGCAGGAGTGGGTGCTAGCGCTAGCTGCGGCATTATACCATAACCATGTAGGGTGGGACATGGAGTCTACTCACCACGAAATCCCATTAAAATCTATTCCAAATCCACAAAGACAGTACCCTATTAAAAACTATGCAAAAAGACAGGTTAAAGAAATCTTAGACCAACTTGAATACCAAGGTGTGATTGAGACTTGCACCTCCCCAATGAACAATCCTTTGTTTCCCGTAATGAAACCTGACAACTCATATCTTTTAGATTACTGACATTTAAACACATGCACACGTACATTTGCAGTTCAAAACGCACATATTGCAGCATTAATGAATAACATTGTGCGGAAGAAATACAAAAGGACATTAGATATCTCAAATGGATTCTTCTGCCAAAATGTGGCTCCAGAAAGCAGATATTTGACAGCATTTTCTGCCCTCGGCACTCAGTGTCACTTCTGTTGTTTGCCCCAAGGGTATAAGAACAGACTGGGGCTTTTCTGGGAAAGAGTGTTAGAATTATTACAAACATGCTACGAGGAGGCAGTGTCCTTTGTGGATGACATCTATATGACGGACGATGAATTACTTGTGCAGGGTGAACAACATATATTGAGGGTTTCGCCAATTTGGGCTACAAATTTAATTTTAAAAAATCAAAAATTGCTCATCTCAGTGTCCTATTTTTGGGATATGAGCTATCAAGTGAAGGCAAGAGCCTGGCAGCCAACTTTTTAGAAAAGTGCGCGCTGCTCCAACCTCCAAAGACTCTGAAGTGTTTGCAATCCAATCCTAGGATTTCTAAATTTTGGCAGAACATATATTCTGGATTACGCAAAAAGAGTAAAACCTTTCTACGACTTAATCAGACCTAATTTCACAGCACATCAGTGGACACAGGAACATACAGATACTCTCCATTGCGTTCAGCCTGACATGCTAGCATCAAAACATTTGCACACACGTGTGAATTCTACCAACTTGGTGATCCGGATGGTCCCGGGTTTATCAGGATATATACATACATCACTTTCAATGAAGGTGAGACAGTCCCAATTGCATACAAATCACATTTATACAGAAATGCTGAAATGCGATTTGCAGCAGCAGAAAAAATACTGACAGCAGTACAGACTGCTGTAGTGAGAGAAAGAGCACTAGCACAGGGAAAACGCATAATCGTTGTAACCCCGGTACCAACTTTAGAAGCGGTTACCAAAGCAAGCATCCACAATGGATACAATGGGCTAATTCTCTCACTGCAACAGATATAGATTACAAATGTGATCCTACACTGAAAACACAAGCATTACTGCAGTATGAACAAGAATACCCTCTCCCTAATGAAATATTGTCTCTAGAAAAATATGAATACATCATTTACACTGATGGTTCTGCTCAGCCTGCTATTGGAAGTAAACAACAGTATAGTGCAGCATGTGCTATAGCGAAGGGACGTATGCGGGATGGTAAGTTCCATCCCAGCAATAAAACACACAATCTCTAGGAGATTGTACAGCGCAGCTGGCAGAACTGAAAGCCCTGATACTAGCACTACAATATACGAATAGGGAATTCCCCACACTGATAGTGTGCGATTCGTTCTACTATGTACAGTCTTATAATGAATATCTTCATTACTGTGGCCAGAATGGGTTTAGAGATTCCAAGGGTTGCACAATTAAGCATAAATTGTTATGGGAACAAGTGGCAAAGCTGAAGAAATGCCTGCCACGGGCTCAAGTTATTCACACCTTGAGTCATCAGCGTGTTGGCGTACACGTTGAAGGGAATTCACTGGCTGATGAAGTCGCCAAGACGACAGTGCGAACTGCTGCTGTTGCTGCAATCACTCGTTCTAGCACGAGGATAGACGGAGACATACTGATAGCTGTCAACGCCTCAAAAACAGCTCTGCCGTGCCAAAGGGCTTTCCACTCAAGTATTCCTATAAATTAGATGCACAAAATACACCGTATACTCAAATTCCAGGAGTGGGGGATAGAGTTATACCAAACATGGATCGCAGATTAGGTTTCATTCTAGCTGCACACGAGGGTCTGGGCTCAGCACACGCAGGAGTCACTGCTACAATTTCATTAATGAAGCGGCGATATTGGTGGCCAGGTTTGTCTAAACAAACCAAGGGTTATGTCCTAAAGTGCGAAATCTGCCAGCAGATGAAAGGTTCCACCATAGCACGGCCACCGCAAACACCATTACTAATTTCAGACAGACCTCTCGCAGGTGTCTATTTGGACCACTGCGGCCCCCTAAATTCAGATGGGGCCTACAAGTACATCTTAGTGGCAGTGGATTCATGCTCTAGATTTCTATAGGTTTGGCCTCAGCACTCGGCTGACGCCCGAACTGTTATAAAGGATTTGTGAGTATTCATCGGGACATACGCAATTGGCACATTACATTCCGACCGTGGCCCTGCGTTTAGCTCACAGGCTTACAAGGAAGCCATGGAAAGTATGGGTGTGGCCTTGCAGTACTCCTCCCCCTACCATCCCGAGGAAAATTCGGTGGTGGAGAGGACCTAAAGCAATCCTTAACAGCAAGGGTATTAGGTGTGGGTGGTAGTTGGGACAATCACCTATATGGGGTCCAGAGGGCATTTAACAACATGCCAAGAAAATCCTTGGGAGGACGTTCCCCCATGAGATCCTGTTTGGGACAAGAATATGGGTACCTGACCTCGATTGTGCCAGCACAGTGGCGGATGTAAAACCATTTGAATTAAATGGTCGTTTGGCTGTTTTACAGGAACTCAATGAATTCCGGGCATTACAAAGCAACGTCCAAGTAAAACACACCGCCAATGGGGAAGTGAAACCAGTTCCGGCAAGGCCTGCCTGGGTCCCGAAGATTGGGGACCTGGTCAGAGAAAAGATCATGGACAAGAAGGAGTTTGGGCCATCTTACAGAGCACACGCACCTGTCCTGGCAGTCGAAGGAACAAGAACAGTACTTCTTCCGCCTTTTGCCGGCAAAAAAGAAAGAAGATGTGTCTCCATTGATCTGATCAAACCACTCTATGTGGCCGATTCTCAACAGTAGGCAGCGTGGAGTCCTGAGTAGCTGCAGATCTCCTCTAGCTACTACACAGGAAGTTCAGATGGAAAGACTAATAACGTTTCAAGACTCCTCTGCGCAAGATGCAAGAGTATCAAATAACGGAGTATGAATTACACCAGTTGAACTTGAACAACATCCAAATACAACTGAAAGTCAAATTGCAATTCGGCCCAATAATGAGATCAACATTAATGTGCCCTCACAAGAAACATCTGCTAGTTCTGCAAACCCTGCTGAGCTACCAAAGATAGATCGAACTGCATCTGGCTACTTCGTCAACTTTGATGACTTTTCTTCAGATCCAAGTGAACCTGAGGAAACGCCACCCATTTCCAAAAATGAGAAATTTCGACAATTCTATCTCTGGCTGAAAAAGACTTACTTTGTGTCCTCTTAGTTGCATCTTTGGTTTGCATTGGGAATCCTGTTCCTGTTAATTTGGATTGGCATAGTAGTCTTTTTCCTACTACTGAATGGACATTACCTCCCACAACTCTCTGCAGTACAATCTGTAAACTTGATACTGAAACCACATACGTCATCACACCGTGAACAGAGAGACCTGTCCCTAGTGAACATTATAGCAGTTCCAGTACCTGATGGTATAGTTTAGGATAGGGTTTCATATGATGTATTTGGTCCTACTGAACATTTGAAAATTCCACATGTATTTAAAATTTCATTGACTGATTTCATTACCCCGAGTACACTCTCTGATCATTGGGACATTGAAACTGTAAATACTATGCTCTCAGATTTAGAACAATCTGCTGCATTTTCTTACAGGGATTTGTATGAAGATACAACTGATTTTGATACCATGTATTGTTACCAGCATTATGGTCATCACTTTTTGCACAAAGCTAGTGTCCCACGCACTGTTAACACTTACCATCAATGGGAACATTGCCCAACACCACCGAAAGGTAGTTCTGCCACATTCGCACAGAAATTTGCATACTTTTCAGAGTTCAATACATCAGACCCAACGTTAGACTACTTACTATAAGCTTGCACAGACGAATGCAACTGCGAAGAAAATGATGCTGACTAACACCAAGCTTATATATTCAGCACCTTTTATCTCCCAACTGTCTATACAAGGTTTTGATTATTGGAGGGACTCAATAGACACAAAATCCACCTGGGGGACGAAAGAATGTTAGGTTCAGGGATCTGAGGCTTTATTTAGAGCTTGCCTCATAGCATTACAGATAATCTTCCTGAACAGAACAGTGCAACAGACTACCTGCTACGGATTAGCAAAAATGAAAGAGCTGAAAACACAATGCATCCCCTTGCCCACACCTATTGAAGGTATATTAAATGACACACTGATAAGTGAGGAGATGCTAGGTGCAATGTTACAGAATGGTACATACAAAACCTCAGCTCCCAATTGGAAGGGATGGTTGGTTTGGCCTACCGACACAAATAGGTGTCAATTAAGATTCAAGGGTACCACCGGAGGGTTTAGTATCCATAGGCCTGACCCAAGCTATGTACACACAGACGACCCAGGGGTAGTGACTTCTTATAATGTTGGGAAGTTATGCCTAGAATGGCTAAAAGCCTCAACACTATTAAAGGTGAAACACTTGTCCCTTCTGTCTGATAACATGGATCTTAGGGATTATTTGCTAGTTCCCAAGAAACCGCGTAAAAACGCTCCTTATATGCCATCTACAATGAACTGTGGAAAGTCTCCCAACAGGAAGCTGCTGAGAGATTACGTGAGATTGATAGACTTAACCTAGAAAAGGCCTTGGCTGTCGTAGACAATGGAATGACCACACTTTCTTCACGTATTTCTTCAATGGGCAACATTTTGTCCTTCGCAATTGACATAATGGAACAAGATTTGTCTATTCTACAACATGGGCAATCTCAGTTGCGCTCCATTGTGCTTTTAAGCTGGACGCTACAATCATTGCATTATAGCCACGTGCCATGGCAGTACATTAACGGCACAAATTTGTTTTTGGCTTATAATCTGACCGACAGACAATTGACCATGGCACGCAGAGATGCAGAGTACACCATGCTACTCATTGAAAAATGAGAGAAGTTACCTTTTACAGTAGCAGAGTCACCGTCTACGGAATGGTTAATTCATGGCTATATCATACTGCCAATCACGACATTCCAGTTCCAATACTGCCTTAGATACCACCAGCTATGCAGGTATGAAGTGTTGGGTGAAGGGTACATACAGGAAACATGGGAGTTGCCGTACAGATATAGGTGTAGAAATAAGGACGCTGAAGTTTTCTTAAGTGGTACAGACTGTGAGAAGGCTTTAAGTGGGTCTTTAGTGTGCAAAGAGGTCTCGCTTCATGGAGCGTGTAATGCTTCAATAGCGAACTTATCTTGCTACTTGAAAGACTCCCCAGCTTCCGTGATTCATCCAGTTTTCGAGTTACTCTCAAATGGGAGTTATTTAATGCTGAATGATCAAGGCTGTTGCAGGATGACGCCAGGCATTGCATATCTAGTCACAGTAAACTTCAGAGTTGTTTATTGTAAGCAAGTATTGTTCCCCCCAGCTCGCATAGTTAGGGAGGCACCACAGTGGCCTTCACTGAATGTTTTGAGTATACGGTTTGATTCTCTGAGCAGACTGAAAGCCATGTTGTTTCAACAAAATGTGGCCTTAACTTCAGCCCGAGAGACTTTTGTTCTCCAGGTTGCAAGGTCTTCGGCAGAGATACAGGCCCTGGTCCGTACAAACTTTCCGATCCATTTAGGAGAAATGGTTCATCGTATCTTTAACATGTCTGATACGAGGGGGATCGTACACTTATTTAAGCGTATTGGATCAGGTCTGTTAACCACCTTTCAGACCATTTTCGGAGTAATTCCAGCTTTCATACACTCCGTACTTGGAAGCGTTTTGGAGGGCTTCCTTTGGTACTGCTATCAGTGGCGGGTATCCTGATTTTAATCCTATTGTTTCGCAATGGACGTTTCAATCCCTCAAGACATGGAGAGAACACTGCTGGAACGACGTTGTCGTGAGCGTATGGTGTTCTACCTGTGTACGCCTCGGCTTTGAGAGCTGAGTGAGCATTGGTTCCTGTCTTTTAGATCGGTCTGGCTAGACTGTGCCCTGCCTGTGTTCCACTGCCTCTTCTGCGGATTCGGATGCGTGTTGGACCTGTGTCTGACACTTCCATCGGTTGCGCCGCCGGACATAGACGTGCTCCTGGAGCCCTTACAGGCCCACGTGTACAGTTGTTCACAGCGTATTCCCATGTTGATGACGGCATTATTAGAGCCTCCAAGCTATGCTTCCACTCCTGTTGGAAGGGAAATCGGCTCTGCTCCAGAGGTACAGGCATCGGTTCCAGGCGTGCAGGCATCAAATTCTTCCCCGGCGGCTGCTGTGGGAACCAGAAATGACCATCTTTGCTCACTCAACATGATATTGGAAGTACTGGAGGGATTGCCACCTGCGGATACGATGTTCAGCGATGTTGTGTCTTCAGCACAGGATTCATAAACAATCTGGCCCTCCGTGTGCTGGGAACTATTCGGCAATTTTTTAAAAACATTTACCAAATTGAAGGTTGAAACTGACTTTGTTTTGTTCTTTCTCCTTCTCTGCTCTAACTGAGCATAATGGCTTTCAAGGTGCTCTGTGTAATAATAACCACATGTACAAGTTTAGAGGACCTTTTGAATGCTTTTTAGGGAAAATGGCTTTTTCTTTTATGGACATTTTTTACAGGCTTGTAAAGTGCTTTTAGTATTTTAATTATAAATGATTTTTATGCTTTTAATGGCCTTAGCTTTATTTAGTTGACCCTGTTGACCTTTTGATGATGAGTGGGTGTCATGTCTTTTAGGCTAGTCCTGTCATGTATGCCCCCTTTTTACATACATTGTCCCATCCACACGACAATAACGGTTCAAAAAAGGTGACCTTTTACCTAGTAGCTTGCTCCCGTCTCCTTAGTATTCTATCTCAATCCCTGTACCTGACGTACATAAACAAGCCCTCAGGCAAAGCATAATTATTCTGTATAAGGGTCACCACTTTTTTTCATCCTTGGCCAACAGCCTGCTGTGCATGATTGCATTGTTTTAGACAACTTTTAGGATTGTTTCCAAAACATTTATGATTGTTTTATAAACATATCGATTCTAGAACAAACCCTGGAGTGACCACTCTAGTATATAAGACCCTTATTCCCCCCTGTAGATTAGAGGAGAATTTCTTTCACGCTGACATGGGGTCCTGCATGCTGAATCTTCGACACGCAGCGGTCTAACATCCCTTGCGGGGTGTCATCCTTGGAGCAGAGACGGGGTCCTTCATTCTCTACCATCAGGTGACAGGGTTGGAGCTTTCCTAGGGGATTCTTGGCTACATACATATATGCACATATACATGCTACACCTTCATATCTAGGCTAGGTACATTTAGGCAAATTACGTATGGCGCGCATTATAGGAGTATGCAAGTGCTACTGTCTTATCTGAACTGTATATGTTCATCTTACCACTATGGTAGAAATGTATCTACTGTTTACTATATTAGTACTTGCGATTTCTTTCGTATGCTTCTGTCCCCTGATTGTCGCCGCAAATATGTTTTACACAAGACTGACGCTGGACCAATAAATACTTATTGAAACGCCCTAACCGCCATCTTGTGTATTTTCTGAGAATAAGCAAGCACGAGTGACTGAGCGAAAAGTACTGTACTGTTTTCCACGATCCCTGAGGAATCAGGGTTGTCATGTTCAGTGGTTTCCAGAAACTACCTACACCACTGAAAGATACAGGGGGGTGGTAGTGGCACTGTAGAGCTAGCTGGTCTAACGGCTGACATATCCTGTGGGGGTGTCCGGAAACATTTGGACACCAAGCCCTCAGTTTAGGTCATCCAAAACGCGCAGGTCCTGGGGATTCCTAGGAACTACACAACAATGCACCCAGCTTCCCTGGTGTAGGTATCCTGGTTCCTACGGTATCCACGGGTGGGGTGGCTCTCCAACATTATGTCTTCCACTGGGTTTCTTCAGGGTCCACTGGGAAGGGTCCTTCTTCTTCAAAATTGCAACCGCCACTTACCCATTGACTTGTATTGAGCACGCGGTTGTGTTCCCACTCTGCACACAGCCTCCGTGGGGTTCCTGGTTACTTACCTCGGGTGGTTCCCTGAGTCCCAGGGACTTCTACATCTTCTGGGTATAGTCTTGACTTGAGTCGTGGTGCACATACCACTATTTTAGTATATGGTTTGATCTCCCCCTGGTGACCACTGTGTATTCGTGCGACTTACCTGTTTTTATTGCAAAGTATTGTGTGCATTGTGTATATCTCCGGGTAGGAGATATCTGTATGTGTTAGTGAGTGTCTTATAATAAATACCTATTTTTTATAAATACACTGTGTGGTTCTTTTTCACTTAATCTAGACCAATAAGATTATGTTCTGGTAAAACAAGCTGCTTCACACTCCTTCTGGACTAAGCCTGAAGGCTGCTCTCCACAGCTACCACTTAGAGAGCCTCTAAGGTTGTCTAAGACCTCTTAAATCACCATATGGGTTGTCTGGATTAGTGCAGGGTGCCCACCCACATAAGTGTGCACCATATACTAAACCAGCTTCTCACACTTTGCGTTACACAAGGTAACGAAAGGGCAACGAAACACCAAAGTCAGATTTACCAAGCAACGCAAGGTCACATTGTGTGGCCCGGCGGTGCTTGGTAAATCTGGAGTAAAGCAAGGCAGCGCAAGTCGCTGCCTTGTGTTACTCTGCTCCAGGGAGGCATTCCATGGGTTGGGCATGGGTGTTCCAACGCATCCCTCCATGGATTTTGGTGCATTCCCAGATTTACAACGCATGGTAGACCTGGGAATGTGTCAAAATGCTATGCCTTCCCAGGGGAGGCGTAACGAGTAGAAATATATTAATTACTCCTCATTTTTTCCTTTTTCTACGTGTGCTACATTCTGCAGCACACTTAGAAACAGGAAAAAGTCTCAGAGGATTGATTGTGCAGGAAGGTGTCCCTTGCTGCACAAAAACAATCCTGCCTGCAACACAGGCACCCTTGTACCATGGCACAAGGGTGCCTGCTTTGGCACAAGGCAGCATATTGTGCGCCAGCTAGCACAGCAAGGTGTCTTGTTGCATTGCGTTGGGTGAATTTCTGATAAATCTGGGCCTCAATCTGGTTATAACGGTATAACTGACAATCCAGAACTGATAAGTATCCCCATGCATTCACAACAGCATCTTTTCAAATGTTTTTTCTACATTCATGTGTAGGGGCAGCTACATCATTGCTTTAACATGATTTAAGCAGTCTCTGTCATAGGCGCATGATACCAAAACAATTCCCACAAAGCCCACATTACTGCCACACATTTTATATCCCTCTATATAGAAGCATCTAATACTTAACCATCTTTATGTCATGAAATTCCACATATAGGTTCAGAGACAAAGCACATTAAAGGACAAGTGGGGTCATCACGCATGATACCAAACACTGCCTGTATAGACCACATGACAAGCACACACTCTTCCACCCATACTGCTGCTGGAGAGTAGTGTGCTCTTTTCCACAATGTGCTTTAATGCGTTTAGGGCCAGATGTACGAAGCATTTTACTGGTCGCAAACGGCCCATCGGGCCACTTGCGACCGGTAAAATGTATTTTGCAATGTACAGAAGTCAAAATGCGACTTGGTAACTTGTCACCGAATCACATTTTGCTTTTGCGAATCGGTATTAGGAAGGGGCGTGTTTAGGGGGTCCCTTCCTAATACCGAATAGCATTGGTATGTATGAATGATTTGCGACCGGGAATGCAATTGCAAAACATTTGCAGTTACCACCAACTTCAAGTTGGTCCTTACACATGCACCTCTGTGAGACCGCCGCAGCCCGTTCCTGCACGGAAAGAAATGCACAATGTTGTGCATTTCTTATCGTGCAGGAACAGGGAGTGCAAAAAATACAGGGGGCACAGCATGCACCCCTATGCACAGAGGTGACAGGTCAACAGTGATGTCACTGACTATGTCATGCGTGATGTAATATGTGAGATCATAAGCAGTGCATTGCGGGGCGCGAGTTATAGCTAGCTCAGCTAACTATAACTGCTGAATTTCTCTGGGTTTGTACGAGTGAAACCTGAGCCTGACTATAACGTCTCTGTAACCTTTAGTTTTTTCAGTGAATTTCTACTTTAAAAAAAATTCTATTTCCTAACTATAATGTCCTTATAACCTTTGGTTTTTTCAGTAAATTTCAAAGGTTTTTAAATGCTAATTCCTAACTATAACGTCCCTGTAACCTTTGTTTTTTTCAGTGAATTTCTATGGTTTTTTAAGTAGTAGTCGGGTTTGCAGAGTGGTGGAGAAAGGGGGCGGGACCTCTGATCAGCTCTCAGGAATCCCGCTGTGTAGGACTTACAGGTGGGCTTCTTAGCCCCAAGATCTCTCAGAAGGAAAGTGGACTTTATCCTCCAACCAATAGTGCACCAGGAGCCGCGTTTCCATAGTGGTGGAGAAAGGGGGTGTGGCCTCCGAAGACCTCTTAGCAATCCCGCTGTGTGGGACTTACTGGAGGTAACAGGAGGAGTAGTTGGCCCCCAAGGACGTCCTTGGGGGCCAACTACTCCTCCTGTTACCTCCAGTAAGTCCCACACAGGATGATTGCTGAGAGGTTGTCGGAGGCCGCGCCCCCTTTCTCCAGCACTCTGCAAATGCGCCGTCTGCACACTACTAGTTGGGGTATGAAGTCCCCTTGGTTCTTGAGGATCCTTGGGGGCCAACTACCCCTCTTGATACCTCCAGTAAGTCCCACACAGCGGGATTGCTGAGAGGTTTTTGTGGTCATGCCACAGGAGGTGCGTTTGCAGAGTGATGGAGAAAGGGGGCGGGGCCTGCAGCAAGTTGCTTGCTTTTTTTAAATTCTTATTTTTCTACTTTTTAGGAACGAGGGGGCCGCATGGGAGGAGCCTGAATGCCCCCGCTGTCCCTGCTGGCTCCCCGCGTGCTACGGGAGCCGGCATTGCTTTTGGATAGCGGGAGCTGCTAACATGCAGCTCCCTCTGTCTAAATCAATTATAAGTAAAAGTGCCTACAAGGGATTTCGTTTGAGAAATATAACTTTTGGTGTACTATACATCAAATGACTTAGTGGTTCAGTCCAATCAGATCCTGAGCCTTTGAAAAATCAATGCATACGTCAAAATTAAGAAAATCTAAACATTCAATGAATGTGAAAACAGAGAAACACGGGGATATCTTTTTGAAAAAATACAAACATTTTATATAAACCAAGTTGAAGAGGGTACAATCAAGAGAAATTAATCCAGCAAAACATCATGAAAGAGGGTATAAAAATTGTCCTGCAAATCATGAATATATACATCCATTCCAAAATAATTAAAGAAGTAACATGTCTGGGGATACAGGTAACAGTTACTTAAATACAATAAACATTTGGGAAATTGATGATGGAGTCGACGTTTCGGTCTTTCGTGGCATTTGTCCGTCAGACCATCTTCAGGACGTTGAATATTGCATATAACAAAGACCCTTTGTGAAGGTCCGGTAAATGAATTGGACCCAGGAAGATTATAACAATTTTCAAAGGAGTCAAATTAGCCCCGAGATTTCAATGTCGGAACGGTCTTTGGACTCAAGATAGCTCGTACACGGGCGTCAGACTTTGTCCCTTTCTATCTCGGCGTGGATAGCACTGCGCTAATCCTATGCTTAAAGACTTTGATAGAAAAGCAGATATTTGAGGTGAGCAAATTTAGAGTGTCGCTGGTGTTGAGAGTGCTCTTACTGGAGCTGCTTTCCACCTAAACTTGAGAACTACCCAGAGTTCTCTGCTTCTGTTTTTGCATAATTTATTCGTCACTCTATGCCTGAAAGGGTTTTGTTTTGACTTATACTGGGTGCTCCCTTGTGTCTGGACAAAGCTATACCTCTCTGAAGAGCTCTAACAAGAGCGAAACACGTGTCAGGGGTTGCTTTCATTCATTTCAGGTTGGCTTGGATGGTATTTTACCAATCCAGAGCTGTAATACTGTGCCTGGAGTGGTAAAAGGCTTTGGCCATTTTACAGCTCGGCAGGGATAGCACTGTGCTAATCCTATGCTTAAAGACTTTGCTGTAAAAATGGCAAAAGATTTTGGGGCATATTACTAAGGTCCGGCGATAATTATCGCTCAGCGTGCTTAGCGCGAGGATAATTATCGCCTGACTAACGCTGAATTTTATCACTGAGATAGCGTGCTATCAGCAACGCTCATCTCAACAGTGATAAAATTGCAAGCGCTAACTGCCAAATGTGCGATTATCGCTGGAAATCCAGCGATAATCACACAACTTTTGGCGATAGCTTGCTGATAGGGCAGGACAGACTCAGCCATGATATCCACCTTCCATTGGATATCATGGCTAAGTCATACTGAGAGCAGGCGTTAGAAAAGTAGCGCTAACCGCGGTTAGCGCTACTTTTCTAATCGCTCTGCATGTTCGCCTGCAGCTTGATAATAGGAGAAATGTCGGTTAGCGACATTTCTCCTGTTATCCTGGGAAGGATCGCCCACTTTGCATCTCATTAGAGATGCAGAGCGAGGCGTGGGGAAAACGGGTGCTAACATGCGTTAATGCATGTTAGCACCCGCCTTGGTAATAGGGCGGTAATATTATCTCCGCTTTTTTGGCTCTTAAAGCCAAAAAAGCGGAGATAATGGCCCTTGCTAATATGCCCCTTTGTCCCTTTCTATCTCGGCGTGGATAGAACTGCGCTAATCCTATGCTTAAAGACTTTGATAGAAAAGCAGACATTTGAGGTGAGCAAATATAGAGTGTCGCTGGTGTTGAGAGTGCTCTTACTGGAGCTGCTTTCCACCTAAACTTGAGAACTACCCAGAGTTCTCTGCTTCTGTTTTTGCATAATTTATTCGTCACTCTATGCCTGAAAGGGTTTTGGTTTGACTTATACTGGGTGCTCCCTTGTGTCTGGACAAAGCTATACCTCTCTGAAGAGCTCTAACAAGAGTGAAACACATGTCAGGGGTTGCTTTTATTCATTTCAGGTTGGCTTGGATGGTATTTTACCAATCCAGAGCTGTAATACTGTGCCTGGAGTGGTAAAAGGCATTGGCCATTTTACAGCTCGGCAGGGATAGCACTGTGCGAATCCTATGCTTAAAGACTTTGCTGTAAAAATGGCAAAAGACTTTGTCCCTTTCTATCTCGGCGTGGATAGCACTGCGCTAATCCTATGCTTAAAGACTTTGATAGAAAAGCAGACATTTAAGGTGAGCAAATTTAGAGTGTCGCTGGTGTTGAGAGTGCTCTTACTGGAGCTGCTTTCCACCTAAACTTGAGAACTACCCAGAGTTCTCTGCTTCTGTTTTTGCATAATTTATTCGTCACTCTATGCCTGAAAGGGTTTTGTTTTGACTTATACTAGGTGCTCCCTTGTGTCTGGACAAAGCTATACCTCTCTGAAGAGCTCTAATAAGAGCGAAACACGTGTCAGGGGTTGCTTTTATTCATTTCAGGTTAGCTTGGATGGTATTTTACCAATCCAGAGCTGTAATACTGTGCCTGGAGTGGTAAAAGGCTTTGGCCATTTTACAGCTCGGCAGGGATAGCACTGTGCTAATCCTATGCTTAAAGACTTTGCTGTAAAAATGGCAAAAGACTTTGTCCCTTTCTATCTCGGCGTGGATAGCACTGCGCTAATCCTATGCTTAAAGACTTTGATAGAAAAGCAGACATTTGAGGTGAGAAAATTTAGAGTGTCGCTGGTGTTGAGAGTGCTCTTACTGGAGCTGCTTTCCACCTAAACTTGAGAACTACCCAGAGTTCTCTGCTTCTGTTTTTGCATAATTTATTTGTCACTCTATGCCTGAAAGGGTTTTGTTTTGACTTATACTGGGTGCTCCATTGTGTCTGGACAAAGCTATACCTCTCTGAAGAGCTCTAACAAGAGCGAAACACGTGTCAGGGGTTGCTTTTATTCATTTCAGGTTGGCTTGGATGGTATTTTACCAATCCAGAGCTGTAATACTGTGCCTGGAGTGGTAAAATGCTTTGGCCATTTTACAGCTCGGCAGGGATAGCACTGTGCTAATCCTATGCTTAAAGACTTTGCTGTAAAAATGGCAAAAGACTTTGTCCCTTTCTATCTCGGCGTGGATAGTACTGCGCTAATCCTATGCTTAAAGACTTTGATAGAAAAGCAGACATTTGAGGTGAGCAAATTTAGAGTGTCGCTGGTGTTGAGAGTGCTCTTACTGGAGCTGCTTTCCACCTAAACTTGAGAACTACCCAGAGTTCTCTGCTTCTGTTTTTGCATAATTTATTCGTCACTCTATGCCTGAAAGGGTTTTGTTTTGACTTATACTGGGTGCTCCCTTGTGTCTGGACAAAGCTATACCTCTCTGAAGAGCTCTAACAAGAGCGAAACACGTGTCAGGGGTTGCTTTTATTCATTTCAGGTTGGCTTGGATGGTAATTTACCAATCCAGAGCTGTAATACTGTGCCTGGAGTGGTAAAAGGCTTTGGCCATTTTACAGCTCGGCAGGGATAGCACTGTGCTAATCCTATGCTTAAAGACTGCTGTAAAAATGGCAAAAGACTTTGTCCCTTTCTATCTCGGCGTGGATAGCACTGCGCTAATCCTATGCTTAAAGACTTTGAAAGAAAAGCAGACATTTGAGGTGAGCAAATTTAGAGTGTCGCTGGTGTTGAGAGTGCTCTTACTGGAGCTGCTTTCCACCTAAACTTGAGAACTACCCAGAGTTCTCTGCTTCTGTTTTTGTATATTTATATATATATATATATATATCGTTTATTTTAATAAATATTTTTGAATTGTGTTACGCTACCTATCTCCTTCACTCTCTCTCTCTCTCTCTCTCTCTCTCTCTCTATATATATATATATATATATATAAAATATCATGAAGATTCGTCAAACTGCGCGGAAGTTATTGGCAAAACAAAAATGCTTTTCCTATGGAAACAAGGTCCTAACTATAACTACCTACTGGCGTCCGCCAGTAGTATATATATATATATATATATATATATCGTTTATTTTAATAAATATTTTTGAATTGTGTCACACTACCTATCTCCTTCACTCTCTCTCTCTCTCTATATATATATTATATATATATATATATCCCAACACACGAGATGCTCCTTGGCCCGAAGTAGGTGGTGCGCACTGTCGGCGGAGCCAGCCGACGAATTCATAGCACACAAAGATTAGAATAATACGCATGCTCAGGAATTGCCGGTTGCAGAATTTAATTCATACAGGTTACGCGTTTCGACAGACTCGCTGTCTTGATCACACAGTGAGTAAACAGAAAAAGTTCCTATACATAGCCTCTTGTAAACATGGAAAACGGACTAGTAATTATACATACTGTGAAGTCACAGTTAGTCTGTGGCGGCCATATTGGAACGGTAAACAATTAATGATAGAGTCTCAAATGAATTGATGAGTACATGGCAGAAAATTGCAATGTTATATTGTGTCACATTTGAATAGTAGAAATGCAGTTGCACTGACACACAAGTTACAATATATGAATAAACAGATAACATTTGAATAAGCCCAAATCGTGAGTAGAACGCAATGTAGACTTGCCTTGCGTCTATTGCTGCACACTTTGTCTCAATGACGCGAAATGACAGGTAATGATCGAAAATGACACAGAGTTGAGGTTAGACATTTCCCAAGAAATGTAGCACGTGGGTCTCAGGCGCAGGGAAATACGCATCACCTAAGTGAGTACACTGAGGCAATATGGTTACCCATATGCAGGTCAGTGTGCTTGTAATTAAATAGACGCACACAAATGAAGAACACGTTAGTGTACTCCCAAATTCTCATGGAGGCCCCCAGTGGTAAATTGCCCAGAATACAGACACAAGAAAAATGCATGTCACCAAGGTGGTAAGGCCAGACCTTATGGCAATGCAGGTATTTGGCATAATGCCTAAGGATGCATGTGCCCACGAGTGTGGACGTCCATAAGGAGCGTTGCGTGAGCAATAGTCCCCAAGTGGAATGGTGCATGGTATGCTAGTGCTATGGGATGCTGGTGCGAATAGTGAAGGGAAAATACAATGTAGCATACACATACGTATGAGATTGAGATGTACCTCACCAAAGTGGTCCGTGGAAAACGGATACATGTCACCCAGTGGTAAAAAACTCGTACGAGAGGTGCTGGCATATAAGCGCAAGAGGTACACTACCAAAACATTTGGGCACAAATAGTACATATAACCAGGTTATCTGTTGAGACAGCTTGGACTCAGTCTAATTATTACATGTGGCCTAGACTGTACAGGAGACATATGGCAAAATATACATGGAACATAGATTAAATTTAAAGGTAGAAGCAAGTGTTGAGGTGAAAAAAGTCTTATCTCAGTGAAGAGTGCCCGGAAGTGGTGAAGAAAAGGGTAGGGAGCCCGTGCAAGTAGTTTCCGTCCCAAGGCGGAGGGTCCCTTCCTTTCTTCCTGTGAAAATATAAAAGAGAAGAGATTTAGGGTTAAAAACCATACTATTTAAACATCGAAATATGAATAGTATCATACATAATGCTGATCTAATAAGACACATCATGGAAAGATAACAACACACGTAATACACTCTAACCTTCATGTAAGTGTGTGTTTAGTTCCTCATCAAGATTGTGTCCCCCAGGATATTTGGTTTCAAGTTCTAGTATCCATTTAGACTCGCGTTGCGAAGCATAAGGACTCTATTGCCACCCCTGGGCCTGTGTGTACTTGTTCTATGATGAAGAAACTCAAGAGAGAGCTATTCGAGAGATGGTACTCTTGAAAGCGTCTGGCCACCGGGTAATGCATGTCCCTGTTGTTTATGGCACGCATATGCTCAAGTACCCTCTTTTTAGCCATTAAGGTGGTACTGCCTATGCATCTGAGCCCACAAGGGCAGTCAAGAGCATATACAACAAAAGGCGTGCTGCATGTCAGAAATTGTGTAATGGGTTTTCTCTTCATTCTCCCCGGTACAGAAAATTCTTTGGTCATGGAACTGTTGCGGCATGCCTTGCAATATCTGCAAGGGAAGAAGCCTTTGAGATTGTGGTCTCCTAGGTGTTGAGTTTGAGTGATGTCGTTGTGAACCAAGATGTCCCTCAAACTACAGCCTTTTTGTAAGTAATTCTGGGACGAGTATGAATGGAATTTCCAATGACCTGGTCACTGGTCAATATCGCCCAGTTTTGTGTGAGGATCTTATGTATTTGTTACGAGTTCCTGTTGTATGTCATAATCACCCTGGTGTCTTGTAGTTCAGAGATGTTAGTGTCACACGTATCTTGGTCATGTGCTTTAAGGGTCTGGGGTCTGCTGACCTTACTTACTTTGTCCAGGGCACATTTTAACACCCATCTAGGATAGCCTCTGTTTTGAAATCAGATGATCATGTTGTTCTGTTCAGTGGTAAATGCTTCCTCAGTGCTACAGTTCCTCCTTGCTCTCTTACTTAGATTATCAGGGTGACTGCTGAGAGCATGGAGGAGGGTGTTGCCTGCGGTGGTTTTGCGGAAAAGACTGGTTTCCAAGGTGCCCTGGGTGGCTGTGACTAGTATATCCAGGAACTCGATCTGTCTGTTACTCATGTTGGATGTGAGTTTGATGTTATAGATGTTGTTGTTTAGTTTATTGATGAATTTAGTGGCCTCTTCTTCAGCGCCCTACCAGATTAGAAAAAGATCATCAATGTAGCGTAGCCACAATCTCACCTTGGAGAAGTCTGACTCCAAGGTGATGTCCTCCTGATTTCTTCTTCCCAGAGACCTAGAAACAAATTGGCAAGCTAGGGTCAAAACAAGTACCCATTGCAGTGCCAAGTGTCTGTTTGTAAATGGTCCCGTTAAACATGAAAAAATTGTTCTTCAGGCATTGGCTCATCATGTCTAGTAACATGTTGGTATGGTCTAGATACCCTATAGGTTTGTTTTTTAGATAATGAAAACATGCCTTAATGCCTTGTGCATGGTTTATTATGGTGTAAAGAGAGTTGACGTTGAGGGTAACCATCAGAAAACCCTCCTCCCAAACTACACCATCAAGTTTGAAAAGAAAGTCTTTAGTGTCCCTAACATGAGAGGGAAGAGAGGTAACATAGTCCCGGAGAAAGTGGTCAACATATTTAGATACATTCTCAAGTGCACTGCCAATAGATGATACATATCTCTATGAGGATTTACCTAACATCACGGAAACAAGAACCGCAACCCACGACACTACGGAACCATCATCTGTAGAAGCCAGTGACTCGGACACCAACATCTCCATAACCACTGCCAGCTCTACATCTGAAAGAGTAGTCCCTTCAAAACCGGCTACTTTTTTAGACGCATACCGGCTCCTGAGAAGGGGTCGCAAACACCGAGAACAACGCCTGCACCAACGAACCAAGGACGAGGAAGAGGACAACGGTGCAGAGGAAGAGGAAGGGAGGAGTAAACAAAGGAGAAAACGAAGGAAACAAAAACGACAAAACAAAGGAGCACATGGGAAACAAGGCTGGAAGCTCCAGGGCAAGCAATAATGGATAATGACACGGTGAATAGAACCATTATCAATCTCTCTGAATGCCCGCTTTCCTTTCTTGAAAAGAAAACCTTATCTTTAGGTTTGACCTTTTTTCCCACTGAGTTATTTAATTATTCTGATAATCGTATTGACATATACAAGTTTATCAGAAAACTTAAATTAAAGAAATGGCATTCGTTGAAAAACCCACAGGGAACACTGATCCCGCTGTGCGACCAACCACAGGCATATACTCCAACCTCACCATTGGAGATGTTGACACTCTCCTTCTCATGCATGATTTACAAAGAACATCGGAATCCTGTGTAGGGTCCCCTGTGGACACCAATGACTTTGACATCCCCACTGATTTGGCTGCCTCCACCAGATTTAAAACTCGCTCTATCTTTTCCCGGCCCTACCACATGACAACATCGATACCTTTCACGAAGTAGTTACTAAAGACCTTCTTAAGCTTAAACATCGCAATTGGAAGAATATGCCATCCAACCATAATCTTACTACTCAACAGAAAGATATCATAAAATCCCTAGCTGAAGACAGTAACATTGTTATTCGACCTGCTGATAAAGGCGGCAATATTGTACTAATGAGCAAAGAGATGTACATTAATGAAGCCCTCAGACAATTGGACGACTCTAGATTTTATCTTAAAA
This sequence comes from Calotriton arnoldi, assembly GCA_963921515.1. Classification (NCBI taxonomy): domain Eukaryota; kingdom Metazoa; phylum Chordata; class Amphibia; order Caudata; family Salamandridae; genus Calotriton; species Calotriton arnoldi. Next base: position 1,574,286 of record CAWUFW010002956.1, on the reverse strand, counting down.
TCAACAGTGACACTTACAACCAAAGTATTTTTGAAATATGGAACAAACTAACAGAGTGGGAACACAATGGTATTATCCCCTGGGAAGAATATTGCTTCCTCAAGAGAGACTATCCGAAGCTCCCCATTTTGTACCTTTTGCCCAAAATCCACAAGGACCCGGTTATGCCACCCAGTAGACCGATTGTATCATCTATTGGCAGTGCACTTGAGAATGTATCTAAATATGTTGACCACTTTCTCCGGGACTATGTTACCTCTCTTCCCTCTCATGTTAGGGACACTAAAGACTTTCTTTCCAAACTTGAGGGTGTAGTCTGGGAGGAGGGTTTTCTGATGGTTACCCTCAACGTCATCTCTCTTTACACCACAATAGACCATGCACAAGGCATTAAGGCATGTTTTCATTATCTAAAAAACAAACCTATAGGGTATCTAGACCATACCAACATGTTACTAGACATGATGAGCCAATGCCTGAAGAACAATATCTTCATGTTTAACGGGACCATTTACAAACAGACACTTGGCACTGCAATGGGTACTTGTTTTGCCCCTAGCTTTGCCAATTTGTTTCTAGGTCTCTGGGAAGAAGAAATCAGGGAGGACATCATCTTGGAGTCAGACTTCTCCGGCATTTCGAAGCAAGATGGCGACCGAGTAAGATCGGACGAAGGTGGTGGCCCCCGAGGCGACGGCTGGATACAGTTCGGGAATGAAGCAGGAGCTTTAAAAAAAAAGAGACACCAGTATGAAATACTTTCAGGAATACCCCCAGACAGAAAGCAGCGGGGGAAGGGGCAGGGTCGAGCCTCCTGACGCCTTACCAGGATGGAAGCGCTGGGTCCTGGAGCTGGCGGAGATCGCGGAGCAGCTGATCGTAGGCTGTAAGGGATTTGAGCAGGCGCTCTCCCACTCCTTCAGGGGTGCTCCGGATATCGGAAACAATACTGGCTCCAGTGAGATGGGTCCCAAGTCTGGATCAAGAGGAAGAGGTGCAGCACAGCAGGTCGGGGCACGGGACTCTCCGCAGGGAAATTCAGAGGAGGCAGGATCAGCCCCCGTCCCCGCTCCTGCCACAGCGCCTGGACGGAAGCAGAAGACCCGGATGGAAACCCTTCCGGATGGGAAGGGGAGGGGCGTACAGCCCCAGCCGCCTCGCACCACGGTATCTGTCATTGAAATGCTCAGGAGCAGCTCGGCAGCTCAGGCGAGTGAGAAAATACACGATCAGGCAGTAATCCCGACGGAGGAGAGAGGACAGAGCAGGAGACTGTTGGGTAAGCCACCCATGGGCACCGATGGGCCGGGGGATCAGAGGAAGGCTGGGGAAACCAGTGAAATGGGCGAGACTGTCTTCTCACAAAACGAGGAGCAAAATGAGAGTGATGTAGAGCAGGCACCTCAGTGGGGAGCCTCATATCACTGGGATTGTGGTAACAGCACTGACAGCCCACATTGTAGAGACCCTGAATGATATCCCAGGGGAGGTGGAAGTAACAATTGGTGACCAATACACGGGGGTCATAGAACAACAGTTGGTGGGAAAAGATAAGGAAAAGGATAAGCCCTTGAATCAAAGCTTAATACAGAAAGCTGTGGAAAAGGCTCCCAATCTTATGACTGTGCCAGAGCTAAGGGTGCAGTCAAAAAACCGTGTAGAATCTCTGAGGAGGTTTAGGACGCCCAGGGCTGGTAGAGAGAAGGATATTGACTCTGAAACAAATGACTTTTTTCACTCTCAGACGCTACGTGGTCGGGCTTAGGTACAGATACTGAATCTAACCTAGAATCCAGTGGGGAGGACAGTGCACCAGGTACCGGTATTAGCGGCCTGGGGACTATTACTAATATCCGGAAATCGCACTCCAGAGTGGGGAGAGCTGAAACCGCAAGACAAAGAGACCTGAGGTGGGACTACTCGCTTGGAGATCACTTGGTGGGGGACAGCAATCAACCCATTGGAGTCGGTTCTATCGCAGCATCTCCCACATTGGAATCCATCTTGCAGTGTGTACTCTAACTGCCCCTGAAGCTCCACCTGTGCTTGTACTATAGCTAACGTATGTTCTTCCTCATATTTGCTTAGCTCCTTCATAAGTGTGTCTACTACCTCTCTCTGCTTTTTTCTATTAAACCCCACAAAGCTAATTATCTCCCCCTAAGACCTGCCTTGAATGCGTCCCAGACATTCTCCCTAGATGTGCTAAATCTATTCATATCGTAGAACTGCCGAGTCCACCCCTTATATGCTCAATGAATCCTTCAGTTACTAGTAGTTTCCTGTCAAAAGTCCATTTTGTGTGTGTTCTCGTAAACCCTGGAACCATGACATCTAAAACCAGTGGGGAGTGATCCGACAGAATTTTAGGCAATTTCTTAATGTACGCGCCTTCAATAAGAGTGGAAGAGACAAAGAAGTAGTCTAACCTAACATACTTTCTGTGAGGGCAAGAAAAATATGTAACCCCTGGATCGTCCGGATTCCTATAAGACCAGACATCAATAAGCCTGTGGCTATCCACTAATGCTTTTAAGGCTCTATAAACCCGTGGTTTCCTACCCTGATAACCTCCCCTGGGCGAAGAGCCTACATCCAGATGGATGTTAAAATCACCACATATAACAAGGGGAGATGGCCATGAAGCGAGTTCTAATTCCAATTCTGAGAATATTTCCCCCTCATCTAGGTTTGACCCATAAATTGTACAAAGTGTAAAACCGCTTGGGATTAAGGCTATTGCCCATCTCCCCCATTAATCCGAATACATACGATTTGAAAGTGGAAGCCGATTGGAAATGTGAATAGCCACCCCTCTAGTATTGGTGGACTGAGATGAGCTGATAGCCTGTGTATACCCTGGTATTATATTAAGTCCTCTCCTCTGCCAGGGAATATGAGTTTCCTGTTGGCATATGATATCCAACTCTAATGCTCGCAGCAGCTCTCCGGCCCTGCCTCTTTTATCCTTGTCGTTCAGCCCACCAACATTTATGCTACAAATCTTTAACCTTCCCATTCCTTTTTTGGTCTTGTTTCCTAGGTGTCCTCCTAAATCTTTCCTTTAAATCAGCTCTTCTGCGCATTTTTCCTTGTGATATCCTGCTGTCCTGAAAAAATTTATTTTTATCCCCCTCCTCTCCCCCGCCCACCATCCCCACCGCCCTGACCCACTCCCCCCCTGCCCTCCCCCCCCACCCTGCCCTGTGCTATGAAGCGACAGACCTACCAGGTCTGTGGGTGATGGTGTATGGTGGTGACCTCCCCGCGGCGACGAATAAGCAAATTGTGATACTGAGAATACCCCCTATACTTCACACTTCCTCTCCTCCCCCCTCCTCCTCCCCCTCACCTCCCCACCGTTTGAACAATTTATACAATACAAAAGAAAAAACTTGCAGAAATAGAGAGCATATCAGGATCATAGTAATATTAGCCTGGCCATCATATTGCAATTCACTTCAGTCCTGTGCACTCCTGGTGGTGAGAAAGAGAAATAAAGAAAAGAATAAGAAGAACAAAAACATCAGAGGGAAAAGAGAGAAGAGAGAAGAGACAAGAAAGGTAGAACAGAAGGGGCAAAGAGAAGGAAATCGAACAGAGGTCATTTTCCCCCCGCGATCAAGTACTCCTTGGCCTTTATCTCCGACGTGAAGAATCTGGTCTGATCCTTCCAGACTACCTTCAATCTTGCTGGATTCAAGAGGAACGCCTGTGCACCCTTATCCTGGAACTGGGTGATCATTTGGCGCAATCGCCATCGACGTTCCACTGTGATGTGACAAAAATCCGGCCTTGTAAAAAAAGAGAATCCATCAGTGGAACGTTGAGCATCTGGTCTGGCCTTCTCGAACACATTCTGTCTAAGTAAATAATTGCCAAAATAAACCAAGAATGCCCGTGGTTTGGTGACTGGCCGTACTGGCTGCCTTATATTGAAAGGTACACGATGTGCTCTTTGAATCTCTTGAGGCCAATTCCACCCCTCCAATTCAGGAAAGGATTTCTGCAATAGCTGCACCATGAATAAGCGTGCGTCTGACCCTTCTTTGCCTTCTGGAATGCCAAGGAAGCGCAAATTGTTCCTTCTCTGACGATTTTCACTCTCCTCTAGCTTCCATTGAATATCGATAAGTTGCGCCTCGTGTGCCTCTACTTGCCCTTTGAGCCTGCTATGTCCATCTCCAGTGAAGTGGTTCGTGATTCTATATCAGACATTCGGTCGCTGATGTCATTACAAGTCCGAGCGATTTTCCTGACCGCTCCTTGCAGTTTCCGAGCAGCATTCTGCGATCTTTTGCTTTCTGCTCTGGCCTCTTCTCGGTGTGCGATTACACACTGCAAGATGGATTCCAATGTGGGAGATGCTGCGATAGAACCGACTCCAATGGGTTGATTGCTGTCCCCCACCAAGTGATCTCCAAGCGAGTAGTCCCACCTCAGGTCTCTTTGTCTTGCGGTTTCAGCTCTCCCCACTCTGGAGTGCGATTTCCGGATATTAGTAATAGTCCCCAGGCCGCTAATACCGGTACCTGGTGCACTGTCCTCCCCACTGGATTCTAGGTTAGATTCAGTATCTGTACCTAAGCCCGACCACGTAGCGTCTGAGAGTGAAAAAAAGTCATTTGTTTCAGAGTCAATATCCTTCTCTCTACCAGCCCTGGGCGTCCTAAACCTCCTCAGAGATTCTACACGGTTTTTTGACTGCACCCTTAGCTCTGGCACAGTCATAAGATTGGGAGCCTTTTCCACAGCTTTCTGTATTAAGCTTTGATTCAAGGGCTTATCCTTTTCCTTATCTTTTCCCACCAACTGTTGTTCTATGACCCCCGTGTATTGGTCACCAATTGTTACTTCCACCTCCCCTGGGATATCATTCAGGGTCTCTACAATGTGGGCTGTCAGTGCTGTTACCACAATCCCAGTGATATGAGGCTCCCCCCACTGAGGTGCCTGCTCTACATCACTCTCATTTTGCTCCTCGTTTTGTGAGAAGACAGTCTCGCCCATTTCACTGGTTTCCCCAGCCTTCCTCTGATCCCCCGGCCCATCGGTGCCCATGGGTGGCTTACCCAACAGTCTCCTGCTCTGTCCTCTCTCCTCCGTCGGGATTACTGCCTGATCGTGTATTTTCTCACTCGCCTGAGCTGCCGAGCTGCTCCTGAGCATTTCAATGACAGATACCGTGGTGCGAGGCGGCTGGGGCTGTACGCCCCTCCCCTTCCCATCCGGAAGGGTTTCCATCCGGGTCTTCTGCTTCCGTCCAGGCGCTGTGGCAGGAGCGGGGACGGGGGCTGATCCTGCCTCCTCTGAATTTCCCTGCGGAGAGTCCCGTGCCCCGACCTGCTGTGCTGCACCTCTTCCTCTTGATCCAGACTTGGGACCCATCTCACTGGAGCCAGTATTGTTTCCGATATCCGGAGCACCCCTGAAGGAGTGGGAGAGCGCCTGCTCAAATCCCTTACAGCCTACGATCAGCTGCTCCGCGATCTCCGCCAGCTCCAGGACCCAGCGCTTCCATCCTGGTAAGGCGTCAGGAGGCTCGACCCTGCCCCTTCCCCCGCTGCTTTCTGTCTGGGGGTATTCCTGAAAGTATTTCATACTGGTGTCTCTTTTTTAAAGCTCCTGCTTCATTCCCGAACTGTATCCAGCCGTCGCCTCGGGGCCACCACCTTCGTCCGATCTTACTCGGTCGCCATCTTGCTTCGAAATGCCGGAGAAGTCTGACTCCAAGATGATGTCCTCCCTGATTTCTTCTTCCCAGAGACCTAGAAACAAATTGGCAAAGCTAGGGCAAAACAAGTACCCATTGCAGTGCCAAGTGTCTGTTTGTAAATGGTCCCGTTAAACATGAAGATATTGTTCTTCAGGCATTGGCTCATCATGTCTAGTAACATGTTGGTATGGTCTAGATACCCTATAGGTTTGTTTTTTAGATAATGAAAACATGCCTTAATGCCTTGTGCATGGTCTATTGTGGTGTAAAGAGAGATGACGTTGAGGGTAACCATCAGAAAACCCTCCTCCCAGACTACACCCTCAAGTTTGGAAAGAAAGTCTTTAGTGTCCCTAACATGAGAGGGAAGAGAGGTAACATAGTCCCGGAGAAAGTGGTCAACATATTTAGATACATTCTCAAGTGCACTGCCAATAGATGATACAATCGGTCTACTGGGTGGCATAACCGGGTCCTTGTGGATTTTGGGCAAAAGGTACAAAATGGGGAGCTTCGGATAGTCTCTCTTGAGGAAGCAATATTCTTCCCAGGGGATAATACCATTGTGTTCCCACTCTGTTAGTTTGTTCCATATTTCAAAAATACTTTGGTTGTAAGTGTCACTGTTGATTTTAAGATAAAATCTAGAGTCGTCCAATTGTCTGAGGGCTTCATTAATGTACATCTCTTTGCTCATTAGTACAATATTGCCGCCTTTATCAGCAGGTCGAATAACAATGTTACTGTCTTCAGCTAGGGATTTTATGATATCTTTCTGTTGAGTAGTAAGATTATGGTTGGATGGCATATTCTTCCAATTGCGATGTTTAAGCTTAAGAAGGTCTTTAGTAACTACTTCGTGAAAGGTATCGATGTTGTCATGTGGTAGGGCCGGGAAAAAGATAGAGCGAGTTTTAAATCTGGTGGAGGCAGCCAAATCAGTGGGGATGTCAAAGTCATTGGTGTCCACAGGGGACCCTACACAGGATTCCGATGTTCTTTGTAAATCATGCATGAGAAGGAGAGTGTCAACATCTCCAATGGTGAGGTTGGAGTATATGCCTGTGGTTGGTCGCACAGCGGGATCAGTGTTCCCTGTGGGTTTTTTCAACGAATGCCATTTCTTTAATTTAAGTTTTCTGATAAACTTGTATATGTCAATACGATTATCAGAATAATTAAATAACTCAGTGGGAAAAAAGGTCAAACCTAAAGATAAGGTTTTCTTTTCAAGAAAGGAAAGCGGGCATTCAGAGAGATTGATAATGGTTCTATTCACCGTGTCATTATCCATTATTGCTTGCCCTGGAGCTTCCAGCCTTGTTTCCCATGTGCTCCTTTGTTTTGTCGTTTTTGTTTCCTTCGTTTTCTCCTTTGTTTACTCCTCCCCTTCCTCTTCCTCTGCACCGTTGTCCTCTTCCTCGTCCTTGGTTCGTTGGTGCAGGCGTTGTTCTCGGTGTTTGCGACCCTTCTCAGGAGCCGGTATGCGTCTAAAAAGTAGCCGGTTTTGAAGGGACTACTCTTTCAGATGTAGAGCTGGCAGTGGTTATGGAGATGTTGGTGTCCGAGTCACTGGCTTCTACAGATGATGGTTCCGTAGTGTCGTGGGTTGCGGTTCTTGTTTCCGTGATGTTAGGTAAATCCTCATAGAGATATGTATCATCTATTGGCAGTGCACTTGAGAATGTATCTAAATATGTTGACCACTTTCTCCGGGACTATGTTACCTCTCTTCCCTCTCATGTTAGGGACACTAAAGACTTTCTTTTCAAACTTGATGGTGTAGTTTGGGAGGAGGGTTTTCTGATGGTTACCCTCAACGTCAACTCTCTTTACACCATAATAAACCATGCACAAGGCATTAAGGCATGTTTTCATTATCTAAAAAACAAACCTATAGGGTATCTAGACCATACCAACATGTTACTAGACATGATGAGCCAATGCCTGAAGAACAATTTTTTCATGTTTAACGGGACCATTTACAAACAGACACTTGGCACTGCAATGGGTACTTGTTTTGACCCTAGCTTGCCAATTTGTTTCTAGGTCTCTGGGAAGAAGAAATCAGGAGGACATCACCTTGGAGTCAGACTTCTCCAAGGTGAGATTGTGGCTACGCTACATTGATGATCTTTTTCTAATCTGGTAGGGCGCTGAAGAAGAGGCCACTAAATTCATCAATAAACTAAACAACAACATCTATAACATCAAACTCACATCCAACATGAGTAACAGACAGATCGAGTTCCTGGATATACTAGTCACAGCCACCCAGGGCACCTTGGAAACCAGTCTTTTCCGCAAAACCACCGCAGGCAACACCCTCCTCCATGCTCTCAGCAGTCACCCTGATAATCTAAGTAAGAGAGCAAGGAGGAACTGTAGCACTGAGGAAGCATTTACCACTGAACAGAACAACATGATCATCTGATTTCAAAACAGAGGCTATCCTAGATGGGTGTTAAAATGTGCCCTGGACAAAGTAAGTAAGGTCAGCAGACCCCAGACCCTTAAAGCACATGACCAAGATACGTGTGACACTAACATCTCTGAACTACAAGACACCAGGGTGATTATGACATACAACAGGAACTCGCAACAAATACATAAGATCCTCACACAAAACTGGGCGATATTGACCAGTGACCAGGTCATTGGAAATTCCATTCATACTCGTCCCAGAATTACTTACAAAAAAGGCTGTAGTTTGAGGGACATCTTGGTTCACAACGACATCACTCAAACTCAACACCTAGGAGACCACAATCTCAAAGGCTTCTTCCCTTGCAGATATTGCAAGGCATGCCGCAACAGTTCCATGACCAAAGAATTTTCTGTACCGGGGAGAATGAAGAGAAAACCCATTACACAATTTCTGACATGCAGCACGCCTTTTGTTGTATATGCTCTTGACTGCCCTTGTGGGCTCAGATGCATAGGCAGTACCACCTTAATGGCTAAAAAGAGGGTACTTGAGCATATGCGTGCCATAAACAACAGGGACATGCATTACCCGGTGGCCAGACGCTTTCAAGAGTACCATCTCTCGAATAGCTCTCTCTTGAGTTTCTTCATCATAGAACAAGTACACACAGGCCCAGGGGTGGCAATAGAGTCCTTATGCTTCGCAAACGCGAGTCTAAATGGATACTAGAACTTGAAACCAAATATCCTGGGGGACACAATCTTGATGAGGAACTAAACACACACTTACATGAAGGTTAGAGTGTATTACCTGTGTTGTTATCTTTCCATGATGTGTCTTATTAGATCAGCATTATGTATGATACTATTCAAATTTCGATGTTTAAATAGTATAGTTTTTAACTCTAAATCTCTTCTCTTTTATATTTTCACAGGAGGAAAGGAAGGGACCCTCCGCCTTGGGACGGACACTACTTGCACGGGCTCCCTACCCTTTTCTTCCCCGCTTCCGGGCACTCTTCACTGAGATAAGACATCACTTGCTTCTACCTTTAAATTCAATCTATGTTCCATGTATACTTTGCCTTATGTCTCCTGTACAGTCTAGGCCACATGTAATAATTAGACTGAGTCCAAGCTGTCTCAACAGATAACCTGGTTATATGTACTATTTGTGCCCAAATGTTTTGGTAGTGTACCTCTTTGCGCTTATATGCCAGCACCTTTCGTATGAGTTTTTTTACCACTCGGTGACATGTATCCGGTTTTCACGGACCACTTTGGTGAGGTACATCTCAATCTCATACGTATGTGTATGCTACATTGTATTTTCCCTTCACTATTCGCACCAGCATCCCATAGCACCAGTATACCATGCACCATTCCACTTGGGGACTATTGCTCACGCAACGCTCCTTACGGACTTCCACACTTGTGGGCACATGCATCCTTAGGCATTATGTCAAACACATGCATTGCCATAAGGTCTGGTCTTACCACCTTGGTCACATGTATTTTTCTCGTGCCAGTATTCTGGGTGATTTACCACTGGGGGCCTCCATGAGAATTAGGGAGTACACTAACGTGTTCTTCATTTGTGTGCGTGTATTTACTTACCAGCACACTGACCTGCATATGCGTAACCATATTGCCTCAGTGTACTCACTTAGGTGACGCATATTTCCCGGCGCCTGAGACCCACGCGCTACATTTCTTGGGAAATGTCTAACCTCAACTCTGTGTCATTTTCGATCATTACCCGTCATTTCCCGTCATTGAGACAAAGTGTGCAGCAATAGACGCATGGCAAGTCTACATTGCGTTCTACTCACCATTTGGGCTTATTCGAATGTTATCTGTTTATTCGTATATTGTAACTTGTGTGTCAGTGCATCTGCATTTCTACTATTCGAATGTGACACAATATAATATTGCGATTTTCTGCCATGTACTCATCAATTCATTTGAGACTCTATCATTAATTGTTTACCGTTCCAATATGGCCGCCACAGACTAACTGTGACTTCACAGTATGTATAATTACTAGTCCGTTTTCCATGTTTACAAGAGGCTATGTATAGGAACTTTTTCTGTTTACTCACTGTGTGATCAAGACAGCGAGTCTGTCGAAACGCTTAACCTGTATGCATTTAATTCTGCTACCGGCAATTTCTGAGCGTGCGTATTATTCTAATCTTTGTGTGCTATATATATATATATACTTATATAAATATAAACACATATATATATATTTTTTATTAAATATTAGTGGAATGTAAATGATATATTAACATATTTAGCTTTACTACTTTAAACTCTATATTGAAAAATCAATATTTTTGTCTATTTTTGTACGATATTAGTGTCAACGATATTTTTTTTACACAATATTTTTGACAACGATATTGTTTACCACAATATTGTGTCATTGATCCAACCAATGGTGAGCAATGGGCGAGCTGTAAGCCTCTGTAACTTCTTGGATAGCCCACATTAGGTCCTTTGCAACCAAACGATTTGTGCAGTCCGATAGTCTCAACCTAACAAAAGAGGCATGGCAAGACAATCATTTGCTCCAGCCTCTGGATTTAAATTTAGAAAAGGACTGCTTCTGCACCCCAAACTCTGCTACTAGCCAGGAAATAGCCCAAGTGGGGATGAAGGCTAATGCCCACTTGAGACTGCAGCACTTGGAGTCCAATGGAGAGTCTTTCAAACTCAAGACTTATAAGGGTTTCTGTAAAAAGCACCAGGTCAGCAGTTTGAGGGGCCCCTCAGGATCAGGCCCCACTACTATTGCCAAAAGATAAAATGCAGGCCAATGTCAGGACAAAGATTAAAATAGCAGGGTGGAGCAGGTGCAATGGTTTGTCTTAGACTTTTGTGCGTACATTGTTTCTTAATTCCCTAAGGTACTTCTCACTGGTTACCCCAAATCTCGGACCTCGTTTTAACATGTTCACTGCTTCAGGTCAAGAACAAGAATGGCATTGCAGGTAATCGCCCCATAATCACATCTTCCAGCACTCTTCCTCTGTTTGGAGCATTATACATCTTAACTCAAAAGCTTTAGCCCCTTTTTGTCTTCATCAACAACATTACTGGGTACCACTTATTTTAGAAAAGGCGGTTTTGGCTTCCCAACGTATGCATACAGAAAACCTGGTAACTGTGCCTGTAGTGAGGGATAGTCCTTCACAGCGGCTGAAAAGTGTAGGGAAGGCAAACCAAGGTGTCACGTGCAAAACACAGTGATTCAAGAAATGGTTCGGTACACGACAGTGGCCATGGAAGTAATGTGATTTTGCAAATTTCTTTAATTTGGCAAATAGGTTGTTGAAAAGCGCCATTTTCGTAAACATGGTGCTGATTTGCACCATGTTTTAAAATTTTTTGAAGAAACGTATACTCCTTTCAATAAATGTCTAATGCTTCTATTAGTTACCGGTAATTGCATTACTCCCTGTCCTACTCTCGCTCATCTCCATTATGCAATGAAGCCCCTGTGCCTCGTAGACACACCCCCTAACACTATAAAAAGTTACCGCCCCCTGCACACCTCCTGTACGTAACAAGCCTCCGTAGACACAGTTGGCTTGACAACTGGGAGGGATGGAGGGCCGTAATGGAGATGAGCAAGAGTAGGACACGGAGTAATGCAATTACCGGTAAGTAATAGAAGCATTACCTCCTCGTCCGTCTTGCTCATCTCCATTATGCAAAAAAACATACCAAGCCAAAAAAGACCAGGACAACAGTACAATCTCATGCCAAGAAATACCCCTAACATTGCACAGAAATGGTCAACAAAAGAGCAAAGACAGCCCGGTCCCAACACAGTGGACAGAGCTGGGAAGCCAAACACCAGACCCCCAAACACATGCAAGAAAGGAAAAAGACAAGGCAACAAGTCGTGCCCCCCCAGCCGGCGAGCAGACGTTTCCCCCGGAAAGAACCAGGAGACCGACTAACAGACCCCCTCACAAGGGGACCGGAAAGCCTTAAAGGTCCACCTTGGAGGGAATCCAGCACCCAGGGCAGAGAAAGCGGAACCACATGTGGCTGAACACACCAAGCCTGATACAACTCCCAAAGTCGAGCATAAGAAGACCTGGCAGAAACCTGCCCGACGCCAGCACAGAAGAGAAGACAGAAGCCAAGAGACCCTGCACATGAAGCCACCCTGCACAATAGCCCAGACATCAAAAAGGGACTCACCAGAGAGGGCATCAGGAAACTCGGAAACCTCAGGAGAGACAGAACCAAGGGAAGCCGTCACTCCAGACCAGACATCGGTACCTGCAACAGCGGAAACCAGACAGAGTGGGACCATGCCGGAGCCCCCATCTGAACCAGACCACCGGAGCAAAGGAAAGGAGGCAGGCGAACAACAGACCAACGGGCATGGCAGGGCATCCAACCCGGAAACCAACAAACTGTGGCAAACACCCAGGGAAAAAGGCAACCACATCCAAACGGAGACCGCCTGGCCAGGAGCTGAACCAAGCTCCAGCAGACGTGAGTGAACCCACAGCATCCAAGAGGCCTGGCCATGTCACCCAACACCCAGAACCACCCGGAGCAGGGCCCCCAACAAAGACGTGATCTGGAACGAAACCCACAATGTCCAGTCACACATAAATCATGAGAAGACAGAACAAGCATTTGCAATGCAATAGGTCTTGCATTAACGAGAGTTTAAGCTATTTGCAATGCAATACCTAAAACTCTCTCAAATGTGAGTCCTATTGCATTGCAAATATTTGTTTTACAAGCGCCCATGCTTTCACATTTATGGAGGCCGCGCCCCTTTCTTTAGACAAGCCGCGTCTAAAGAAAGGTGCGTGTCCTACATTAAAGTGAAACCGCGGCATGGGGCTTTGACTAAAAAGCATCTGTTTTGTCAAGTTGACAAGCAGATGTTTTTTTGGTAAAGCGCCCATGCCGCGCTTCACTTTACTGTCAGCCGCGTACCTTTCTTTAGATGCGGTTTGTGTAAAGAAAGGGGCGCGGCCTCCATAATGTGAAAGCGCCGCATGGGCGCTAGTTAACAAAATAAATAAATAAGTGCGGCCGCTAAATGCATACTGCGCTGCTAAAATAAATAAATAAAAAACGTGGCCGCTATAGTTAACGCGGACCGCCATTAGTAAAAATTTAAATAAAAGCGCGCTGCTGCTGCAAGGTAGTGGGTGGAATAGGGGAACAGTATTAAATAAAATAGTGCTCACTGAACTTTAAAGCAGACCATGTAACAATACCAGTAAAAGGTCCAGTCGTTATAGGAGGTAACAAATGCAGACAAGGCGGTACCAAGGAGGGACTAACAAGCCTAATAACCACTTGGAAGCCAGAGTTTACAAAGGCCAATGACACAATCCCCAAAAAATATAGGCAGAGAGTTGTGCAGGGCTTCAAAGCCATACTCCAAAACTGCATGCCTCGCAGTAGCGCAGCGCATGTGCAGCCTCGACCTAAAAAGGGCTAAAGGCAGGGAGTCAGAGAAGTGAGAAAATAGAAAGTTCTGTTTTCTCTCCCCTATATCGGGACATGGGTGAGCTTTGCAAAGCCGAATGAACTGAAGCGACGCACGGCCATAGTGATGGTGTGGCAAGAAGGCCCGAGAGCAGTGGACTGAACACAGCAGTCGGGTCGGACACTGCGAGCAGGTAGATCCAATAAGCAATATTAGAGGCCATCTTGCAAAGGTCAGAATAGCAGGATGCTGCTGGCAGTGCTCTCAACTTATCCATGGTGATGCATGAGCAGCTCATCCAGTTCAAGGGTTTGCTTTGCATTCTGGTACTTGCGGTTTAACTTATCCAATTATAAAATAAGGATTAAAGTCCCAGAAAGCAGAGCAAAAAAAGGCCCTTAACTGGATGAGTCACTTATGCATGAACCTCGGAAACCTGCAAACTGTTTTTATGATAACTCAAATATTTCTATCTCGTGTGTGACATGTATGGGAGCTTCAACCAGTTCTGGCTTTTGAAATAACAGCATTTGTCATGCAGAGATTTTTAAACCCAGGGTTACAATTTTGTAAGCAAATTACACTCCAAGAATTCAATTGTTTATTAATCCAAACATTAGGACTGCAGACAGGCCAACATTTAGGCAGAGATAAGAGGAGGATAATAAGCGGGCGGTGAGGCGCAGCCAGACCGATGAAGGGCCTGCAACACACTTCCTACCGGGGGCGAAACAGAGAGCAGACAGCAGCTGAGCCTGGGAAGATGCTTTGCGCCGATTGGTCAGCTTAGTTTGAAGTGACCAATCAGCGGTGGGCCCGGGTGCACCACAGAGTTATAAGGGTGTGGGGGCCCCCTAACAGAACATGTGCCTTTGCCAATGGATGTGCTGTCGCTGTTCATTGATCGTTGTCGCTGTAGCGAAGGGTCGCCAAGTCATGGTTTTAAAGGGACTGCAACTTGGAGTGCTGGCAGCGGCGTGAAGAGAGCTCGCTGCCCGATTGTGTTTTGGCTGATCAGATTGTGGCTTTGCAGTAAGTCGGGCAGTGGCGTGGTGAGGATTGCGCTGCCTGTGAAGATTGTGAGGTTCTCTGTGGGGCAGCGGCGTGCGGGGAGCACGCTGCCCATGTGCAGCAGAAGTCGGGCAGCGGCGTGGTCAAGTGAGCGCTACCCATGAAGAAACAGTGGCCTGCAGTGGATCGCAGGCAGCAGTGGGAGTGTGCTGCCTAGGAATTACGGCTTTGGTGGGCAGCGGCATTCAGGGACCGTGCTGCCTGGGTGTGGAACATAGTCGGGCAGCGGTGTGGCCAGGAGCGCTCTGCCAGTGGAGTGAGGGACTTTCAAGTCAGCTTTTGTGGCCCATGTTGCGGGGAAGAGGGGCAGTGGTGTAGCAAGAGCATGCTGCCCGGAAAGTGCTGGTGACCTGGAGAGGCAGGCAGTGGAGTAGGGTAGAGCGCGCTGCCCGCGAGGGCTTCTCCTACGGACTACTTACCTGTGGAGCTCAGGGGCCTACTCATTGCTCCAGAGTCAGCCGGAGTCAGCTCCCTCATGGTCCCCGTCCTTTCTCTCCGCTGGACACTGCTGGGATTTCACCTTCGTGCTTTGGCAAAATGCTGACATCACCGGGCGCATCCATCTCCAGCAGCCTTCAGCGCCAAGAGTAAGGCGAAAGTGAAAGTGCGCCGAAGCGTTGTGCCCACGTGGAGGCACGGCAAAGAGGAGTCCAGGCACGTGCACATGCCCTGTCCGGGCAGGCACGCCGAAGGAAGACAGGGAGGGAACCAAACAGGCTTCCCTCCCAATAGAAAGCAGGGATTTACGAGGCGCAAGCAAAGGTAAAACGCGTGCATATGTTTAAGTGGCAGCAGTGAAACTGAAAGCTAAATCAAGCGCGCGGTGGGAGCGTGTGAAAGCTACCATCGCTAGAGAGGAGACGCCAAAGAGGAGACGCCATGCACGTGAACATCGCCTGTCCGGGCGCGCACATGTTTTGTCTCCCTTCGCGCACCAAACCGACAACAATAGTCTCGCCAAGGCGAAGCAGCGCATGCGCTGCGTTCGCTAGGCGAGACCTAAAAAGGAGCCCTGTCAGCACTTGTGAACAAAAAAAGAGAAGCCCCAACCAACCACCCACAGTCGCCCAGACATGGGTAGAAGGAAATCCCCCACAGACGAAGAACTGGGCAGCCAACATGAAGGTAAGCATCATACCCAATGAGTGCAGTCAGGCAGACCCCAGGGAAAAAAATGCAGTTGTGAGGACAGCCACAGGAATGGAATGGCCACCATCCAGACATAGCAGGGTGCCAGAACCCACACAAGCCGAAACCCGCCTGACACAAACAGCAGCAGGAACCAACAACAAAACAACCAGAGGACTCACGGCCCCAGTTACAGCCATAGGCAGGAGAGCCGACCCGAGGGCCCCCGGACGGCGACATCCAGCAGCCAACCTGGTCCGGGCCAAACCAGAACCCCACAGAAAGATCAGGAACTGAAGCCTCCACAAGGGAAACCCGTACCGCCACAGCCTTCAAAAGTGCTGGAAGAGGACCCGTAAGACCAGGAGACCATCCCTTCTGGAAAAAACGCCTTCCAGGTCCATAACCACAGGAACCGTCTGGCCACGAAGAACAGACGCGGGCAAAGTATAGCCGCAGACATATCAGCAAATATCAGCCAGTAGCCCCACCAACCAGGACATCCAACACCCACGAGCCCCTTGGCAAGATCTTCACCCGAGCACAGAGGAAGCGAACCATGTCCACAACTATCCTGCGAACCGAGGACAACGGACACCCGGAATAAACAGGACCTGCCAAAAAGAGGGGCCAAGGTGGAAACAATAGTGACAGAAAGGGGCAACAATGCATCCCCATCAACCCACGTAAAGGACGATGAAGAAACAGGCAATGTGCAGGAGCCACCCAGGACTGAACGATCGCCACCCCAAACATTGGGTGCAAATGCAAAGCCAGCGTCCCAGGCCCAGGCAAAATGCTGAAAAATATAACCACAGCAGTCACCTCCACTGGAGGCGGCACAAAGCCCAGGCTGATGTCAACAAGAGGAATAAGGTCCACCAGAACACACTCTGAAAGGACTACCCACCAGGCACCATCCGCCTCACAGGGACGAACTCAGCTGAAGAATCCAGATCAACCACCAACGGGACCGAAGCCAGCAAAGGAAGACAACACACCAGCGACCGCAGCACCAAACATTAGCTGGAACCCAAAATCGAACCACTGTACGTTGCACAGTGTAAGGCACCAGGCAGAGGACTGTAGAGACAGCAAGGCATGAACACGCATCTCCACAATGAGAGCCTAAGACCATAACCACTATGCCACAATGAGTCCAACCACCCGAAACAATGGATCAGAATTAAGAATTGAGTGAAACATGGCCCAAGGGCCCTGAGCACCAGACCACACAAGCGACACAAGGTCAGACCCACGTACCCTAAACACAGGGAAAAATTGACTGGAATAGAAACACTCAAGGCAGAACAGACACTAGGACTCAAACTGCCAACCCCAGGTCCAACGGTGGCAGCCCTGACCACCAGGCCACCCCACTGGTCCAAGAGAACAGGAGCCCCTATGACCCCAAAGGAGACAGGCAGGAACAAACCCCTGCAACAGTGAGGACCCCAACACCAAAGACCCATGACCCTAAGCCATAACCGCAGGGAGCCCAGGCACAAGAAACATACTCACCCCAGCTGGAGGAATGGACAGCAGACCCCCGGCCGGGCGAACAGCCATCAGAGTCGAAGACCTTAAACAGTAGACCTCAATGACTTTGATAAAAAATTAAAGGAATCAACCAAATCATGTCAGAGTCCCAACAGAACGGACCAACCAGCCAGCAGACTGCAGGTACACCACCTAGCAAGAGACCAGTCCACAAACTACGCAAATGCCAATTCGTGAGTGTGGACAGTGCAGGTTCCTATAGAGAAAACCTGGCCAAAGGCATAGGAGCGCAGGCCATGAGCCACAAACCACAGAACACGAAGCCAGACCCATGCATTACAATCACAAGTACAGACAGGCCCAAAAAACACCGGAAGCCTAGCAGACGCCGAGATATCACATCCCCCTGGTACAAAGACGGCAGGACCGACCACAACACCATGTTAAACCGAGCACTGGAGCATCAAATCCCCCATGAGGGCAGGGACAGGAATGAACCCATACAATAGAGGACAAAGTCACATCCAGAGTTCCCCAAGACCACGACCCTCACATGCACCCCTCAGCTTGAGAAAGGCACAGCATCCCACCGGCCGGACAAGAACAAAAATACCATGCAGGAGGCCTCTGCGTGCAACAGAACAAACGCTCCTCCGCTGGATACACATAACGGAAACACGCTGTCCCCCGCCAGAAACAATCTACTGAATGCCACGGAGCAACCAAGAAGAGCTCCGGTTGCATGCCAGAAAATCAGCCACCCTGCAGAGCGAGACCCATAGCTGCCAAGGTTTCAGATTGCCATGTGTGACATTTTCATAATTTCTGTGAAATTATGAGTGACATTTCAGCGACTATGAGTGACACTTTCTCGCGAGCAAAAATCATGCAATGAAGACGAGGGAAACTTCTAAACATCAGACATTACAGCCATTTGAGCAACAAGAAACTCCAAGAAGTTCTTCAAACTGCTGCAGAGCACCCTCGAGTCCTGGCAGAAAAGAAAACACGCACCATGCACTGACTGGCGTCACCGCACCGCACCGTTAGTGTGAAGTCACACACCACCAGAGGAGATCAAATGTGAGTTAGTCAGTGCCGTGCGCGTGCAGCTGAGCTCTGTGATTAAGAGACACGTGTGTCACACGACATACCACTGACCACAACAAGTTAGCCCGGCCGCCGACTGCACACAACACACACGGACTCAAGTGTCAGTCTCAGACTGGCAGAGAGCGGTACTGTCTGAGCACTGCAGGCTGCCTCACAGACGAGCGTTTACGTTACTAGTAAAGTTCTACTGCTTACTGTGTTGTAGAACTGTTCTTCAACTCTACAGTACTCTCGGTGCCAGACCTCTGAGTAGTGCTCTCTGCTGTTTACGCTGCGCCTGCAGCCTGCCTCTCGTCGCCGTCGGACGGCGGCCGGCGCGCCGCACCTGATCAGCCAGCAGTGCAGCCGCACAAGTCTGCAGGCAGCAGCGCCAGTCTCCCCGCGGCACACGACGCAGCGCGCCGGCCCGACCATGCTCAGTCACAGGCGAGGCGGCCTCATGCCCCGCAGCCGCTGCCTGGCCATGGTGTGAGACTCTGCGCAGCAGGAGCACCGACTGACTCTAGTCCCGCTGCCGCGCCTTCTAAGCCTCACAGTCACTGACTTCTTGCTTCCTGTAACCTAACAGGACGTGAGGTTTGGGCGCCAGGCACCACACAGCCAGTTAAAAACGCGGACTTGTTTCTGAGAGGGCAGGCCCGGGTCCCGGGTAATTTAATTGGGCAGCAGCAGCAGGGTGTCTGAGAGTAGTCACCATTGATTGATGACTCTGACTAATGATGTGTGTGGACACAGCGCGACTGACAGCGCCAATCAGAGCCTCAGCCAGCACTCTGCCTGCAGACAGTTTAGTGCAACATTGTAGCAGAAGCTGCATTATTTAAATTCAGGCACGCAGCACGGCCGGGCGTGCTCCGGCGAGCAGACAAAGATACACTCAGCAGTCAGAGCAGCTCTGAGCCCCCTCCCCCCCCCCACCGGCGCACTGGGTCAGAGGCACCACCACCTGAGCCTGGCAGCGTGCGCCGCCGCTAGCCCTGGCGTTAAGCCAGTACAGCGCGTCACAACAGAGTGGGCAAAATGCGTGACAATGCATTTCAGTGCGGTGATGCGGGAACACCACACTGAAATGCGTTAGTGTCACGCCTGATGTGTGACACTTGGCAGGACTGGAGACCCCCTCGCGACAAAACGCAGAGAAGCCATTGGCCTGACAACATCTCACCAATGGGAGAAAGGCACCGCCGAGGCGCCGACCTACGGCGGATGAAAACAGCACCTAATTAGGGAAAAAGCCGCCGCTCCACAAGCAGACACCGCTTCCCATGCGGGTATAGGAGACAGACCACAGCAGCCCCGATCCTGGGTCTCAAAAAGAATGGATATAGGCATCCCCCATTCGTGACCTCCCTAGGTGCCCAGCAACCACTAAAACCGTGCCACCTGCTGCACCACAAGTAGGAATAGAGAGGCAACAAGTACACACCACGTGCACTAGAAGACAGCACTTGGCCCGCAAGGCCACGAGCAGCTTTGAAGAGCCTCAATAGCTCAATGCCAACCAGCTGAGTGCTTCGGCAACACAACCACACACTCACCCCCAGCTGGAGAAAGGCACAGCAAATCTCCAGCCAGTGGAACCCAGCCCCTGGCAACAGGCCACGCCCACCCCGACCAGAGGAAGGCACCGGCGACCTCCGGCCTGGCAAAAACAGGCATGTAAACAGCTCCAAAGGACCCGGAAAACTCACTGAAAAAGATAGCCCACCAGGAAATCGCACACGGCCATCAATGGACAAATGCCCTAACAGGAAAAAGAAATCCAGCAAAGAAACAAACTGGCAGGCCATGCCCACCCCGACTGGAGGAAGGCACCTCCGACCTCAGGCACGGTGAAAACAGGCATGTAAACAGCCCACAGGACTCAAAACTCACGGCATAAAAATAGCCCAACACCATCCGAGTGAAAAGGAAACCAACAAAAGAAACAAACCAGCAGGCCATGCCCACCCCAACTGGAGGAAGGTACCGCCGACCTGGGCCCGGTGAAAACAGGCATGTAAACAGTCCACAGGACTCAAAACTCACTACATAAAAATTAACCTTGGGCGGAGCTTGCAGAGTAGTACTCAGCGGAATTTCACGGAGTTAGTGGAAAACTCCGTGAAATTCCGCAGAGCTCTGTGGCCTGGCGGAGTTACATCTGCACCCCCCACAGCCCCTGCCCTCCCGCTGCACCCCCGTACCCCCTGCATAGTAAGGCCTGACCTTACCTGTCCTGGGCCTCCTCCTGTCCTTGGTGGGTGGGTATGGCGGCGCCGACTTCCTTCCTGGTTCCTTCCTTTCTTCTCCCCTCCTGCTGGCTGCACTCATCTTCCGCTGCTCCAGGTGGCTCCTAGAATTCAATTAACAGGAAGAACTGTAGTGTGCATGCGTAAAGGCATGCCTGACCCTATGGGCCCTGTTATAGAGGTAAGTCAGAGGCCAGAGAAGGTTTCCTAGCAAGCTTAAATTAGCAAGCCCTAATTAGGATGTTGGTCTGAAAGCCTCCGACGGCAGGTTGGAGACTTTCCGACCAACATCCTTGGTTTGAATTCCGACCGCCGTATTAGGCTTACAGCGGTTGGAATTCAAACCAGCCGGTCATTCAGACTGGCTTCTGACGGGCTCATAGAGCCCGTTGGCCAGTCGGAAACCAAACATAATCCCGTGCGGACGGCGTTTCCGCTGTCAGGATTATGATTAGGGCTCCCGGTTTTCCGTTTTTACGGATTTTTACATATAAATACAGACGGAAATCTATATTTCCTTTGTCTGTATTTATATTTAGAAACGGCAAAATACTGGAAAATGTTGCTGTGCTCGAATCCAGAGTTCTCGCCACGCCCCCTTCCTGCTGCTGGAAATACCTTCCCGGGCACACACACAGCCGCACCCGAGTACTTCACAGGTCTTTTGAAAGACCATTTACTTGTTAACGAGGCTTTATTGTTCTTTCACCCCATGCCGTAGCCTCTCCCAACGCCCCTGACTCCTCCTGTCCCAGGCCCCATACAGTGCACGTTTTAAGCACTTCAATTCACAGTGCTGCAGCAGGAGCCCGAGTAAAGGCCTCGATGTGCATGGCATACAACAGCCCCGCTGGAGATGGAACACCGTCTACAGCAGAGGAGCCAATATTCTGTTTGGTCAGCCTGACTCATTCATTGTGCAGCGCGGGCAGACCCTGTCCCCACATTACAAGCTGTCTGCTCTAAACACCAATAATTCAGTGTCAGAGGAATGCTATTAATATTCAACAGGCCCCAGCCTGTCTAAGTGTAACCTCCCTATGATCTCACCCGAGGCGCCCACGTTTATAAATAAAGCAGGGTAAAAGGGGTCTCCTGTCCACAGTGCTTGTTGTCAGTGCACCGAGGGTGGCATTCCCTGCTTTGCGTGTGCTAAGGCCGCACTCACGTCCAACCTATGCCAAAAATACCACATGCCAAGAAGGAGCAGTCCTGAAACCGGAAAAAGGACAACATCCGGAAGGTTGGCACTGATGCAGTCACTCCCCTAAGCAGGAGTAAGTAACCATCGAGAGGCCCCTAGCAGCCTCCACTCTTCACCTATGCCCGTGAGCATTAATCTGAATCTCTTGTACAGCGCCCACTACAAACTGATGCATATCTAGGCACTTGTTGAATGCTAGTATTCCCAAGTAATGCCAGCGCCTCTCACTTCACTGACACTTTACATGAGTG
Organism: Calotriton arnoldi; assembly: GCA_963921515.1. Classification (NCBI taxonomy): domain Eukaryota; kingdom Metazoa; phylum Chordata; class Amphibia; order Caudata; family Salamandridae; genus Calotriton; species Calotriton arnoldi. The sequence goes on along the minus strand of CAWUFW010002956.1, from coordinate 1,552,169 downwards.
CTATATTCTTCTATCGACCCTCGGGTGCCACCTTGTAAAACTGCCCACCTGCGTCAGCTTCTCACAATACCCAGCAGTGCCATCTGATCAGCCAGCTTTTCGGACTTTAGCCTTGTGCCTGCTTCTGTCACGCCCCACAGCTGAGACCCAAACTCACTGTGAAGGGGGTGTTCAGAATGCACGCCCAGGCGCCCCATTGGTTTGCATTTGGTACGTACTTTCTGTGTGAAAACCATAGACATTTGAAGGCAGATTTCTAGCTGGCTTTAGATGGAAATACAGAAGCGCTGGCACATGTTTGCTCCTGATAAGTGCTTGTACTCTATCCTAAAGTGTTTTCATAGCAGAACTGAAAAGCACAGGTACTCTCCTTTTCAAATGACTCAGTACCGGACCATTTAAAGCACTGCTAAAGCCACAACAAATCGCTAGTTTAAGTGAGCGCATGTGTGCATTGTCAATTTAAATAAATGTGGAAAAATACTAACTGTAGCGTCGTCTTTTACTTGTGGCAAAAATAAATGTGGATAAATACAGAAAAAATGCCCAAAAAATAAATATGAATAAATACAGACGGAAATGGCAAAAAAATAAATACCATAAAACCGGGAGCCCTAATTATGATGTCGGTTTTCGACAGGCTTCCATGTCGGGCTTTCTGACATGGAAAGTCTGTCAGAAAGCAACTTTGGGGCCTCTAGCAGGGCCCCCCTTCTTGCGCGGCCACCGGTTGGGGGCCAAGGGGTAACCTATGGTGCCCCCCTGTAAATCCGTGCATTGTGTGGCTGCACCGTGAGGTGCAGGGATTTCGAGTGACGCCGGTTTCCGACCACCGCACAAGCTCCCATAGGGAAATGGGAGTCTGCGACTGCACTAAGTGTGGTCGCATCGTAATTGCGGTTTCGGACCGCCGACCTGAGGTCGGGCGGTCGGTCTCGAACCCGCAGGGATGTCAGTCGGAGGAGACTCCGACCGACATCCTAATCAGCCCCTCTGTGCTGAACTAAAGAAGTACTTGCTGTACAGGATTCTTATTATTATTTCTCTGCATGTATAATGTATGTTGTTGCCTACAATGTTGCTGTGATAGTTACGTTTATACTTTAATATTTAGTGATATTACTTGTGCATGTTATCACCTGCATTGTAGCTTTAATGCTGTAAGGATATGCTTATATATTTTTAGCTGTAATTATTTATGATGCCTCCTTATTGTTCAAATTTTGTTTATTTTTGAGGGAGGAAATGTTGTAGTGATTAGTCTAATATAGCCACGAGACTCATTAGATTTAAGCGTGCCACCTCATGAGGCTGCGCATCTCCTTTATAATGCATTATTATTGTTTAAACTATATTCTATGCTTGAGTAGTGGACCGGCGTCTGCGAGGCTATGGGCACGTTAATCAGTTGCAGGAGAGGCTCGCAGGTGACAGACGCTCCTGGTCATGGGTGTGTAACCCTATGGTCAGGCATGCCTTCAAGCATGCGCACTGCAGTTCTTCCTGTTAATTGAATTCTAGGTGCCAGCCGGAGCAGCGGGAGACGAGTGCAGCCAGCAGCAGGAGTAGGTAAGTCCTACACTCCTATCCTCCTGGCACCGGTAAACTCTGCTCCGCTGCGAGTGCAGAGTTTTTGAAAACTTCGCACTTCAAACAGAGTTCAAAAACTTCACAAACTCCGCTGGTGGAGCAGAGTTAGCCGCCCAGGCTTAATTAAAATAGCCCAAGGCCATCCCGTTGAAAAGGAAACCAACAAACGAAACAAACTAGCAGGCCACGCCCACCCCAACCGGAGGAAGGCACCGCCGACCTGGGCCCAGTGAAAAAAGGTATGGAAACAGCCCACAGGACGAATAGGAAATCCAAAGAAACAAACCCTCGCTGAAGCGAGTGCGCCGCACTCACCCCCCAGTGTCTACAGACACAAAAGAACAGGAGGTGTGCAGGGGGCGGTAACTTTTTATAGTGGGAGGGGGTGTGTCTACGAGGCACAGGGGCCTCATTGCATAATGAAGATGAGCGTGAGGGACGAGGAGGTAATGACACATTTCATTCCCAAGAAGAATTTTGGTTATGAGCACTACATGTTTCATTCCACTAATAATTGCTTAAGTGGGTACATGGACTATAAAATGCCTGAGATTGTGCATTAAGCAGAGCACGTTTGACAGTTATGACAATGAGTGCAGAGCTGAAGTCTCAGATCATTGCTGTCTGTGGGTTGTCAACATTTGAAAGAAACTCCTACCAAAGCCTTGCAGGCTTGAAGATACCACTGGCAAGGCGAATAGTGCCAATATCGGCAACACTCAGTTCTCATACAGCAACATACATAAATAACCACACAACACCTTCTTAGTGGAGAAATTTGCTGCAGGTTTATTAGCATAACCAATATGCCAACATGGTGGGTTATCTTACGGGCGATCCCAGGGCAGGCCAGCCCCTATGCCGCCTGCCCGTCTGATGAGCCAACTTGCACCGTGTCCGTCGCCAACCGGTGGTTACCAATTCTTGGGAGAGGCCACCTCTCCCATCAGTGGACCGCCAGTCCACTCCCTACTCACGCCCCTACCGGTGGGCGGAGCGTTCCAGGCAGCCCCCGGTTGCTCAGACCCACAACCGCCCGAAGGCTAACGGGGCGCCGTAGTTCTTCCAGGGGACCCGCTAAAACATCCCTGGGTATCCTTGGCTTAGCACCTTTGTTGTGCTGCTGCAATATAGTACCCTTCTGTACCTTGCAGACTCTGGATCGCCCTGTAACTCCTCCTGCAACACAAAACAATAAGTTAGCTTCTTCCCCTCCCGTACTCCCTTTTGTCCGTCCGCAGGGTCAGCGGTAGGGTGGGAAACGCGAGACGGGTAGCGGTCAAGAGACCGTGCAGAGGGCGGGGAAAGGCTAATATACCCCTGTCCCCTCCCACGGCCGGAAGTGACGCGGCCAGCAGCCCCCTGGTCCCTAGCCCAGGGAGCCTAGTGCGCAAACTTCTGTGCCTTCCTATGGCACTAAGGCGGCCGCCCTATTGGAGGGTCCCCTACGTGGCCCCCCGGGCAGCCTTGGCATAGTGCCAATATCGGCAACACTCAGTTCTCATACAGCAACATACATAAATAACCACACAACACCTTCTTAGTGGAGAAATTTGCTGCAGGTTTATTAGCATAACCAATATGCCAACATGGTGGGTTATCTTACGGGCGATCCCAGGGCAGGCCAGCCCCTATGCCGCCTGCCCGTCTGATGAGCCAACTTGCACCGTGTCCGTCGCCAACCGGTGGTTACCAACTCTTGGGAGAGGCCACCTCTCCCATCAGTGGACCGCCAGTCCACTCCCTTACTCACGCCCCCTACCGGTGGGCGGAGCGTTCCAGGCAGCCCCCGGTTGCTCAGACCCACAACCGCCCGAAGGCTAACGGGGCGCCGTAGTTCTTCCAGGGGACCCGCTAAAACATCCCTGGGTATCCTTGGCTTAGCACCCTTGTTGTGCTGCTGCAATATAGTACCCTTCTGTACCTTGCAGACTCTGGATCGCCCTGTAACTCCTCCACAGCTCTGGGGGTGGCCACCGTCACCACCAGGGCCCCCCACCAAGGCAGATATCCTACCTACCTCCTGTTGCTTCCCAGGCCTCCCCAAGGTCCAGCAAAATTAAGTCCATGCCTACCCTTGAGAAGTGAACCTCATCCACTTCCCCGCATCCAGTAGACTTGGCCTGAAGTAAACCATGCCAGATGAAGCCAAATCCCCTTTGTTCCGTGCCTTTACGCATGGCGCTGTTCACTCTCGTATGTGATATCTCAATGGCGTCCCCAGATCGGGCTCCTTGCCAAACTGGGCGAGGTAAAGTTTAAGACCACCACAGTTCACATGCCCCAAGCTGAATGCTCAACTGACCCAAGATGTCCCTCATGTCTTGGGGGCATTACTCTCTTCCCCAGAGTCGTCTGGTCATTCCTTCCCAAATGTATGACCAGAATATGAGGTAGACCGATCCCTCCCCCAAGTCTCTGCTGCCGCTTCCTCATCGGCTCGTTCCAGCGCATACCCGGGAAACCCAGCCACGTTAACTCTGTGGCGGAGGAGCCATGACGCCACTTTCCTATCTCGGCCCACCGTGCCACTCTAACGATGCATGGATGGCCAATTACCCAGACCTTGGTTCCTGGTAAATACGGAGATGTTGTGCTTGAAAACCATATATATAGTAACGTTTGTCTTCAAATAGTCTACAATTGCACAACAAACCACCTCACTGCAGCATCAGTTGGCAAATCGGGCCAAAACCGTACACCTATAAACACCTTACTTTCGGTTGCAACCTAGGACTTTACGAGTCCTCTCGCCCCGCACAAGGCCTACTATATCGTTTGTAGCATTGCGAGTCCCAGCGCCCTACCTGCTTAAACGCTCTGGCGCATCCCTGATAGAAAGGCTGTGATTGCCACACCCCCAACCCTGACGGAGTGGCTGCTGAATCTCTCAACTCCCACTGTCTGTCCTGACTATTGCAAGCATGCCTGCATGAAGTGGTCTACTTGATACTTTGTATCCGGAGACCCGTCCTCATGCACCCGGAGGTACACCGCAATCACCTGGCGGAGGGCCAATAAGCCCTGCCCAAGAGCAAAGGGCAGTACCTAGTGTCCCCAAGCCCCTGTAACAGGACTACTCTCCCTTCGCCCGCCTGATCAGTTTTTGACTGTCTCACCCCTATCCTGAGACATGATGTGCTAATGTTAACGTCCTTGGATATTCAATGCCACCCCGAGGTGTCCTGCTTGGATCGCCACTATCTCCCCAACATCAGTTCCATCAATATCAGCCAACCACCCCCCAGGTGGAGTCTACACCCCCACACTTCTGACAGTGTGACACACGATCATGCCTCCTGTTCAGTTGGAGATAGTAATTCTTGGTGCTGACAACCCCAGGGGCCTAATACTGGGCTGTGTATATGCGCCCCAGGATGACCTACATCAAACGGTATGGTGTGGATGGGTGTCAACATTGCCTGGCTGGAGTGCAATACCTTTGACAAGCAACTCAGGGCAATAGGTGCCCATACAGGTAGGTGTTAGAGTAACAAGCCCACCTTGCTTCCTCTCCTCCAGTTATCCGTGTATGGCGCTTATGGAGCCTGTCCCTCAGAATATGCCAGTCACCACCCCAGGTGACGTCTTGCCCTCCCAAACTTCTGCTAGTATACCAGGGAGCCGACAAGACAGTGGGACAGGCGGGGACTATATGTGTAATTACCTGTCCCTTACTTGAATACTGGGAAGGCAAATGTTCATATATACTTTGTAGCCCATGTGTGCCCTGCCCGGGGTTTCACCCAAATTTTTTTTTTTTTTTTTTTTTTTTGGGAACCGTAGCACACTTGTTGGATGACAACTTCTACAACGTGCCTGGCTGCCAAGGCTATAGGGCAGGCGACATTCACCGCCACATGGTGGGGACTGGCCTGAGTCTCCCTGCCCAGAACACCCGCTGACCCCCAACACAGCTAATGCTCCTAACCTAAACGCGGGGAGATGCACTGGCCAATCCTTGGACCAACAGACCTCAGCCCCAAAGCAGGAAACCTGCCACAAACACTCTGACCTTGCCCTTATGGTCACCCCGCCTTCCCCGAACTGGACTGCTCGGAGCACAGGCCCCAACTTCACTGACCACCGGCGACAGGACAGCCGTGTTCATGCCAACACCGAGCGACACAAGCTACCCCACCCGTGGCACAGGTCCCTTGCCAGGTTACTCCCCTTAATGCGCACCTACTACAGGAGCCTGAAATAGTTCCTGTGATCTGCATTGTCAATTAGTCAAAGATGCACCTTTGATCTGGCAGCAGATCAAGTTAATTAAGCCTGCCAATACTCCGCTCTGAGCACCCCGCTAGATAATGGCTTCCTTGAAAAGGCGGAGCCCACAGACCTCCAAGCACCAAAGGCTGTACATCTGAGTACAGCTCTAGTCTAACAGATGCCCCTTGCATCAGATATCAACCATACCACACCTGGCTGAAAGCTGCTCAGTGCTTCTGGTGCATCGGCGCTCCCTGACCCCCGCAAGCTTCACCTTGATAAAATCCGCTCGTGACTGGGGCATACCAGTGTGATTAAAGCACAGACATGCTTGCCCGACGTTAGCTCTTCAACCAGGCTCCCCCGCAAGAGCCCTTAACAAACCATGTGGCCTAAAACATTCGTCCTGTGGGGCGGTTGCAAAGGTCTGCACTAAACCCCTATCCTTCTCTACCAATGTTATAAATGGCGTTAACGGTTGGGAATGGTGTGCACCTACGCGTGGCTGAGCCCACCCTTAGTCATGAGAAGGGGGGTACACACTAGGCTAACGCCTGCTCGTCCCCCAAGTAGCTAGACAGAGCCTTAGGGCTTATTCTAGAGGCAGTGTACAATTTTATGTGCCAGAGGCACCCACAGTAGCCAACTAGGCACACCGCCGCAGAAACTGCATACAATGTTATTAAATATCCTTCGTATCTCCATAAAAGAACCGCACTGTCCACATCCGGGCCCTTCAAGTAGAAACCGGCCAAACCAATCGCCGGCCCTCATGCTAAGACAGAAACGCTACATGGCCATAAACGTGCCACCAAGTGTCCAATGAGATTAAACAAGTAAAAGGCTTTATTGCATCATCCAGACCAAAAGTGGAGTCAGAGCAGACTGGTCTTAGTGTGGGCCAGAATGGAGGAGGTATATGTGTGGCTAATGCAGGCCCAAAAGTCTGTGCAGATCGGTGTCTTTAAGAAAAGAAAACAGACATGGCCATGCAATGAACCCAGAACCGACCCATGTCTGTCTTTGCGGTGAGGAGTTGGGTAATATGCAAGAGACTAGGATGCCGGTGAGCATCAAAATAGAGGGACAGTGACTTGTGTTGTCCACATATGATCACAGCAGCAGCTCCCTAACATTACTGAAAATAATATCTGTGACACTCACCAATTCTCATTTTTGAGGTCCTGTTTAGGTCTAAGGGATACTTTATATGGATGTTGCGTGGAAACCAACCAAACATTTCTGCACATAACTAATATCTTCTCACACATTGCCCGCGTAGACATTGCACTCTAGTCAAATGGTAATTAACACAATTCGCTAGCGAAGTATATACGCTATCCAGGGGCCCCTTCGGAGGCTGGGGCCATGACCCACTTAGCCCGTGCCCAAGTGTCTCTGACCCAACGCTCCCTCTGCTCGCCGTGGCACCGGCACAAGGACCCCATCCGATGAGGGCACCACCCGGATGGGAACGCTATTTGGGACATCGCGCACAAATAGAAAGGCATCCCACGCTCAAAATATCCTTGAAGCACCCTGTGCAAGTCTACACCAGCAGACGTGCTGCTCAAGTTGCTCCCCCACAGCGCCGAGGGGTGCTAGCCCTGTTTGTGCCTATCATCGCTGCCCTTAAGATGGAGAGGCAAATACAACTGCCTGCGGTGCAGGTGGTCATCCTTGGCACTGGTGCCTCGGAAGGCGCCTGCGAGGCTTGGACAGGTTTTGACATGCGCAGTGCGACACTTCTCTAAACCAGGCCCCCAAAGCTGTAAGAATGGCTTGGGCAGCAGGCACTGCACGCCAAAGTGAACCGATGGTGACTAAACAACCCCCGTGCGGTGAAGCCACGTGAAAGATTCCCCGCCTGACACCAACCCCAGAGCTGCTCGAGAACAGGCCACCGCACCTTCGGGGCTGTGCCCCCAAAATCCCTACAGCCCAATACACTGAGGGTCATTGCACGATGCCCACTACCACCACCATGGTGCCAACTTGCAGTGTACTGTTAATGACAAACCGAACTAGATAAGTGGCAATCTGCCATACTTGGAGCCGGGGACAAAGTGGGAAAGATTAGGTGTGTTGTATCCCACACCATGCTTATAAGTACCAGAGGATGCACTGCCACCCTATCCACGGCGAGCTCAGTCGTGATGCCCATTGGAACTAGGCGCATGCAGATTTTCCCTTACAGTTTCCAGCCGACAATAGTTCCCCCATATACAACAAAGATACATCGGCTGAAGGTATTTCTTCAAATCGCTCTGCTTCCCCAGGCCTACGCCGGACAGGGCCCGCCGTGATACTGCAGCGTTACTTTAAACGATAAACCACAAAGCCATATACCTTGCTTGAGTTGCCGCCAAGCGTCACGTTCGATTCCCGATAAATGCACCTCATGTGCGGGGCGGCCGCCATTATTGCGCACGAGCGAATAAAAGTTAACATGTAGGCAATCTGGATACTGGTCACACAACATAACTACCGGATTATAGGGCGCAATAGGCGCTTGCAATAAATTCTGCCCCTAAGACCAGATAACCAGTTGCTTACGTTCCACCCTTTCCACCAAGCGCCGCAATACTACCCCTAAATGACATCCCTTGGGAGGCGGTCATAACGGTGAGGCACCATGCCGCTGGCTCTAACCGCTTGTCTTGTTGCTAGAAGTTGAGACGTCCCAGGCCAATACGTTTTTGCCAATACGCAGCTTATTAAACACTCCACAGACAAAGCCAATGTGCCTCGCCTTTCAAAAGCATTCCCAGCCTATTAGCTGTGCTGTTTGCCCCTGCAAAACAGTCAGTTCGACAGAAGCAATTACAATGAGGTGACACTTTGCACACATGCCCCAAAAAGCCCTTAATTCGGCTCGCGGCCCCCAGAGTAACACCATTACAGCTAATCTTCCCAGCCGCGGACATCCCATGTGTGCAGAGCCTGAAACCCCCAGTGGCACTCTACCTAAATGCAGGCCCCACCCTCCACACATTTAATCTGTCGTGGAGCATGCGGTGCCTGGCAAAACAGACATCAAGCCACCAGAAAACCGGGTCCTATCCCCTGCTGAGGTACGAAGTCCAACCACTCAAACCATCTTTATTGCGCCCTCGCTGGGACTCCTCATTGCCTGTAGACTTCCTTGCCTTACCCGAAAGTCAGACAAAGGGGGCCTTGACGCTTTGGCCTAGAGCACATACATAAAAGGCATTGTCGTTAACAAAGGCAATAGCTTCAACTCACGTAAATGCGAGACCTATGGCATTGCAAATGCTTGTTGGTGAAAGGAACTACCGCAACGACCGACATTCAGGTGATCTGCCCCTCGTTGTACATACGGCCAATTTTAGTCAATATCAGGTACACTTGCAGCTACCCCAAACAAAACTATTCACCGACCACGGGGTATTTTTACTGAACAGATAAATTAGGTCAGCATTTTAACCTCACAGGACATACCTTCCCCAGCACATAACAGTTACTGCGTATGTATAGTGACAAATATTTACACAGCAACTCCAACATGTCCCCTAAAGGCCAAATTGGAATACCAAACACCCTTTCAACCAAGCACTGTAAATGACGCTATAATGACCCCCGACTCAAATCGCAAAGCTATTCCATTTCGAGATAGGTTTACAGCGCTATAAGGGTGCAGTCAGGCCGCATCTAAAGCTCTTTAGGCATGGCAGAGCGCACAGAAAAGCTGTATAAATACCCTCAGAACATACATGCAAACAAGCATGACTGAGGCGGCGTACCACCGATTTTTTTTTTTTTTTTTTGCCAAAATTGCTTTTTTCTAGCGGTCTCCCGCGTAAAATTGCCTCTACTTTAATTTAAGTCGATGGGGGGAATCCATTCCTCCGATTTGTCAGGTTTATTTATTTATGTAGGTAGATTTACGAAATCTTCCTCTTTCCCCTTTTCAAATGTCGGCGTGTGCTCTTCACTATATAATACAATGCGTGCCCGGCGATACATGGAAGGTATCGGAGCGGCAAAACAAAAGTCAAAGGTTTGGACTACGACGATGTCAATGTGGAAATCTAAGGCGAACCAGGTTCGAATCTTCTGTGTCCGACTCCCTTGCACAGCTCCTAACGGCTACCGTTTATTGCCAACACCGCAGGCATCGCTGCCCTGCCCAAGGCCCCTCCCGGCCTCGCACCAACCTAGGCGCCCTCTGCACGTCACCTAACCGCTCCGGACATATCTCGCTGTCCAGACAGCTGCGAATAGGGCCCTGACCCCTGCAGCTCACCCCCTCACACACACCTACCCGGCTTGGCAGGCCACTCGTGCCCGATGGGGAGTAGTGCAGTCCTGGTGTGCGGGGGTATCTTGAAGGATGACTATTCTCCCCGCCGGAAACAGATCAATGCCGAAGGGGTCTCCGACTGTACAACGATCCCTAGACCCCTAGGATTTCATGGCTCCTGAGCCGGGCTGGACTGAGGCACCTCCTACCGGCAGACAAGCCGGATGCGTCAAAGATCACGGCCACGTCCGGAGTGCCCTAGACTGTCTGCCGCACAACGGATACACCCGGACCAATAGTTTCTTGGCGCCTGTGATCACCGCACTACCCCGCCGTCCACTAAACTTCCAACCCGCGACCGCCCCTCCCCGAGCCATGCCAGAATGCCGGGCCCGGCCCATGATGCATCGCCACACAACACTAAGCCCGGCCAAGGCGGCGTCCCGGGCCCCGATCCTCTGTCCCTCACACGGACGGAGCCACCGACCGACTGGGAAAGACATGTGAAAGGGAGGAGGGCGACAATGCTCACACACTCACCCGACACCGACGCCAGACCGAACAAGACGACGCGACCAAAACGCGAGACGGGTAGCGGTCAAGAGACCGTGCAGAGGGCGGGGAAAGGCTAATATACCCCTGTCCCCTCCCACGGCCGGAAGTGACGCGGCCAGCAGCCCCCCTGGTCCCTAGCCCAGGGAGCCTAGTGCGCAAACTTCTGTGCCTTCCTATGGCACTAAGGCGGCCGCCCTATTGGAGGGTCCCCTACGTGGCCCCCCCGGGCAGCCTTGGCAGGGTGCTCGCACTGCTGAATTTGAGGTGGAAGTGATCGCTCATCGCAGGACTGAAGATGGCACAGACAGCATTATATACAACCTTCGACTGCTGCAGAATGACATGCTAGAAAACTAGGTGCAAGCTGAGGCAACAGCCACTGTAAGGCCGCAAGACCGGTTAGGACGTAAGAGACATTGACAACAGAAAGCATGAAGAAGGTGGAGAACAGGATAATGGAGAATACCGAGGTACACCATTAGAGCTCGAACTCTTGAAGTTAGTTGCGCTGCCCCATCCACAGTAGGGTTGTCCTTAACAAGCACACTTCTGGGTCAGTTGGGGAAGACAGGGTATACAAGGTCCAACTAATACAATTGCAAACCATCTGTCAACATCAGTTGTTGTGTCTTTTTTCTTAAATTTGCACCCACTTTATTTCATTCTCTCGTCTCTCTTGTTTTCTCCCTCCTTGGTTTTCTCAGTTTCCTTGTTTCCTAAGGGGCATATTATCAAGGAGGCGATAGGCAATTATCGCCGCTTTAGCGTCCGTTTTCGGACGAAAAGCGGCGATAATCCTATCGCCCAATCAGCAAGGTCACGCTATCGCGTGAAACCTTGCACTATCGCCTCTTTCCCCAACGCCCATCCTTGCATCTCTAATGAGATGCAAGGTGGGCGTCACTGGCGTACCCCAGATGGGCTACGTTGTAAATATCGCCGATGTGTACATCGCGATATTTACAAGGCAGCCCACAGGATTGTAGCAGACCTTAGATTTTGGCGAAAACGGCCGTTTCGCCAAAATCTAACGTCTGCTATAATCTCGACTTACCTATGTTACACATAGGAGGTGGATCCTGCTGATACGACCCTGTGGGTCGTATCAGCAAGGTTATCGCCGTTTTCCATGGAACATCGCTGGAAAACCAGCGATGTTCCATGGAAAACACCGCTAACGCTGGGAAATTATCGCCATTGCGCTATGCGTTGTTAATACAACGATAGCATGGCGATAATTGCCAGCGATAGCCGGCGATAAGGAAAACCTCGCTCAGAGCGGCCAGCGATAATTATCGCTGCCGCTTGATAATATGCCCCTAAGTTTGTTGGGTTCCTGTTACTTCTATTATTGTTCTATTCCTGACTGGGACTCATGGTATTTCTGGTGACCAGTCACAGCCTGTCAACTGCTTGCACCATGTAAGTTCCGACTTACTTCCTACGTGTACTGTACCTTCGTCTCACCTTAGTTATGGCTAGTTAACTGACTTAAGTTATCTCACCAATAGTTGGAGACTTAGGGCCTGATTACGAGTTTGGCGGTGCGGGAGCGGAGCGGCATTCCACCGCCCCGCTCCCACACCGCCAAACTCGACTGCTGTCTGCCTGCCAGATTACGAGTTTCCTCGTTGTCTGGCAGGCGGTCCTTTGGCGTTCCCACGGCGGTGCTTTTGAAAATGGCACCTCAATAGGAACGCCGAAGCAAGTTCCTGCAGGGCATGGACTGTTAAGTCCATGCCATTCAGGAACTGGGCATGCATGAAGACAGGGAGGCACACCATCCCCATGGCCTGAGGCACCAGTGGGCCCTGAGGGGCCCCTTTAGTTTCCTCACCACCAGTAGTTTCATGGTGTGAAATGTGCCATGAGACCACTGGCAGTGAGGAAACTCGTAATATGCTTGGCTGGGACATAGCGGCCCTGCCAAGCATATTGCTGCCTCACACCGCTCCCTGGCGGTTGCGTCGATGCCATGGAAGTCCGACCGCCGTAGTTGTATTACGACGATCGGACCACTGGTGCGGTGGTCACCGACCTCCACCGCACCTCCACCATGGGTTCGGCGGTCCACTCGTAATCAAGACCTTAGTCAGCCCTTGCTTGTGATCAGAGATGCTGTGCTAAATATAAGCCATCTGGATTTATAGACAACCAGCCAGAAGGAGTGTGTCTCTCTTTCTACCTCTCCTCACCCCCTTTTCCCTTCATTGGGGGTCCTCTTCACTAACATTGACATAATCCCAAGGGAGTGAGCAAACCCAGTGGTTAATTTGTGAAAAGTATAATTACCGGGGCTCTCGTCAGGAGGTAGCTTCCACCAGCCCATTTCTGCTGTTAGCACCGCCTAAAGCAGAACCAACTACTAACCATGAAAGTGGGGAGAGGATGTGGCGTAATGGCGAGAGCTGCCGACTTTGGAGCTGGGGAACCAAGTTCAAGTCTCGTTGTTGGCTCGACATCCTGTGATTCTGGGCAAATCACTTATTCTCCCCATAAATAAATGCGTCCTTAACTGGTGTTCATGAAAAGCGCCGGTGTTGAGGATTAAGGCCTGGTGCTGAGCACCGGAAAGCACCGGCTCAAATTAAGCACTGAGTAAACCCATAGCTGGAGGAGGAGGGACTGGGCTCTACTTCCTCACGTCCACAGTACAATGGTCATGGCACTCCCTCACATAGGCATGTGCTCAGCAGCTCATGGCAAGTGTCATGAACGTGGAAAGATTGAGAATTCAAGAGCATATCACATTGGCTGACTGGGATTCAAAAGACATGGCCACTCATCAGCTGATGCGGTTGGGCACCCTTCTTAAACAAAGCACACAGCAAGAGAAATAACAGTGAAGAACAGTTCTTCGGAAAGACCACCGTCGCCAAAGTGCATCAAGAAATCACAAAGAAAGTTCTTTCAGCGCGAGCAGTTTCTAGCTTGATGATGCTGATACTGAGGAAGAAGAGTGTACACAGAGTTGGTACTTGGTAGCATTCTTGGTGGACATGAATACCTCTGTCACTGTAATTATTTATACTAAATTTGCTTGATTGCAAGGAAGCCCTCTAGTTAAACCCACCAAGATTCAAATTTATGCATGCAGATCCAAGAAAATCCTTTATGACGTGTCAACTGTCAGGAATACAGGCTTGACAGGACTAACAGGGCTTCCATGTCACCAGTCAATATAACTCCTCTTCACTTTTCATTGAAGGCGGAGTTTCCTGAACTCTTTGAGAAAGATGTTAACTCAAAACACAGAGAGAGTTTCTGTAAAGACAGAATATCAGGTAGGGGACCTTTTTGAGGATATTACTTTTTGGAAGAAGGTACTGCAGTTTCTCTGTTGCCTCAGTTACCAAAGTAATTTAGTCAGAATTTATTTACATGAATAAGCAAGTTGAAAAATCCAAAGATTTACTTGCACATCATTAAATCAATAAAGCCATTGGCGCAACACTTCAGGGGCATTCTATTCATTCTCCAATAGCAAGTTTAAGCTGAAATCAGCAATCTGCTGTATCAGGACTTCATAAAGCCAGTGGAAGCACCCACACTGCGGGCCTCCACTATTCTTTGTTTGCCCAAGAGACAGGCTGGTGGACATATCTGCATCTGAGTAAGGCTATACAGTGAGAGATGCACCTCGCCTCCCGTATACATACATACATGACTTAGCAATTGAATGATGAAAGCTGGCTCTGTATTTTTGCTGTGTCCTTGCCACAAAGGTTTTCCAGGGTGAAATCTGTAGAATTTTCAAGAGCATCCTAAAGTGCCTGTATCAGTGTGATGACATTACGGTATTTGGAAAGACCAAAGAAGAATGTGATAACCCCCTTGTCAAGGTTGCACCACCTTGCATGAAGCAAACCTAATGTTAAGCAAGGCTAATTGAGACTTCTGCAAACACAAGTTTTATGGGCATATTTTCTCTAAAGATGGCATAAACTGTGACCCCAGACAAAGTGGAAGCCCTCATCTCATTGTCCAACCTGACATTGTGTTGAGCTGAGATCATTCCTGGACATGGCCAGCTATTGCACCAAGTACATTCAAGACTTTGCTTCGATAAGTATGCTACTACAAGACTTAAGAAGAGTCAGCCCCAAAGATAGTCTGAACTATGTCAGCATGCATTTGAAATGATGAAGCACCACATTGCCAAAGCAAATGATGGAGACTTTTTGACACTGACTTGCACACTGCAATAACTGTGGATGACAGTTCTGTTGGCATCTGCACCATCCTGGTCCAGCATAGTCCTGACTCTGAAGCAACATTGTGGGTCATTGCTTAAGTCAGCCGTAGCCTGAAAAGCTTAGAGAAGAAATAGTTGTAAGCAGAGAAGGAAGATGTGAACACTTCTATTTGTTTGAATATGGGAAGGACTTCACAGTCATTATCAAGCCCTAGTGCCCATTTTTGATAACCCCCAACACCAGGATTTCCTCTTGCATTGAGCGCCGGGGCTTGAGATTACAAGGATATTGATATAAGATCATTCACAAACCTCGAAGGGATCAACCCCCTGCCTCTCCTTAGCCAATTGTTATTGGAATGCTGTTAAAGGCAGTGGAGATTGTCTGATATGTAGGGCAATAAGCTCTTCATGTTGCATCGGATGTGCACGTTTCTTAAGCTTCATGACATACACCATCTCAAAGTGGCTCTTTACTCTCCTTCTTCTAATGAGCTAGTTGAGAGAGGAAATACATTGGTGAAAGAGGGTGGGCAAACAGCAATTTCCTCTGGCCAAAATGTTCAAGATTTTGTGCACAATAAAATATGGTCCTACAACACCACACCTCATACCACTATAGACGTGGCATCATTTACGTTGCTCAGAGGCAGAAAGATGCACAGCAATTTATTTACTAATTGATTGTGTTGTAAAAGCAATCAGGAGTTGGAAACTTCAGAAGGTGTCAGGTCATGTGTATTCCAGAAACAAGAGGCCATAAAGGTCCAGCATGATGCTGGAAAGCGATTTGAGAGTACAGTCCTGCAAGTTGGTGACTAGGTACTCATAAAGAACCCAAGAAAGATACAAGAAGGGACATTGAGATTTTTGTCACCTGCTGTAGTTAAACAAGTGAGGAAAGGGTCAGCCCTTTGGGAATATAAGGGTTGGTAGAATAAGAGAAGTTTGGTGGGCCTCACTGGCTCACAATCAGATATCATAAGGAAACATCCCAACCTTGATACAGATCAGTGTGAGTGGTTTAATTGGTTATAAGAAGGAGGGTACCGTCGGTCACAGGTACAGTCATCTCAAGGGGTGACTCGGCCCTGGAGGAAGACACTTTGTCCTCTTACATCTGTGATAGAGGTGAGTCAGAGGTCAGAGAAGGTTTCCTAGCAAGCTTAAAGACTAGGGTCCTAATTAGGATGTCTGTCTGAAAGCCTCCAACTGCAGGTTGGAGACATTCTGACCGACAACCTTGGTTTGAATTCCGAACGCCGTATTAGGATTACGGCGGTTGGAATTCAAACCAGCCGGTCATTCAGACTGGCTTCCGACGGGCTCATAGAGCCAGTTGGCCAGTTGGAAACCAAACATAATCCCGTGCGGACGGCGTTTCCGCCGTCGGGATTATGATGTCGTTTTCCGACAGGCTTTCCATGTCGGGCTTTCTGACATAGAAAGGCTGTCGGAAAGCGACTTTGGGGGCCTCTAGCAGGGCCCCCCATTTTGAGGTGCCCCCCTGTAAATCTGTGCACCACGTGGCAGGCACCGTGAGGTGCATGGATTTCCAGTGACGCCGGTTTCTGACGGCTGCACAAGCTCCCATAGGGAAATGGGAGTCTGCGACTGCACTAAGTGTGGTCGCATCGTAATTGCGGTTTCGGACCGCCGACCTGAGGTCGGGCGGTCGGTCTCGAACCCGCAGGGATGTCAGTCGGAGGAGACTCCGACCGACATCCTAATCAGCCCCTCTGTGCTGAACTAAAGAAGTACTTGCTGTACAGGATTCTTATTATTATTTCTCTGCGTGGATAATGTATGTTGTTGCCTACAATGTTGCTGTGATAGTTACATTTATACTTTAATATTTAGTGATATTACTTGTGCATGTTATCACCTGCATTGTAGCTTTGATGCTGTAAGGATATGCTTATATATTTTTAGCCGTAATTATTTATGATGCCTCCTTATTGTTCTAATTTTGTTTATTTTTGAGGGAGGAAATGTTGTAGTGATTAGTCTAATATAGCCACGAGACTCATTAGATTTAAGCGTGCCACCTCATGAGGCTGCGCATCTCCTTTATAATGCATTATTATTGTTTAAATTGTATTCCATGCTCGAGTAGTGGACCGGCGTCTGCGAGGCTATGTCCACGTTAATCAGTTGCAGGAGAGACTCGCAGGTGACAGACGCTCCTGGTCGTGGGTGTGTAATCTCTGTGAATAAACCCACTCAGTTGTGTGCAGCCTTGTTATTACAGCAGCACTAAAAACAGAACTGGCACTCACCAATAGCCATCAGCTGTGTGTTTGCAAGTGAAACATAACTCAGTGGCCCTCCCAGTGCATTTTCATTTCTTGGCATGATAACTATTCATTTCTTCAAATATTACATTTTCTTAGCCCCAGACACGTATTTCGCTCTTTGGTGGAGCACAGCAGGGACTGAGAGCCAAAATTGTTTGCAGCATAACATTTAAAGACCAGTGCCTTCTTAACTGTTCATCAAACAAAATGTTACTACAAGGGTCATCTCTCTCTGCTGCACAGCCATTGGCTCAAGGAACCATTATATGCAAAAAGAAGAAAGTACCTCGATGTTGCTAGTTATGTACCACCCTGCTGCTGACTAATTACTTCTACCGTCAAGGAAATAAAGTTTGTAGTAATGTTTGCAGCATCTGGACAGGAGAACCAGACCCATGCATGCGCAGCACAGATTGTCCAGTTTAAAGGTGCCTAAACATACCAAAATTGGGACACAGCTAAAAGAGCGATTTAGCAAAAAATTGATAGTATTTCTTCGTTAACTTGCATTGGAAGCTTTAAGCAGGAAAAAGGCAAGATTGAAGATTTATAGATTGGGAGTGTTGCCCAAGCTGAGCACAAATATTATCAGTTTTTAATAGAGGGTTGCTCTGGAAAGTAAAACGTTCCCCAAAATAGTCCAGGAGACTCACTATTTTAACCCCAGTGTTGGAATATTTTGGCACACACGCCAACACACCTGATGTAGGCTAAAGACTCCAATATTTTTAAAGAAAAAACTGCTTCATGTTTGCTTCCTCCTGTCCTGCAGCTTAATATTGTAAAAAGCGGTTGAAGTGTAATTTAAGGTTTACAGGGCAGTCCAGTCGTGTCGGCTGCTTGCCCTGAGGGGGTTGCTGAAAACAAAAACTAAGAATACCATTTATGACCATCATTTTTGATAATCACGGGAAACCTGCTTGTAATTCTGTTTCCAGATAGTACCTAGCTAGAACCTGGTTTCTCTGGATGTCACACTGTGTTACATTGAAAAAGAGGAAGGACTAGACTGTAAACACAATCGTTTGTATATAAACTTAACAGCCCTCTGGTTGCAAAGTGTCTTTTAGTTTCGCATGAAAAGGTAAACTGAGTACTATAGAACACTTTAATTTTGATGTCCACGAGCTTACAACCAAAACACATTTTAAATCGCTCAAACAGATGTACTTATTATATATTTAGCAAACGGTGTTTGAAAGAGTAGAGCTGCAAAAAAGTACTTCGGTTGGATTAAAAAAATGTTGTAAAATAATTGCAAATTATGTTGATTTATCACTGAAAGTGAAAAATGCGGCGTATTTTGAAACGCCGTACGACTGTGAATTGACTAAATTTCCAGTCCAAGATGGCTGCGATACTTAACGCAGGCACGATTGGAGCTGTCATTACAGTGTATGCTTGCAGTCAATGACGAGCACGTTCACCCGTTCGAACACCAACAGCAGCACTGTTGCTAAGCGCAGACTTCCCTCAGCTGGAGATCTAATGGCTCTGCTCAAGAACACCGGCTCCCTGCTCTCAGTAACTTACAAAGCAGTAGCCAAGGGGTGCCCGCCAGTCTGTGCTCCTTGGAGTTCTAGGGGCAGGCTGTTCATAGGACTCAGAAACATAGGCGGGGTGTCCATTGAGGTAAGAAAAGCACCTCCCTGTTCTGAAAAGAAGGTAGATGCCAACTAGCTTCTGTGTACTGAGGAGGCGTTTAGCCAGCGCCGGAGTTTTAACTAGTAACACCATGTCAGCTGGATTTTGTAGTTTCGGCTTTCCCAGTTTAAGAACGGGGTACAGTTCCCAGCATGCTTAGTGATATTTACTGTAAAACAGACAGGGCTGTCTGAAAGTCACCCTCAGGACCTTAGCTGGTTGACAGGCATGATCGATGCTCCCTCAGCTGGCTGGCAGGTGCCTGCATCCTTGGGGATGCCAGAAATATATATAACTAGTGAAACCAAGGATAGGCTTGGGTCCTGTACTCCCCAGACTGGACCACCCAAATATTGAAATCACAGAAAAGTGTCAAGGGAGGTTTATTTTAAATATTCGCGTTAAACCTGAGTCCACTAATACTGAGGTTTTTGAGCATTTATTCTGCTTAGTTTTCATAATTCAAAAAGACATTCATAAATCAATTGGACATGTCTTTTAAAAGGAAACACCACATTTGTAAATCACACAATTGCAACACATTTATATGCGTGCTTTAGAACCATTTCTTTTGTGAGACAATATATACAACACATACATAATACCGAACGTTATTTATGAAAAATATATACAGCAAACCAATGATCACAAGACAAACATCGATAAATTATGTGCGCCATTTACATAAAGATGATCAGCACACACTTCTTTTTAAACATGAATCAACTTATGAGGTCATTATTACAATCGGATAGATTCCAATTTTTTTTCCAAGGAGACATATGTCACAATTTTTAAGATAATCCTTTATTTCTATTTTTCTTTTCTTCACTCAAGATGTAGCCAAGTCCAATATGTCCAGGTCAATTTATTTCCTTCTCTTTCAGGTAATTGGGCCTTTGTTGGCTCCCACACCTGAGGCCAGTTGTTGTGCCTCCCTCCGTTCTCCCCGAGCAATCTACTAGTCACAATGGACGTGTCATCACTATACACTCAGATTCCCCAACAAGATGGCCTTGATGCCATGGAAGTATTTTTGGAATCTAGACCTAGACCCCATCGGGTTCCGACGGAATTCATTCTGAAATTAGCATCAATCACACTGAAGAAGAATTTCTTCAAATTTGACAATGAATTTTTTATCTAAGTCAAAGGCGTAGCCATGGGCTGTCCATTTGCGCCTGAGATGGCAGTCCTATACATGGCTAAGTACGAGGAGCAATTCCTGTATCAGAACAATCCATACAGTCCAAACTTGAAACAGTGGTACAGGTATATCGATGACGTTTGGTGCCTGTGGGAGGGGCCCGCCAACATCCTGGTTGAATGATCGCAGCCCAGACATCAAATTTAGCCTTGAATACAGCAATCAGAGTCTTGCATTCCTGGACGTGAGTGTGAAAACGTCACCCAGTGGGTTAATTACCACACTGCACACAAAACCCAAGGATAAAAATAATGCCCTCCACTATAGAAGTTACCATCCCAGAAACCTCAAGGACAATTTGCCGTTTGGCCAATTTTTGCGCATAAGGCGCAATTGCTCAAGAAGGGAAGACTACGAGTTCCATGCTGAAGCACTTGTTAACAAACTTCGGGAAAGGTGTATCCTAAGAAATTGTTAAAACACTCTCTCAAAAGGGCATGGTTCATACCTAGGGAACATTTGATAACCAAAAAAATCAAGTCACCTACTGATCGCATTGTGTGTGTTTCCACGTTCGGGCCCTACACACAACCCGTGAAGAAAATCATACGCAACAACTGGCACTTGATTGAAGGTACAATTCCTAACAACGGACCACCCGTCTTCACTCTGAAAAAAAACAGAAGCATTGGGCAACAAATTGCCAACACAGCAGGCCAAAGTAAAAAACCGTATACACTTTGCACCATGCTAAATCTTCCACCTGTGCAAGGGCATCACAAATGTGGAACATGTTCGGTATGCAATTCCACCACTGAGGGCTGCATTTTCACTGATGGACAGAGACACTGGCATCACAATGAATTTACGAATTGCAAATCCAAAAACGTGGTTTACGCAGTTACATGCCAGTGCAAAAAGATTTACATTGGAAAAACTTCGCAACACCGCTCACGTTTGAAGAATAAAATTCTTACTGCCCCCATGGTCGAACATTTTATAACTTTGAACCACAGATTTGATGAGTTTACATGGACTGTATTATCTCTGATAACAAAGAACAACCTGAGAGGTGGTGACCCTGAGACAGTATTGGCACGAAGAGAGGCATTTCTCATTATGAAATTTAACACAGCTTTGTACGGCCTGAATGAGTTATCTGAAATGACTAAACTCTGAAATGTCACCCGTTTTGAATATGGACTACATGGCCCATAATCCCCGGGGCCTTTGACCTCACAGTTCCGCTTCCAGGTTGTTTAAGGAAGCATCAGTGGCAGTTACCAAGTGCTGCCGGTTTGAATGAGAGGAGCAAGATGATTTTCTAACTGCTTTCGCATGGCTGAAATGAAAGGCAAGTCACAACCTGCTGCTGGAATAGCTGGGGTTTCATATAATCAAGGAGCCTCCTTTCATGTAGTTTTCCATTCATACAGGAAACAGTCAGGATTATTGCACAAGAAATTCATGGCGACGCGCCCGCGAGCTCTAACTACATTTCACGAGTCTCAAGGTAACATTGTAGCGCGAGCCAGCTTTTCAGTGTTTAACTCTAATGCGCGCACAGAATGCAGGCAGAGTCAGTACTGATAATAATTTCACTTACCATTCCTAGATCCTGGACTGTTTTTAAATCATTATCAAGAGCTTCCACACACCCATAAAATTTAAGGTAGGAACTCTGCTCTATAATCCTTTTAAATACGATGTGTTTCTCATGTAGTACATCGTACATTTAATGCCCTGATGTGTATCTTTTTGTAGCCTCGATTAATACTATGAATTGAAGAACAGATAATGGACATCTGTCTGCAGCACAATTGAGGTACCTATCATACATGTGCTGGCCATTAAGCTTTGGTCATACAAGGGGTCGTCAGATTTATAGCAACATTTTTTATTTTTTTAGAGCCCAAACAAAACCAAGTCCGAGTCCTGAAGAGAATCCCGGAATTGTTGGGGATTCGAAACGCGTTGGCTGTTGAGTGTGGGGGAAGGTAGAACAGGGTGTGCCACGAGGGGACTGAATAGAAATGATTTCCCCCTTTTTAGGTCTCGCCTGAGCCAGCGCGCATGCGCTGCCCTGGCGAGACTTTTAGTAAGCGGGTTTTGGAAGTGCAAACAGTGGCTTTTGCTGGCGACTAGCCTGCGTTCACGCGAGCGTGCACGCGCGATCAGGCGCCATATGGCTTCCCTCGCCATCTGGACGCTCGCGTGAACGCAAGCTGGTCGCCAGCAAAAGCCACTGTTTGCACTTCCAAAACACGCGATTACTTTCACTTTCACGGCCGCGCGGCCGTGTCAGTTTCACGGCCGCGCGGCCAATGCTTGTTGCTCGCGCTTCTTGTTTTTGTTCTTTTTAACCCAGTCAGACTTCTTTCTGAATGAAAACTCCCATTCTTAGTTGCTTAAGGCTCTGATTGAGACACGTACGTACACCTTTTCTTTTCACCCTGCCTGGTCGAGCATTGCATTTCTGCTTTAGTCTTACAGCCACAATACATAAATCAATCTCTGATTACCATTATAAATCCATATAAGTATTTTTTTAACAGCGTCTAGGCTAGGTGATAAAAGACCTGCGTTTCCTGGCCACGAAATAAGAATACTGACCTTCTAAAAGTGTTTAAAGTTTTCCTTTCTACCTTGTCTCTCCTCTCCCTGTCACACCAACGCTGCCTCGAACTGTGCCGACCGTAGTCATGACACTTGTACTTTTGAAACGTGTTAGATCTATCTGACTGCGTGCCCTAGATTTTTTCACATTATGCCTCTCTTGAGATGAAAGAACTGCGTACAGTGCTCCCTTTCAGGGGAACCAGCACGCTTCGTTCCCAGGGGCCTAGCCTGCTAAATTGTTTAACCCGCGTTTTCTGTGCCGTAGCTTTCCATGTCTTTTATCTTCCTTTGCGTGCGCTGTTTCAAATCCTGCTTTAAAGCTTTCATTTGCCAGGCGTTTGTTGGAAATTAGTGTGTCATTGGGCTTTTGTTTCTGAGACAAAAGTGAACTCTGCGTGGAGGCGAATGTTGTTTCCTTTTACTGGAAGGCGCGCGGTTGGTTTGAACCACACCGAACAGGGGGAACAAATTGCTTTTCCCCTGGCGTTAATTCCGTGACACTTGGCTCTGTGTCTGGAGCGTGCATGTGTTTTTACTGTTTTCCACCCAGGGAGAGGATAGAGTGGTATGAACTCCCAAGTATCCCTTGCTGTCGCTAAGGCGACTCGAGAGGTGTAAGTAAACATATTAAAACCAGGTTTTGCTGCAAATGGCAGCTCTGTGTGCACGCAGCAGGTCGGCGCCCAATACCGTGCGTGTATCATACGGCCAACATACTTCCAAATTGGGCACGTGTTTATTTTACACCTTTAGCGTCTGTGGTCAGACATTTGACTGCATAAAATAGGTCTCGCCTTTGGGATCTTATAAGTGTTTAGTTACCCAGCACAATATCCTTGGTGCAACAACATCAACTGTTGCATGGCTAAACACTTATAAGGTCCCAAAGGCGAGACCTATTGGCTATGCCAATGCTTGTTCTAGGTTGTCAACACCCTGAAGTAGGATATGCATCCCCACCCTCCCACAGGCAGGACAGTAGACATGTGTCTTTGAATGAGCAATTGTCCGCCTTGTGTTTTCAGTGCAAATGCAGGACTGGTTTAATTTCAGGCTGGCACACATAATTTATCGATGTTTGTCTTGTGATCATTGGTTTGCTGTATATATTTTTGTAATAAGTAACGTTCGGTATTATGTATGTGTTGTATATATTGTCTCACAAAAGAAATGGTTCTAAAGCACGCATATAAATGTGTTGCAATTGTGTGATTTACTAATGTGGTGTTTCCTTTTAAAAGACATGTCCAATTGAATTATGAATGTCTTTTTGAATTATCAAAACTAAGCAGAATAAATGCTCAAAAACCTCAGAATTAGTGGTCTCAGGTTTAACGCGAATATTTAAAATAAACCTCCCTTGACACTTTTCTGTGATTTCAGAAATATATATAAAGCAGTATGCTGGACAATGGAAGACTGAAAGATTGTATGACCAAAATACGTGTGAACATTCACAAACATATAAAAGCCGCTAATTTTCTTCACATGTTGGAGGGTGTAGTGTCTTCCCCAGCACAGGAGCATGCAGATAAATTACACCACCTGGGAGCTGCAGCCAAGCATTACTTTATTCTTCAGCATACACTCACGCTCTGCGCATTACATCATACTTTTCATTAAACACACCGTAACACCTCACTGCATTTTACGTATTTCCCCTTCAGTGTCCGCCCAGAACCACGAGGGTCCTAGTGCGCATAACATCAATATGCTACATCTCCCCTTTTATTAAATAAAAAGTGGGAGACATCACTAAGATCACATTTCTCGATTTGCCGGGGAGGCGCTCGCAGTTGTCTGCCAACTCGGGTGATCTGAGGTGATCGAGGTCCACCCGGATTGGGTAAGGGTGATATTGGCTCAGGCGCTTGAGCCAGACCCGCTGGCGGGGTTCGCCTCACACGTGGTTTCAGGACTCGACAAGTGTTGCGGTATGTGTTTAAAATTTGATGTGTCCTGAGTGTAGGATTGTCGAGGACAATGTGCTGTCACCCTATGTCCCTTGTACACCACAACCTGTAAAGGATCAGTGTAAAAAGTGTGTCTGTTTTCCATCTTCGTCTCTGTTTAACCAGTACCCAGTCTCTTTGGTCAAAGGCTGTCTCCTGAGCATGGTGATGCTGATCTACATACGTTTTCATTTTCCTTTTACGAGTCGCGTCGGTGTCTTGAACCTTGCCAGTATTCACTGATTGATCTGGGGTCCACTGAGGTAGTTTTGTTCTGATGGCTCTCCCAAATAGCAAGGTGGCTGGACTCTCACCAGTTGTGCAGTGAGGAGTTGATTGATAGGCTTGGAGGGCCTGGCACATGCCTTTGTTCAGATCGATTCCCTTCATGGACACTAGTTGAATGACCCTCTTGAGGGTGCCCATGAATCAGGGACGATCCCTTTTTTGGGTCGTAAGAGCGCTGCCCCCTGTTATTTCCCCCTGTACTTTTAAATTGTATTGTATTGTAATTGTATTCATATAGCGTGCGCTTATTACCCCAGACGAGGGGGTGAAGCACTGTTCGGCGAGTAGCACGCTGCTCCGGAACCCAAAAAGGATTAGTGGTGGATTAGTATAGTGAAATTTGAGTTAATTTGAGTGGTGGACATGTGACTCTGTTAGTTGGATTGAAAAGGGTGATGGGGGATAGAAGAGGGAAGAGTCTAGAAAGTGTTTATTGAGAGCTCATAGTAGTCAGATGAGGTTTAGGATGAGTATAAGGAGAGACGGAGGGAAGAATCTCTAGAAATGGATTAGGGAGATCATAGTAGTAAAATGAGATTTGGGATGAGTCAAAGGAGGGATAAGTGAGGGAAGAATTTAGAAGGGTTGTTTGGGAGATCATCGTATTAAAATGAGGTTTGGGGTGATCCAAAGAGGGATAGAGGAGGGAAGAGTCTAGAAAGGGTTATTTTGGAGATCATAGTAGAAGAATGAGGTTTGATATGGAACCAAAGCCAGCTCAAAGTGGATCATTCTAAAACCGATGTCTTCTGGTCTTGGCTTTCAGGGAATCTGAATGAAAATAAATTGAACAGTAACCCTAAACTTCCCTTTGAGTGGTAATTTGGTGATCATCTCTTGTAACATGGCTGGTTTGGAAACATAAGTTGCATAGCTTGATGAGATTCAGACCAGCAATCATCTTTCTCCAAGAAACTTGGTCTATTGCTAAATTTGACTGGGACAATTATTTTCTCATTGATGTTCCTGCAACAAGGGTGAGGAAAGGCCATGCCAAGGGTCGCCTCTCTACTCTCCTTACAACTGAGATACAGTGGGACTCTGAAATAATACAACTACTGAGCAATAACATACAGTGCGTTAAAATAAAACTACTTGAAGCAAGTTGCCACTCTGCTGATAATTTATTTCTATTTAACATCCACGTCCCGTCTGGCTCGGAATACAATATACAACTGAATGAGCTATTTGATCTTATACAGCCTATTTTTGATTCAGGAGGAAATTCCAAATTTATAATAATGGGTGACTTTAACTCAAAAATGTCTAATACTGCGATAAAAGCTCATAAAACGCGGAATAGGAAGAAATTTGAACCACTCCCGAACCAGTCTTTCCCCCAAAGATAAAGGCTGATAAACGTGTAAGAATGTGACTGGAATTCTTGCACGGAATAAATGGTGTGATATCAAACAGAACTGATGGAGATCTTCCTGCTGCTTTCACCAGAAAAGGGGTCATTGGCTCCTCTACCATTGATTACATAATAACCAGTCACAACATATATCAGCAATATTTGTTTCTTAAAACAGAGTCTGTTCTAGGTAGTCCCCACGCTGTATTATATTCCAAACTTGAATTACAAGTACAACTAACGCCATCTTGGTCCCTAACAGAAGAAAACAGGGATGCTCTTGTTGCTTGTAAGCAAGGTCAAATCATTTGGAACATCAATAACATTTCCAAGTTGAACACCGTAGTCATGTCACCTTGCTTTCACCGTTCTCTTGAAGAAAGCGATCCTATTTTGACCTATGAAAAGATAATCACAGAAGCTGTCCACGAGATCCAGTAGAAGAGTGCAATTCGTAAAGATTTGGTATGCCCCAAAAAAGAGATAAAGGAAGTAGAACTCTCCTGGAAGCTGAATAAGCTTGTTCCTCAACAATTTATTGCTCCCTCATTCACAATGGGCAAAGAGATCTAAGCTCTACGAAGGAAAAAACTGAAAATCCGCTCTGAAATTAGTAAAAACATCATGATTAAGAACTGGGTTGATCTGCAGCAAGCAGCCCAACAAAAAATAGTAAAACATTCTGGCAGCTTATTTCTAAGTTTATGGGCAGTAGGAAGAAACCATCTGCAATTCCAATCCCACAGAATGAATGGATCAACTACTTCACTGCCCTGTATGTGACTAATTCTCCTATGACGAGTTGTGAGGTTTTTTTTCCAAGCCTACTTTTGAGCCTGATCCACCTCCTACAGCGAACCAGTTAGAGATGTGTATAAGGAGAGCAAGATCTACAGCATTGATTGAACCCAAAAAAATCCCCATAATTGTCCTGCAGGGTGATCCAGAAGAGTCCTCTGTTTTTCTTACTGCAGTGCATCACAACTTATTCCTAGCTCTTGGACAGGAAGTGTAGTAGTTCCTTTGCATTAAAAAGATTCCCACCTAACTCCGTGTAATTACTGTCAAAGTGCACTACTAGATTCAATAGGGAAGATTTTTGCAGCAAGTGTTTCGAACCATCTCAAGGACTAGGCATACACGAAGGCCGTGATACCATTAGTCCAAGCGGGTATTAGACCCAAACATTTTATGACTGATAATATTGCAATTGTGCAAACTATTATTGATAAGTACATGGTTGCCAAATCTCAAGTTGTTTACTGTGTGTTTGTCGACTGCTCTACTGCTTTTGATATGGTTGCCAGGTCTACCCTTTGGAGGAAACTAGTTAGACTGGGGATACCTAGTGACTTACTGAGACTTACTGCAGCATTTCATACATCTACTTGGTTCAGAGTCCTAATAGGGGAGACAAGGGACTGACTCCTAAAATTCTAACTCTAAATGGCCTGAAGCAGGGATGTACTTTAGCCCCACTTCTGTTTTCCTTATTCCTAAGTTCGGTTCTGGGACATAAATGGCCATGGCTTGCCCCCGAAGCCTGGATTACAGACCTTGAGTCATCCCCCCCACCAGAATCTAAAGATTTAGAAGAAGCCCATAAAAATTGGCTATCTTGGATAAACGGATCCATAGACCGGAACTTCAGGAAGCCAGGTCCAATAAAAGTAAAAAACACCAACAGATCGTCATGGTTCAGCCCTGAGCTGGTCGCTCAAAAGAAAGGCTGCAAAAAGCTCGAACGAAGTTGGAGAAAAACGTATGACCCCGAGCTCAAAATAGCCTACAAATTAGCTATCCAGCAATACCATAAGAACATTAGAAAAGCGCAGGCTGCCTTCTTCGAAGAAAAAATTGAGAACTCCTCCAACCCTTGAAAGGAGCTGTTTAAAATTGTAAAGTCCCTCGCTACAATCGACTCAAGCGCAAACTTCCCCCATTGCTCAAAAGAGAGATGCAATGAGTTAGCCTCGTTCTTCAAGAGCAAGATAGAAAATATTTATAACTCACTACACCCTAACACAAGCCTGACATCAACATCCACCAAAGCCCCGAACACCTCCCCTGAACCTCCCAAGAATGCAGAACAGTCACTGTCCTCCCCCCCCCCGCTCTGTTCTACTCACTTTCCCCACTCTGAGTGAGGAACAGATTGGCTCCCTGTTACAGAAAATAAAATCAGGATCACCTCTAGACCCGGCGCCTCCACATATTCTTGTTCAAGGGGGAAAAGGTATCCTATCTCAACTCTCCCACCTCATTTCCCTTTCCCTCGAAAGTGGCACAGTACCCAAAGAGTGGAAACATGCCATTGTAAAACCCCTACTGAAGAAACCCCAACTCGACCCCGCCTCTCTGGCGAACTACCGCCCGATCTCACTGATACCCATCTTAGGTAAGATCGCGGAGAAACATGTGAATAATACCATCTCACAATTTTTAGAAGACAACGGGATCATACACCAGACACAGATGGGATTCCGACCAAAACACAGCACAGAATCTGCCTTACTTGTTGTCACTGAGAAACTAAAAAGCATCTTAGATCAGGGAAGAGCCGCTGCAATTGTGCTTCTGGACCTAAGCGCGGCATTCGATACCGTAGACCATGCTGCACTGGTCAACAGGCTCAAGGGTATTGGAATCAGAGGCACAGCTAATAAATGGTTGGCCTCCTTCCTGAACGGTAGATCTTTCCAATGCATGGAGGCCGGAATCTTTTCAGACGCCTATTCAGCCCCATGGGGGGTTCCTCAGGGATCTTCCCTGAGCCCAACCCTCTTCAATATATACCTGAGCCCACTAGCTAATATAGTACAGGAGTTTGGCCTCTCCAGTGTGTCATATGCCGATGACACACAACTAGTGGTCTCAATCTCTGACTCCATCAACTCAGACCACAGGCAACTAGCCCCTTGCCTGGAAAAAATCGGATCTTGGATGGCCGACTGCAGCCTTAAGCTAAATGGGGATAAAACCGAGCTTATGATCCTGGGCAGCAACTTCAGCCCACGCTTGGAGATCCCCTGGCCAGCAAGATGGGGGGGCCCCCCCCTCCACCCAAAACCTCCATTAAAAACCTAGGGATGTGGCTGGATCAGAACCTAACGATGGAGATCCAAGCAAAAAAACTGGCGAACACCTGTTTTGGTATGCTTCGAATGAGTAGGAAAATATTGAGCCTGCTCCCTGAAAACTCAAGGAAGACAGTGGTTCAAGCCTTAGTGGTGTCAAGGCTTGACTACGGTAACTCCTTATATTTGGGCTCCCCCAAATACGTTACAGACAGACTACAAGTAGTTCAGAATGCAGCAGCCCGACTGCTCCTAAAGATACCCAGGCATCAATCAGTAAGAGCTTCACTTAGGGAGCTACACTGGCTTCCGGTCAAGGCCAGGATCAAATTCAAGTCCCTCTGTTTGGCCCACAGAGCTATGCACGGGAAAGGTCCCGCGCTGGTACGAGATCTAATCTCCCAGTACTCACCACGTCGCCATCTCAGATCAGGATCAAAGTTTCTGATGAACACCTCCAGAATCAAGAGATCGAGATGGGGTGGAAGGTCATTTAAATACCTGGTCCCCAAGCTGTGGAACAGTATGGACCCAGAGCTGCGAATGATCGAGAACGAAACGACCTTCAAAAAGAGACTAAAAACTTGGCTGTTCCCCTAAGCACCTGCCGAATTTCTCCCTATCTTGTTTCATACTAGCGGTGGGATGCCTAAGGGTGGCCATGCGCTCTACAAATCTCTAAACCTAAACCTAAGTGATCTCTCTGCCTGTTTTAATTACATTAATAACATGTTTCGGTTTGGTGAGGACCTGGCCTGGCAGTTCGGCCTGGACTGTTCCCATTGGAGCAGGGTCGAAACTGATTTGCATATAGCTGGGTCCAAACTGAGGTGACATAGAGTGCAAAGTTACAATGGATTGGGATGCGGCCCCAAGTAATTACAACTGGCTGAGATTAATTCAAGCATTACATCCATTAACTTTTTATACTTCAGTTTGCTCAACTGGCATCTTTTTAGATCGAAGATGCCATACCACAGAACGAGAAAATAGGAAGGCAGTGAGGAATCTGCGGTTAGATAGAGAATCCACCAAAAGAGCGATACCAAAGGTAAGTAACTTGTTCTTCAGATGGACACTTCTCACCACAGATTCCTCACCTAGTGAATAGATACCAAAGTACTACCACCCAAGGTGATGGGTTTGTAGAATGGTTCAAACTTAAATGTCCTGCAGGACTGAATGAGCAAAATTCCAATCTCGACTAATCTAGCTGTCGAGGCAATAGTGCTACCTGAACGTTTGCACTGATGCACAGTAGCTGCATGACAAATATCCAGGACAGGCACTCAGCGTGCCAACACAGTGGAAGCAGCCTTGGCCCTGGTGGAGTGGGCCATTAGTCCTTCTGGAAGCTGCATTTTCGCCAATGCTCCTTCTTCGCCCCACAGAATCTCACTAAGAGCTGAGCAACCACCCGATGTTCTCTGGTACGATCATGTAAAAACTGAGTGCTCTTAAGGGATCCAAACAATGGAGTCTCTTCCTCTTTTGAGGGATGAAGTGGAGCAAAGAAGGTCAGAAGTGCGATGCCGTGTCCAACACAAAAAGCCAACATCATCTTTTGTAGGAACACAGCTTGATTCCTTAACATCAGTCTGCCCAGAAAAAAGATGGTACAGGGAGGATGGCCTACAGTACACTCAACAGTCATGCAGATGTTATTTCAACCAGTTTTAGGTTGAGTAGGCGCAATAGACAGCTTTGCATTGGTTAAAAAGGGGTACACATTAGAAATGTGAGCACCAGATTGAATTCCCACTGTGGCATCATGAAGGGCTTAGGTGGATACATGTTGTAAACCTTTTAGAAAGCGTATCACAACCAGTGATTTAAATAAGGATGGTTGGTCTGGCAACTGTAAAAAGGCAAAAAGGACAAACAGGTAACCTTTAACTGTGCCCAGAGCAAGTTCCTGCCAGGCTAAAAACAATGCAAACACCACCACATTCAACAGTTTTGGGTGCAAGTGATGAGCACAGCACTAAGCTACAAACTTGTCCCAATGTCCAGCAAACAGACTTCGCTGAAGGACGCCTGGCTGTCAAGATGACATCAACTACCTTGGGCGGAAATTTAAAGGTGATCAACTGTCACCATTCGATCTTCATGCGTGGAGGTGCCGGTTACGCAGGCTTGGGTGCAGAACTCTGCCCTCCTGTTGCGACTGGAGATCCTTCCAAAGTGGCAGCCCAATCGGAGGGTGGGTGCTCAAGCCCAGAAGCTCTGAGTCCTTACAATCTCTAGGCCTAATCTGGAGCTACTAGAATGAACTGTTTGTTCCTGATCTTCTTCAGAACTGTGGGCAGGAGAGGTAGCAGTGGGAAGGCATAGATGGAATGCGTCTCCAAGAGAGAGAGAGCCTTCTTGGGAATTCCGGCATGCAAAAGTGCTGACATCGCGGGTTCTCAACAGTGGCGAAGAGATTGAGGCAGGGTTCTCTCGACTGATGGAAGATGCCTGTGCCACTTCCGGGTGTAACTTCCATTCATAATCTACTAGGCACCGCTTGCTGAGTTGGTCTGCCCTGGTGTTTAGAGATCCCCTCCCAAGCGGTATACCACCAGAGAGAGCCCCTGATTCAGCCAGATTCAAAGGCGAACAGCCTCTTGGCACAGATCCAGGACTCCATGCTGTCCCCTTGTTGCAGTACCACATGGCATTGGTGTGGCCCATGAGAACCTGCACAAGCTGTCACTTGATGGAGGAGAGGAAGATCGTCAATGTCAAGCCATTCACCAGCAATCTGATATGAAGGAGGGTCTCTGCCAGAGCCCAGAGTGTTCAGAGCTCCATTTCTCCCAGATGACCTCCCCAACCTAGTAGCAATGCATCAGTCACCACCATCAACTCTGGGTCAGACAGGGAGAGCAGTCCACCATTTGCCCAACCGAGATTAAGTAGCCACCATTACAGCTATTTTGCAGTCTCCTCCAACACCTGGATGGAATCTGGCAGGTTCCCTTGGTGCTAGGCCCACTGACACTTCAGGCCCTACTGCAAACCTGGCTTGTCCCACCTGGCATGGTGAGCAAGCAGGATGCAGGAGGCTTCTAGGCCCAAAATGCTCATAGTCATCCTCACTGAGACCCAGAACAGAGGCTGAAACATCAGGTTCATATCCTAAATATCCTGGACTTGTTGGTCCAGAGAAAAGGCTGTGAAGCCCATCGCATCCAGGATGGCTCCTTTTTAGAGGAGACTACTTGAATAAGTCATTGGTGACTTCAGCAAATTGATTGAGAGTGCCATAGATGTAAGGAGGCTTGCATCATCTGGAAGTGGTCCACAACTAACTATGGCATGCCTGCCTTCAGCAGACAATTGTCAAGGTAGGGGAAGACTGGTACCTTCGACCTCCGAAGATGGGAAGCACCGCACAAGTGAGGCCAAAAGGGAGCATGGCAAACAAAATGCTCATGGCTCAGCGTGAACCGTAGGTAGCTTCTGTGGACCTGCAGGAAGGGGATGTGAAAATAAGAGTCCTGCAGGTCCAAGGCGGCGTGCTGGAGTCTGTTTTGATGGGAAGCAGGCCGTCTAAATGAAATAGAAGTTCGTCACCTGGTGCCGAATTCCGGCACGCCCTCTCGTTCAGGAGCACCGTGGGGATCGGAAGATATATATATGAAGATATATATATGAAGATAGATATATATATATATTCTCCGACCGTAATGCTCTTTTATGTGATTTATGGCCAGGTGGTGTATCTTTCTGTATTAGGGGCAGGGGTGGGGCTTCATTGACAAGAGGACTCCAGGGAAGCAACATTGAAGTGCGCATATCGAGTTGTCATGTGTCTTAGTTAGGCCCATGAAGAAACACTGACATCTTTCACTATATACACGTTTCCTAAGTTGCCTTCCCTTTCACACAATGACTTTTAACACACATTTGCGTGCGTGACAATGCTGGATTAGTTGCCATGAAACTGCTTCGCTTGCATATTCCACTTAGCGAGAACATTATCACGATCCTTGAACACCATGTACAAGGCCTCGAAACACATTGTGCAAATGTTGTTCTTCTTTTTCATCCACGAGGTGACATAGCTATCAATAGACCATAACAATGCCGGCTTGCCTGCGGACTCACAAGGATGCTTTTCATTATACATAAAGAAGCATTTCCGAGTTTAGGCAGAGGAGCACTTTGTAGATTGTGAGGTCACTACATGCTGAATCTTCAGCCCAGCAGTCTGCTGATCCCTCGGATGTCCAGCTTGTGACCAAGACGGGAACTTAAATTTTTTCCCTTCAGGTAATGGGTTGGACCAACCATATTGGGGGTTCTTGGCAGAACACACACATGCCCACACATTAGGTATCTAGGTTAGGGAACGTACAGTAGAAGTACCATATATCTATATGTGAATATATCTCAATCAATGTGCTGCTCTCATGCTGTTTACTGGCATAAACAGAAAGGGAGCAGCGTCTAGATTCATTGGTGCGGGCCGTACACACAAAACAGTGCAGGGCTGGGAGGCCCACTGAGCATGGCCAATCACTGCATGGCTTTATTTTGAAACCATGCAGTGATTGGCCATTTTCTGTTTCTTGATCTCTCTCTTCTCTCTGTGACCAGCGCCAGTGACGGCATTGCGCACAAGGAAGCATAAGAGAGAAATAGTTTCCAGAACTGCTGCTTCTCAGGCCACACGTGCGCAGTTGTGCTTTATAACCCCCTTACCTGGTACCTTGAGCGTTTCTGGCTGCGGATGGGGCGCCTTGCCTGATAGGCAATCTAGGCACCCCCAGGGCCGGACTGGCTACCGGGCGTTTTGGCATGCTGCCGAGCTGGGGGCTGATGTCACTGCGGTGGGGGCTTATTTCGTTGATGGAGACCTGCGTGTGCTACGAAATAAACAAAGCAAAACGAATTTCGTTCAGCACACGCAGGTCCCCATCAACGAAACCAGCCCCCAGCTCGGCAGCATGCCAAAACGCCCGGTAGCCAGTCCGGCCCTGGGCACCCCAGCCACAGCCAGAAATGTTCAAGGTACCAGGTAATGGGGTTATAAAAAGGAACTCCGAAAGACTATAAATAAATATGTGACTAGTAGTGTATATGAGGTCTGAGGCATAATCACTGGACAAAAGAAGATTCGTACATTAAGACGCTTCAGACTATGGCTATTATTGTAAAGTACTTGAGTCAAATTAGGCAAAGCATTAATGGCATTTCCGCAGTAGCAGCGACGTGCAGCAGATGCATTGTATCTTTTTAACTCTAACAGATTCTTGGTTTAATATCCATAAATACATGCTTCGCTGGTGTGCGGTATTTGATTCAGAGAATGTACGTGTAGGGTTCACAGTTCTGCAATTCTCGTCTTAAACCAAGTAGTCTGTAGTTCAACTTTCCAAACAACTGAATGTTTCGAATTACTGTTTTTATCTTATGTTCCAAACCTTAACGTAAAGCAGTTTCCTGTTCAGGGTTACTAAAGTTTGTTCATAAACTCTTCAACTCATGAGTGGAGATAATGTATTGACACAGTAAAAAGCAGGTGAAAGTAAAAACGGCTCAGTCCATTAATTGGGATAAAAGATGGTTATGCTCTAAATGGAACGAAGCACTGTGGATTAAATATTACTGAGGTCTTTGCTAGGGGTAGTGGTCTTCAGAGTGGTCTTTAGAGTGCCTCAGTCGATCTCATCTTCCTTTTCACACCACTTTCCTCTGCAATCTCTTTCTGTTGGGAACGTGGGCCCATTGTTTCCCACACATCTTCTGGAATCCTGTATCTAAATAGCTCTCATATACTAATTTTTTTCTACAAAACATTTTCACTTCATGCTTTTTGCACATATTGTAATCGTTTTCATACTTTCATCTGCTCAACTTCTCTGCTTCCCCTGTGCACACAACACACTGACTCCTCTCACCTGTAAGCACTGCATTTTCTCTTCCTTGGCTGCTGTAAATATTTTGACAACTGTGTGACTTTCTTTATGTAATTTCCCACAATTGGCACATTTTACCTTATAAAGGTGCTCTGCAGAGAGGCCAAGGATTAAATGTGCCTGTAGCGTGAACACCTTTATGAACCACTGACAGGCATTCAATTCCGGAGATCTCAATACTGCCCTGTCATAATCACCCCCAACAACGTAAATTCACCCCGGCAGACATGTTTTGAGATAGGATATTTCTACCGCGTGTTAACTCCTTTTTGACAAAAATGAGCTCCTGGGCATTACAACTACTAGTGCAACAGGCTCAGCGGCTCTATGGCCCAGCAAATTTAGGGGGCCCATGCACATCAAATTAAACTCCCCCAAACTTTTATGCCTCACCACCTTAAAATTTCACCAGCCGCCACTGCCATTAATCGTTCAACTATACCATTGGCTTGGGGCCAGAGGGTGTACTCTTTTGGTGTTTTATGTTGAGTCAGACAAGAAATTCTTTGAACTCTGAGCTGTTAAGGGGCAGACCATTGTCAGGTTTGAGGATTTTAGGGATACCCCACTTTGCAAAGATGTCATCAAGCCGTTCTATGACTTTGCATGGGTTGTCGAAGATAGGTATACCACTAAAACGTGAATATTCCTCTAGGACTACCATGAGATGGTGTCCATTTCCTAAAAGCCCAAAACAGTCAACTGCAGCTCTCTCCCATGCATGGGCAGGAAGGTCAGACATTGTCACTGGGTGCTGCGCAACCTTGGGTGACAAACAATTGCAAATGTGGCACGCCTTCAGCTCTTTCTTGACTCGCTCATCTAGCCGAGGGAACCACACTTGATCTCTTAAGGCTCTCTTGGCGGTAACGAAACCACGGTGTCCTTCATGGGTCAGCTCGATGACCCGCTGTCTTAGGCTTCCAGGTATGATGATTCTCGAGCCTCGCAGTATTACACCTTCTTGGGTGAATTCTAACTCATCCTGTATATTTTCGAACTTTTGGAATTCAACATCATCAGCAACTGGCCGAGTACTTCTCCTCCATGATTGCGTGGCAATAAGTTCTTTGATTATGGTCATGTCTTTATGTGCATGGGTGGCAGCAATGATTTGTTCCACAGACAGAACGGCTGGTGTGCTGGATCTCACAATTAAGTTGAGATATGCTTCAGCTGTCTTTGAGGTCGTACTATGATGAGATAGCGGCATTCGTGAAAATGTATCTGCCAGGTTTTAATCTTTCCCCGGTTTGTGCACGATTCATAGTTGTACTCTTGCAGTCTTAACCCTCACATCTCAACGTGAGGGGCACCTAAGCCTTCGGGTTTCCAAAAATTGTAAGCAACAGCTGGTGATCCATGATGACAGTGAATCGTTTTCCGTAGAGGAATACATGAAAATATTTGCAGGCTGACACCACAGCCAGACTCTCCTACTGAGAGTAGGCACATTCTGTTTCAGACAGGCTTTGACAGGCACAGGCCACGATAGGTCTCTGTGCATTCGGTTGGCCATTGTGTTGAGCAAGGATTGCCCGTAACCCCACCGGGCTCGCATCAACCGTTATTTCGGTATGTAACTTGGGGGTCAAAGTAGGCCATTTCACTTGCATTCTTACTTACATGTTTAATGTCTTTGAAACTCTGGTTGCATTTTGGAGACCACTGAAATGGTACATTTTGCTTTGTCAAGTCTCTCAATGGGGCACTCACTGTAGAACAATTGTGAATGTATCTCGAGCAATAACTAGCCATGCCTAGAAAAGGTCGCATCATGGTAACATCCTGATGGGGGGGCAAGTGGATGACAGTGCTTGCCCCTTGTCTGGGTCTGGAGTCATTACCCCCATCAGAGAATATGTGCCCAAAAAACTTGAGTTTGGTTTTGCGAAACTCACACTTTGTGGCATTCAGAGTGAGACCTGCATCAGCAAGTAACTGGCACACTTGGGTAAGGGCTTTGTCATGCTCTTTCTGTGTACTCCCAAAACCAGTATGTCATCACTGTAATTGAAAGCATGCGTAACAGTTTGGATTACTTGGCGAATGACATCCTGAAACATCACAGCAGCCGAAGATACTCCAAAACTCAGTCTCTTATATCTGAACAAACCAACATGAGTCAAAAAGGTAGTAGTGTACCTGCAGCTCTCCTCCAACTTGAGTTGATGGTATCCTTTACTCAAGTCAAGATGGTAAAACACTTTGGCTCTGTTCAATTGCATGATCATGTCTGCTATGTGTTGACCAGGGTGTCTTTCCCACTCAATGGCTTTGTTTGCTTGGGACATATCAACACAAATGGTATTGTCCTTTTTGGGACTACTGCTATGTGCGAAACCCATGGCGTGGGGTCTGTGGAGCGTTCAATTATGTCATGTTTTAAGGGTGCTTCCAACTCTTTCTTTACAGCTGCTTGTAGATAAAAAGCAACTCTACGGTGCCGCTGAGCAACAGGGCGAACGTCTTCATTAATATGAAGCTGTACTTTCATTTTCTTGAGTTTTCCAAGGCCATGGAACAAAGTCAGGAATCGACTCGTGATCTCGGACTGAGCACAGAGGTTGTAGTTGAGGGATATCAACCCCATGTCTGCAGCATTGCAAAACTGAGCAAACAGGCGCTCAACGAAGTCCCTTGTAGAACATGAATGGTGGCTTGCACTCTTTTTGTGTCGCATGTGTTGCATTGTCACTGTGAGGGACCCTTGGCTTGGGATTGGCTTAAAAGCAGCACAGGTATATACCTTTGTGCATGACAAAGTGAGACGAGACACAGGCCATAGGCTGATAAACTTTTACACTGGCATGATATTAATCGATGCACCACTGTCTATGATGAAAGTTATTGGGTGAACATTCACTTGCAATATGATTTTGGGACAGTGTCCGAATGAAGTTTGTCGCTTTGTATGGTGAGCTTTCTTTGAACTGTGATCTTCTTTACATGTACCTAACCCCACATGTGCACGCCATCCTTTGGGTGATATCATCAGTGCACACCCATCTTCTTCGCTGGTACTCAATAGTGACGTTGAAGAACCTTAGTACAATGAGCTTGACGACAACTGATTTTGTCTGGTTTCTACCTGTCGTAGCTGATGTTGCTTTTTGGTTTTAATGAAATGGCGAGAATGCTTCTGGAACGTACTCGCGTCCATCATTTCTTGCCGTCGTTACGCACTTGATTTTTCTTTAGCTCATCACACAGTTATGAAACGGTTCTCTTTCCCACAACCTTTGCAGACTTGTCATACTGCAGGACATTTCCCGTCATTGGGAAATGGAAATCCACATCAGAAGCATAGCTTTGTTTTCCTTGAAGACGGCGACTTATCTTGTTTATGCTTGCTTTTCAGGGTCAAAGCCGATTCATTGTGTGCTGTTCCTGCTTCCATGTCAGCAGCTTGTCGGTCTGCTTGTTCTTCTGCTCTCGCAG
This sequence comes from Calotriton arnoldi, assembly GCA_963921515.1. NCBI lineage: Eukaryota > Metazoa > Chordata > Amphibia > Caudata > Salamandridae > Calotriton > Calotriton arnoldi. Next base: position 1,513,622 of record CAWUFW010002956.1, on the reverse strand, counting down.
CTAACAGCATTTTCTCTAGACTGCGTGTTTCTCTCAGCATGCGCATTCTAAAAGTATCTGAAAGGCAGCATTAATGACTCTGAGGCGCATGGCTTCGTCGGTGAAGTCCCAGAACTTACAGTGTTTAATGAGTGCATCAAGTCTTTCAACTAACTTGTCCATTGTTTTACCAACCTGTTGTGGTGCTAGGTTGAAGACATACCTTTCATAGTCAACATTTGGGATTGGATTGAACTTGGCCTCCAATGCTTCTTTTTCCTTTTGGTACGATTTTACATCAGTCAGTAAGATTTTCTTTAGCACTTCTTTCACTCCATACCTGCAAGGTTTTTCAAATATTTAATAATCTTCTTGTCATCTTCTTTTTCTAGCACATCTACGAAGTCATTGTATGTTTTGATCCACGCAGCCCATCTGGTACCAATGTTCTGTTTCTTAGAAGTGTTGAAAGGCGGTAGTGGCTTGAGGAACATGGCTGCATTGTATTTCCTGCTCTCTTGTGCCGCCATTGAGAGCATGTACTTTTCAGGCTGCTTTCGCCGTGCAGGGTGGTACCCACAATTTCTGCAAGCACTAGCCTTGTGCTTGAACCTGGGTCGCAGAATGCTTCAATTGCCCTTGACGGTGAGTAAATTCTCTGTTTCTTGTACTTTGTTGTCACTGTCATTATCTTTTTGCTTTGTCTGAATAATCATTCTTTATTTCGGGCATAGCGCAGCGTCTTCGTTGACCATCTTGTCAGTGGTTTTGGTGGGCGTTTTGAATGTGCTCCTCTGCAGGGCCTTCGATCTCTTCTGCAGCCGTGTACGGGTTGGTATCAGGGCTTTGACTCCACATGTGCAGGTTGCAGACTGCTCTGCTTCGATTCTGGGCACAAGTGGCACGCACAAGCAGTTTGCCCTATTGTTGCAAACTATCAGGGAGATCAGTCTTGGCTTCTCGAGCACGTATTCCCTACTCATCGCCAGTTGTAGAGTCTTACCCAGCCCAGGAGTATGCAGATAAATTACGCCACACAGGAGCTGCAGCCAAGCATTATTCTTCAACATACTCTCAATGCACTGTGCATTACATGATACTTCCCATTAAACACACCCTAACACATCCCCGCATATTAAATATTTCCTCTTCAGAGTCCGCCCAGTACTACGAGGGTCCTAGTGCGCATAACATCAATATGCTGCAGAGGGTTGCTTGTCATTATGGCCAATAATCATCCTGAGCATTCTCTGGCGTTTATCCTTCTGTATCCTTTAATATGCTGTATTGCCACATATGTTGTTATAGGCTTTCTAATCTATATGTTTGTCTCATTCCTTGTCCTCCCCCCTCCCCCTTATCTGTCTGTGTGCGTGGCGCTGCCTCATGGCCAGTTTCTGGAATGTTGGCAGGATATGTGCAAGTCTGAACTTTAAGGGTTTTAGTAGTTGACTGGAGCTGCGCCAATAAAGAATATCAGAGTTAACTTGTCTCCTCATTCCTACATGAGGTAACTGGCGACGAGCGCGGGAACCACACTTGTCGCGCTGTTGAGGAGAAGCTGCAGGTTCCCTGACTGCATCTGCTGCTCCTCGCTAGCCCCGAGATTCCTCACGTGTGAGGAGGTGGAAGGAGTGACCAGCAATGCCTGTTAGCCTTGCTGCTGTATGACACTCCTGATTCTGCCTGCTACACTGCCTATAAATCTTCTCTGGATAGTGTGCCCGTCTTCGACCGGCCCCTGGGAGGAGACGTCCCGCACTGTCTATCGGCCTTCCCTGCATTGTGTGCCCACCTTCGACCGGCTCCTGGGATGACCTAATGCTGAGACAGTGAGTGAATGAGCTCTTGCCGTCTACTTTTTTCAAGGGAACCACTACCCTGTATGCCCATTGGAGGGAGCCCAAACATAAAAATCGAATATCGAAATAAGTCAGATTATTCTACGTTCACTCACACATATCTACATCTGTCTTCATCAAAGTTAAACTGTTTAACTGCTTACTTGATCAGAGTAATTTAGCTCATCTTACATTGTGGTGGTATAATATTATAATGTCTGAAGTAATGAATGCGGTAGCAATGCCCTGCACATTCCTAGAAGTTCTAATCTAGGACCACGTGCTGAAAGTCGGACCCAATGGGTCAGATGCTTTAAAAATAATTTGTAAGCAATTGATGGACAGCGGCGGCTCCGTTATGGCGGCGCAGCGGTGTCCTCCTTGCCAGCAGCCCCAAAACTCGAAAAATAAAACGATAATAACACAGGTTTATTATCGTTTTATTTTTCAGCACCAACGAGTCTTGGGGGGCGCGGCAGACGATGACAGGCTGTGAGGCTGGAGGGGGAGTGGTTCGCAGCACTTTCAGTGCGCATGTGGGTTTGGCCGGCTGTCTTAGGCCGGCCAAACACACATGCGCACTGAGCTGTCTCTGACCCAAGCTGCATTGCCAGGTTGGAGACAGCAAAGCACAGGCACCCAGTCTCCCTCGGAGCACAAATTCACAGCGCTCAGGCCAATCCTGACGCTTCTTTCAAACATCAGAGCAGCGTCGGGATTGGGCGCGGGGGAGCCTGGGAGCCTGTGCAGTGGAGCAGCATAAGAGCACAGAGTCGGCAATGCGGAAAGAGCCAGGTAAGTGGTTTTAAATGTATTTTAATTTTTTTCGTTCCCCCACCCACCGCAACTTTGACGTGATACCAGCCGCCAATATATGATGATGGAACTAACTATAATTCACCTAGGAAGCAAGCAATGATATATAACTGTTTGGGAGTAGAAGGTAGAAGACTATTTGATCATATTGTTCCAGTTGAAAAGGAAGAGGAGGACCAGGAATGGGATGTCTACACCTAAACTAAACTAAAACTAGAATGAAAAGCTACTTTGGTACAACAATGAGTGTCATCATGGAGAGGTATAATTTTTATCACCGGTATCAAGCGTCAAGCGTAATCAATTGAATCCTATGTAGCAACACTGAGAATGTTAACTACAACATGCTCCTTCTAGGACAAGGATGATACGATTCGGGACCAAGTAGTAATGCGTACTACATGTGTTAAGGCGCAGGAGAAGGTTTTATGCCACTGAAACTCAAGCATTGAGAAGGTGATTTCAACTAATAAATGTATTGAAAGGTCTACTAAGGGTGTAAAACTGTTACGCAAACCAGATGGCCATCACGCAGAAGTTAACCTTATTCGCAAAGAAGGAGAAGCTTCAAAAGATTCATCAAACAGAAGTAATAAAAGCAAGGCCTCACAATGTCTTAATTCCAAGGTAACATGTTATCATTGTGGGTCTTCCTCTTATTTAGCATCTAGTAAAGATTGCCCTGCATGGAAAAAAATGTGCAAAGGATATGGGAAAAAAAGGACATTTTTACAAGGAAGATTCTGATGAAAATTAGTTAATAGAAAATTTGGTGCTGCTTGTGGCTATCATCAACAAAGAAGAAGGTCAGAACCAACCAAAATCTTGTGTCCAAGTGAATGGTAAAAATGATGAAGTTCTGGTAGACACTGGATCAAGAATCACCATAATTTCAAAGGACATTTATAATGATCTGGAAAGCAAAGCACCACTTGAGGACAGCAGAATAGTTCCTGGAGCTTACGGTGGACACACGATTAAACTCGGAGTACTTAAAGCGGATTTGGCTTTGAAAGAGAAAAATATCTTTACAAAAATCTTGTGGTGGATTATGATGTAAACGTTTTAGGATGGCTGGAATAACAAAAGTTTAGAATCATGATAAACCTGTGTCAGCCACCTTACGTGTACAGTATCCAAGTAGACAGTCTGGATACCATCCTTGATGAATTCAAGGAAGTATTCAGTGAGAAACTAGAATGCTTAAAGAGCTTCAAATAATTCTAAAAACAAACTCACGTCCAGTTAAACAACACGTCAGGAACATACCTTTAACATACCTTTATCAGCCCGCACTGAAGTGAAAATCATGCTCAAAGAATGGTGTGACAATGGGGTGATAGAACCAATCATTGCTTTGGAATGGCTTTCGCCTGTGGTCATAAAAAAAAGACAAATGGCTCCATACTTCTATGCACTGATCTTCGCCAACTGAACCGAATCTAATAGCAGACTCTCAGACGTTGCCGTCGATAAATGAAATGGTAATGACAATGAACCAAAGAAAAATCTTCACAACCTTCGATTTCAGCGTGGCTTATCATCAGATTCAGTTGGATGAAAAATCCAGTGCTGATACGACATTCATCACTTCTGAAAAGGCATTCCAATTTTGCAGGTTACCTTTTTGACTGTGTTCTGCGTCTGTCATTTTCCAACATGTCATGGACAAGTTGTTTGCGGGTATGCATGGTGTGAGAACATTTCAGGACAACATACTATTTACAGCAGAACAATTGAGGAGCGCATATCTGTACTGAAGCAAGTGTTACAAAAGATATAGGACTAACTTTACAAAAAGAGAAATGCTAATTTTTCAAAGGAACTGTGGAGTATCTTGGAGCATGGTGTTCGTCCAAAACCATCCTTGATAACTGCTCCACGTAACAAAGAAGATTTGAAGTCCGTCTTGGGCATGTGTGAATTCCATTCTAAATTCATAAAGAACTAGGCAAGCAAAGTAGAACATATGCGCAGATTGATAAAGAAGGATGTTGAGTTTGTATGGAATGAGTGTGAAAACAGTATAAATGAGATCAAAAAGAACTTGAACTTGCACCATCCCTGCAGTCATTTGATGGAAAATTACAATGTATAGTAACTACAGATGTAAGCCAAATTGGCTTATGGGCAGTACTAAGTCAGAAATCTGAAAAACGGGGAAACACCATTGCCTTTGGTTCATGTAAACGAAAGGGCCCAGAAACAAAATATTCAGTAATAGAACGTGAACTATTGGCTTATGTAGGAGGCTGGCGTGGTGCACACGTATTCAAGTGATGCACCCTGTACTAATCCAGGCAACACTTATGGTGATTTTAGTGGCCTTTGATAACCATAGAAAGCTCTCGAAGTGGTAGATGTGAAGAGCAGCCTTCAGGCTTATCTTGAAGGAGTGTAAAGCAGTTTGTTTTACCACATTCAATCGACAGTGTAGATTAGATGAAAAGATTGGTATATCTCTACCCTGGAGATATCAATACAATACACAAGAATACTTCAAAATAATCAGGTAAGTAGCACAAATATACACTGGTCTCCAGGGGGAGACCAAACCATATACTAAGAAAGTGGTTTTTCGAACTGCAAAGGAGTAAAGGGACTTGGACCAGAAGACTCAGAGGAGCTGGGGACACAAAGAACCACCCAAGCTAAGTACCCAGGAACCCCAAGGAGTTTGTGTGCAGAGTGGAAACACAGCCGCGTGCCCAATGGAAGTCAATAGAGGAGTCGCAGTTGCAGTTTTAAAAAAGAAGTACCTTTCCCGGAGGACCCTGAAGAAACCCTTTGGAAGACAGAAGGTTGGAGAGCCACTCCAGCCGTGGATGTCCCAGGAACCAGGTTACCTGCACAGGGGAAGCCGGGTTCATAGGAGGACAGTGATGTCGGAACCTGCCGGAGACCACAATGGGAGACTTCAAAGAAGCTGCCTCTGGAAAAAGATTGTGGAGGAGTCCGGTGGAATCCAAGTGTAGATTTGTGAAGTGAAGAACCTGCAAGCAGAGGGGATAGAGTCTATGCCACTCGAAGGTGACCAGGAGGCACTGAAGCACAATGCCCGCCGATGTCGGGAGGTTCAGAAGAGACGACGGTGACCTTGTTGCTGCAGCTGTGAGGACCAGGCGACGCTGAGAAAGATCAGGAGCCGTGCATGAGCTGTTGCACGTCGTATGTCAGTGTCTAAGTGGTCTGTGTCCGGCGGGAGCACCAACAAGCCTTGGTAGCCGCAACTGGCATGGAAAGCGAAGAGATTCTGTCGTTGGGACTAGCAAGGTCCAAAGGACTCACCCAGTGCAGGAGAGTCAGAGCAGGCCCAGAGCAAGCAGGAAAGCCAACTAAAGCAAGAGAAGACCCCTTGGAGGACCCACAAGCCAAAGGCACAGGAGTTGCAAGAGGACCATAGGCAGCTCAACAAAGATGGAGGCCCATGGTGCAGGGGAGGCAGTGAGGACGCTGATTTTTGGAAGATGAGGTGCTGGAGGCTGGAGCTTCTTGTAGCCCGATGATCTCTGGAGTGCAGAGCTAACATGCCTTGGCAACGGCAAATCGACACTGTGCACAGGGGTTTTGTCCCTAAAATTGCTGAGAAGACAGGTCAGGCCTCTAGGGAGCTGCAGAACCACCACCTGTGTTTTTGGGACGTCAGGAGAGCAGACCGGTCAGCTTCGTTGCGGTGCCTGCAGATGCAGGGAAGTGACTCCTTCACTCCAAGGGAGATTACTTCGGATGTCCTTGATGCCCACAGGCCTTCTGGAGAACATGGATGAAGCACAGACACAGATGATGCAGAAGACTTGAAGAACAGCTTGACCAGGAGCAGCAGGAGTCTTCCTTAATGCAGTCTCGGTTCCAGTCGAAGTCAAACGAAGTCCAAGTGTCCGGACGGTCGAAGAGTGTCTTGGTTTCAGAGATGAGCCTTGTTCCACAACGAATCTAAGGACCCACCCACAGGGGAGCCCTTAAGTACCCTAGGGAAAGTATTGGAATGACTCGGGGGTCCCTCCCTGAGGAGAGGCTGGACAGAGGGGAGGTTACCCCCCTGTCCTTTGTCCAGTTTCGCGCCAAAGCGGGAACCAAGGGTTCCTGAACTGGCTCAAACCCGGAGTATGCAAGGAGGGCACCAAATGTGCCCTTCAATGCAGTCTGGTGGTGCTGCAAAGCCCCCCCACCTCAGCTCAATACACTAAGTCCTGTCTGGGAGGTGGTTACTCCTCCCTGTGACAGGAAACCTATTGTTCTACCTTCCCCTGCTCGAGCTCAGCTGATACCAAATACCGGTTGATATCAAACATGACTGGGTTCGGTGCAGCCACTATATAGTAAGACATCTCGTAATGACTGATTCCCGCTATATGTATTAAAATGGTTGACTGCACTTCCAAAGCCTGGAGAATCGACTCTGGGGCTTGTAGGGGTGTCCTGCTCATGGAGGGTCACCCTCACACGTGTAACCAAGCACCCTGCCCTCAGGACTGAAGAGCCTGCCATAGGGATTACTTAAAGGTTTTAAGTGCAGTGACCTCAGATATAAGGAAACTTATATCTGTCATGAGTGGTACAAGCACCAGCTCACACAGGCTGCAATGGCAGGCCTGTAGTCACAGTTTAAGTTGCCTCCCATGGGTGGCACAATACATGCTGCAGCCCATGGGAGACCGCTGATGTACCTATGCCCTGGGTACCTGAGTACAATATACTATGAACTTATAAAGGTACATCAGTAGCCAATTGTGGAGGTACCAAAGCACTTACCAGAGCCAATTTAGGGTAGAGAGCAAAGATGCTGGGGTCTTGATTAGCAGGAACCCAGCAGACTAAGTCAAAAACACACTGACACCGGGCAAAAAGTGGGGGTAACCATGAAAGCAGATCCTAATTTCTTACAGCTTGTATATGGGCAGTCAACAAATTGAAGAATTCTTTTGGGGGAAAAGAGTTTGTAATTTGAACTGATCATAAACCCCTTGTTAACATTCTGAAAGGGGGTGGGTCAGGTAAGACGTCACCAAGACTAGCCAAATTGGCTTACACATTACAAGAGTACCAAATCAGAATATTACATATTTCTGGTAGAATGAATGACTTTACAGATTATTTATCACGTGCCCCATGTGATGATGACTCTGATTGTGATGATGCTGATCATGACGAGGATTTGTTGGTTGCATGTTTATTCAACAATGACAACTATGAAGGAGTTATCATATACAAAGAATGAATGAGAGCTGTTAAAAATGACAGTATCTTTATAGAAGTACAAAAATATGTTTTAAAGAGATTACCCCGTGAAAAATTGTTACACGAAGCTGTCAAGCCATATTGGAAAATAAAAAGATGATCTCAGCATAGTTGATTAAATTGTCATACGTGGAGACACCTTGATTCTGCCCTCAGTGTTAAGGGGAAAATTGATAACTCTGGCTCACGTAGGCCATGTAGGTATGACTAAAATAAAAGGAAACCTAGGGAAAGGTATTGGTGAACTTCAATGGATCGAGACATAGATGTGTATGTCAGCCAATGTTCCATTTGCATCAGTGCAGACAAAACCATGCTTACACGTAAATTCCCCATGACATCTGTCGAATTACCTGAAGGTCCTTGGATAAAGGTCTGATTCGACTGCATAGGACCCATGAATGCCTTACCTCCTGATAAGCATTATGCCATTGTTTTAATGGATTACTTCAGCAAATGGATTCAAGTTTGTGCCGCAACCAAATACATTCAAAGTAGTTGAGTTCTTTAAAGAATTGTTTTGTAGGGAAGGGTTTCCGCACAAATTAGTCAGTCACAATGGGGTACCGTTTGTATCTCTAGAAATGGTGAATATCTTGATGGTTAATGGAATAAAGCATATTAAGTCATCTTTGTATCGTCCACGGAGTAATGGGCAAGTTGAAAGAGCTAATCATTTAAATCATATAAAGAATTCAACTGGCATTAAGTTCACGCATTTAGATTGAAGCTGCACTTAGAACTAGATTGTTGTCATATCGCACCACTCCCATAGTACCACAGACAGGACCCCCTTTTGAGCTGCCCAAGGGTCGGTTAGCAATCACGCAACTGCAGACTTACTGGTCATTAAATTGGAAAAAATAGGAAAGCGAGAGCTCAAAAGATAAGGATGTCAAAATGCGAAACTTAGTTTCCAATGATGCCAGAAATGCTGTGAAAAGAATGTGCGTGTTGGTGACGGGGTTAAGGTGCAGTACCCAAGAAAACAGATGAAAATGAGCAAGTATGGTGAGCCCAGGCGTTTGGTTAAAACTAAAGGCACAGCTGTTTTTTTAGACAATGGCCAGTGGTGGAATGGGTCTAATGTTGTCACCGTAAACATCCCAGAGCCCCCCAGCAGTTATGTATCTGCTCAGGTTGGAGTGCAGAAGATAGTAGACAAAATCAAAAGTGGAGTGTAAGATGAGGTTGGGTCTGCAAGAGTTCCGATCAATGCTCCATGAAAGCCTCATCATCCCTAAGTAACACCTATGTACTGACAGTGTTCGAGCCAGGAGACTTGTGACTCCACCAATTTGATGTAAAGACTATGGGCCTTATTACGATGTCTCTGGGCCCGCCACTGACAGGCCGTCGGTGGCGGGCACACCGACATACAGCATAGCAGTCCGACCATTGCATTACGATGCGGTCTGTCGGACCGCAGCGGAAGGAGGGACTTGACCGATGCATCTAACAGGCTCAAGGAGCCCGTCTGTACGTCAGTCCGACCATAATCCCTACAGTGGGGGTGGTGCCTTTGGAGGCAATGCCGTAGGGATTACGATGTCTCTGCCTTTACATGACAGTCTGATCGCCATGTAAAGGCAGACTAATTTGGACTTTGGGGGCTCAGGCAGGGCCCCCGTCTCCCGCAGGACTCCGCAGTGTGGTGCCCCCCCCCCCAAACATCCATGGTGCCTGGCACACGGTGCATGGATGTTTGAAAACTGCTCTTTGCATTGTGACTTGTGCTGCGCCCTTTTCTAGCCACAATGCAAAAGAGCAGTTTTCCGACCGCCTGCATGGGGGTCGCATTGTAATTGGGCAGGTGGAACCACTGACATGTAGTCGGTCAGACACCTGCCCGATACAATGGCAGTCAACTGCCATCTTAATGAGGCCCTAAGTATAGAATTAAATGTCGATAAAAAGGGAAAAGATTTAATATACTGTATTGCCACATACATTGTTATACGCTTTATAAGCTATATGTTTGTCTCATTCCTTGTCCTCTTGTCTTCGCCTTGCCCTTCCTTCCTTTTGTGTCAGTGCGTGTGGCACTGCGTGTGCTGGGGTTCTAGAATGTTGACAGGATATATGTGGAAGGAGAACGTTAACGGTTTTAGTTGTTGACTGAAGCGCCACCAATAAAGAATATTAGAATTACCTTGTCTCCTCATTCCTACACTACATGATGCTTAGTGTACATCTTGCTTGGAGCTTTTGTATACTGAACTCCTTTCACCGGTTTATGGAAATATGTGCTCTTAATACCTGAACACAGCGTAACTTATATGTTTTGTACAGTGGATGACTCTTAGTTGTAATATGCTTGCCTTTTGTCCCAGGAGATCTTTTTGTGCACAGTGCTTTCACAACTACAAGGGGCAGACTGTCGGATTACCAGTGGTGAATGGGGGCATTTCACTTCCTTCACTGTAAAATGACTGTGGTCCTTCTATGTAACTCTTGAATGAATGGATGATGCAGGTTTATAAAGTGCACAGCTACTCGGAGGAGTGTCCCTTCTCAAGTGCACCTGACATTTGCTGTGTTGCTGCGGTTACTTACTGGTAATCTTCATTATCCTAAGTCCGTGGCGTCCCTGTCACAGTTGTTGCGTATGAGGTGTTCGCACCCACAAGACTAAAACCAGGAAGTAGGTGTGGATATGACCGTGGCCTGTCCCTTTGGGGGTATTTAGAGGCAATATAAGTCTTAGCCACCCGCAACCTTTCCTGAACTACCAAGCCCTGTTAGGCCAGACGTTCTTGGGAGGGGGGAAGGCTGTAATGACTGTGACCAGGACTCTGTGGACTTAGGATAATGAAGATTACTGGTAAGTAACGGAAGCATTATCGCTACATCCTCGTCCCAGCCATTAATTGTGAGGAATCCCAAAGTTGGGTTGGCCAAGGGGTACAACATTCTCACAGAATTCAATTTGACTGCAAATTAACTTTTTAATAGTGACATTCAAAAGAAAAAAATCGAAAGTAATAAAACAAATCATCAATCTTCATCTGACAACCTGCCTTCCTTTTCTGAACTCGTTTTTGTTGGCTTTAAGGACTCTGTGCACCTTTCCCCTGCTAACCAGTGGTAAAGTGCTTGTGCTCTCCCTTGTAAACATGGTAAAATTGGCCTGCATTTGATAGGTACATTTAATTTACTTGTAAGTCTCCCCCATAGACTAACACTTGGTTACCTTGTTACATTTATTAAGTGCTAATTTCACACTGTGAGCAGATAGAGAAATTATGTTTACACTCAAAAGAGTTGTAATTTAAAATCCTCTTTAATGGTAAAGTCGTATTTTAAGTTACAATTTTAAAAATGGCACTTTTTAGAAAGTTGCCACAGCAAGTGATGGATGGAATGCTTAAATTAATCTCAGCCACTTGTAGTCACAGAGAGCCGCATCTCAATGATCTGTTTTGTCGCCCACCATACCAACTCAGATTGGATCCAGCTTTGTGCAAATCAGTCTTGACTCTGCTCCTGTGGAAACAGTCCAGCCTGAACTGCCTGTCCAGGGCCTTCCTGAATCCCGAATAAAAATATCCTAGGACTAATTTTGCCCTGAACAGAGGCGTAAAATTACCCCCCACGGTGCAGTGGAGACCCCAAGCTCCAGGGGGGCTCCCTCTGGCACTGTGCACAGGATGTGGGCCCCTGGCTTGAGATCTCCTGACTGGGTCTGTGGGTGTAGGGGGATTTTAATATACTTTGCGGGGGGGGCTCAAGTTTCGTTATGCCACTGGCCCTGATAAGGGCTCATCAGCCAGGTATAGCTTGATTCCAGTGGCACAGTGAGCACTGAACCGATGTCTCGGTATACCTAACACACTCAGAGTGTCAACTACAACAACAAGGCGATGGATGGAATGCTTGAATTAATCTCAGTCACTGGCAATCCCACAGACTGCATCCCAATCTATTGTTTTTCACCCACCATGCCACCTCAGTTTGGACCCAGTCATATGCTAATCAGTCTTGACCCTGCTCTAATAGGAATAGTACAGCCCACACTGCCAAGCCAGGTCCTCTCTGAACCGGAATACAAGCAACCTTGGACCGGTTTCATCCTGATAAGGGCTCATCAGCCAGGTATAACTTGATTCCAGTGGCACAGTGAGCACGGGACCCACATCAGGGCATACCTGTCGCACTTAGGGCATCAACTGCAACAACAACAAGGTGATGGATGGCATGCTTGAGTTAATATTAGCCACTGGCAATTGCTCGAGGCCACGTCCCAATACATCGTTTTCGCCCACCATGCCACCTCAGTTGGGACCCACCCATATGCAAATCAGTCTTGACCCTGCTCCAACGGGAACAGTCACAGACGTTTTGGGCTCCTCGCAATTTTAAAGTGACCTCTTCGCACTGAAAATCAACTGCCCGTGATGACCAGCAATGCAAAGCTCCAGTGGGACATGCTCTTCGTGCTGATAGTGACCATCTGCGACGACCAGCAACATGAAACCTCTACTTTGTGCCAACAGCGACCATCCGCGACAGTCAAACAGCGTGAAGCTTAGCGATGACTGGCTCTTTGCGCTACAGCAATGACTGTCCACAGTGCTGGACCTGCTCCTGGTGCCGACAGCGATCTCCTTGCCGTCCCCGCCAAAGCAAATAAAACTCTGCGCGTTGACTTTGAGTTGGTAATTCTTCAGCGGGACCAATCTGATCCCTATATCCTTTCCATGCTCCATTGCAGTTACCCTGTACTTATAAGCATGACCAGATAACCGTGAGTGGGACATTGTGATTCTCCGAGCTATATTCACCTAAACCTGTAAAAATTAATTTCTCCGATTCTATTGATTGAATTTTGATCATTTTGATGTAAATTTATTAATTAAAATTTACTCTCTCTTTCTAAATCTGTTTGGGATTTTTCTTGTGTTGTTTCCCCTTCATTACTGTTTGAGCGCTGCATAAATGCTTTACACATTGCCTCCAAGTTAAGCCTGACTGCTTTGCGCTAAGCTACCAGAGGGGTAAGCACAGGTTAATTTAGTGACTTTTGTGGTTTGGTTGTCCTTGACAAGCATTGTGTTTAATATATTAGTGGGTCTTCGGCCCGTCTTAACCTTATAACTAAATGTCTTACATGTGAGTAATGTTCCTGAAGGATTTAACTGAAGGTCATTTCCTTTGGCCGAACAGAGTTGTTTACATTTTGAATGTCCTTTTGTTTTCTGTTGTAGGGCATCATGCAGGATTATTCAACTGATGCAAAGCAAAAGTCATTATACCATTTGATGTGTTTTCCTTTTCAGTATTAGGTAGCTTTATGTATCTGTTATATTGTACCACGTATGTTTTCTGTCTAAAACATATAAAAACTCTGCATTTGCAGATGCTCCAGGTTAACATCCTTACATCCAGGTTACATCCTTACAGAGCCGACTCCATGTTACTCATCATACTAAATCAATACTTTTTCATGTTTCTACTCTCCTAGTAAACTGAGCAGCGCCTATTGCAGAATATTCATTACTTGCTTTGTGCTAAACCATATTAATTTCTGGCTATTGACTAGATTAGGGTTCACCTTCTACAGAAAATGCTGATTTGCATTTTTAGTATTTGAATTGATTGACTAACCATTATCGTTTTGCTCTCTGTAATAATTCTTACATTTTAATAAACCTTCATAGTTTGTACTTTTAACCTTTTTTTGTGTGGACCTCCAGTGTTTATTTTTCTATGTGAGTTTACTCAGAGTATTTGTGCTTAGGGCTCTCTTCTTTAAAGACTCACTCATATCCCCGATCAATCAATCAGCCCTTTTAATGCTGAAAAGAGGTGACACCCTGAATTCTGTAATGTCTCCAATAGGTGTGAGGAGTTTCCCAGATCCCTGCACTACAGATATCAGATAAAGAAACACCATTATATTCAGCCCATGAGACTACTGTGCCTATTGTTGATCTGCCCTGGATTTTATCAGAAAGAGTAGCTTTGAAGTTCCATAAGCCAAAGAGATGGTTTCTTTGATCTACCTGCGGATGGAAATTCTCAGTGCTTTGCTACCCTGGTGGTGAAACGTAATAAACAAATGATCTGTCTTTTTGAAATTCTTGGTACTATCTAAATACACTAAAAGCATTCTCCTCACATCCAAAGACTGAAACAAGTTCTACTCATAGGATGATGGATTAGGAAAAAAGGGGGGTAAAAAATCCTGCTCTCTATAAGGCAATGAAGGAACCTTAGTCAAAAAACTTAGATCAGTCCTTAACCCAATTCCATCCATTCTAAAATTATTAACCCAGGAGATTTACACAATAATGCACCCAGTTCTCCTGGCTGAAGTGATTGTAATGGAAAAGATCACCTTCAAAGTAAGCCACTTAATCTTCTCCATGTAAAAAAACTAAAAGGGAAAACCTTGCAGTGTTTTAAGGACCAATGGTAAGTCGTCCAGAGTGAGAATAGGTGAACAGTGGCTCTAAAAATGGAGAAACTTCTCAGGTGTCTAAGTCCCAGATTTCCTTTGTCTGGAAAACTACAGAGATCAGTAAAGTCTCTTATCCATGCTCACTGAGCTCTTAATGTTGCTACTGGTAGACCTTTGTTGTAACCATCCAATAAAAATTGCAGAAGCACACCAATCTCACAATCTATAGGAGAACTTTGATTCTCTAAATACCACTTCTGAAAATTCTTCCAATGTCTAGAATATGCTAACATCGTGGAAGAACGTTTAGAATGCTGCATTACAGCTGCTAGATGCTGAGGCACTCCTTTATGTCTTAGCCCAACCCTTTTAACTTCCAAACTAAAAAATTCAAATGATCCAGAGGAAGAGACCCATGATTCACCTGGGGAGAGAAAATCACAGGGATCGTCCGGGGAGGCAAGAGAGACATTGACAGAAGAAGGGAAAAACATAATTCCTTGGCCACTAAGGACTACTAATACTTCAGCCTTTTCCCTCTGGATCATTAACTATAGCTTGGGAATAAGAGAGTAAGGAGCAAAACCATAAAGATGTTTCTGAGGCTATTGTATCATCAGGGATCCACTCCCATTCCCCGGAAACGTTGCACAAAAGTTGTACATTGTTGGGAGAAGCAAACAGATTCAAGAACAGTTTTCAGAATCTGGGACATTTCTCCCTGAATACCCATGGGATGTTAGAAACATCTAACTCAAGGAGTTCGCTTGGAAATATTCCTTTCCTCTGATACATGTGGCCGTTAAAGACAAGAGGAGCTTCTCTGCCCAATTTCCTATCTTTGCCGCCACCAGATTTAAGGAAGAGGATTTTGATTCCCCTTGTCTGTTGATTTATGACATCACTACACAATTGTCTGTCTGAACAAGAACATAGTGGTGTTTTAGAATATCTTGAAAGGTCAATAAGGCTTTGTAGAGTGCGACAGTTCTCTCCAGTTTGAAGATATCAGTTTCTATTTCAGAGTAGCCTCTGACCACTCCCCCTGCTGCTGCTGCTGCTCAGCTCCTTGAGAATGCTGCCTAGCTCGCAGTCCTCAAGGCTGCCAGTTCTATCCCGCAGTCCACTAGTTAATCTCACTGGTATTCTGTACTTTTGTTTCGTCATTGGTATTTTGTATTATTTATTGCATTCTGCTTTTGAATTCTGTTGCTTAGTCTTTGTATTGGCTTAAGTTGTATTTGGCCCTCTGGCCAGTTCCCACTCCCGCCGTCTTTCCCGCTGTTTTTTCTACCATCCTCTCGGGCAGCACCTCCCACCTCCCAGGACTACTTACGGACGCCGCTAAGTGGCAGCGCTACTGGCGTGCCAAAGTCAAGCCTGTCTGTGCTCGTCCACACCTGGACCGCACCCAGCGCCAGCAACCCTGGCCCTTTGCACTTCCACAGATACTCCACTGCAGACCTTTGTGCCTTGGACCCCATACGCAACAACAACTAGTGCCTTGCATCACCGCGCTCCACAGCGGGACCTTTCACCTGCATCCGCTGCCGGTTCACCAATATCTCAGCTCCGACCAACACCACAGCAACCAGCACCATGCCAGACCTGGGTCCTGACAACCCCGCCCCCTGCACCGTCCCCCACGGGACAACTCAGCTAGCTCCTGATCAATGCCAGATCGCTCTGCGAACACGCCACCGAAGTCTGGGACACCATCTCCACCCTCGCTCCCGAAGTGACCTTCATCACGGAGACCTGGCTCATCCCCACATCGGCCCCAGATATCACCATGTCAACACCCAGGGGCTATAAGATGAAACACCACAACCGCAACAACAGACATGGAGGTGGCGTCGCCATCATACAGAAGGAATCAATCACCTGCACCATCACGAATGACGAGATCATGCCGATCATGGAACACATGAACTTGCAGCTCCGCACCGACGACAAAATCACCATCAAAGGCACCCTTGAATACATACCGCCAGGACCACGAACTGGCCTCAGCGACGCCATTTCTAAATTCCTCCTCGCCATCGAATCAGAACACTACGTCTTCATGGGAGACCTCCACTTCCACCTGGACGACTCCACTGACATCAGGCCTGGTAATGATGGGTCGATTGGATGAGTAGTTGGTGTGAGGGGGAGTTAAAACACAAGAACTGGTCATCTCCATTTTGAAGGTGTGTGACCATCATTGCAGGCCCGACCTATCGGGTTCATTTGGTATGAAATAACGGTCTTGTTTTTCCTTAGAACAAGAGAGTGGCCAGGGTGTTTGGATGGATCTGAAAGCAGTGCCACTTGGGTCAGTGTGGATTGATCCAGGCAGGCCTCTGAATGGCATCATCTGGCTGTGGTCCCTGGGAGGTGATGAAGGGATAGATGTGTGGCCATGCCAATATCTGTGAATAGCCAATGTCTAAATAAGGCATGCAGTTAAAGGACCACAAGGGAAAACAGGCCTGTGCCCACACCACTTCAGCCATTTAGGGACTGATTGCTCAGACGGTGGGACTCACTGAAGGTAAATTGGCAAGTTTCTCCATAAATGGCTCCACAAGAAGTTAGAGATGCTAAGTGTAGAAACATTGTGGGTATAGAGTCAAAATGTTATGGATTTGATGCTTGTACAAGCTGAGACGAGGCTTAACACACGAGAAGCTACAGAAAAAGAGTTACAGTCTGGCGTTTCAATCAGTGGCATCCCAGACTAAACCAAATAATTTCCAGTAGTGGGGTGTAACATCCAAGGTGTGCTTAGAGAATAAAGTGAAGGGACTGGAGAATCAATGTAGAGCTGCATTCTTCATGATTCTGGGAGTTGCTTCTCTTTATCATGCTGAAATTCTTCATAACGTATTGAAAGGCTTCCTCATAAGTGTGATGAATCCCGACAGGAATGGTACAGCTGTGAGAGGAGAGTAGTAACATTCAGCTTTCCAGCTCCTCTACCAGCCCCGGCACGCCACAGAAAGATACAGTGGTCAGAAGAAAGAAACTCCTGAAGAAACAAAGAGATGGTCAAGCTTTGGAGAAAAGCAGAGAGGGCTTCCGCAGAGAAAGCAGAGGAAGCTCGGACCCCACTTTGAAATGGGACTATTCTGCCACTAGGAGTATTTATCTGGACCATATAGGACAGGGGGGCGAAGAAGGTGACGAGTCTGCACCCTCTTTAAAAATGATTTTTGACTCAATCAAACAACTGCAAGATGAGACCCGTTTGGACGGAAAGAAAAATAATAGGTTGGCAACAAAGAAGCTTCAAGGCGCAGTCAGAAAAATGGCTAAGGCTTGTACAGATACAAATGCAAGGCTGACCCATGTAGAAGAACGCACAAGTACACTAGAGGATAATTTGGAGAGGGCTCAGGTACAGGCTGAATCATATTTAAGCAGTTTAAAGATCTCCAATGAAAAATGGAGGACTTTGAGAATAGGCAAAGATGCAATAACCTCCGCATTCTTGGCATCGAAGAAGGCGTAGAAGGTGATGACATGAGGGCCTACATTTTGAGGTTGATGAAGGGGGCCTTTCCAGAACTTCACCATTGGAATTGGGAGATCGAGATTCAGCGCGTTCACCGCTTTCCCATGATGCTTAAGAAATCTCCTTATCCAAGCAGGGATGGAATCGCAATGCCAAGAGCAATTTTAATTTACTTTGGAAACTTTTTGCTGCGCGATGAGATCTACTCTGAAGCGCGCCCAAATGCCAAACTGACTTTTGAGAACCAGTCTTTCTTCACGAGGCCAGATTATTGCCACGTCACTGTGGAAAGACGTTGGCGATTAAGAGAACTGATCCAGCCCTGTCATGCTTTGGGAGCGCAAGCATATTTGATGAACCATGCGAGGCTAAAGATCATTTATAAGAACACATCTAGAGTTTTTTCCTCTGAGATTCAAGCTAAAGCTTATATGGACTCTTTGAAACCCTAAAGACAAGTTTAATTGGGTACTCACTGCTAGGAATATAGGAGGGGTTTTAAATGGTTGCGTGATTCATTGGTGAGGCACTGTTTAAAACAAAATTACAACAAAAAATATTTAAATATTTAAAGGGGAAATCCGGTGGGTGTGAAAAGGGGGGGACGGGTTGAGCTCAATAAGAATAGTAAAAAGTATGATAATTATGAATTGTTGGGCATCTAGGAATTAGATAGGCTGGCAGAAAGGGGGGTCGACTTTCAGGCTCCATCACAGAGACCTTAGGTCTGCTTGCTTCACATTATAGGTGGAGGGAGGGGTTTGGGTTTGGGGGCAGGGAGGGCAGAGGGGTGCTAAGAGGGGGGCTTGGGGAGGGAAAAACTGGGGAAAAAATTCACCATCTAGTAAGGAAAGGAACTTTAGGAATTCAGACAAACAAAAAATTGGAGCAGGGACGATACACCAAGCGCCAGGCAATAGGCAGCTCGATGAACTATACATAACATGCAAATAGTAACTATTAATGTATGTGGGGTGAATGATGCCGCTAAAATAAGGACGGTAAGAGAATATCTCAAGACCCTGCGGGTCGATATTGTCTGCTTACAGGAGACGCACATTGAGGGGTCTCGAAAGACTCTCTTAGAACAGCTGGGATTTCACCTAATAGCATGCACCTTGCAAGGGACTAGGACTCGGGGGTGGCAATACTCGCTAAAGGAAGGGGGACAACGGTCAAAAAATGTCTATCTGATAAGTATGGCCGATGGGTAATTGTGGAGTGTCAAATACAAGGACTTATTTTTACGCTCTGTTCAGTTTATGGACCTACGGTGGATGATCCTGAAATGTTTAACCATGTTAATATGCAATTGGCTAATTAGCCCCTCCCGATTATTATGTGTGGGGATTTTAATATCAATGGCTTAAATGGGCTGTGGAAAAGAGATCCAGCTAAATTTGTAGGCCGTAAAAAGAAAGGCCATAGGGCCTTAATCCAATTGATGGAGGATAACGGGCTTACGGATGTATGGGAGCAGTCAACCCCTTTGGGGACAGGGAGCACGTATTATTCAGCACCTCACAGGGCTGTTGCTCGTCTAGATTATTTTCTAGTTTCCTCTTCTCTCCTCTCTCTTTGTAAAATCCAAAAACTACCACGATTGGTATCTGATCACAACCCCTTGGTTCTAGAGATTCAAAAGCCTGCAGTAATCGCACAGGTAACAAGCTGGACGTTTGAACGAGCCTTACTGCATGATGTAAAATACGTTGAACACATGAATAAATGGCTTAAAGAATTTCTTGAGGTTAACAGGGGGAGTGCCGAGCTCGGGGTAGTTTGGGACGCTCTTAAAGCAGGGAATTAGGGGGGAAACTATGAGCTACTCTTTAAGACGGAATAAGATGGAAAAATTGGAGATGGAGGCCACACAAAGACTAATTGCGGATCTAGAAGAAGAATTGGTTAGAGTAATTGGCTCTAGTTTTAACATTGATGAGATTGTACAGAAACTGGCATTAGCAAAAGCTACCGCAGGAGACACCATTGCTGCGAAAGCAGCTGGTAAATTCTTGGCGTGGAAACAAACCCACCATGAATTTAGCGAACAAGTTGGACATATTTTAGCAGTAAGGACCAGACAGATAGCTACTAGGGGGGATATCGCGGAGATTAAAACATCGGATGGGACGGTCGCTACCACCCCCAAGGATATCTGTAACGCATTTCATGGGTATTATCAGAATCTATATAGTGAGGACACTGTTAGGGATATTAAAGATGTAAGGGAGTATCTAGAACTAGCCCCTATCGAGGTATTCTCTACAGAAGACTCCATAGCCATGGAGGTCAGTTTTTCAGATGAAGAAATCCAGGGAGCCATTAAAGACTTACCATCAGGTAAGGCGGTAGGCCCTGATCTTCCGCTAGAATTCTATAAAATCTTTTTTTCAATTTTGGGGAAGTTTTATGTTGCGTAATGCGCCAGGTACAGAACGGACAAACACCTCCGCAGTCATGGGGCGAAGCTAGTATGATCATTTTTTTAAAGAAAGGCAAACCCCCTAACGAACCTGGATCTTATAGGCCT
Organism: Calotriton arnoldi; assembly: GCA_963921515.1. Classification (NCBI taxonomy): domain Eukaryota; kingdom Metazoa; phylum Chordata; class Amphibia; order Caudata; family Salamandridae; genus Calotriton; species Calotriton arnoldi. The sequence goes on along the minus strand of CAWUFW010002956.1, from coordinate 1,493,313 downwards.
ATTAGCCTAATGAATAGCGACGCAAAGATTTATTCAAAAATTTTAGCCAACCGCCTTAGTACAAATATAGGGAAGGTGATTTCGACTCGCCAGCATGGTTTTATTCCTGGCAGGGGAACTGCTGAACATATCAGGAGAGTCTGCACCCTGTTTGATGGCACGCAGTCACACGGGACCCTATGGCGCTTATACTGCTTGACGCGGAGAAGGCGTTCGATAGGGTCTCGTGGGGCTTCCTCTGGCCTGTACTGGAGAATGTAAACTTTGGTAAGGGGTGCATAAGAGCTATACAGGCGTTGTATAGGAACCCTAAGATTCGACTTCGTGTTATGGGAGGACAGAGCGATCCAATAGATATCAAGCGAGGAACTAGGCAGGGGTGCCCGTGTTCACCCCTTCTTTTTGCTTTTTATATTGATCCCTTTATCAGGAGATTAGAGGTGAACAGAGACATTCTCCCAATACGGCTTAACGGATTTGAAACAAAGATCTTGGGTTATGCAGACGACCTGGCAATTACGGCCGCTAACCCCTCTGTAGCTCTAGACGAAATAGAACATGAGGCAGAACGCTTTGGGGCAGTTTCTGGTTATAGACTCAACCGGGGGAAGACGCAAATCGTTATTAATGAGAAGACCAACTTGGCAGACCCAAGAGTGACCGATTCGGCCACTTATTTAGGGGTTGTTATCACATCGGATTTAACCAAGGTCGTTGAAAAGAATCTTGCACCAGTGATCCAGAAATCAAGGAGGGATCTTGATAGGTTGAATAATTTACACTTTTCGATTGTGGGAAGATGTAATATTATTAAAATGATATTCCTCCCAAAAGTCTTATATTTGTTCAGAACGATACCCCTGAAGTTTGAGACCTTTTGGTTTAAAGAAATGCAAAGAATGATAAATAGTTTTATTTGGGCACAGGGGAAGACGAGAAGGGCACTTAAATTTATGTCCCTCCCCAGGGAGAAAGGGGGTTGGGCAGTGCCTGACTTAAGATCATATTATTGGGCCGCAGCATTACAATATATGCGTGGGTTACTGGGAGGCACGGTCACTGACAGGTGGAGGGATGATGACGCTGTACCGGATGTATATGATCTACTTATAGATGGTGAAGTGCGTAATTGGCTTCTGAGCTTTAGCGAGGCCAGCTATTATAAAAAAGTTAAATTTAAGACTTTGGGAGCAGCAATATTTGTTTGGTCTTCTGTTAGGAAAAAGTTGGGATTGGGCAGAATGAACCGCTATACTCCTCTATTTAGGAATCCATCCTTACCTGAGGTTTTTCATGACGCTGTAATGAGGCGTTGGGACGGGTTGGGTGTTAAAACTGTCGGCGATATTATAGACTCTCATGGCATAATTACATTCGGTCGGCCCTTGTAAGGAAAAGTGGGGGAATAAGAGCATTTGACAGAGACACAGTTATGGAAACGGTGCAAAACCCCGAAGGGTGCTCTATCACCCAGATTTATAGTGAGCTAAACCAGCTTCAAAACGATGATCTGGGAAAATATTTCGAGAAATGGCGGCGGAAGCTCGATATTGAAGGGATTGAGTTTTTAGTCTCACTTAAGTTAGGATGTACGGTATTGAAGGTAGCTAACATACAAGCTCAACACTTTAAAACCATCTTTGAACTTTACTATACCCCTGCAAGAATAGCCCAATGGGGGGGGACTATGGGCATTTATTGCCCGCGCTGTCACAGCGCGGAGGCCGATACGGTACATATGTTCGCCTCTTGCCCCATGCTTGACCCTTTGAAAAGGGCAATTGAACACTTTATGGGACAAACCTTGAGGATTCAAATAAGATTAACTAATGAATTAGTGGTTTTAGGTGTGGGCAGGGATGGCGTTCATGTAGCTCACCGCAAATTTTTATTTCTTGCCATGGCGGTTGTTAGGATTTGTGTGGCAGCCGCATGGAAGGACTTCAACCCTCCCACCTTTCAACAATGGGTATCACGGCTTTTAGCCATCTATAGTCTGGAAAAGGGTCTTTACGAGAAGGAAGGCTATGAAATTAGGGAAACTTATCTGGGCCCCAGTAACGGATTGGAAGGCTAGATTAGAGCGACCCCAGCCATAATTCTTGGTTATGAAAAATAACATCTGTTATGATTTCAACAGCTTTCTCACTTTTTACTTATGGGGGGGTGGGTATCTGGAATGTCACAGATTTAACGAATTTTGTTTTGTCTGACCGCTTCGCTGAAGATATACCCATCAGATGACTTGTTTTAATTTGTTTCCTGTCTCACTCTTCTTTTTTCTTTGATTTTCCTTTTGGTGTAAAGGAAACCTGTATAATATTGTATGGTTTTTTGTAATGATGAATGAAAAACTGATGGTGAAAAAAAAAAGAAAAAAAAAAAGGAATGGTACAGCTGTGGGTTTACGCATGGCCATCACCCTTAAGGGTAGTAAGGAGTGGGGTTGTATGCTATGTACTGTTATCTGAGAGATCCAGGTGGCTTCCACATGGAATGCATTCTGAAACAAACTGAAAAGCTGAAAGAGATGAGACTGGACGGTCCCACTTTTCACAGATTGGAGCCTAAAGAAGGAGAAATCTTCCAGAACTGAGAAAATCACCACTGGTTGCAGTGGCCTCATCCTCAGTCGTGTATCCGGCCTGAAGGTTGTGGAGAAGTGGCAGGCACTGCTATGTTAGCCCTTGTTTGGGCCCATTTAAGTGCTTTGGAGCCTTACTCGATTTGTCTCTCCCCTGTACCTCTTTGCCCAGTTCTTTTGAGATGAAACTTTTACCCCACTTTTGTGTTTTGGATTGCCAGCATTAGGCGTCATTGTATTGTGTTTTATCCCCTCCCTCTCTTCCATGGTGGCTTTGAGGAATGTGCTGTTGTGGCGTTGTATGCTCCCAGTGAATATTCATGTTTCCCTGGCAAGTTTGAAATGTGATTTCTTATTCTATTTTTACCTCTATGTGATACGTTTTACCTAATAAGGATAAAAAAAAACATTCTGCTCGTTCATCCATTCTTGATTCTCCCCTCCATCCTTATGTTGCTCATTTCCTTGCTGTATTTAAAATATGATTGCCTTCACGTCTTACTTGACTTGCTGTATTTCTGAAAAAAAGTGAGGCAAGCTGCTCGCTAAAAGACCTCAAGAAGTCCCTGGCTTACTCTTCAGAAGTCTTTCTTCTCTTCTTCCACCCTCCTCCAGGTCGGGCTCACCTCTTTTTCCCCATATTCTGTGGAGGTGTGAGGCAATGAACCTGTTTATTTTTTCAGTCTCTTGAGAGACCGTCTTCAGAAGTATTTGGGAGACATGGTTGTCTGAGGCTGAGTTCCTAGACAGCTTGTGTGAAACCTCACACTGCATGACAGCGGAGTCAGGCGTGATGTTTATACCTTGTTCAAGGTTTCTCAACTAAGGAATTTTAGACCTGTAATAGAAGAATAGTGTATGTCTGGTTCCTCACAGTTCGTGGGGCTGTGGATTCTACTAAGTAATCTTTGATGTGCCATGAGTATCCAGTGCATTAGGAATGGTGCTGGACGCACATATGTTGAAAGTTTGAATTCCTTATTGAAGTTTAGAGTTTGAGACGCTGCACCGGGTGTTGATGATGGGGAAACCTGAGAAATTCCTCACTTCATTGGTTCTTCAAGATACATACCGCATGCCTTGATCCAGGGACCTCGCCAGAAGTTTCTCTGATTCTGCAACTCCAACCTTCATTACCAATTTGCTGTGTTGACTTTCGTGCTCAAGACTGCCCTGAGGGTGTTTACCAAGCGACTGGCTCCACTGGTAGTTCTCCGGCATGGAGAGGGCATCATGATGCATCATGCGCCCTCCATACCTAGACAATTGGTTGATCTGTACCTCTTCTTTCCATCAAGCTGTTGTTCACTCCTGGAGTTGGTGGTAGTGACAGATGCATGGATTCCTACTCGCTCTCCCCAAGTAATATTTGGAGCCTTCCCAATTAATGGGGTTCATTGGGATAGACTTCTAGACAGCATTAAGCAGGGGTTTTCTTTTGGAAACAGGAGGTTGTCTCAGGAGAGAACACCGATAGAGAAAGGTGCTTTACCTTTGAAAGACTGACCCAGCTTTCATTCTGCTCCTGGTGCTCACTTTCACCTGATGCCCTTGTTACATCATCTTCAGGAAGTGTGGGTACATGTGTGGTGATAACAGATTCTAGTCCCTCAGGCTGGGGGCTACTTTGGCAGGATCTGGAAGCCCAAGGGAGATGGTCCATAGTCTTGTGTCAGTGGATGTGCAATTGAAGGGAACTTCAAGCTTTCAGGAAGGATTACTGGTGTTCACACACCAGGGCTTCGCCATCCTGTTTGATTTAGAGTAGACAGTTATGTGGTAATCACGTACCTTACTTGGTTAGCAGGGAATAGTTTCCCAGGGTGTTGGCTCTTGCAGTGGGGCCGGTGCGGCTACACCGGGTAGTTCCAAGTCCTTTGAGTTCTCCAGTCCTATCAAGGCTGCAGCTGTGCCATTTGAGGTTGGGGTATGGAGGCTGAAAGACTAGGCCCACACTACCTGAGAATATCAGAGATGTGACCTTGGTGGTGAGGCTGAAAGACTAGGCCCACACTACCTGAGAATATCAGAGATGTGACCTTGGTGGTTGAGTAGTCCCAGAGCCTGTTAACTAGGCGTTCTTACGCCCACCACTGGGTTTCCTTGCTAACTTGGTGTTTGTCTGCTGAGATTCAGTCCTTTTCTTGTCCACTTACCAGAAATCTTGCTTTCCTACTTAAAGGGTTTCGTAACTGTCTGGTCGTGGCTACTGTCAAAGTCCATTGGGCTTATTTTAAGGTAGGCCCTTTGGAGGGTCTGGATTCCCTGGTACCTTGTCTTTTGAACGTTTTTTTCCTGCTGAATCCCATTGCGAAGGTGCTGGTTCTCCCATGGGATTCTCATCTGGTTTTGCAGGTGCTGCAGGGTTCACTCTTTAAGCCTTTGGAGTTAATTGCCTTGGGTCTCCTGTCCTATAAAGCTGTTTTTTGTGGTGGCCATAACGTCTTTGGAGGTCTTTAGGGGGTTTGGTTCTCTGGAATGTTCCGAGTCCCACTCAGTTATCTTATCAGATGCATGGGTCTTAAAGATTGGTCCTTATTTCATATCTTGAGTGCTCTCTCATTCCATTTTGATCAAGAAGTGGTTCTCCTGGCTCTGTCTAGGGAGGGTATATTTCTGACCCCGTTGTGGGTGAATGTTGGGTGTGCTGCTGTGAATTAACTGGCAAAGATGCAGGATTTCCATAACTGTGAAGCGTTTGTCAATTTTTGTCATGCAGAACAGGGCTGAAATCAACTATGGCTACCCTGAGCTCGTATGTGAATGTATCATTTTCGAAGTTTCTTAGGTATCTGGGGATGTGCTTCCTCCTATGAGGCGGGGAGATGGCTGCTTTCTGTCTTCTGCTTCAGGCATTCCACTGTTTGATGTTTTTCTTGCTGCCACTTGGGCTGTGACATTTACGCAGCTTCTCCTCTTCTGATGTCGGGTGCTTCAACAGTTGCTGTTGGTAAGGCTGTTCCGACTGCGGGCTCCTAGGTCACTCTACGTTTTATAGTCCATATAGTTCATTGTGCATTGCATCACCTGATGATGGGGTTTGTCGTGCATTCATGTATTTGGCCATGCTTCATCCTGGTTAGTGTTCCTTTAGACCTCACTATATTAGCAATAGAGCAAGGGCGGGTGAGATGTGGAAGTAATGTTTGGATTACTTGAGATCATCTGTGTTACTCCCTGTCCTTGCTCCACTCTTGACCGCCCTCCCTCTAGACCTGTGGTTGGTGCGGCATGTCATTAGTGGTATGATAGTTAGATCACTTCCCCTCCCCACAGGATATGGGATGATATGAGGTGGGCCAACCTTGAGGAGGGAGCAAGAAGGAGAGAAGAAAGACTTTTGCAGGAGAAGCCATGGGCTTCCAGAGCTCTGTTATTCAGGCAGCATGCCTCACTATGCTAGGAATAGAGCATGTACGGGGAGACTAGTAGTAATGAACATTCCCCCAAGTAAATCAAAGAGTCATTATGTCTTTTTAATATTAGTTCTTCGATGTGCCAGTATTCCTTTATTTAAAATGATATAGTCACCTTCACTAATTGAAATGTCCAGAACTGCCATTGACCTTTCTTATTTTTGGCATCCCACTGACCATTTTATGCATGTGCAAAGTTTACTCCGGCAGCATACATTTTTTTTCTGATGACCCAAGCTTTCTCGACTTTACTTTTTAATGATCCTATGACAAGTCTACAAAACAATAAGCACAAACCAGCAGTTTTGCCGTAGTTTAGGCCTCCATTTAGCTATATTTATATTTTTTGATTTTACCTTCTGAAAAATATAGTGTCTGATTAGAAGCTTTGCCCGTTGATTTTTCATACTGACCAGATGAAAACAAATATTCTTAGTTGATGTAATCTCCCAATTGTTCTCGCAAGTGAAATATTTAATTGTGATCTAAGGCAATTGTCCTTCTGAAGAAAACTATCCAAGCCCATTATTTCATCTCTAGGGGCCCAAGAACAAAATGGAAAAACAACGTGAAATATAATTGAAAGCTTTCATATAATTAGTTAGAACTTTTCAGAAACATGCAACACAACATCAGCCAGGTTAATTTATCATACTTTCTGCACTATTGCTGTGCGGCATCACTCAAGAGCACAAAACATATTGGACAAAGCATCCTACACCATCCTAACAAGCCCACAAAACAAAGAACACATTTACCAGAAACTCTGATAGTTGCATCACTGTCATAAAGAACACAGCAATTCAGGAAAGGACTCAAAACCTGGATGTTCAAATGAACAGATCACCACAAAACAAGCAGCAACTTCAGCGCCTTGAGACCCTCACGGGTGATTTGCTGCACTTTACAAATCCTTGATTGATTGACTAATTGGAACTGCAATCATACATCCAGCACCACTCTTAGACTATCTTCAACCACCAGGCAACTGGCAGGTTTAGCAAACAAATTCTAAGCAATCGAGAGAACCCTCCAGTCTCACATCTGTCACTCCACAATCATGAACAAACAGCTCAGTGATGTAGACATGGCCGCCCAACCTATAGATGAGCCAGAACACAACGCACAAAACATATAATCACAGGATGGCTCAGACTCCAGTCTGCGATGGATAAGTAGGGTCCCATAGCACCTCCGATAGCAGGCAGTGCTATGAGACCCTACTTACGGCAATCTGTCTTCTTTGGAGAATTGAATAACCTAACATCAGAATGTTTTTAGTACATTTCCAGAGAGCAAGGCCTAGAAATATTGCACATTGCGTTAAAAGACTTGGTCAACACAAGCTAACATTGAGCTACCTCCTCAATTCATTGTTTTGTCACAGAACCAACCATCGTTTGGCTTCCTCTTTGACATTGATGGAGTCCTGGTCAGAGGTCGGAGCCCTATACCTGCCGCAGTCAAGGCTTTTAAGAAACTATCTGACGGCCATGGGAAGCTCCAGGTGCCAGTGGTTTTTGTTTCAAATTCTGGAAACTCCCTGCGCAAAACTAGGGCCGAGGAGCTGTCTGCTGTGCTACAAGTGGAGGTAAGATGATGTGGACATGGGCTGCCTGCTGTACCGTCAATGGTGGTGAAGGGTTGAGGCGATGATCTGTCCAGTGTGCTTTGTGTGGAGACATACTTGGCAACATTCAGTGACTAAAGGATGCAGGATTTTTCTTTTTCTTTGTAACTGTATCTTTATTGCACTCTTGGTACAATCACACTATACATGCACAAGAGAAAGTAAATACCAAATTTGTGCATATAGAATGCATCAAATAACCGCAATAGATGTACACATACTCTTTGTGTGCTACGATATGTCTCTGGGTCATTCAACTATAAAATATTGACGTGGAACAATATCGAATGCAAGATAACAATATACACAATACCGTCAATGTAAGTAGAGATGGAGTTAGACTAGTAAATCCATACTCCCCTATGTATGCTTCCCTTGACCATGCAGTGCAAGTTGATATTTTGCTTCCACTTTTTGTGGTGAACATTTTGACATCCAACCATATTTGTCGGTTTCCTCAGAAACTGACGTTTGGGATGAGGGGGGTCATAGTTCCCACAGCTCTAGGGACCCCAACCCCTAGATAGGAAGGGTGCTGAAACCCCTCATGTTGGTAAGCTACAAGGATGCCAGACTTCTCATGAGGAAGTATGAACAAAAGTGTGTGAATGGGACGGGTGAAGAGAAGAGGGATAGTTCTATGGTAGGAAGATCAGTCTCTGTCGTAAGGTTTTGAATTGATCTTGTATCTTCCCAATGGAGGCTACGAGTATCTTCCATATTCCCCCTTAGTGATACAAGACCACACCTGCTGTACCTCTCCTGGTTGTCCTTCCAACATGGAGGTACACCACTGAAAGAAAAATTCCACCAAGGCAGCACTGTTCATCTGCTTCAGTGCTGGGACCTTGGCTGAGGCTGGGCCTCTTCCTGTGTTTCCCCATAGCCTTTGTAGAAGCACAAGCGGTATTTCCACTATTTTAGCTATGAAAGGAAATCGCCACATACCCAATGTCATATCCAGTATGCTGGTTGAGGGCCACACTGCTGGTGTCACAAAGTCTCTTGACCTATAGGCACTGCGTAGACGGTCTCTTTTGTCCACGAATAATGACTCTCATCCCAGGTTAGATTATTCCCACACGCAAAAGCAAAAAGAAATACTCAAAGGGGCAGGAAAGGAAAGGGAGAAATGTCCATCTCTTTCCCCCAGCCTCCTCTCCACAGTCCAGCCTCTGCGTATATTTACTGCAGCTTCTGGGCTGACGCCAAAACACTGCTGTAAACAGCACTCTCCACGTAGGCATCGCACTCTCATCATCCGAAGTCCCAGGGACCAGCACAAATCAAGAAAATTGCTGTCATATTTTCTCTGGGCAAACTTGGACGAGCCGCTGTCAATCACATTGTTCTTGGTGCCATGCTCACAGTAGCCTTCCAGAGTCCTCCCAATACAGCAACAGGTATTAAAGTGCTTCCTCTGTCTGGTGGTGCCCCAACCTCATTCTCTGGCCAGACAGGCACCGAAGAGCACTCGTGTGGAGTTCAGAAAAATGATTGTCATGACACAAATTAGTGTACTTTGGGACGTGTTTGGCCAGTTTTATCCTCTGGTTGTCTAGAAATCCTACTTTTTGTTCAGGACCAGCTGGGCTGCAAAGACATCATGCCCCCTGGGCAGTGGTTCACTTCTTTGAGGGATATTCCTTCTTGAAAAGAAAGTTGAACACACTTGACAACTGCTGCACACTTAATTAACCAACAAACTCTCAAGTGACTTAAACTTGGAGGCAGATCCTTGGGAGTCTAAAACCCAGACGATGGAATGCCTAAAGCAGAGCTGAGTCACACTACAGGTGGTTCAAGAAACCCCTAAAAATTCAACATTTCGAGCACTCTTTACATTGATCGCCAAACAGACTAGGGGTCATGGGCGGGCGCCCTTTGGGTGTCACTGAAGTGCCACTGAGTCTAACAATCTGCTGAGGAGCAACAAAATGATCATTAAACCGAACCTCATTGGCTTTACGATTTGAGAGCAGAAAAATCACAGCCAGGCTGAAACACTCCAGATGGAAGCAGGGCTTTACATTTGACTATACATTAGGAACCTAACAAGCTGTGAAAACGAAGACCGGGAACAGGCTGCTCTACCTGGAGTGGAGGTAAGGAGAAATAACACAGATAAGGAGTGGTCTCTTGTAATAGGTTAGAAAAATAGGAGGCTTAAGGAGCCGAATGCTGCTTGTTAGAAACGGGGTAGCGTGGTGCGGAGCGGGTAGGCTAAACTCCGGAGGATTGTGTAAAGCATCTGCGCAGCACACACTCACAGGCGACACGCTAGGCACACCACAAAAGAGACTCCACACCAGGTTGCATGGAAATAACTTGTGTATTATAAAAACACATCAGAATGCAAACACAAGTACATATCTACCGTGCCAGCCGGCACCGGGTAACAATTCACAGGGGGACTATTTACCAGGCAGGGCCAATCGGGCCGCTGCCAGAATCATCACAAGCACAGGTTGCAAAGGATAAATGAAAGTCCATAAGCAATAATCAGCGTAATCAGTCCGTACCTGCTAGTGAATGACTGAACTCCGCTCAGTACATTGGCATGAATCCCTCTAGGCATACCCCATTAGCATAAATGCATGAGCCCAGGCGTGGAATGAACGCATCCCTAGGATAACAAGAACACATTATGCATAACCATAACAGCATCGTCTAGGCATCACAACCCCTTAGGCATAACAGTAGGCATGAAATCCTCACTAGGTGTAAAAGCATTAGGATAAACCCATTAGGTACCAACTCAGCCTAAGTCTCAGGGGGCATGGACACATTCGCCTGTGGCATCTGGGTAGCATGAGAATCAGTCGGCATAAGGTGCATCAACATGAATCAGAGTAGCATAAACCTGTGAACATAAGGCATCACCACATGAGCATTAGGCATAGAAACCTGTGGGCATAATCTCACTAGCTTAAATCACAGTCTACCTAAACATGTGAGCATAGAGGCATAAACCATGTGAGATCAGGCGTGAATCTAGAACATCTGAGCACCCCATTAAGCATAAAACATATTATGTGCTCTCATTAGGCCTAAATATATACAGGTGGCCTCTCCCTAGGCATAAAGCACCTCAGGCCCAACCATAGGCATAAACCTCATTAGTAGCATGAGGCCTAGCACATTATGCAGAACACCAACCTGGTAAGCGTTAGGGGAAAACATTAGCATTAGGATAAAAGCGTTAGGCATCAAATGCAACATCATTAGGTATAACCCCATTCGATTAGGCATAGCCACCTTGGATCAGGTCTAAGTACATTTTGCAGAGAACCAGCAATGTAAGCCTTGGGGGTAAACATTAGGCATATAAACACATGCAGTAGGCCTAATCATGGCACAAACAACACTGGCAGTGGCCACCACCACATGAGCAGGAGTCAACTTATAAATGTCCCCAACGTTGTAGCAGTACAAAAATGAGGCCCCCAAGTTCTGGCGCGTTGGAGTCCCCCTCTGGGACTCTGAAGGTAAGAATATGCCCAAAAAGAGTACTGGTCAAGTCAGAGCCCCCTGAAGCCCCACTCTGGGGCTCCCACACCAGTATCGCGAAAACGTTGCAGCTGCCCGCCACCGCGATGCAGCTGTGACTCGAAGATCAGTGGGGCCCTCCCGGTGCCTCGGGGGCCCTAGGCACCGACAATGTGCCTCGGCTGGCCCCCCCCCTCGACCGTTTCAAAACTCGGCCCACTCACCGGAGCTCTTCCGGGTGCAGTTGCCGGGGTCCGCGGGGCTCTCTCTTCAACACGGGAGCCCCGCCAGCAGCAACACCTTCCTGGCGGCTTCTCGACGGGACCCTACTCGTGCTGCTCGGGTCGCGGCGGTGATCCTGTTCTTCACCCGGTCCCTCTCCCGGGGGCCGGGACTTCGGTCCGGAGTCTGCGGGGCTCCGGGCGTCCGGTTGACTTGGGTCCAGCGTGGGGTAGGCTCCCGCCTGGCTTCTTGGCAGGCACGGGGCTCCCTCGTCACCACGGGAGCCCCCGTCTTCACTTCCGGCCGGCTTCGGAAGAGGCCCTGTCCCCTTCCGGGTCGCCGCGGGCAGCGCGGTGGCTCTCTCCTTCTTCTTGCCCCGGGCTGCGGCGGTGATTTGCGGCAAGATTAAAGTGCGGGGTGAGCTCCTGCTATTTTTGGCATAACGACCGCGGTGTGGGCTCCCGCTGGTTCTAAGAAGCACCAAGTTGCGGCACAAACGCGGGGTGGGCACCCGCTACTGTTAAATCAGCAAAAGTGCGGTGAACTCGGCTGCAGAAACGCGGGGTGGGCACCTGCTTACTTCAGATAGGCAGAAGGCGCAATAACGCGGGGTGGGCACCCGCGAAGGACCACAAACGCGGGGTAGGCCCCTGCTGTACTTTCAAGATAAACAGCGCTCCCTGGCAGCACGCGCTGCGGGACCCACGCACCTTCTTCTCCTGGGCAGGTGCTGGAGGCACGCTCACGAGGCGCTGGATGGCTCACAGTTCCAGGGTCCCACATGAGAAAGTAGTGCCCACGCTCCTCACCTCCTTGGAGTTCAGGCCAACAACCGATGGCGCTCACGAGGCGCTAGGGCAGGAGAGCAGGCAATGCTGGGCAAGATCAGCAGGCAGTGGGCACTCATCAGTACAGGACAGCAGTCCCTAGGAACAGTCACCCCCCATAATGTGGCACTCCTCCTGGCATAGCAGTCTTCACTCCAGCAAAGGGCTCTCACTGGCCCTGTGGACAGCAGAGGGGTACAGATGGGCTCAGGGGCCAGCACGCAGGCCCTTGCGGCGGTACCTCCTGGCAGAGTGTCCCCTCTCAATCAAAGTCCACGCACCACTCGGCACATGGAGTCTCAGCTCCTCTATATATACACCCATCACCCCACCTACCAGAAAAGGCCAGAACCTTCTAGAAGGCTCTCTGGGGAAACCGGTCCCAACTGGTTTTGGGGGAGGTGTAGAGCACCCTGTCTGCCAGGCTTCCCTCCAAAAGCTGGGGGGTGTGTGAGCCGGACACACCCCAGGGGGCGGAGTCAGCCTTGGTCACTTCGAGCGCTAGACCGGCAACCCACCTCAGGCAGGCAGCAGCGCACAGACAGGGTGACGGTTTAAAAGTGACATTTCTACAATGGTGAAAATAACCCTGCGTACACCATTGCGCAACATTTCTTATTTTCAGTTCATCCACCAACCATAACATATTTATGGTGTTTCATTTAGGGGTTATCCATAGGGGGGGAAGTTCTCAATGCTAGCCTATGGAGGGCAGAGAGCACAGGCACTTTACACCAAACTCCCGTGCCAAAGTGCTCAGAGTACATAAACCACCACTACCATAGCAGCAAAAAGGCTAGGCGGAAGGCAAAAAGTTCCGGGATGACCCTGCAAGCAGGGCCAAGTCCAACACTGCTGTATCAGGAGTGGAGGCTAGTGGGAAGGCCAGCGAAGGAGCTATCTGTTGGACTGGGGTTCTGTGGAAATATTAGGGGTAAGCAGTGGCCCTGCTGTGCTCGAGGTGGACATCAAATGGACGGGTGCTATTTGGTGTCTTAGAGTGAGATAAAAGGAAAGGGCAGGGCACATCTACAATCTGCTGTGCTGGAAGTGGAGGTCAGGAGAATGCCAAGTGGCTCTGCGTTGAGTGGACCATTATTTCCGCCCACCATTGAAAAACATAAACTCTTCAAGGGAAGTTGCAGGGGTAGATCATAGGGAGCAGCATCAAGCCTTCTGATCGAAGACGAATGGTGGGATGGAAAAGTAGGGGGAGGGAAGAAGATGTAACCCTTACTTTTGTCAATTAAATTGGTTTTGGTCCATATATATTCTTATTGACTTTTGCTGAGCCCATGTGACTCTGCTTGTTCCAGGAAAGCCACAGCAGGTTGGTAGCAGGACGCTGTTTGAATTCCCATTGGTTGTATTCTTTGCCTTGCAGATATCCCAGGACCAGATGGTTTTGTCGCACAGCCCCCTGTGCATGTTCCCTGGCTTCCACAAGAAGCGCGTTCTTGTGTCTGGACAAGGGCCCGTGCAGGAGATTGCTTACAAGTATCCTTTGACTGGTTCCTGAACGTGCCAGTGGAGTCAGTGTTTTCTGTGGTTGGGCTACTGAAATTGACTGCATAATCTGGAAATTAATAGTCATTTATTAGGATGGAATTAAGGAGAGCACATTGTGCCGGAGGAAGGAAGTTATTTTACTATCAAGCTGGTACTGTACTTTCTTTTTCAACTAATATCAAAATAAATATTATGTGTCAATAATGAAAGCCTGAGCTTAATAAGCTTGATATTTTGTTGCCCAGACGTCATCCATCCTACCAACAGTAACATAACTTTTTACTTTTATTTAATGGGTGGAGTAAAGAGAGATGGCAGCATATGCTTTGCAACATAGGCCCTCATTACAAGTCACCCGGAGCAGTATCCCCAGTGAGATTGTGGCGGGAGGTTGGGGGAAGGGGGAGAGGGTTTGGGGGTGAGACAGAGAGAAGGGGGTGGCAAACTCTTACAGGTAACTACAAGGTTTCTGGTGAGTCTGGGCCCAGAAACGTGAGCATTTGTTTACACGGGGGTATGGGCAACTGCTCCCTGTCTCCGTCCACCCTCATACTTCCGCATTGGAGTAGCAGGAAAAGCTCCCCTAGCTGAAGTAAAATAGACTGTCCCTAGCCACCCTCCTCTAGCCTCCATGCCCACCCCCCCCCCCAATCCGGCCAAGAAAAAAAGCACCCACAGGATTTGCCACCTGCTCCATGCAAATGGCAAATGTGTGTGAATTTGGGCCTGCTATTTTCCCGTAATCAGACCCGTCATTTCCAGGTCAGGGTGTTATCCTTCAATGTGGGACAAATAACTTGTAATCCGTGTTATTCGGGGGCAGATAACGGCCTGGGTACCTCCACGTGGAGTTAACTGGGGATTGGTAATGAGGAAGTAAGTACATGACTTCTGCACATACTACACAGTCCACAGCAATTCAAGGCTTGTACAGAGGAAGCTGGAGTGAGGCCGAGGAGCTCAAGGTAATGTTGAGGCTTTGAGGTGAGTAAATGTACAGTGTGAGTTGTTTAAGTGCCATGGCATTTGGGGGCATTGGTAGGTTTATGAAATTTAGTTTGGGTAGATGTTAGCTTTTGGAAGTTGTAGAATAGTATGATGTTTGCAGGTATAATGTTCTGCGATGTGGAAGGTGATCAAAAGATAGTGGTAGATTTGGACTAGTTCGAAAAAATTGAGCAACAGGTGGTAGAAGTGGGTGCTGATGGAGTCCTTGGAGGACCTGGTCTTTCGAGACACTATAGGGAGTTGCATCTGGCAGTATTTTGGGGGTAATGCTGGAACAGCTTCTACGCCCCAGATAGAGTGAGATGCATTTAACACTGTGCTCAGGGGAAGTGCATATCAGAATCGGTGGGGGTGTGGCATACTGTATTGATTGAAGTCAAGGTATCGGAAGAAGTACGGAGGGAGGTGAAACAGCTTCGACCGGGTCGTCCAGACTTACATCAAAGCCTGCTAGACACCAAGGAGACAATAGTGAAACATGTCGAGAAATTGAGATGTTTCCACTACAGAGCTCACATGACACGGGCACACGCAGAGGGTGACCGCACCAACTTACTATTGGCCTGGCTCATTAACCCCGCAAAGAGGGGATTGGTCCTGGTGGAACTCGAAACTGCCCCGGGAACAAGGCTATACAGACTGGCAGAAATCAACCTACAATTTTCTTCCTACTACTATATATGAGTACTTCCGAGCACTCGGGTAACAACATTGGTAAATTTCTAGTGCCTTTACATTTCCTGGCTCTTATGCCTGAGGAGGCTGAGGAGCTGGGGGGGGAGTTATTACGCTGCAAGAGGTCCAGGCGGCTATAAAAACCTTGGCACAAGACAAAACACCGTGAACGGATGGGCTCCCGTTTGAGCTTTACGCCACATAAGACTACAAGCTGGCCCCTAGACTAGTCGATTTGTACAAAGCGGCTAATGATACGGACCTTCTGCCGTCATCCACCGAGAAGCGCTGGTGAGACCTGCGTATGACATGAAAGCCTACCAGCCATTATTGATGCTCAACATCGATTATAAAATCCTTAGCCGGATCCTTGCCACTAGACTTCTCCCTCACATGACAAAACTGGTCTGCCCCGATGAAGCGGAGTTTATTCCCGGTCGGAAGATTGTGCTCAACATTAGGAGACTGCCCACACTGCTGGAGGCCGATACTTATGCTCGCACAGAAGCAGTGATCTTTGAAGTAGGCATAGAGAAAGCTTTTGACAGCTTAGAGTGGGACTTTCTCTATGGTGTAATTGAGCACTTCCGACTGGGGTGCGGATTTCTAACCTGGCCTCGGTTGCTATACACAGATCCCACAGCCAGAGTCCGGACTGGACGGAATATTTCGGAGAGCTTAAAGGTGGACCATGGGACTAGAAAGAGATGTCCCCTTTGCTCTTTGATAATGGAGCTGCTGGCCAGCTATGCCAGGACTAGGGACAGCTATCAGGAAATGGAGCTCTCTGGGCAGACCCACCACATCGCCGTAAATGTGGATGATCTCTTAATTTTCCTCCAGAACACGACAACGGACCTGGTGGGTGCTAGGAGATTACTAGAGAAGTTCGACTCCCTGTCCGGACTAAAGGTCAACTGGCAGAAATCGCGATTGTTCAAGATGCTTGCGATTCGCATCCCCCCCAGAGGGACTAGAGTTACTACAGTGCCTACAATATCTGGGTGTAAAAGTATGCCACTACCAGGCCGAATTGTTGGATGGGAATGTTGGGAAGGCGGTTCGGGCACTTAGAACGATTGCTGACTTTTGGAAGATGCTCCCCTCTCTGTGGCGGAATGGGTGGCACTGCTTGAAATGATTGCGCTCCCCTGGTTGCTGTATTTCTTTGTAGTGCTGCTGGTGTGGATTCCTCAGGCGCTATTCAGAGAACTCGACTTGCTCATCATTGCTTTCATATGGGGATCAGGCAGTAGACGGATGGCTCTAACCACGTTGCAAAGGCCTGTGGAAAAGGGAGGACTGGCTGTCCCTGAATTTGAGTCTTACTACCTTGCGGCGCAGCTCCAATGGCAAACGCAATGGGTAGCCGATAGACTGACAGCAGGGCGAGTGATGGCACTTTCTATACCCGATCTTCACCAGCTGATCAGGGTACTACTGAGCCTGGGATATCCTCTCAGAATGATACCACTGAATTCCAAGTGCTGCAGCTCAGTTGGGCTCGATGTTTGCTAAAGAAGTGGGTGCAGGTTCCGTACTCGCCTGACATACCTATGAGTATGCAGGTGGTACTCCCCCATGGGGGGACTGGCGGGGCCTCATAGATTGGATAGATGTGGGCTCATCCAAGGTTGGAGACTTATTCCGGGAGGAGTAACTTCTTTCGTTCGAGGAGTTCCGCTTGACATTCGATTTACCCCAGGGTCACTTCTTACTACATGGAGCGGTGATGGTGACGATCTGCAGACACTGGGGGGGCTGGCCTATCGGAACCACACCATCACAAGTATTGTCAATACATAGTCACGTCTTCAGGCTCTTATAAGCCTGTCACCTGCTTACATAGGGTGATAAGAGAAGACATACTGCTGCCCCTTAACACCTTATGGACCCGATGGGAGGACGACTTGGAGGTCCCCATACCAGAGGGTAGCTGGGCAACTATATTGGAAAGGATCCCCAAAGCCTTGAGGAATGCCTGTTTCAAGCTAATTAATTTCTATATCTTACATACCTCGCCCCCGGAAGAATCAATAGATATTTTCACACTGTAGGTGCAGCATGCCCAAGATGTGAGGAGGTGGGGGTGGAGTTCCTTCATATGACGAGGAGTTGCCCATTACTTGCTGCTTATTGGGGAGCAGTCATGAAAACAGTCACTGATATTTCGGCACACTGCTAAGACCATGACCACGAGTAGGTTTCAAGACTTGGCCTTTATACTGGCAAAAGGGAATTCACCAGAAATTGGAAGGTTGCTAGAGGTCCCCTAGCAGAGACATGGTGAAGAGAGCTTGAGAGATGGGCGGGATATGAGAGTGATGTGCTGCTCTAGGAGGCTAGACAGGGCCAGGGCCTGGAAGGCATTAGTAGACTGTATGAAAGATCCTGATTCCCTGTCGCCAGCGTCGTCACTGGGTTGTCCCTTAGAGATGACCCCTGCTTAGAATTGCTGGAACACTTGTGTTACTGATTGTTGTTGATTGACTCCCAAGAGGTCTGTTTAGGACCACGAACGATGATTACCAACTGCCCTATAAATGTCAAAATGACATGATTCCATGGATGTTTGATATATAGATCTATGGACGGGACTTGGGGAAGTGGGTGGGTATTATGTGATGGGAATTATAGGTTAATACAGATGAACTAGCATTGCTGAGCATATATGTGAGGCTTGTGTTCATGTTCTTGCTGAACCTGTACCGACGATATTTGAAATTCATAAAATCAGTTTATAAAATAAAAAGTGGGTGCTGCTAAGTAATGGAGCAATTGTGCGAAGAGAGGTATTTTGTAAGAGATAGGAGTTGAGCAGTAACAGTTGTATGCTGTTAGCAGTAGTGGAACTTTGCAGTGGAAAGTGTTAGTGTTTTGCCAACATAAGGATTCAAGTTGTGTGAAAAGAAGGCAGGACTGTCACAGAGAGGAACATTGGGGTAGTCATTGATGGTAGCAGTGTCATTTTTGTAGTGATAGGATTTGAGCACCCTGATATGGTGGTAGCAATTTACATGTGATGAAAAGATTTTCTCAAGTTACAGTAAAACGCACAGCACAGACTATATGGCAGGGAAAGTGCAACACTTACAGTGTAGGCAGCAGCAGTATGAGATATACTTACCAAAAAGGTCTATAGGAAGCATTTTTAACTTTTATAGAATAAGTATCAACAATCAAGCAGCACTCTCACAAAGTATAGGTGGCAACAGTGCTGGATACACACACACACACACGTAGCAAGAGCTCACAATACACTAGCGCACACACATACACATGCATTTAAACACCTCTTTATCTAATCCCATGGAGTGCTATCTATTACTCTACAACACAAACAAGTGCCACAGTGCAACATGTATCCAACACTCATGTTTCTGGTATAGACAACAATGCACGTTGGCTGGTTCCATGATGCCTGTTTAACACATAACGTCCAGTGTCCATATTGCCTAGTACCACAGCATTACTAGTTGGCAGTGTGCTGGTATTTGCCAGTTAGTGTATAATTGTCATCACCAAGAAGATGATCATTCACATTTTCTAGAAGCTTAGAATTGAGATTTCTAGTGAAGTCATTGTTGGCTGTTGGGTTTGCTAGTTGCTGCCACTTAACAGCGGATTCATCATTGCAATCCTTCAGTAAGGTTATTATTGCCCTTTGCCTGTATGCTTATTATGGCAGGTTTGTGTTTAGCGCCTCCTTTTCGTTTCTGTTTAAGCTCCTTAATTTAATTTCCTCTTTAAGCTTATAATTGCCAGTCCCTCGTTAGGTTATCATTGCCCTTCCCTCGTTAGGTTATCATTGCCCTTTCCCAGTTAGCACATCATTGCCCTTTCCCAGTTAGCACATCATTGCCCTTTCCCAATTAGCACATCGTTGCCCTTTCCCAATTAGCACATCGTTGCCCTTCACCAATTAGCACATCGTTGCCCTTTCCCAATTAGCACATCGTTGCCCTTTCCCAGTAAGCCTCTTCTTAGTAAGAGCCAAAGTTGGCTCAACGACATGAACCTGAACCGATTTGATCCCCAACTTTCACCCAGTGCCAAGTCACTGATTCACTCTGATCTCACTTTTAAGGAACAGAGCGCCAGCAAAACCAAGACAGTCTCTACTTAAGAAAGTGAAACTATTCCTCACAGAAAGCAACTTCAGAACTGCGTTTCCAACCTTTGTGCACCTGAATCTGGATAGTGGCAATACCGTTCGCCAGGTCCTGTGAGACTCCACAGTGGTCCCCCTTAATGGTACCCTGCATGCAGCAGGTCACCTCATCAAGCTTTGAAAAAATATGATCACATCACCCCCAATGAAGGAACTGTCCACACCATCTTCAAAATCAGCTGCATCATTTACAAAGCCATCACAAATGGCACCCCTGCCTGTCACTATATCAAGTGGCTGTTGGCATTCTCCCACCCAGGACACCATCAGTCCGAAGACGAAGAACAGCTTTTTTTTGTATCCTGGAAAGTGCTCTGCTATTGTACGAATAGGTTTGAGCTATAAAAACGCACATACATACCTGCATAAGGTCATCATTTCCATTTCCAGAGTTAGATCAATATTGTCAATTTCTAGTTAAGTACATTATTGCCAGTCACCTGTAAGCATGTTTACCACATCTGCCTACGCCCTCCTCTCCCCCACCCCCCACAGCTTTCTGCTGGCAGACCAGGAAAAAGGAGGCAGGGTGTGAGTCAATAGCCCAAAAAGGCCACAATCTTACCTTGAGGACCTGTTCACTCTGGTCGATATCATAACTTCTGCCATTGATGCTTCTGATGCCTCACATGCATGCTGCAGGTATCTGAATGCATTGAGCAGTGAGGCAGTCATTCCTCTGCCACATTGTAACTGCTGACCAGTAGGACACAGGTCTAGGGAGGACTAAGTGGTGTCAATGAACTGCTGGTGAATAATTCAGTAGTAGCCTAGAACAGGTCAGAGAGATGAGTTAGTGGAAGGCAGGGACTAGAGTAGAGATCCTGAGAGAGTGGTGGCAGTGGCTCTGCACCGCTTTTCTGCTCTGAAGGTATTATTTGTAGTGCGTGTACTCGTGGTAGGAGAAAGGATGCAACAGAAGCCCTGCCCCTAGTACCTGCTTGTAAGAACCACCCCTCTTAGCTGACACCCAGGCTAAAGCCAGTAATGTGTAGGCAACCTCCCTTGTTGTGTGTTTCCTATATAGACCATTGTCGTTTTCCCTATGCTAGCCTAACTATGCACGTTGTAGGCCGCTTTTGCTTTGCACACGTTATCAAATATCACGCTTGTTTTTGTGCCACATTGTATTTTCACACATAATCAGCACATGTTTTGTATTTTGTTTTTTCCTGGGATTTAGTCTGAACAGCCTAGGCAACGTCAAACAACATTTCTCCTTGTTATTCTCAGTGGTCGGACACTAGCATCTAAACATAATAGAGACACCCAGCTGCTGTTTTTGAAAACACATGTTTTGTCGTATAACCCAGGACGCGTCATTCTGGAGGGGACAGAGTGGAGACTTGCATACAGAGCAAAGGTCCTGAGACGAGAGGGCTGCGTTAGATAGGATGTAGAGCAGCTACCTATGTATGCTAAGGTATGGGGTCCTCCACTAAACCTAGAGATCTATTGTCTATAATCTATAAGCACTTAGCAGCTGTAGAGAGAGTGGGTTTAGGAAAATCTGACAGCAAATATGACAGGGCCTTTCATATGGTCTGCTAACCATGCTAATGACTCTACTGACCTGTATTTATTTGTTTTCATGTTGTGGCACAATTATTGCATATCAGAGCATGATAGTTTAAATAAATATTGTAAACTTCCCTCATGTCTCTTCTCTATTTATTGTGGACAAGTACAAGTGAGAGAACGAAAGGGGGTGACCTGCTACTGCTATCCCTAAGAGGGTCAAGAGTGTTGTGTTCTAGGGTGCCAAATCACGTGTCTCTCTGGAAAGATTAGGAGGCACTATAAGCTAGTCGGATTCGGGGCCATAGGTAATGATGGGGTATGGTGACTCAGTCCCTGCATGCTGATGTTCTGTGGTCTCAAGCATGGTTCTGTTTCTGAGCAGAATCCCTGCAACACCCTCTAAGTTTGACCTCTATGTTCACCTCCCCACTTCAGCCAATTACACGGGGATGGTTTAAATCCTAGCTTTATAAAGAAGGCTCACTGTGCCACGTTTGCAGCATGGTGCATACCTGAATGGGAAGGCCGAATGTTGAACAAATTTTGCAGATTTACCACATTCCTTACTCCTTTGATGACTGATCTTGTTAGCAACAAAATGAAAATGAAGTTGGTGCCTCTGTAGTGAAGTGTGATCTTATGTATCGGAGATTATTTAAGAACTAAATCAACAGAACTGGAAAATTAGAGGATGTTCAACTACCAAAGTGGTTCAGTATTTGAACTATTGTTGGCAAGAAAACAGTGAAACATTAGGTGAAACATATTGGAAAAAATAACCAAAATGATATAGATTTGAGTTTGTTCACTCAGCTTAGAGTGAAATCCAGGTAGGTATTCAGGACTTTACAATAAAACGTGGGAATTACATATTTTGGGTCATTACAGGAAGCAAACAGTGTTTATTATTCATGTGGGTGATGCCAACCATACTATAACATGCAGAACAATCTGGTTGTCCCCCCCTGATAATTTACACATCACACAGTCCCTTGTACTCGCTTACGGAAAAATTCACTCCAGAATCCTGGCCAAGGGAAAGGCAGTGCTATTCAGGTTCTGCTTGTGCAAACCCACTAATTAGTGTCAGCGATGACAAGCAAAATTACAAATACAGTCTCTTTAAACATTCTTCATTATTTTATTCTTTCAGAGTGGTTGTTCCTTGTCAGTGTGATTTAGTTGGCAATCACAGCGAGTAATGAAATTCAGATGTGCTTAGAGGGGATTGTAAAATGTGGACTCAGTAGTTGAATTTCATGAGGCAATAGTCGCAGGACTAATGGAACCCATCTCTTACACACCTGACATGTGACCAGCTAAGTGAACAGGAGGGCCGGGCTTTCACCACACTGTTGAGGACAAGCAGCTTTCTGAAGCATGGTGTATCTTTGGACAACACATCAATGCCAATACATGACATTAGTGTAGGTTGGCACTTTAGCAAGTCATTGTTGCATGGCTGTTCATGTGCTGCTGTTGCTGCAAACTCAGCCAGTATTTAATTTAACGTTATGGCAAGTCCTTACCGTTTTCAAGGTCCTTCAGAGGAATTCATGGGTGGAAAGTATGTTCTTTGGTTGGTAAAATGAGGGCTAGATGGTTTAATTAGTTTGTAAGCTCAATGACAGATGTACTGGTGTCTAATGTTACTTTGGTTTACAAAAGGAGAAGCATCCAGTCACCTACTCTGGGGTTTCAAGATTATCATCCGTGCCACTGGCACTTCCAGTCTTTGCATCATCCTACCAGATGGAATGGATTACTAGTCTTTCAGGTTCTTTAGAACTATTGCATACCTCTAACTCATGCTAACTTCAGACAGGGCACGTCGACACTATTGGTTGATTCAATGTCATCCCTAAGTAGCTACATTTCTTAGCATTCCCTTATTATGGGTCTTACGTAAACATGTAAACTGTTCCTGTTCTCTATAGGGGATATTACTGGAAGCTTAGGGTTGCCAGAAGTGGAACGATTAATCAAGTTGTAAGAGGTCCATGTTAATGGTTCTTATAATGTTTAGATATATTTGTAAAAGTAGCAAGTATATCTACATGAGAATAATGAAGTATTGTTAGCAGGATCCATCTCTTTGCTAATCGGTAAGTGGATTAAATGCTGCTTTACGTGCTCTCAGAAGTGATGTTCCTTAACTTCCCCCTCCTACTTTATAGTCTAGGTTTCCAGGACATTGTGACCATCGATGCCCTGAGGGAGGCGTTTCCCCTGCTGGATATGGTTGATCACAACCGCAGGCCGAAGGAGAAGGTACAAACTGCTGATACTTTGAACAAGAGACTGGGTTATTATTTTAGCTTTCTCTGATTTTAACATCCTGGCCACAGAACTCCTTGAATCTTTTTCTAATGTGTCCTCGTTTGGGTGTTACTAAATACAGAATGTTAATGCTCTAGTTGTTCATTAGAACTCTGTGCGAGGTCTTAGTAGAACACTGGGAAATTAACTGACCGGCTGCTACTGCTGTTTGAAGTACATGTTTTAATTAGAATGTCAGACTTTATTCTCACATGGCTGAGGAAGATAGTGTGAATTTATAGAATAAGTGCTCTCATTTTAGCTTCTGGGACACCTTATATAACCTCAGTGAGAAAATCATGAGAGAAAACCGTTTTCTCTCAAACATGGTTCATCAAACGCCGCAGAGGATCAGCATTTTTCACATGGTAATATCACCTTAGAACACACAACAGTTCCTACAATCAATTAGGTACCACCAGCAGTGATTTATATTGTTACTAAAATCTGGTGTAACTCTTTATATGTGCAACTTTTTGTGAACCTCAAAACCTGCCATTCACTACAATGTATTTTGAATGGGGACCATTACCCAGAGTACTGTAATTGGCTGCCACAACCTGTTGTCTATATTGTGGCTAGCCAATCGGGGGTGCCTTTGGGAACCCCCACATACTTCTTCGGTTCAGAGTGTGCTCACCCTAACTCCTTATATATATATGCTTTTCATTCATTTTCTGGACGAAGGTACCATGTCCCTTAACCTTGTAATGGCTACGACAAGATATTATTCAGGTTGTGGGCAGCCTAACAGAATTGAATAGTCCCCTTTAAAGTGGCTAATCGGAGCATATCTGGACACCTGCAGTCCAGATATACATATTTTTTAACCCCTTCATGACCATCGCGTGCACCTCTTTAAACGTGAATGTCTTGAAAACAGCTGAACTGATTTACACCAGGTAGCAAAAAGTATGATTTCTGGGTGAAGATGTAGCTTTGTCAAATTTGGCTTAATTTTTTTGAGCCGATTTTTCTGTATTGTTGTCTAAAATTCCCTAATGAAATTGCATGGGGGAAAAGTGCCCTCTTTTTTGTAGGCCCCTGCTTGACAGATAACCCTGAAACTTCGTAGTAACGAGCTGAGGTGAATGACCTCTATTTTTTTGTGAAAGTTTCATGAAGATTCGTCAAACAGAGCCAAAGTTATTAACAAAACAACAAACAACCTTCCTATGGAAAGCTTGGACTCCTGTGCTACCTCAAGACTGAAAAGAATTTTAAAAAAAGGAAAATGTGGGGTGGGGGTCCGAGGCCAGTTGGCCTTCCGATGGGGTTTGTTGGTCGCCGGGGGATTGGCTGGCCATGGGTGTTGGGTGCAGGGCCTGCCCGCATTTCAGGCTCGATGGCCAATGCCATGCAGAGCCAAAAGGTGGTGTGGCGCGGGGTTTGGTGCCCTGCATCAAACCCTCTACTGTGCACCGTCAAAAGGTATGCTCAGTAAGGTAATATGACCAAAAAACCTCAGAAATTCACTAAAAAAAGGCAAAGGTTAAAGTGACGTTATAGTTAGGTATGGTAAGAAGATCTTACTTTATATTTTAAAAACTTTAGAGTATGTCAGGGCTACATGTGGCAAATGCTTTGGCATTCTTAAACTACTGAGAAGGATGTTTAAATGGATTCTAACAGCTTGGCGCAAAACCATAGTCCAGGCCCTCATAAGAAGTAGACTAGAGTATGGCAATGCCTTATTTGTAGGCATGGGTGATTACCTTTTCACAAGAATGCAGGTAATCTAAAACGCAGCGGCCAAGTTAATCTGTAATATGGACAGGTTAGGATCTGCTTCAGCGAGCTAATTTCAAATTCTTATGGTATGCTCATAAAGCTTTGCATAACGAGGGTCCAGAGATCCTGCAAGCCAGGGTGGAATTTTATAAACCCACTCGCGATCTGAGATCTCGCAATCTGGCCCTAGTTAAAACCAAGCGGATTAGAAAAGTCAGATATGGCGTCCAATCTTTTTCATATTTGGCTGCGGGTCAGTGGAATTTTGAACCTTTGGAGATTCGTCTTATTGATAATCATACCAGGTTTAGAAAGGAATTGAAACCCTGTCTTTTTCCAGGCTAATGGACGGTACAATGTCTCTTGTTCAGTGTGATATCTCGGTGGCCAGTTCGGGCAATTACTCAGCGCCGTGACATCCCCTAGGGAATAAGTGTTGCGCTTTAGAAATAAATAAAATAAACAAACAAATTAGTGTGCCAGACCACATCTTCAAGCTACTTGCCTTATTACGAATCTGCAGAGAATATGCTCACAGAGGGGAGTTTTTGGTGAACTACTGGAGAGCCAGATTCAGAACATTACCCAGTATCACCATCAGCGAGTAGAATGAAAACCCTACACCTCCAAAGCTATCCCTCGAAAGGTCAAGACCCTGGAGTCTGCCAGAAAACTCCAAACCTGCAGAGGGAGAGCAGTGGTCAAAAAGGGACTGTTCATTTGAAGTAGAGCAGAAAGGGAAAACCGAACCAGTGTTTGGCTTCTATAGTAAGGTTCTAAATCAACCACATTCAATAACTGATCATACCACTGCTGAACCCATGAAAGAAATAGCAACCAGATACAGAATGCACTCACAGTTGAAAAAACTGATTAAAAGTAACAAAAGGTCTGAAATTCTAGTTTCAAATCATCTGATTTGAAATCTTGAGCCACTGCTAGCATTCAGTCTGACTAGCAGCAGCTCAGTGACAGTTTCTTATTTATGTCTGCAGACTGGGGCGGAGGAGCTTCGCCCCACTTAAACCCTCCTTAACCCCCAGAGATGAAAAATAAAATGTTTTTATTTTTCATGCCCTGTGCCGAACAAAGCATCAGGACAGGGGCGAGGCAGCTGCTGAGTGACAGCAGCATGCCACTCAACAGGGAGGAGGTTGGGCTGGCAAAGCACTGTTTAAAGTGCAGATGTATTTTTGGCCAGCCATCTTGCGACGGCCAGACACACATGCACACTTAAGATGGCTGAGTTTGAGCAAGCCAAAGCCTCCAGAGCGCTGTGGAGCGCAGAGTGAGGCTGATCCCACCAATCCTAGGGCTGCTCTCATGCTGGTGAGAGCAGCCCTAGGATGGGCCAAGGGAGTGGTGCTCTACAAGTGGAAATCTGTCCATCAGTTACCCACCAGGTGATTGGGACAGTTGCCAAGTCCTTGCCACTGTTTGGCTAACATCACTAGATTTACCATATTGCATTGTGTGCATTGATTTCGTACCCTGTGGTAGTATACTTGGACCTTCCCACGATTAATGTACTGTGCATATTGAAACAAATATAAATGCTGTACTGTGCCAGGATTGTGTTGAGTATAATAATAAAATAAAAAGTTTGTTTAAAAAAAAAAAAAAAAACATCAGTAGGTTTACATACCCAAGAACTCCATGCGAGGAGTTGGGGACACAGGCAAGAAAAACAGTCAATATCCCCACAGAGAAAATCTCCTTGCACGTCAGGGCCAGTGATGTGTTGTTTTATGCAAGCAAACTCCCGCTTTAGGATAAAAACCAACGACAATGTCGAGCAGGGCAAAAACAACATGGCATTTCACTAAGCCTAAAGAGGAGCTGCCAGAGTGGTTTAGAGCTCCCGCCAGGGAGGCGGTGATCTCGAACTGTGATTGGTTGTCCAGGGTCTAAATGACCCTTAAAGCCTTTAATATCAAGAGATGGTCCTGCAGAAGAATGGAAGGTAAGTTCATGAGGCCTGAACAAGCAGAACTTTGTGTCATCACTGATATTCTGAAATAGAATTGTACTAACCAGTGGCAAAGAAAAACAGCCTCAATTCTCGTGAATAAATTAAGATAGAGCATGTTATACTTTGTGGAGTGACAAAAAAAATATTGCCTCAATAATGCATAACTTGGATCAGCAAGGGCAAAGCAGTGTACCATAAAAACATGGGCCCAAAACCTGAAAATGATTTCATGAAAAGTACCAACACTTTAATCACTCCAACATCAATATATACAGAAAATCTGCTGTCCATCAACATTGTTGAGTATGGTGAGTGGCCATGACTAACGAGATATGGGGACAGATGGCTCATCCCTCCCTCATATTAATATTGTATTTGTCTTAGTATCAAATTTGTTTTTAAAGAAAAATGCATTTGCACATTTAATTGGAAATGGACTATTCTTTGTTCCCATGTGCTGCATGGCAGTAGCAGTAAACCTGAGACTGTGCTTCACTGAGAGGAATGCAACGTCCGCAAATCAAGTGAAAGGATGTGATAATAAGAGTATTTCCCTTTTTGTTGCGCTGTTAGCTTAGAAAAGCTTAATTTCGAGCCTGCCTGAAGAAGTGACACGTGTCACGAAAATTGCAAATAAATGAAGTTGTTAGCCTAGTTAAGGTATCAATTAGCTTTTTTGTATATTTTATATTTTGTTTGAATAACCCAGAACACGCATTTACGCATCCTTACCTTATATATACTCATACATGCGGGCCGTATTCCTAACCCCCTGCCATGCATGGCCTTTGGCACCAGGGCACCCACTTGTAAATAGTGGAGGGCACGGGGGGATAGGGTCCCCGGAGCCAAAAGAGGCTCGGGGAGGAGAGCCGTGCACCCCCTCCCCTTTTAAAAAAAAGCAGACTGCCTTGGGGCATGGGGCTACCAGGGCCAAAAGAGTCTTTGGGAGGGGGGCAGCGCATCCCTCCTCTCCTATTAAAAAAAACCCCACACAGCCACGGGGGATTGGGTCTCTGGGGCCTAATAAGGCTTGGGGAGTGGGTCACGAGGCCCGCTTTCCTTTTAAGAAACGGACAGCCCCAAGGGATGGGGTCCCTGGGGCTAAAAGACGCTTGGGGAGGGGAGGTGTCACAGGGCCACCTCCCTGCTTTTTAATCATATTTGGTCCCTAAGGCCTACTGGGGCTCGGGGAGGGGGGCCATATGGTCCCCCTCCCCTTTTTTATTGAATTTGGCCCTAGGCGATGGGGTCCCCGGGGTCTATTAGGGCTCGGGAAGCGGGTCTGCATGCCCCCCTCCCCTTAGAATTTGGCCCCAGGGAAAGAGGTCCCGAGGCCCAAGAAGTCTGGGGGGGGGCTGCACTCCCCCTCCTCTGTTTCATTGTATTTTGCTCTGAGGGATGGAGTTCCCAGAGCCTATTAAGTCAGGGGGAGAGGGGCCCGCTACCCCCTCCCCTTGTTATTGGAATTCGCCCCCAGGGATGGGGTCCCTGGGGCAAATTAAGGCTCGGGGGGGCTGCACACCCCCCTCCTCTTTATATACATGTTTTGGCCTTGGGGAATGCAATCTCTGGGATCCGAAGGCCAAGCCTATGTTGTATAAACTAAAGGCTGTGCGCAGCATGGGGTTGACAGCCTGCTGGGGGTTTAGCCACAAGGCCTGGCGGCAGGCCAAGCCATGTGGCCAACCCCCTGCTGAGCACGTCCAAAGGCTGTGCGCAACATGGGGGTTGGCAGCCTGCTGAGGGTTGGCCCATAGGGCCTGGCGGCAAGCCAAACCCTGTCGCCAATCATCCCCCTATGCACGTAGTTGGTGTTGGCTGCCTGTGAGGGGTTGGGGGGGGAGTTTGCTGCAGAGCCTGGCCAGGCCCTATGGCCAATACCACGCGTAGCACGTCCTTGGCTGGGAGTTGCCTTTATGTATGGTAATAAAATATTACTTTGTGCTAAAAAAATTGTAGTAATTAACTGACAAAACCAGGTATAAAAATAAAATCTGGTTCTGTTTAAAAAACAAAACAAAAAGAAAATCTTAGAAATTCAGTGAAAGAAACAAAGGTTAAAGTGACGTTAAGTGAGTTAAGTGAATATGTCAGTGACAACATTAACGTTTTGAACTAAAAAAAACACAAAAATTCACCAGTTATATTTAGCAGAGCTAACTATAACTTGCGCCCCACCATGTACTGCTGACCTCACATCACTCATTACATGTTCCATGACATTTATGACATCCCTGATGACATCATCCAAAGAGTGTGTTAGTTGGTTTTCTAGTTTACATAGTGGCGGGAAACGCCCATATTACTTTTCTACCTAATTTTGTACAGCCTGTGTCCAACTAATGGGTGTAAGTGTCTACAAAACGCATGAGCTCCTAATGCATCATAAGTGTGTAAAGGTATTAAACAAGTTCTAAATCTTTGTATTAAAGAGTAACTCTGTGCAGGTGAAAGTTGACGTCTTGTGTTCGGCATGTTCCACACAAGTTGCTTGGCTTTGCAGAAAAAGTGTGCAACAGGGCAAAGATTCTACATACTACATACTAAGTATTGTAAGCAGCCATGAATTATTAGGCAGAATTGTCTTAGCATGACATTTTCTACATAACATAGAAGACTGTGTGTACCAGGTACTAACCTATGTACATGTGCTTGTTTTGCTTCAGAAGATGGTTTATCGCTAAAGGTTTAATCACAATATGAAGGTTGTAAGTAGTATAATTTTTAGCACCTTTAGACCATGGTTATTTTAAGTGAATAGTCTCTCTTTGGACAAGTTTTGCATAGAGCGTACACTGCTCTTAGTAGATACTTTTTAATGCTCTGTAGTGTTTTTCTCATGGGAGTTGTACTGTCTGCAAACAGTGTGGTACAGAGTAAACCCTCTCCATATAGTAAACACTGTTTACAGTACCCATTTTTCTACTTATATCCACTTCATTTCTCATTGTAGGTTCACTAACTGTGAGGGGTTTGATACAGGCAAAGAGTGTCCGTAGTAGGGCATTGTTAGAAATTGGGTTACTGGTTGACTGGGGTGTAAGCCTTGTTCAAACAGCAACCACCTGTGCTCACCTCCTGGTAGGTTGGCACAGAGCAGTATTTGTGCAACACTTCAAACACTAAAACAGTAAAAACACCACACAAAAAGATCCCACACCAGCTTAGATAATAGAGTTTAATTTAATAAATGAAACCAGACCAAAATGACAAAAATCCAATCAGTAGAACCGGAGTCATGATTTTTTAAAGAATAAACTGTAAAAAAGAGCATAAAAGCAGAAAGCGGCAACTACACCAATCTGGTCGCGCTGGGCCAGTTAAAATTCAAAAGTTCAGGCCGACCACGATGGAGCACAGGTCAGATACAGTCCCAGATTAGTACCGCTGAAGTTTTATGCCGAGTCCAGTCCAAGTTGGAGAGGGTCACAGGGAGCAAGGAGAGCATGCGGGCAGTGGTCAGTGTGGCACAAAGAGCAGGCCAGGTGTTGCAGATGGGGGAGCTGGAGCTTCCCAGTGGCGGTCCTCCGCGGGAGATCGATACTTGCTGTGCGAAGAGACGGGCTGCCGGAGGCTCGTGCTGAATTTCAGTGCAAGCAGCGCGGTTTCGGTGTGAACGGGCCCGTTTGCTGTCATGAAGATCCCAAATGCTTGATTTTAAGAGTGCTGGGCCACACCAAGGGTCCAGGACCTGAGTGGCACCACTTGGGGGTCAGGAACTTGCTGCAGCTGGTTCCAGGAGCTGTTGGGGAGCCTTTTATGTCTCTGAGGCTGAGATCAGGAGGCCAGCAGACTAGACGTTTGAGTTGCTCTGGGGTCCTGGGTTCAAGATGAAGTTGCAGGCCCAGTTCTTCTTCCCCAGGCAAGAGGGCAGCAGGCAACAATTCAGCACAGCAGGGAAGCAGTTCCTTTATGGCAGCAATCCAGCTGAGTGGCAGTTCTTGTAGCAGCACAGCAGTCCTTCTTCCCAGCAGAGTATCCGCAGGTCCCGTTGTCTACTGAAGTGGTGGTGGCTGAGGTCCTTCTTTTATACACAGTTGTGCCTTTGAAGTGGGAAGAAGCTTCTAAAGGGATGCCTTCGAAGTGCACAGATGCCCTATTTTCCCTGACATGGCTCTAGACTAACTACAGGGGGTATGATGCTTCTCTTTGTGTGGAGACAGGACACAGCCTAAATCAAGCGTAAGTGGGGCTGGGCCCAGCTCCTCCATCCCATTCTGGGAGTGATGGCCCATCCAGTCACACCTAAGCTCCCATTATGTGTGGCTGTCTAGGAGGAATACACAAAGCCCAACTCTCCCCGAACACCCAGTCATGTCATCCAGAGACAGGCTGCAGGTACCAAATGGCTAAGGCTTTTAAATTAGGATTATAGAGAGACACCAAATATGAGCTGGTTATCTTTTCCTATGTGGAAATTAAACTTATGAAATGTAATAAGTCAACTCTAGTTTTTCACTATCAGGACATGTAACATTTTTAAAGTACATGTCCTACTCTTTAAGTACATTGCACCCTGCCTTCTGGGCTGTCCAGGGCCTACACTTTGGTAATTGATATGTATTAAGAAGGAAGGTTTGGACCTGGCAAAATGTTTATTTTGCCAGGTCGCAATGGCAGTTTAAACTACACACACAGGCTCTGCAGTGGCAGACCTGAGACATGTTTAAAGGGCTACCTATTTAAGTGGGTGGCATATTTATCTAAAGATATATAGGTAGCCCTTTAAATATATATATATATATATCTATCCAACCCACCCAGAGACAGCCAATTCCACGCTGCGCACGGCCGGTGTTTAGTTTTGCAGCCAGGCCCTGCTTCTAGCTCCCTGCAGGCAGCTAACCCCCTGGCGGACACGGCCTTTGGTCGTGCGTGGCGCAGAGTTAGTCTTGCAGCCAGGCCCTGCTTGCAACTCCCTGCAGGCAGCCGACCCCATGCTGCGCACAGCCTTTGGCCAGGCGCAGCAGGGGGTGGACAACAGGGCTTGGCTGCCGCCAGGCCCTGTGGCCAAATGCCCAGCAGGCTGCCAACCACACACAGTTCACAGCCTTTGGCATGCGCAGCGTAGGGTTGGCCTTCGGACCCCAGAAACTCCATCCCTGGGGCCAAAACAAATATATTAAGGAGGGGGCATGCAGCCTACTCCCCATTCCTTAACTGCCTCCGGGGATCCCATCCCCAGGGCCAGTTCCAATGAAAAGGGGAGGGTGCCAAGTGCCCCCGCCCCAAGCTTTGAAAGGCCCAGGAGACCCTATCCTCTGGAGCCTAATACAAATAAACAAGGGAGGAGGGAATGCAACCCTCTCCCCTTAGCCTTAATAGGCCCCGGGGACCACCTCTCTGGGACCACAGACAATAAAAAAGGGGAACAAGGCCGCTTGGCCCTCCTCTCCGAGCTTTATTAGGCCCGGAGCCCCATCCCTGGGGCCAAATATAATTAAAAAAGTGGAGGGGACGTATGGCCC
This sequence comes from Calotriton arnoldi, assembly GCA_963921515.1. Taxonomy (NCBI): domain Eukaryota; kingdom Metazoa; phylum Chordata; class Amphibia; order Caudata; family Salamandridae; genus Calotriton; species Calotriton arnoldi. Next base: position 1,460,768 of record CAWUFW010002956.1, on the reverse strand, counting down.
AACCCTCCCCAAGCCTTCTTAAGCCCCGGGTACCCCATCATCCGGGGGCTTTTCTTTGTTTAAAAGGGGAGGGGGGGCTGCCCGGCCTCCCTCCCAAGCCTTATCAGGCTCCAGGGACCCCAACCCCTGGTGCCAAAGCTAATTAAGAAGGGGAGGTCCATGAGCTTTATTAGGCTTGGGGATCCCATCCCCTGGGCCCGAGCATTTAATAAAGGGAGGGGTTGTGCAGCCAAGTAATTAATAAAGGCAGGTGCGCCACGTGGCCCACCTCCTATTTCATTTAAATTTCGGCCCCAGGAGTTCGGGTCCCTCAGGGAGGGGGCAGCGTGACCCCCTCCCGAGCCTTTATAGGCCCCAGGGACCCCATACCCTGTGTCCCAGTAATTATTAAAGGGAGAGGGGCCACGTGACCCCCCTCCCTGAGCCTAATTAGGCCCCAGGGACCCCAACCCCGGAGCTGAAGTGTAGATAAAATGTGTATTTATATATACACACACACATATATGTATATATATTGTAATATAATATATACAGTAAATGTAACTGTGAGATAGTCACGAGGGTCACATCGGATATTGGTCAAAACCTAATAAATATAAAGGTCACCCTCTCGTATGTCAGAAACATTGAAGGATTCAGCACTAGGTGAGGCTATTCTAGATTGTTCAGTCACAGGATTAGGGAAGGATGTTTGTCATAAGGTGGATGAGCTGTTGAAAGTGTGAGTGAGCATTTTCATGTGGTGTGGTGAAGGACTTTGTAAACATTCATCCACTTGGGTACATGGGCCTGCTTTCTACTTCTCGTTTCCTGACCTATTTGTAACTAACGTGTACATTTTGTGTATTGATCCCGTCCCATTGTAGAGACAACTCTCTCAGAATTGTGCTATAATCATATGTCTTCTATAGAAGGATATATGAATATTATGTCATGATGAAGGTGCCACGTACCTAAAAGGAACACATAAAAGATGCTTTGACATATTTTTAACACACTGTACCTTTCACCGTAACATTGTGAAGGGGGGAATCTGCTTTTGTTTTGCATGTGATCAGATTGCTGGGGTAGCTAAGGTAAGGATTGCGGTTGAATGAATGAGATATCGGAGTTAAGAAGAGTAGATTGAATTGGAATATTCTTTCTTTCCTTCTCAGAGTTTAATGAGTTTTTTATCAAGCGCTCACCACAATTACAGACGAACAGCATGTTTGTAAGATGGTTCTTAAGTCATCAACAATTTGGATTGAATTGGAATATATGTGTGTCTAGTGCATTAGGAACGTTATATTCATGTTGGTATATTCAGCATTTTTAAGTTTCAGATTTTTTTAAAGAATGGTCTCCTTGTGTCTTTGATGGGTATGGATTATAAAACACGTGCAGCATGTGAGCTTTTCCATAAATTCCACATTGACTAGGTAAGGAGTGGGTTGCATGTGGCTGGACAGTATCAAGTATCCCAAAAAGACCAAGTGAGACAAGTGATTTCATTGGATAGAATAAGGTATACAGCGAACCCTCTTGTTGATTGGGGCTCCCCTTTTGGTGTATTTGTTTCCCCAATCCAGTGGCACCCAACTCGCCAACCCCGGAAAGCCAGAAGACCGAGTCTGCCCTCTGTAGTAATGAGGTCTGTGGCCAAGGTGTAGATTCAAGTAGATTTATTAAGTTGTAATCACAAGTTTTGTAGATCCTGTAGAGCAGTCCCACCAGGAGCAGCCTGGCTGCTGCTCAGCCCATCTTCAACTGTCAACACTCACACCAGGCACCCAAACATTCCACTCATGTCCATCACACCAACATTCCACACGGAACACTCACACTGGCTGAGCAGCTAGGAACCAGGTAACATAGGAATAGTATTAACACAACAGCAAGATACTACACCCTCCATGTAACCAGAACATGTGATCCGTGTGCCAAGAAAACGTTCTCAGCGAGTGTCCAGCATACCCAGTTATCTCACTGGGATTTATATAGGATAAAAGGAATATATATCACAAGGTGGATCCATGCAATCTACAGAACTGTATGCTTCTAAAAGGCAGTAAAGTGAAAGGAACACTGAGACCTATGTGTTCCAGTCAGCACTCCCAGAGAGCACGAATCCTCAGGATCTGTTTCCTTCTTGGCAAGGCTCATCCCAACTAACCAATCTGGTTTCTGGGTGTGTGTACAAAGGTATGATTTCTCTATAGCACCCATAAGCATAGCAAGAACACAAAACATAAGGTACAGAGAGATAGCAGAGGGACTTAATTAGAGGCAGCGTGGCACTTAAATCAGGAGAAGTAGACAAAAGGGATTTCCAGTTGAGCCAAGGGCTAAAAAGGTTTACTGTTTTCCGGACTTGGCTGACCCTCATTCGGTTTGGACTGTGACTAGAAGAGACAAAGCAGTGTTTTTTTGCCTCATTTCCTCAAGCTGCTTTTTGTCCTCACAGTGGTTACAAAGTGAACTCTGTTTGCTGTTCCTGATTGCTAAAGTATGTCTGGCTAGAAGGAGCATGCTTTCAATAAGTAACTTTTATTGGAAGCACTTGGGCCGAGACAGATTGTATAACAGTAAACAAGATCTTTTGTTGATGAACAGATAACGTGAGCCATGACAGGAGCAGTGATGTATTCCTCTGTGTTTCTCATCAGCCTCCTTTGACCGTGGACTTCTCCCCCATTGAAGGTAAGTGTGAGAAAAGGTTTCATACACTTAATCCACAACTGATAATTAACACACTGTATCTATTAATGCATTTCACTTTTCATTATGCATATGTTTGGCTTTGTTACCTCATTCCATTTGTTCACATGCTTCACAAATCAAACTGGTTTGCTCAGAGATTGGAATTATGAGTTGCGTGATAAATACCACCTGCTCGCAGTTTTCTCCCGATAAGTTCCAACAGGTAAAACCTGCTGAAAGTTAGTAGGAGAAAAGGCCAAGACAAAAAGGCAAAGCATGTGGAATTCGGTGTGTTAAATATGATACTGCATGTTAAGCCTCGTTTGCAAGTTCAAAACTTGGAATGAGAGGTATTGCCATGTCCTGTAAATATTTGACAACACGGTAATGTTATTGGTATTTACCTATGTCATAAATACCCTACCTTATTCCCCACAACTTGTAATCAGGGCCATAGTAGGGTTGAAGAGTTCAACTGAGTTAAGTCCAGTGGGATCAAGAAAGGAAATGAACGGCCCAGTCTTTGAATGGTCCCCCTCTTATTGGTGAAATCCCACCATAGCTAACTTGGCAAGTCTGTGAAGTGAGGAACATGCCAAAACTAGTGGTTGCAGGTGGAGTTGTTGGCTTTCACCACCAACAATGCACTGCTTTTTTTTTTTTAAGTCTTGAAATGTTAAGATTTAGGCTTATGTTAGCCTTCATTTTGGCCTTCTCACATTCACGTCTGATTATTTCAACATGTGACAGTTCCACCTTGACCACCAGATTGAAAACCAACACGTTCCTGCAGTCTGTTTTCTTGACAACTACTATTTCTCCACTTTGGCATACTAACTAGGACATGCATTGGATTGTAACTCTGGTGTCCTCTCACTTCAATCTGTTACAACAAATAAAATAATCCTCAAGTTTAAAAACCCAGTACTTAAGACGCCTTTGCTTCAGACCACTGCCTTTGAGAGGTCAATCAGTAGATGTAGAGGAACTCCCTGAAAACTCACCTCATCAAAAACCCAGATCCTAACATGTGGGATGTGGGCACATTACTACAGTGTGACTGTCTGCACCTGGAACCTGGACCACCTCCGGACTCTGCCAAACGACTTTACCTTGGATCTGCTTATTATCTATTTTGAAAAGTACAGGGAATTCAGAATGTGGCAGCCTCACAATTATTACACATCCACAACAACATTGATCCTGACATAAAAGCTCTTAACTGTTTACTCTAAGTCAGATACTCCTCCTCCTTCTTTATGGCACTCTGCTTTGTTCATTGGGCCATCCACAGCTCCGAACTACCATTCATTCAAGAGAAACTTTAGCAATGCGGGGAAAATAAGCCGCTCCACTCAAGATTGGCACCACTGCTATCCATCCCGCCCTACAAGAATAGGCACATTGGCAGTATGTCTTTCTTTAAAGCTCTGTAACTCACTGCAAGCAAAGATATTGAACATTCAGGATCCACTGATACTCAGTAAGGAGGCATACAACTGTATCTCTTATCCCTCTTTGCTTCACTCCATAATTAAATACAACTACAAATTCATTGCAACACGATAGGAGCACCTCAGCTGTCCTTACCCACAACACCAACATTTTTCCCAGCTAGGGCGCTATATAAGTCTACATAGTAGCAACCAAGCACAATCTTATCCAAGAGTTGCGTCGGGCCCTTCTCAGGATTATTGGGCCCTACACATGCTACTGTAATAAAAAAATATTATAAAAAATTTGGAATTGGATTGGCTTTAACAGAATAGGCCTGGAGGAACAACTCCTTGAACCGGGTACATTCTGATAATGAAGAATTAACGACCCTCCTCCTGGTGTCCTCATATGATATCTTGCAGGGGTTTCCTGCCTACCTAAATTAATTTAAAATGGGGTCAATCTGGAAATTTCAGGAAAGATGAAAGAGAAGGATACCCTTTAATGCTCCCTCCTGGGTGGATGGATTTCATGCTCTCTCTTGGGTAGGATGCCCTCTGTAGATGTCTGTTTGGACACTCAGATGGCTTCTGCTGTTCTCTCGAAGGTGGGTGAAATGGCATCGTTTCCACTACTATCTTCTGAGATGGTTAAGGTAGAAAAACCTCTGCTATGGTCCCCCAGAAGGGGCAGATTGCATGCCTTCCACTTCTCCTTGGTGGAATAGCCTTGTAGGGCAGCTTGCACTGCATGCATCAGTTGGGGTACATTATCTCCTACTATGTGTTCTTGAGTGAGGTAGTTAATGATGGCTTCCACTGTAATTTCTAAGAGGGAAAGCGTAGGACAGTGGTTTGTAACCTGTGGTCCGAGAGGCCTACTCGGGGGGGGGGGGGGGAATCCGCAACTGTGTTACCAAATTAAATATTATTACAATTAATAAATTAAAATGAATAAGTACATACAAATAAAAATGCAAAAGTGAAAATCTGATCACTTTTTCTATATTTGAATTACACCAAATATTTCAATATTTGAGCATTTGTTTGAGGTACACTTTTTGTGTATTTTTGTGTATTTGTTTTGAAGTTCAAATCATAGAAATTGCTTAGGCCAGGGGTTCCCAGCTTTCAGTAAGGACGCAGTGGGGGGCCCCGGATTCCAGTAATGACTCAGTGGAGGTCAACAGAAGTCAAAGAGTTAAGCACTGCTGGCGTAGGATAACTTCCACCCCTCACTCTGGGTAAGGAGCACAGCTGGACATTCACATCCAGGCTGAGGCCATCAGGGGAAACAGATACCCTGGCCAGGGGTTCAACATGGAGTGGATCATGGTACGATGGCTTCTGTGTGGACAAGAGAGTCTCTGCTTCACTTTACAGAGTGGGATAAGGTAGGATGGCTTCTATCTGTCAATCTGCATAGTTATTGACCTCGCACTCGTGACTGACAGTATTGGGAATCGTCTAAAAGAAAACCTATTTTTCACATTTATCCATATATAAAAATAAATACAGACAGGAAAATAGATGGTTTTCTATCTGTATTTATCTGTAAAAATCTGTAAAAACAGAAAACTTTGAGCCTTAATAATAAATAGGGCTCCCGGTTTTATAGTATTTTTTTTTGACATTTCCGTCTATATTTATCCATATTTCTTTTTAGCTTATTTTATTTGTATTTAATCTGTATTTATATTGTGCTTAATGTAAAAAATGAAGCCACCATGGGTATATTTCCACATTTATTTAACCGAAAACTGTTTACTCATGTTTTAGTGGCTAATGGGTTTTACCCATTTACATTACAATGCGGTCATGGGAAGAGGGAAGAGGTGTGGCGCAGCGGCCAGGGCAACTGACTCCGGGCACCCGGGGCTCACGGTTCGATCCCCAGTGCCGGCGGCAGATCAGCCCAGCACCATGTGACTCTGGACAATAGCTCGCTTAATCTTCCCGACGGGCCCCAGCGCCTTGACGCCCTCTGGTAATTGTTCGCACTTTACAAATACTGGACATTCATGTGAAACGATTTGTACTGTAGAACACCTTAAACAGCTGTACCACTGAAGTTATTTAAGCTTTATTAGGAAATATTTTACGTTTTTTAACTCCTCTATCTGTCAATCTGTACAGCTATTGACCTAGCACTCATGATTGACAGTATTGCGAATCGTCTAAAAGAAAACCTATTTTCCACATTTATCCATATTTAAAAATAAATACAGACAGGAAAATAGATGGTTTTCTGTCTGTATTTATCTGTAAAAATCTGTAAAATGGAAAACTGGGCGCCTTAATGATAATCATGAGAAATGGCACATACATTAAGTAACACTTAATGTGTCATATATGCAGGCCAGCCGGTTTCTTGGAGCTCAAAGTAAGGGTCTAATAACTAGAGGTGCTTGAGCTTAAATGAGGCTCAGCAATGGTATCTGGCTGAGGTAATCTTCAAGAGGTGTCAGAGTAGAGCAGAAGGTCTGTAACTGCCAGCTCATAAACTTAAAGGGCCCATGAGCCCTTATCAGTTAACGGTCTCTGTGGTCAGCTAAGGAACTCTTTGATCCTCTGAGGGCCAGCTGAGGGTTAAGTCTGCTGGGCTGATGCCAGATTGAAGATGCCTGTGGGAGTATTTGGGCGGACTAAATAGGGTTTGATAGACTCTTGAGTGTTGGCTGAGAGTGCCAGGGTACAGAGGACCAGGAAAAAGAGAACAAGTTTACAACCTGAAGGAGTAGGGCATAGGATCAAAAAAGGAACAGAAGGAAGTTGAGTGACCATAGTCAGGGGAACTAGGACCGGAAGGATCAGAACTAATGTTATGTGCTGCTTGATGCAATTAGATTCTTTCTTATATAATATGGTTCTGTGCAGAACTCTGTTGATGCATGGAGTGCACTGTGGGAGCACAGAACACTGTAGGCAGAGGAGCTGATGAGACCTACCTTGTGTTATTTTTGCTGGAATAAACTTTTGGAACTCATTGTTGTGCAGTGTGGTGCATACAAAACAAATTGGCGACGAGTATTATAAGAAGGGAAGTCATATTGGTCTGGAAACTGCAAGTGTATTTATTTTTTTGCAACGTGCCACTATACAGTTTAAATTGCCAAGCTGCATAATGTGTGTTACTACACAGGAGATCATCCTGAGAAGAGCCACCAGGACACAAGGACTCTGGAAGTGCAGTGGAAAGAGCATTGCTGCGCATTTCTACCTTTCTGCATAGAACGCCTGTTTTGGGGCCCCTTACCGTTGGATTTCCCCATGGCTGCGCCTTGTTTAAACCTCTCCAGCTCACGCATCTCCCTGACTTCGGCGACCACTTACGCAATCTGGACTGTGCATCATCGCAGTCATATTCAGCTGTACGTTATCACAGCAGTACGCGAGGTAAACAACATCACCTTGTGTGACCTCCATTTTGGAACGATGGCACACTGGCAACAGCGGGCTTTTGAAACTGACGTGAATCTGCATTTGTACTGTGGTGAAATTATGCCATAATGAATTTTAACTGAACGTATGGAACTGAACGGAAGGTGAGGTCTGGGAATAGAACAGACTGCACATTGTGTGTACTTTGGTTTTGTGACCTAATAGTTGGAGTACATTATAAAAAAAAAAAATGCGCATTATAAGGAATAGTGACTCGCATGGCTTAACAAAATGTTTCTATTAGCCTTCCTCGTGCCTTTTGGGCTTCTGAGCCAGAACCATCCATTAAGTGGGTTGAATGGAAGGACTATTTTGTGAATTCTATAGAAGCCATTGATGAAACTAGGTATATGTCTGCTGAACAGAAGAAATGTATTATTTTGCATTCACTGGGTCCACATGGGTTAAAGACTTACAACCGAATGCCTAAGGCTACACTAATTGGTGACACAAATGTTTTTGATGTTGCAATAAGGGTCCTTGATGCATACTTTGCGCCAAAGGTTTCGATAGGTATAACCAGATTTAAGTTCTTTCAAAGGAAACAGGGAAAGAATGAATCTGCTGATGACTTTGTGGCAGATCTTAAGAAGCTTGCCATTGACTGTAAATTCGGAGCATTACATGATGATTTAAATTAGAGACCAAGTGGTCAAGCACACTGGTAATTCAGCCATTCAAGAATGGTTATCGATTAGCGGACACTTGCTTCTGGATGATGTTTTAGCAATTGTAAGGAAAGCTAAGATGTCTGGTAGGCGTGCAAGTGCTTTGAAGCAGGATGACGAGGAGCGTGAAATTGTTAACAAATTATGGGCTCGCCTGCAGGATAAGAATTTCCGCAAGTGGAATACAGATAAGTCTGGTGGAAAGGAGAGTAACAGGTGTTTCCGCTGTGACAGCAAGGAGCATTGGCATATAGTAGAAATTACCTTCCATCGAAGCAAAAATGTAGCAATTGTGGACTACAAGGTCATTATGCCAGAGTTTACAGGAAGAAGAATAACCATGTGAAGTGTGTTTGAGGATACCAGGAACTCAGATGAATGTGACTCTAGAAGTGAAATCAAAAAGTCTTTTAATGTCATGAGTTTAGGCAGTAAACTAGTTCTGAACATTAATGCTAATTTAGTTAAAACTAAACCAGAATGTAACATGACAATTGGTGGTGTCTTAATGAAAATTTATTTGGATTCTGGTTCACCATTCACAATTGTGAATGAGAACTTATGGAAAGATAAATTTGTTAACAAAATTGGCCTACAACTTTTAGAACCAGATCAACAGCCTGAAATGAAATGAACAGGATTTGTAAAGTGCACAAAGGCCCATGGACGTCTAGGCGCTGTAGTATTGCAAAGCCACGTAGTGAACTAATAAAGTACTTCAGAAGCCCTCGTCTGCGCACTGATATCAGTTTCCTTTTTTTGAATTCTTCAACGTGTAACGTTTTTTTTTTAGGCTCTCCATAGTTCTGGGAAATCTTGCAACATTTTTCCAGAAAATAGCAACGTTGTTGCAGGGGAAGAATGTCGCCTCTGAGAAAGTCTGGATTTAAGCCTTGCAGGGAATGTGAGGGTCAAATGTCAATCACAGACCCTCACGACGACTGTCTTTAGTGCTTATGTTTGGACCACGATGGAAATGCCTGTTCTTCTTGCCAGATGATTAACCCCAAGGGGAGGCGAAGCTTAATGTGGCAAGGCGAGAAAAGAGGACGTCGGAGGTCTCGTCCTCGGTCGGACTCACGGTCTCCCCACTCTTCAAAGTCGTCCAAGAGAAAGCATAAAAAGTGGTGCCATGGTTCCCAGCGTCGCTCTTCGAGGGATGATTCGCTGGGGTCGATGTCTCCGGGTCTGAAGACTCGTGAAGATCGAGGTGAAGTGTCTCTGACTCCATCGCCAGAGGTCGTTCAGGCATCGCCCTCGAGTCCAAGGCCCTTGACTCCACCTGGACGTCCTGACTCGGAGTCAGTACCGGATCCAGTTCTACCATCGCCACAGCCTATGCCTCATAGACAGGAGCAGTAGTATCCTGCATTTCCGACTCCAGGGTCTGACCCGTCGAGTTTTCTGAATGCTATGTCTAGCATTTTCAGTAGGGCTGTAGCTCCATCTGGTGCGCCTGCAGGCCTCATGGGTCTGCTTTCCTATTCCTTAGGCGGTTTTCGGGCACATTATCAGTAGGCACCGTTCCTGCCATTTATGCCATAGCCCAGGTTTCCTGGCCTCCTCCAGCACCGAGAAAGGTGATACCATCATCAGTGGAAGAGGTGCGACAAGAGTCTCAGGCACAACTGAACCTGTGACGTCAGCTGGATCCGTGCCAGCGTCATGCCACTCCAGTGCCACTGACATCTGCTGAACAGGTGACTAAGTCCCCAGTGCCATTGCCGACGCTGCGCCTTCCTCGACGCTGATGCTTAAGCATAGGTCCCGGAGAGAGGCCCAAAGGCTTTTAGAGGAGGAGCAGTATTTTTATGAGCTGAATCTGTATATGGAAGAAGGTGAAATTGTTTCTTTGGATCCGGAGTGTGAAAGCCTGGAGGTAGTAAGTGGTTTGGATACCTCCCTGGAATGGGATTTGCTGTCTCCAAAAGATATTCCACCACCTGAAGTCACAACATATCATTCTGTGATAAAGAAGGCTTCTGTGATGCTGGACTTGCCTCTACCTTCTACTGAACTCAATAGTAATTTGCTTACAGAGGTATTGCATTCTTCAACATCCTCATCAGAGCCTTTGCTGCCTTTCAATGAACCTCTCTCTGGGTCAGATCTTGAAATTTGGCAGAAACCTGTGACGTCTGCAGCGGTGTCTAGGTCTATAGTGAGAAGGTATAAGCCTGCTCTTGGGGATCCACCATTCCTGTCTTCTCATCCTACGCCTGAGAGATTGGTGGTACAAGCTTCCTGTTCTTCTAAGCTAATGCCAGGATCATTTCCAATAACTCCTGTAGATAGGGAGACCAAGAGAATGGAACAGTCTACAAAGAAAGCGTTTTCTTCTGGTAGTGTGGCCTTGAAGTCGACCAATGCTGTTTGTTGGTACGATACATCCATGCGTTAATGGAATCACCCAAGGCAGTGCTCCCTAAAGTGCCTGACGAATTTCAGGGACATTTTTCTGAATTACTGAACGATAGTCAAGCGGCTGCCCGTAAAGTCATTCAGTCAGGTTTTGATGCGGCTGATTCATTCGCCAGGGCAATGGGATCTTCAGTTGCAACAAGGAGATACACTTGGTTGAGGGGGTCTGGCTTCTCGCTGGATGTGCAAGCAACCTTGATGGACTTGCTGTTCGATGGTTCAAGGCTGTTTGGTGCTAAGGCAGATTCTGCGATGGAGAGATTCAAGGACAGCAAAGCGACGGCGAGATCTTTGGGCCTTCAGTTGCAGAAGTCTACAGAAATGGTAAGGGGCCTTCTTCCTCCTCTTCTTCCCCGGCCAATGTCACAGGAAAGCAGCCATAGTTCCGCCATCTTGGAGCATGCTTGTCCAGTGGGAGGACGGTTGACCTATTTCCTACCTCAATGGAGTTCTGTGACAATAGATCTTTGGGTTTTAGATATTGTGGAAAATGGGTACTCCCTACCCTTCCAAGAGTTTCCTCCACCTTTTCCTCCCCAACAGGGTTTTTGTACAGAAGAACATCTGCTGCTCCTCGAACAGGAGGCTCAAATTCTGCCTTAGAAGGGCGCAGTAGAGTTAGTTCCGGAGCAGGAACGGGGTCAGGGATGTTATTCTCAGTATTTCCTGATTCCCAAAAAGGACGGTTGATTGCAGCCTATCCTCTACCTCAGGATTTTGAACTGGTTCCTCATGCAGGAAAAGTTCAAGATGCTGACTCTTGCACAAGTGCTTCTTACGCTGGAGGAGGAAGACTGGATGGTTTCGATCGATTTGCAGGATGCGTATTTTCACATTCCTATTCTGAAATAGCACAGGAGGAATCTCCGTTTTACGAGAGGTCTCAGCATTACCAGTTTGCGGTCCTTCTGACTGGACTTACTTACGCGCCTCGAGTTTTCGCAAAGGTGATGCCTGGGGTTGCAGCGCATCTCAAAAGGTGGGGAATACCAGTATTCTCTTGATTGGTTGATCAAAGCTAAGACTCCAGAGTTGGCGTTACATCATTTGCAGTTGCCAATGCAGTTGTTGTTCAACCTGGGTTTCACTATCAGCGTGCCCAAATCTCACCTAGAGCCCTCTCAGCGCACTGTTCATAGGGTCAGTACTGGACACTACAGTGAGTCAAGCGTACCCGCCTCCTCAGGGGATTCTGGACATTCAGGCTATGATTCCGATGTTTCAATATAGAGCTATGGTTCCAGTCCTGAAGGTCTTACGCCTGCTAGGTCTGATGGCCTCTTGCACTCTGTTTGTCACCCATGCACGCTGGCACATGAGGGCCCTCCAGAGAGAGCAGCAATGCACTGCTTCACGAGTGCCCATGCGAACCAATCCCACTCAATGGCAAGAGTACTTGTTGTCCATCGAGACCAAATTAACCGCGACACAACCGCTCCCGACATAGCCTGTAAATTTGCGAGAAGCCCTTAGCGGACCATACTCACACAAATATGTACACACAACACATTTCCACATTACGTGGGAAGGTGTCTATTGGGCCCCCTGAGATGACCCACAAACATAATTAAGTCCCCCTCTTTCCCCCCGCGCACACCCACACACTTATTCGGTTACATATTCGGACCCAAGTCCCAACATACCAGTGACCGAGGTTGCACTCGGACCAGACAGACGAGATTGGTTTCTTTTTTTTTTCTTTTATTCCTTTATACAGTTAATAGTTCGAATGTTCTGCAATATTATACAAACTTGTATTTGAATATTCTTTATAATATTCTCCTGCGAAACTGTAGGCGACCAATGTCAATATTGTGTTTAATCTAACGGTATTAATTACACCCTGACATCCTGCCTAAACCACTCAATTAATTGTCATTTTTAATGTTATGCGTATGATTGACGTACGAATGTTATTTGTGCAATTCGTTGAAAACTAATAAAGAATATTAAAAAAAAAAAAAGACTTTGATAGAAAAGCAGGCATTTGAGGTGAGCAAATTTAGAGTGTCGCTGGTGTTGAGAGTGCTCTCTACAGGAGCTGCTTTCCACCTAAACTTGAGAACTACCCAGAGTTCTCTGCTACTTTTTGCATATATATATATATATATATATATATATATATATATATATACTGACGAAGGCTGAGGCTGAAACGCGTTTGTTTATTCACAGTGCACCAATAAATCTTTAAGCTGATTTTTCACCAACGAGAGTGCTGGTCCTTACTGTTGCAAGACAGTGGAGCGTGATATATATATATATATATATGTGTGTATATATATATATATGCTGGTCCTTACTGTTGCAAGACAGTGGAGCGTGATATATATATATATATATATATATATATATATGTGTATATATATATATATATATATATGTGTATATATATATATATATATATGTGTGTATATATATATATATATGTGTGTATATATATATATATATATGTGTGTATATATATATATATATATATATATATATATATATATATATTTGAAATGGGTAGTAGCTGTTCCCTAAAAGGGAAATACTGCACATCAATAGTCGACAGATGTAAACCAAATAAAACAGTAAATGGCGTAAAAATAAACAAGACAACTGTAAGTACAGCAGGGTGCTTAACTAGCTTAAATTACCCACTACCCAAGGGTATCAATCGCATGTAAAACATGCACATAAATAACCAGAGAAAAAAGCTATTACAGCACACCAATCATAGGTAATAATTGATCCAATAAATCAAACTGTATAAGAAGGCTAATAGTCAGTACTGTAATTATTTAGTCCAAATAGTCCTTTGATTTCTTGTGCCCTATATACAGCACATAATTTTTTTTTCTTTTCCAAGACAGTTCTTTTTCATGGAACACATTTCTTTTATTGAGTTTTTTCTTTTATTTCCTAAATGCCAATTCCCAGCAAACAAAGCAGTCCAGCAAACAAAGCAGCCAACACGTGTTTCGTCTGTACAAATGTGTACCAAGACTTTCTCAAGGCTGGAAAAACAGACATACAATCAATAAATTTAAAATCCATATCTGTCATTAGTGACTTAATAATATGGACATAAAAACATTTAACAAATTGAAAAGACAATGAATCATGACCATAAACTTTAGTGAATTAAGAAGACTAATAATGTGTGCACAAAAGAACAGGCCATCATAATTTACCCAAAAGCAAAGGACTTAAAATACATCATGGCTAGAGAGACATGACAATAGACACTATATACTAAAAAGTAGGAAAGCCAAAGCAAAAAGCCAAAACCAAAGAGTGATATATACCCGAGATAGTGAAAAAATATTGATCCCTAGTAGAAATAGTGTCCAAGGACAGAAAGAAGTTTCTATAGTTTGAATAAATGTATAGCACCCACCTAAAGTGATCAAGTATGTTGCTAGTCCTGTTGCAGTCAAGACACTGCAAGTGTACTGAATATTTTTCGTTCGCTCTATAAAGATAAGTAGGAGAAAATATAAAAATATATCTCAATAGAATAGTAAAATATAAAAGTTAATAATAATCATCCTAGAACGAAGAACGAGCACTAAGATATCTACGCTTTATTATATTAGATGATCGCCAAGACGGGATGAGTATCTGATGTTAAGAATAGCATAGAAACCAACAATAACTTGTTGGTATATAAGCTAAATCGTAATAAGGAAACACTATCTCACCTCATGGTAGATATTAGAATCAAGCATGATAAGCACATAATGTGAACCAACTAAATATACTAACCAAGGGAGGAAAGGAAAGATCTAACATCAAAATCAAGAATGAAAAGAAAAAAGGATGGAAAAGAAAACATCAATGATCCCAAGCAAATCCTCAACTGAAAGAGGAAGTAGGGAATATATAGATGAACCAAAAATGAAAGAAAAACAGGTAAGTAACAAAGAAAAGAAAAAGAGAAAGAAAACAAAACGCAAAGTAAGTTTTCACTCACCCAAAAACAAACTGCTACTATCAGAAGCTTGGGGTCGATAGAGGTCTCACCATAAGGTAACGCTAATGGTAGTATAAGGGTGCTAGTTATTGTCCCATGGAGTCAAATCCAAAGAAGAAGATGATGTGTATACATAATGATGTATAAAATCCTGTTAGGGACAGAAAATATATTTACCACATTGCCAAACTGTCACTAGATAAGGGGTATCTCAAAGTTACAGAAAACCCCATACCTCACCAAAAATATGGCATGGTTAATAATATAGAATTACCAAAATAATGAACTGAAACCTTCTGGTCTACCAACACTGCTGTCTCAAAGTACTCAGCGGTAAAATTCTAAACAAAACAGAAATAGTGTAAACAGAGGAGGACTAAAGTATAATGTATATAATGATAGAAATACTGAAGACAAAGATTCCCTAAACTCACCACCTAACATGAAATCCCCAATGCGTAGTAGGTTGAGGAAATCCAAATAAACAGGTGGGACAATGATACGTCCTAAATCTGTAGTAAATAAAATATGTTAAGATTAGGTGCTCCAAATAATAAAGAGTCACACTAAACATATAAAAGTCTCCGAAGGACTCACCCGTTCTGTTAATGAAATGCAACTCCGACCCCAACACGAGCGTTCTAACCAGTAAAAAGAACGATAAAAAGCATGTAGACGCCATTGCTACATAAAGGGGAAAACAAAAGTCATGTGATATAGGAGAACACGTGACCTCGTTAGAATCCTATCGAACAATAAAATATATCGGTCGGAACAGCCGCCATATTATAGTGGCTAGAATAGAACTGATAATATGCATTTAGAACTGCTAATGAACTCTCTTGATAGTAATGAAAGCTGTAACTGGTAAGGAGAACGATAAAATAAAAACCAACGCCATTGCCACATACAAGGAAGAAGGCGAAGTTAATATGAAATGAAAGACACGTGACCCTCATTTGGATCCTGTCGATTAAGAAAAATGTTTATTGTTAAACTCGAAACAGCCGCCATATTTTGGGGGCATAAATAAAGCGAGAAAGAAACCCATCAGTCTTGCAAAGGGGAAAAACGGAGGTAATACGGAACCGAAAGACACGTGACCAGCGTTTGAAACCCTCTAGTTGAGTCAAGTATTGGGTAGAAAAAGCCGCCATATTTGAGGGGACTAAATAGAACTAATAATGAGCATCGACTCCACTGAGAAACTGTCTTAGTGGTGATAGATGCTGTCCATAGAAAATAAACAACAAAACTAAACCTTAAGATTAAGGAGTAATAACTGATAACGGCCCCTAATGACAAAATCGAACAAGATGGATGTACTGATGTGTCGGAATAGAAATGACAAGCTAAAAAATTTAGCATGAACACGACACATCAATCTAACAAGCAAAAAGTTATTAAGATTGAAGCCAACATGTTTAAGTTGGCAAGAGAATACATAAAAGTAGACATGTGATTATAGGGTAAAGATGTTATAGCCCAAGTGTGCCAGAAAGTTAAAAAAGAAGAAGACAATCAGACAACAAGAACATTGTCAGCATTTGGAAAATAATCTTTCATATCACACATATATTGAGAAACAAAATCCCAGTGATCACAACAGCATTGAGTTACATGTATAGAAGTTGTCAATCATGTAGAAATACATGCATCTCCCTGTCAGTATTCAAGCCCTGATCAACTGATCTCAATTTAATTAACCATTTAGATTCCAACTTCCTAAGTGTAGAGGTTCTATCTCCTCCACGAGGATCTTCCTCAACATGGGCTATACCGTGAAAGTTGAGACGTAACACTTCCAGGGACTTATGTTCAGTGTTATAATGCACTGCTAAAGGATAGTTAGCATTGTTGTTACGTATAGCCCTAATGTGCTCCTGGATTCGTTCTTTCAAAGGTCTAATGGTGCTACCCACATAAATTTGATTGCATTGACACACTATACAATAAACAACATATTTAGTGTTGCAATTAATAAAATGCATGATATTATGTGTCTGACTGGTGTTATACTTAAAGCTTGTGATTTTATTTAATGCGAAAGGGCACACATTGCACATTGTACATTTAAAAAAACCCTTAGGTTTTGCTGGTAACCAGGTGCACGTAGGTTCCCTTCTACTATGGGCAACCTGAGCAGGACTCACCATGTTTTTTAAAGTCCTCCCTCTGACATATGTTATCTGTGGTTTATTCTTGAGATAAGGGTCTAGATCACGATCCAATTTTAACAGATGCCAATGTTTATGCAAAGTCTTGTAGATCTTATCACTCTGTGAGTGGAACTGAGTTATCATAGCCACTTGCTTCCTTTCTGGTTTCATTTTCTTAATAGAATTAGATTTGAGAAGCTCTGTACGATTAGTTCTATTAATTCTAGTTTGAGCTTTATCCAGCATGTCACCTTTATATCCTCTGATCATAAAACGTCTCTTGAGACACAGTAGCTCCTGTTGGAACTTAACTTCAGTGCTGCAGTTCCTCCTGAGTCTAGTCATCTCCCCGTAGGGATTGCCCGTATTTGCAGAGATAGGATGTGCACTACTAGCATGAAGTACAGCGTTACATGCAGTTTTTTACGGAAGAGTTTTGATTCCAGCATCCCATTTTCCACAAACAGTGTGACGTCTAAAAAATCAATCTGTTCTTTACTGGTGTTATATGTGAAACTAAGATTATAATCATTACTATTCAAGTAAATGAAGAAATTTACAAGAGAATCCATGTCACCTCCCCAGATCATAAAGATATCATCAATAAAACGACCCCAGTAAATTATATGTTCTGTTAGGGTAGACGGACCAGCTCTCCAGATATGTTGTTCCTCATAGTAGCCCATGTAGATGTTAGCAAACGAAGGAGAAAATTTAGCCCCCATAGCTACACCTGAATGTTGTCTGTACCATGTACCATTATGTTTAAAAAATTGGTATCCAAAGTTAATCTTGTGAGTTCAATGACCATTTTGGTATGGTCATATAATGTGGCATCACGTTTGGAAAGAAAATATGTTAGGGCTTCCATCCCCTTATCAGAAGGAATACTGGTGTAAAGCGCATTCACATCTAATGTGACCAAGATAAGTTGATCTGTCCATACAAAATGTTCCAATTTGTTTAACAAATCTTTGGTGTCCTCAATAAACGCTGGCAATTTACATACCACAGGTTGTAAGTAGATATCAATATACTCTGATATATGTTCCATTAGTCCACCTATGCCAGAAATAATGGGTCTCCCAGGTGGAGCCATAGGGTTCTTGTGGACTTTAGGCAGAATATAGATATACGCAGCTCTTGGTGTAGGATTATGCAAATATTTAAGTTCAATATCAGATAAAAGTCCCAAGCTATGCCAGTATCGTAAGGTAGTTTCTATCTTTTTATTGGCCTCAAGCATTGGATTGTAGGGAATCAAGGTATATGAATTGCTAGTAGTGCACATCCTATCTCGCAAATACGGACAATCCCCTACGGGGAGATGACTAGACTCAGGAGGAACTGCAGCACTGAAGTTAAGTTCCAACAGGAGCTACTGTGTCTCAAGAGACGTTTTATGATCAGAGGATATAAAGGTGACATGCTGGATAAAGCTCAAACTAGAATTAATAGAACTAATCGTACAGAGCTTCTCAAATCTAATTCTATTAAGAAAATGAAACCAGAAAGGAAGCAAGTGGCTATGATAACTCAGTTCCACTCACAGAGTGATAAGATCTACAAGACTTTGCATAAACATTGGCATCTGTTAAAATTGGATCGTGATCTAGACCCTTATCTCAAGAATAAACCACAGATAACATATGTCAGAGGGAGGACTTTAAAAAACATGGTGAGTCCTGCTCAGGTTGCCCATAGTAGAAGGGAACCTACGTGCACCTGGTTATCAGCAAAACCTAAGGTTTTTTTTAAATGTACAATGTGCAATGTGTGCCCTTTCGCATTAAATAAAATCACAAGCTTTAAGTAGAACACCAGTCAGACACATAATATCATGCATTTTATTAATTGCAACACTAAATATGTTGTTTATTGTATAGTGTGTCAATGCAATCAAATTTATGTGGGTAGCACCATTAGACCTTTGAAAGAACGAATCCAGGAGCACATTAGGGCTATACGTAACAACAATGCTAACTATCCTTTAGCAGTGCATTATAACACTGAACATAAGTCCCTGGAAGTGTTACGTCTCAACTTTCACGGTATAGCCCATGTTGAGGAAGATCCTCGTGGAGGAGATAGAACCTCTACACTTAGGAAGTTGGAATCTAAATGGTTAATTAAATTGAGATCAGTTGATCAGGGCTTGAATACTGACAGGGAGATGCATGTATTTCTACATGATTGACAAATTCTATACATGTAACTCAATGCTGTTGTGATCACTGGGATTTTGTTTCTCAATATATGTGTGATATGAAAGATTATTTTCCAAATGCTGACAATGTTCTTGTTGTCTGATTGTTTTCTTCTTTTTTAACTTTCTGGCACACTTGGGCTATAACTTCTTTACCCTATAATCACATGTCTACTTTTATGTATTCTCTTGCCAACTTAAACATGTTGGCTTCAATCTTAATAACTTTTTGCTTGTTAGATTGATGTGTCGTGTTCATGCTAAATTTTTTAGCTTGTCATTTCTATTCCGACACATCAGTACATCCATCTTGTTCGATTTTGTCATTAGGGGCCGTTATCAGTTATTACTCCTTAATCTTAAGGTTTAGTTTTGTTGTTTATTTTCTATGGACAGCATCTATCACCACTAAGACAGTTTCTCAGTGGAGTCGATGCTCATTATTAGTTCTATTTAGTCCCCTCAAATATGGCGGCTTTTCTACCCAATACTTGACTCAACTAGAGGGTTTCAAACGCTGGTCACGTGTCTTTCGGTTCCGTATTACCTCCGTTTTTCCCTTTGCAAGACTGATGGGTTTCTTTCTCGCTTTATTTATGCCCCCAAAATATGGCGGCTGTTTCGAGTTTAACAATAAACATTTTTCTTAATCGACAGGATCCAAATGAGGGTCACGTGTCTTTCATTTCATATTAACTTCGCCTTCTTCCTTGTATGTGGCAATGGCGTTGGTTTTTATTTTATCGTTCTCCTTACCAGTTACAGCTTTCATTACTATCAAGAGAGTTCATTAGCAGTTCTAAATGCATATTATCAGTTCTATTCTAGCCACTATAATATGGCGGCTGTTCCGACCGATATATTTTATTGTTCGATAGGATTCTAACGAGGGTCACGTGTTCTCCTATATCACATGACTTCCGTTTTCCCCTTTATGTAGCAATGGCGTCTACGTGCTTTTTATCGTTCTTTTTACTGGTTAGAACGCTCGTGTTGGGGTCGGAGTTGCATTTCATTAACAGAACGGGTGAGTCCTTCGGAGACTTTTTATATGTTTAGTGTGACTCTTTTATTATTTGGAGCACCTAATCTTAACATATTTTATTTACTACAGATTTAGGACGTATCATTGTCCCACCTGTTTATTTGGATTTCCTCAACTTACTACGCATTGGGGATTTCATGTTAGGTGGTGAGTTTAGGGAATCTTTGTCTTCAGTATTTCTATCATTATATACATTATACTTTAGTCCTCCTCTGTTTACACTATTTCTGTTTTGTTTAGAATTTTACCGCTGAGTACTTTGAGACAGCAGTGTTGGTAGACCAGAAGGTTTCAGTTCATTATTTTGGTAATTCTATATTATTAACCATGCCATATTTTTGGTGAGGTATGGGGTTTTCTGTAACTTTGAGATACCCCTTATCTAGTGACAGTTTGGCAATGTGGTAAATATATTTTCTGTCCCTAACAGGATTTTATACATCATTATGTATACACATCATCTTCTTCTTTGGATTTGACTCCATGGGACAATAACTAGCACCCTTATACTACCATTAGCGTTACCTTATGGTGAGACCTCTATCGACCCCAAGCTTCTGATAGTAGCAGTTTGTTTTTGGGTGAGTGAAAACTTACTTTACGTCTACTTTGCGTTTTGTTTTCTTTCTCTTTTTCTTTTCTTTGTTACTTACCTGTTTTTCTTTCATTTTTGGTTCATCTATATATTCCCTACTTCCTCTTTCAGTTGAGGATTTGCTTGGGATCATTGATGTTTTCTTTTCCATCCTTTTTCTTTTCATTCTTGATTTTGATGTTAGATCTTTCCTTTCCTCCCTTGGTTAGTATATTTAGTTGGTTCACATTATGTGCTTATCATGCTTGATTCTAATATCTACCATGAGGTGAGATAGTGTTTCCTTATTACGATTTAGCTTATATACCAACAAGTTATTGTTGGTTTCTATGCTATTCTTAACATCAGATACTCATCCCGTCATGGCGATCATCTAATATAATAAAGCGTAGATATCTTAGTGCTCGTTCTTCGTTCTAGGATGATTATTATTAACTTTTATATTTTACTATTCTATTGAGATATATTTTTATATTTTCTCCTACTTATCTTTATAGAAGCGAACGAAAAATATTCAGTACACTTGCAGTGTCTTGACTGCAACAGGACTAGCAACATACTTGATCACTTTAGGTGGGTGCTATACATTTATTCAAACTATAGAAACTTCTTTCTGTCCTTGGACACTATTTCTACTAGGGATCAATATTTTTTCACTATCTCGGGTATATATCACTCTTTGGTTTTGGCTTTTTGCTTTGGCTTTCCTACTTTTTAGTATATAGTGTCTATTGTCATGTCTCTCTAGCCATGATGTATTTTAAGTCCTTTGCTTTTGGGTAAATTATGATGGCCTGTTCTTTTGTGCACACATTATTAGTCTTCTTAATTCACTAAAGTTTATGGTCATGATTCATTGTCTTTTCAATTTGTTAAATGTTTTTATGTTCATATTATTAAGTCACTAATGACAGATATGGATTTTAAATTTATTGATTGTATGTCTGTTTTTCCAGCCTTGAGAAAGTCTTGGTACACATTTGTACAGACGAAACACGTGTTGGCTGCTTTGTTTGCTGGACTGCTTTGTTTGCTGGGAATTGGCATTTAGGAAATAAAAGAAAAAACTCAATAAAAGAAATGTGTTCCATGAAAAAGAACTGTCTTGGAGAATTTTTTTTTTTTTTAAGTGCTGTATATAGGGCACAAGAAATCAAAGGACTATTTGGACTAAATAATTACAGTACTGACTATTAGCCTTCTTATACAGTTTGATTTATTGGATCAATTATTACCTATGATTGGTGTGCTGTAATAGCTTTTTTCTCTGGTTATTTATGTGCATGTTTTACATGCGATTGATACCCTTGGGTAGTGGGTAATTTAAGCTAGTTAAGCACCCTGCTGTACTTACAGTTGTCTTGTTTATTTTTTACGCCATTTACTGTTTTATTTGGTTTACATCTGTCGACTATTGATGTGCAGTATTTCCCTTTTAGGGAACGCTACTACCCATTTCAAATAAGCTTGTTTAAGTGTATATCTGCACTCAATTCATTTGTTGGCGTAAACTGATCTTTAATTCCATCAGTTATATTTACATAATAGCTTATCTTTCACGATGGCTACATTCGATGATGATAGGGACAAATTGTTTAATGACATCTTTTTAGGACAAGGTATTCAAGCCACTAAGGGCCCTCCAACAGAGGAAAAACCACAGGGATTGAAACAGTTATTCATTAAACTAGAGAGACTTCGTAAATCTGAACTTTCCAGGTGGTGGGTCCTTACCACTTTGAAAAAATATATCGAGATTAGACAAATTCCAAGGGGATTGAGAGTCATCATATTCCCTACTTTTGAGGATTTAGACCCTGATCTCTTACAGGAGTGGGAAAATCTTATCTCTTCATCTTCATTTAACATGATGGATATACTTATCCGTCATGCAGAAAGGAAAAGATCTAAACTATTGAGTGACATAGTACAGATAGAGGAGGAAATCAAAAAACTAAATCTTACTGAAGCAACAGAAAAAAAATTTAAGATCTTGAAAGAAGTGTTGAACTCTCATCAGTCTTATATTAGGGACAAGAAAATCCGCAAATTGAAGAGAGATGAGAACGATTATAAAAATGGACGCATTTTTACATTTGCTAAGAAATTCGATGAGGTTATACCAAGAGCAGGCACTAAAGACTTGAGCCTAGTGAGAGTTGACACTCAAGGGTCAATAAGTGAGTCCGATCGCTCTAGCAACATCAGTGAAAATAGTGAGGTTCGTAGTGAACTACTGTCATCATCTACAATCAATGACACCGGTGCTCCAGGTCCCTCATCTTTTTTATCAGAACTAGAGAGGTACAGGAAGGGGACAAGATTAGGTTTCAATTACAAAAAACCCATTGGAAGAAACGAACAAGGCGGGGGGGGAGAAAGAATAGACACAGAAGAGAACAAGAGGGTGACGAGATCAGTTTCACGCACACAAAAGAATTGATTGCAGATTTGAATTTACCATCTAATGTCAATCTGTTACATACAGATATTCCTGCTATTGATACGGATGATGGTGTTTCTATTGTAAATCTCTCTAAACAAATGTTAAGCAGTACTGAGATCAATGTGCTTAAAAAGGGACTTAGTTTTTGCCCTATGTCTAAACCAGACTTTACACAAGTACACATAGATCTTTTCAAATTTGTTCTTAGACTTAAAATAAAAAAATTCTTTGCAAACCAGGATAAACAGTGTCCGGAACTTATTTTTACTACAGACAAAAGTGGACAAACTATTCAGGATATACGCAATATACAAACACTATTATCTTTGGATGATAGTCTGGATGTAGTTCCAAGCATTGAAGAAATTCTGCTAGATCTTGATATTACGACAGATCTAAGTAGTATGAGTGGTCTAAAAAACAAATCTATCTTCACACCATTACTAGCCCCTGACAACATGATTGACAGCTTTTATAAAGCAGTCACCAATGATCTTTATAAATTAGAAGACAAATCATCTCATGCTTTGGGGCAATATAGGGACAACCTGACTAAAGAAGAGAGAAATGCTTTATTCAAATTGACCAAGTATTCCAATATAACCATAAAAGAGGCCGACAAAGGCGGTAATATTGTCTTAATGGACAATGATTATTATCTTGGGGAAATTGCCAGACAATTGTCTGATTGCAATTCATATACCTTGATTCCCTACAATCCAATGCTTGAGGCCAATAAAAAGATAGAAACTACCTTACGATACTGGCATAGCTTGGGACTTTTATCTGATATTGAACTTAAATATTTGCATAATCCTACACCAAGAGCTGCGTATATCTATATTCTGCCTAAAGTCCACAAGAACCCTATGGCTCCACCTGGGAGACCCATTATTTCTGGCATAGGTGGACTAACGGAACATATATCAGAGTATATTGATATCTACTTACAACCTGTGGTATGTAAATTGCCAGCGTTTTATTGAGGACACCAAAGATTTGTTAAACAAATTGGAACATTTTGTATGGACAGATCAACTTATCTTGGTCACATTAGATGTGAATGTGCTTTACACCAGTATTCCTTCTGATAAGGGGATGGAAGCCCTAACATATTTTCTTTCCAAACGTGATGCCACATTATATGACCATACCAAAATGGTCATTGAACTCACAAGATTAACTTTGGATACCAATTTTTTTAAACATAATGGTACATGGTACAGACAACATTCAGGTGTAGCTATGGGGGCTAAATTTTCTCCTTCGTTTGCTAACATCTACATGGGCTACTATGAGGAACAACATATCTGGAGAGCTGGTCCGTCTACCCTAACAGAACATATAATTTACTGGGGTCGTTTTATTGATGATATCTTTATGATCTGGGGAGGTGACATGGATTCTCTTGTAAATTTCTTCATTTACTTGAATAGTAATGATTATAATCTTAGTTTCACATATAACACCAGTAAAGAACAGATTGATTTTTTAGACGTCACACTGTTTGTGGAAAATGGGATGCTGGAATCAAAACTCTTCCTTAAAAAAACTGCATGTAACGCTGTACTTCATGCTAGTAGTGCACATCCTATCTCGCAAATACGGACAATCCCCTACGGGGAGATGACTAGACTCAGGAGGAACTGCAGCACTGAAGTTAAGTTCCAACAGGAGCTACTGTGTCTCAAGAGACGTTTTATGATCAGAGGATATAAAGGTGACATGCTGGATAAAGCTCAAACTAGAATTAATAGAACTAATCGTACAGAGCTTCTCAAATCTAATTCTATTAAGAAAATGAAACCAGAAAGGAAGCAAGTGGCTATGATAACTCAGTTCCACTCACAGAGTGATAAGATCTACAAGACTTTGCATAAACATTGGCATCTGTTAAAATTGGATCGTGATCTAGACCCTTATCTCAAGAATAAACCACAGATAACATATGTCAGAGGGAGGACTTTGAAAAACATGGTGAGTCCTGCTCAGGTTGCCCATAGTAGAAGGGAACCTACGTGCACCTGGTTATCAGCAAAACCTAAGGGTTTTTTAAATGTACAATGTGCAATGTGTGCCCTTTCGCATTAAATAAAATCACAAGCTTTAAGTATAACACCAGTCAGACACATAATATCATGCATTTTATTAATTGCAACACTAAATATGTTGTTTATTGTATAGTGTGTCAATGCAATCAAATTTATGTGGGTAGCACCATTAGACCTTTGAAAGAACGAATCCAGGAGCACATTAGGGCTATACGTAACAACAATGCTAACTATCCTTTAGCAGTGCATTATAACACTGAACATAAGTCCCTGGAAGTGTTACGTCTCAACTTTCACGGTATAGCCCATGTTGAGGAAGATCCTCGTGGAGGAGATAGAACCTCTACACTTAGGAAGTTGGAATCTAAATGGTTAATTAAATTGAGATCAGTTGATCAGGGCTTGAATACTGACAGGGAGATGCATGTATTTCTACATGATTGACAACTTCTATACATGTAACTCAATGCTGTTGTGATCACTGGGATTTTGTTTCTCAATATATGTGTGATATGAAAGATTATTTTCCAAATGCTGACAATGTTCTTGTTGTCTGATTGTTTTCTTCTTTTAACTTTCTGGCACACTTGGGCTATAACTTCTTTACCCTATAATCACATGTCTACTTTTATGTATTCTCTTGCCAACTTAAACATGTTGGCTTCAATCTTAATAACTTTTTGCTTGTTAGATTGATGTGTCGTGTTCATGCTAAATTTTTTAGCTTGTCATTTCTATTCCGACACATCAGTACATCCATCTTGTTCGATTTTGTCATTAGGGGCTGTTATCAGTTATTACTCCTTAATCTTAAGGTTTAGTTTTGTTGTTTATTTTCTATGGACAGCATCTATCACCACTAAGACAGTTTCTCAGTGGAGTCGATGCTCATTATTAGTTCTATTTAGTCCCCTCAAATATGGCGGCTTTTTCTACCCAATGCTTGACTCAACTAGAGGGTTTCAAACGCTGGTCACGTGTCTTTCGGTTCCGTATTACCTCCGCTTTTCCCCTTTGCAAGACTGATGGGTTTCTTTCTCGCTTTATTTATGCCCCCAAAATATGGCGGCTGTTTCGAGTTTAACAATAAACATTTTTCTTAATCGACAGGATCCAAATGAGGGTCACGTGTCTTTCATTTCATATTAACTTCGCCTTCTTCCTTGTATGTGGCAATGGCGTTGGTTTTTATTTTATCGTTCTCCTTACCAGTTACAGCTTTCATTACTATCAAGAGAGTTCATTAGCAGTTCTAAATGCATATTATCAGTTCTATTCTAGCCACTATAATATGGCGGCTGTTCCGACCGATATATTTTATTGTTCGATAGGATTCTAACGAGGGTCACGTGTTCTCCTATATCACATGACTTCCGTTTTCCCCTTTATGTAGCAATGGCGTCTACGTGCTTTTTATCGTTCTTTTTACTGGTTAGAACGCTCGTGTTGGGGTCGGAGTTGCATTTCATTAACAGAACGGGTGAGTCCTTCGGAGACTTTTTATATGTTTAGTGTGACTCTTTTATTATTTGGAGCACCTAATCTTAACATATTTTATTTACTACAGATTTAGGACGTATCATTGTCCCACCTGTTTATTTGGATTTCCTCAACTTACTACGCATTGGGGATTTCATGTTAGGTGGTGAGTTTAGGGAATCTTTGTCTTCAGTATTTCTATCATTATATACATTATACTTTAGTCCTCCTCTGTTTACACTATTTCTGTTTTGTTTAGAATTTTACCGCTGAGTACTTTGAGACAGCAGTGTTGGTAGACCAGAAGGTTTCAGTTCATTATTTTGGTAATTCTATATTATTAACCATGCCATATTTTTGGTGAGGTATGGGGTTTTCTGTAACTTTGAGATACCCCTTATCTAGTGACAGTTTGGCAATGTGGTAAATATATTTTCTGTCCCTAACAGGATTTTATACATCATTATGTATACACATCATCTTCTTCTTTGGATTTGACTCCATGGGACAATAACTAGCACCCTTATACTACCATTAGCGTTACCTTATGGTGAGACCTCTATCGACCCCAAGCTTCTGATAGTAGCAGTTTGTTTTTGGGTGAGTGAAAACTTACTTTACGTCTACTTTGCGTTTTGTTTTCTTTCTCTTTTTTCTTTTCTTTGTTACTTACCTGTTTTTCTTTCATTTTTGGTTCATCTATATATTCCCTACTTCCTCTTTCAGTTGAGGATTTGCTTGGGATCATTGATGTTTTCTTTTCCATCCTTTTTTCTTTTCATTCTTGATTTTGATGTTAGATCTTTCCTTTCCTCCCTTGGTTAGTATATATTAGTTGGTTCACATTATGTGCTTATCATGCTTGATTCTAATATCTACCATGAGGTGAGATAGTGTTTCCTTATTACGATTTAGCTTATATACCAACAAGTTAATTGTTGGTTTCTATGCTATTCTTAACATCAGATACTCATCCCGTCATGGCGATCATCTAATATAATAAAGCGTAGATATCTTAGTGCTCGTTCTTCGTTCTAGGATGATTATTATTAACTTTTATATTTTACTATTCTATTGAGATATATTTTTATATTTTCTCCTACTTATCTTTATAGAACGAACGAAAAATATTCAGTACACTTGCAGTGTCTTGACTGCAACAGGACTAGCAACATACTTGATCACTTTAGGTGGGTGCTATACATTTATTCAAACTATAGAAACTTCTTTCTGTCCTTGGACACTATTTCTACTAGGGATCAATATTTTTTCACTATCTCGGGTATATATCACTCTTTGGTTTTGGCTTTTTGCTTTGGCTTTCCTACTTTTTAGTATATAGTGTCTATTGTCATGTCTCTCTAGCCATGATGTATTTTAAGTCCTTTGCTTTTGGGTAAATTATGATGGCCTGTTCTTTTGTGCACACATTATTAGTCTTCTTAATTCACTAAAGTTTATGGTCATGATTCATTGTCTTTTCAATTTGTTAAATGTTTTTATGTCCATATTATTAAGTCACTAATGACAGATATGGATTTTAAATTTATTGATTGTATGTCTGTTTTTCCAGCCTTGAGAAAGTCTTGGTACACATTTGTACAGACGAAACACGTGTTGGCTGCTTTGTTTGCTGGACTGCTTTGTTTGCTGGGAATTGGCATTTAGGAAATAAAAGAAAAACTCAATAAAAGAAATGTGTTCCATGAAAAAGAACTGTCTTGGAGAATTTTTTTTTTTATAGTGCTGTATATAGGGCACAAGAAATCAAAGGACTATTTGGACTAAATAATTACAGTACTGACTATTAGCCTTCTTATACAGTTTGATTTATTGGATCAATTATTACCTATGATTGGTGTGCTGTAATAGCTTTTTTCTCTGGTTATTTATGTGCATGTTTTACATGCGATTGATACCCTTGGGTAGTGGGTAATTTAAGCTAGTTAAGCACCCTGCTGTACTTACAGTTGTCTTGTTTATTCTTTACGCCATTTACTGTTTTACTTTGGTTTACATCTGTCGACTATTGATGTGCAGTATTTCCCTTTTAGGGAACGCTACTACCCATTTCAAATAAGCTTGTTTAAGTGTATATCTGCACTCAATTCATTTGTTGGCGTAAACTGATCTTTAATTCCATCAGTTATATTTACATAATAGCTTATCTTTCACGATGGCTACATTCGATGATGATAGGGACAAATTGTTTAATGACATCTTTTTAGGACAAGGTATTCAAGCCACTAAGGGCCCTCCAACAGAGGAAAAACCACAGGGATTGAAACAGTTATTCATTAAACTAGAGAGACTTCGTAAATCTGAACTTTCCAGGTGGTGGGTCCTTACCACTTTGAAAAAATATATCGAGATTAGACAAATTCCAAGGGGATTGAGAGTCATCATATTCCCTACTTTTGAGGATTTAGACCCTGATCTCTTACAGGAGTGGGAAAATCTTATCTCTTCATCTTCATTTAACATGATGGATATACTTATCCGTCATGCAGAAAGGAAAAGATCTAAACTATTGAGTGACATAGTACAGATAGAGGAGGAAATCAAAAAACTAAATCTTACTGAAGCAACAGAAAAAAAATTTAAGATCTTGAAAGAAGTGTTGAACTCTCATCAGTCTTATATTAGGGACAAGAAAATCCGCAAATTGAAGAGAGATGAGAACGATTATAAAAATGGACGCATTTTTACATTTGCTAAGAAATTCGATGAGGTTATACCAAGAGCAGGCACTAAAGACTTGAGCCTAGTGAGAGTTGACACTCAAGGGTCAATGAGTGAGTCCGATCGCTCTAGCAACATCAGTGAAAATAGTGAGGTTCGTAGTGAACTACTGTCATCATCTACAATCAATGACACCGGTGCTCCAGGTCCCTCATCTTTTTTATCAGAACTAGAGAGGTACAGGAAGGGGACAAGATTAGGTTTCAATTACAAAAAACCCATTGGAAGAAACGAACAAGGCGGGGGGGGGAGAAAGAATAGACACAGAAGAGAACAAGAGGGTGACGAGATCAGTTTCACGCATACAAAAGAATTGATTGCAGATTTGAATTTACCATCTAATGTCAATCTGTTACATACAGATATTCCTGCTATTGATACGGATGATGGTGTTTCTATTGTAAATCTCTCTAAACAAATGTTAAGCAGTACTGAGATCAATGTGCTTAAAAAGGGACTTAGTTTTTGCCCTATGTCTAAACCAGACTTTACACAAGTACACATAGATCTTTTCAAATTTGTTCTTAGACTTAAATTAAAAAAATTCTTTGCAAACCAGGATAAACAGTGTCCGGAACTTATTTTTACTACAGACAAAAGTGGACAAACTATTCAGGATATACGCAATATACAAACACTATTATCTTTGGATGATAGTCTGGAGGTAGTTCCAAGCATTGAAGAAATTCTGCTAGATCTTGATATTACGACAGATCTAAGTAGTATGAGTGGTCTAAAAAACAAATCTATCTTCACACCATTACTAGCCCCTGACAACATGATTGACAGCTTTTATAAAGCAGTCACCAATGATCTTTATAAATTAGAAGACAAATCATCTCATGCTTTGGGGCAATATAGGGACAACCTGACTAAAGAAGAGAGAAATGCTTTATTCAAATTGACCAAGTATTCCAATATAACCATAAAAGAGGCCGACAAAGGCGGTAATATTGTCTTAATGGACAATGATTATTATCTTGGGGAAATTGCCAGACAATTGTCTGATTGCAATTCATATACCTTGATTCCCTACAATCCAATGCTTGAGGCCAATAAAAAGATAGAAACTACCTTACGATACTGGCATAGCTTGGGACTTTTATCTGATATTGAACTTAAATATTTGCATAATCCTACACCAAGAGCTGCGTATATCTATATTCTGCCTAAAGTCCACAAGAACCCTATGGCTCCACCTGGGAGACCCATTATTTCTGGCATAGGTGGACTAACGGAACATATATCAGAGTATATTGATATCTACTTACAACCTGTGGTATGTAAATTGCCAGCGTTTTATTGAGGACACCAAAGATTTGTTAAACAAATTGGAACATTTTGTATGGACAGATCAACTTATCTTGGTCACATTAGATGTGAATGCGCTTTACACCAGTATTCCTTCTGATAAGGGGATGGAAGCCCTAACATATTTTCTTTCCAAACGTGATGCCACATTATATGACCATACCAAAATGGTCATTGAACTCACAAGATTAACTTTGGATACCAATTTTTTTAAACATAATGGTACATGGTACAGACAACATTCAGGTGTAGCTATGGGGGCTAAATTTTCTCCTTCGTTTGCTAACATCTACATGGGCT
Source organism: Calotriton arnoldi (assembly GCA_963921515.1). Classification (NCBI taxonomy): domain Eukaryota; kingdom Metazoa; phylum Chordata; class Amphibia; order Caudata; family Salamandridae; genus Calotriton; species Calotriton arnoldi. The sequence goes on along the minus strand of CAWUFW010002956.1, from coordinate 1,429,825 downwards.
ACTATGAGGAACAACATATCTGGAGAGCTGGTCCGTCTACCCTAACAGAACATATAATTTACTGGGGTCGTTTTATTGATGATATCTTTATGATCTGGGGAGGTGACATGGATTCTCTTGTAAATTTCTTCCTTTACTTGAATAGTAATGATTATAATCTTAGTTTCACATATAACACCAGTAAAGAACAGATTGATTTTTTAGACGTCACACTGTTTGTGGAAAATGGGATGCTGGAATCAAAACTCTTCCGTAAAAAAACTGCATGTAACGCTGTACTTCATGCTAGTAGTGCACATCCTATCTCGCAAATACGGGCAATCCCCTACGGGGAGATGACTAGACTCAGGAGGAACTGCAGCACTGAAGTTAAGTTCCAACAGGAGCTACTGTGTCTCAAGAGACGTTTTATGATCAGAGGATATAAAGGTGACATGCTGGATAAAGCTCAAACTAGAATTAATAGAACTAATCGTACAGAGCTTCTCAAATCTAATTCTATTAAGAAAATGAAACCAGAAAGGAAGCAAGTGGCTATGATAACTCAGTTCCACTCACAGAGTGATAAGATCTACAAGCCTTTGCATAAACATTGGCATCTGTTAAAATTGGATCGTGATCTAGACCCTTATCTCAAGAATAAACCACAGATAACATATGTCAGAGGGAGGACTTTAAAAAACATGGTGAGTCCTGCTCAGGTTGCCCATAGTAGAAGGGAACCTACGTGCACCTGGTTACCAGCAAAACCTAAGGGTTTTTTTAAATGTACAATGTGTGCCCTTTCGCATTAAATAAAATCACAAGCTTTAAGTATAACACCAGTCAGACACATAATATCATGCATTTTATTAATTGCAACACTAAATATGTTGTTTATTGTATAGTGTGTCAATGCAATCAAATGTATGTGGGTAGCACCATTAGACCTTTGAAAGAATGAATCCAGGAGCACATTAGGGCTATACGTAACAACAATGCTAACTATCCTTTAGCAGTGCATTATAACACTGAACATAAGTCCCTGGAAGTGTTACGTCTCAACTTTCACGGTATTGCCCATGTTGAGGAAGATCCTCGTGGAGGAGATAGAACCTCTACACTTAGGAAGTTGGAATCTAAATGGTTAATTAAATTGAGATCAGTTGATCAGGGCTTGAATACTGACAGGGAGATGCATGTATTTCTACATGATTGACAACTTCTATACATGTAACTCAATGCTGTTGTGATCACTGGGATTTTGTTTCTCAATATGTGTGATATGAAAGATTATTTTCCAAATGCTGACAATGTTCTTGTTGTCTGATTGTTTTCTTCTTTTTTAACTTTCTGGCACACTTGGGCTATAACATCTTTACCCTATAATCACATGTCTACTTTTATGTATTCTCTTGCCAACTTAAACATGTTGGCTTCAATCTTAATAACTTTTTGCTTGTTAGATTGATGTGTTGTGTTCATGCTAAATTTTTTAGCTTGTCATTTCTATTCCGACACATCAGTACATCCATCTTGTTCGATTTTGTCATTAGGGGCCGTTATCAGTTATTACTCCTTAATCTTAAGGTTTAGTTTTGTTGTTTATTTTCTATGGACAGCATCTATCACCACTAAGACAGTTTCTCAGTGGAGTCGATGCTCATTATTAGTTCTATTTAGTCCCCTCAAATATGGCGGCTTTTTCTACCCAATACTTGACTCAACTAGAGGGTTTCAAACGCTGGTCACGTGTCTTTCGGTTCCGTATTACCTCCGTTTTTCCCCTTTGCAAGACTGATGGGTTTCTTTCTCGCTTTATTTATGCCCCCAAAATATGGCGGCTGTTTCGAGTTTAACAATAAACATTTTTCTTAATCGACAGGATCCAAATGAGGGTCACGTGTCTTTCATTTCATATTAACTTTGCCTTCTTCCTTGTATGTGGCAATGGCGTTGGTTTTTATTTTATCGTTCTCCTTACCAGTTACAGCTTTCATTACTATCAAGAGAGTTCATTAGCAGTTCTAAATGCATATTATCAGTTCTATTCTAGCCACTATAATATGGCGGCTGTTCCGACCGATATATTTTATTGTTCGATAGGATTCTAACGAGGGTCACGTGTTCTCCTATATCACATGACTTCCGTTTTCCCCTTTATGTAGCAATGGCGTCTACGTGCTTTTTATCGTTCTTTTTACTGGTTAGAACGCTCGTGTTGGGGTCGGAGTTGCATTTCATTAACAGAACGGGTGAGTCCTTCGGAGACTTTTTATATGTTTAGTGTGACTCTTTTATTATTTGGAGCACCTAATCTTAACATATTTTATTTACTACAGATTTAGGACGTATCATTGTCCCACCTGTTTATTTGGATTTCCTCAACCTACTACGCATTGGGGATTTCATGTTAGGTGGTGAGTTTAGGGAATCTTTGTCTTCAGTATTTCTATCATTATATACATTATACTTTAGTCCTCCTCTGTTTACACTATTTCTGTTTTGTTTAGAATTTTACCGCTGAGTACTTTGAGACAGCAGTGTTGGTAGACCAGAAGGTTTCAGTTCATTATTTTGGTAATTCTATATTATTAACCATGCCATATTTTTGGTGAGGTATGGGGTTTTCTGTAACTTTGAGATACCCCTTATCTAGTGACAGTTTGGCAATGTGGTAAATATATTTTCTGTCCCTAACAGGATTTTATACATCATTATGTATACACATCATCTTCTTCTTTGGATTTGACTCCATGGGACAATAACTAGCACCCTTATACTACCATTAGCGTTACCTTATGGTGAGACTTCTATCGACCCCAAGCTTCTGATAGTAGCAGTTTGTTTTTGGGTGAGTGAAAACTTACTTTACGTCTACTTTGCGTTTTGTTTTCTTTCTCTTTTTCTTTTCTTTGTTACTTACCTGTTTTTCTTTCATTTTTGGTTCATCTATATATTCCCTACTTCCTCTTTCAGTTGAGGATTTGCTTGGGATCATTGATGTTTTCTTTTCCATCCTTTTTTCTTTTCATTCTTGATTTTGATGTTAGATCTTTCCTTTCCTCCCTTGGTTAGTATATTTAGTTGGTTCACATTATGTGCTTATCATGCTTGATTCTAATATCTACCATGAGGTGAGATAGTGTTTCCTTATTACGATTTAGCTTATATACCAACAAGTTATTGTTGGTTTCTATGCTATTCTTAACATCAGATACTCATCCCGTCATGGCGATCATCTAATATAATAAAGCGTAGATATCTTAGTGCTCGTTCTTCATTCTAGGATGATTATTATTAACTTTTATATTTTACTATTCTATTGAGATATATTTTTATATTTTCTCCTACTTATCTTTATAGAGCGAACGAAAAATATTCAGTACACTTGCAGTGTCTTGACTGCAACAGGACTAGCAACATACTTGATCACTTTAGGTGGGTGCTATACATTTATTCAAACTATAGAAACTTCTTTCTGTCCTTGGACACTATTTCTACTAGGGATCAATATTTTTTCACTATCTCGGGTATATATCACTCTTTGGTTTTGGCTTTTTGCTTTGGCTTTCCTACTTTTTAGTATATAGTGTCTATTGTCATGTCTCTCTAGCCATGATGTATTTTAAGTCCTTTGCTTTTGGGTAAATTATGATGGCCTGTTCTTTTGTGCACACATTATTAGTCTTCTTAATTCACTAAAGTTTATGGTCATGATTCATTGTCTTTTCAATTTGTTAAATGTTTTTATGTCCATATTATTAAGTCACTAATGACAGATATGGATTTTAAATTTATTGATTGTATGTCTGTTTTTCCAGCCTTGAGAAAGTCTTGGTACACATTTGTACAGACGAAACACGTGTTGGCTGCTTTGTTTGCTGGACTGATTTGTTTGCTGGGAATTGGCATTTAGGAAATAAAAGAAAAAACTCAATAAAAGAAATGTGTTCCATGAAAAAGAACTGTCTTGGAAACATTTTTTTTTTTATGTGCTGTATATAGGGCACAAGAAATCAAAGGACTATTTGGACTAAATAATTACAGTACTGACTATTAGCCTTCTTATACAGTTTGATTTATTGGATCAATTATTACCTATGATTGGTGTGCTGTAATAGCTTTTTTCTCTGGTTATATATATATATATATATATATATTCACTGAAAAAACCATAGGTTTCAGGGGCGTTATAGTTAGTTGGACATTTCACTCGTACAAAACCATAGAAATTCCCCCGTTATAGTTAGTTCAGCTAACTATAACTCGTGGCATCCATAATGCACTGCTGATGACGTCACATATTACATCACTCATGACATGGTCAGTGACATCACTGATGACATCTCAAATGACATCACTGATGACATCACTGATGACATCATCCTTGTGATAGAGTGGCAGACCTCCTCTCACCCTAATATAACCTTTGATACACACACTCAAAAATACAAACTAACATTTTCAAAACAATGGACATACCAATACCAGTTACAACACACCTATTCAGTAATTCCAAGATCTACACACACATCCACTCATTCACCAACAGTCCCTATACAGTCACTCATACATGTACTCACTCATCATATGTACTCATACACCTATACATCCTGTTACACACCGCCACTCATCCATAGAGTTACTCACACACATAGTCACACATGCAAACAAAGTATCAAACATCCATTTACTTGCATATACAGTTATACACACACTACCACACTTACTTCTGCAGAAACTTACACATACTTACTCTCTTAAACAATCACTTATAGAAACACCTACTTATTTGTACAGGAACTCTTCCAATCTCTCACTCTCACATATACTCACTTATATACACCAATACTCACATATACTAGTTTAAAACGTATGTAGTTACTCATAAAGACACTATTGAGACAGTCATTCACTCACTAACACACCCATACACATACTCATCCACCTATACAGTCCTGCACACATGCTGTCTTCAACACATACAAACAGTGAGTCACTCATTCATGCATCTATGCACTAAGTAATACCCCCACCGAACCATACAGACACTCAGACACTCATACTGATACTCAAAAAACCAACTAATAATCCATATAGACACTCATGTAGCTACTCACCAACCCATGCAGCCACTTATACACAAAGTGAGAGACTGATACAAATATTTTCATATTTAAACATTACTCACTAACCCATGTATTCACTAAGATACACTTAGTCAGTTATACAATCAATTTTACAAAAAAATCATCCATTTAGACACTTATATACCCATTTATTCTTCCATCGACCTTGAGATATACATATATAAAGCATATTTAATTTTCAGAAAAACACACATTCACTGGATGATGTCATCAGTGAAAGTCATCAGTGATGTCATTTGAGATGTCATCAGTGATGTCATGAGTGATGTCACTGACCATGTCATGAGTGATGTAATATGTGACGTCATCAGCAGTGCATTGTGGGTACGCGAAGTTATAGTTAGCTGAACTAACTATAACGGGGAATTTCTATGGTTTTGTACGAGTGAAATGTCCAACTAACTATAACGCCCCTGAAACCTATGGTTTTTTCAGTGAATTTCTAAGGTTTTTTAAATGCTAATTTCTAACTATAACGTGCCTGAAACCTATGGTTTTTTCAGTGAATTTCTAAGGTTTTTTAAATGCTAATTTCTAACTATAACGTGCCTGAAACCTATGGTTTTTTCAGTGAATATATATATATTTATTATACTATGTATACATGTGAAAATGTCTCGGTCCCCTGTTAGCCTCGGTGGCACGGAAAAAATGGGTGGAACTGACGTCAGCACGCCGACGAGGTCCTCTTATGGCTCCGATGACGTCATACGGTGTCGCGAGTGGAGCCGTGCTCGTTGACGTGGGAGAGCTAGGAAAGAATTTCCGTGGAATGCTGGTGCAGGGGATATTCACCTAAGTGTTCAGGCTGGTCCTTTGGGAGCAACTGTTTATGTTGCCACTCCAGAAACCGAAACCAGTGATCCGAGGGCAGAGGCCCTGCAGATGGCACACGAGGTGGGGTGCCCAGTCGTGCGCACCGGCGGGGCAGCGAAGTGACAAGCACCACAACCCACAAAAAAGGTAACGAGGGCACTGAATAACACAGGATCTTCTCTTTGTATCTGGCAGGAACAACGAAGTTAAAATGCCCTAGTACCAAAATGTAGAACTAGTGCTACAACGGTCTTCAAAAGGACCTGCGATGCCGCTTCTGCCTGCCGTACCCTGGAGGCGGCACATGGGTCACGCGGTACGGTCATACTGCGGTGGGCCGCACACTTGTTGACCTCTCATGGCACTGCTCCACACTTCAGAGAGGACGCTTTCCATTAGCTATGTTTTCTGATGACATGTCGCGCCGGCCCCATCCAACAACAGAACTCCTTTAGATCCAAACAGACTCTTCCACTCTCTCACCGGAAGTGAAACCAGGCCACGCGGACACTTTCACAATACAACAGCCGGGAATGCACTTCTCGGTAAAAAAAACCACATTCCTTCCTCCTAATTAATCAAATAAACGTCTCACTGAAGAACAGGGGCCAGCTTCGATCGGTAAACAGCCGTTACAACGACTTTTTACTTTGCGATGCCATTACAACGCATGCATTACCACGCATGCGTTGTACATCACAAAGTCATTACTACGCATTTTTAGAACGCATGGTCATTTACCACGCATGCCTTTACAACAAATTTTGTTGTAAAGGTATGTATGGTAAATGACCATGCGTTCTAAAAACATGTAGACGATCCATGTCGTTGTAAGGAAACAGAGGCTGTTCCGTTTCCTCACAACGACGTGCACCGCCCCTCAGAGATGACGTGAAGCAGGAACCACGAGGAGAGAGGAACCATGAGGAGTGAGAGGTAAGGGGGATTGGGCATGGGGTGGGGGTTTCTTTTCTAGGGTTTAGGGTAGTGCAGTGGTGTTTGGGTGGTGTAGGGGGTCGTGCTGGGGGTAGTGTTTTAGGGTTTAGGGTAGTGCAGTGGTGTTTGGGTAGTGTAGGGGGTCGTGCTGGGGGTAGTGCTTTAGGGTTTAGGGTAGTGCAGTAGTGTAGGGGTCGTGCTGGGGGTAGTGTTTTAGGGTTTAGGGTAGTGCAGTGGTGTTTGGGTAGTGTAGGGGGTCGTGCTGGGGGTAGATTTAGGGTTTAGGGTAGTGCAGTGGTGTTTGGGTAGTGTAGGGAGTCGTGCTGGGGATAGTGTTTTAGGGTTTAGGGTAGTGCAGTGGTGTTTGTGTAGTGTAGGGGGTTGTGCTGGGGGTAGTGTTTTAGGGTTTATGTTAGTGCAGTGGTATTTGGGTAGTGTAGGGGTAGTGCTGGGGTAGTGTTTTAGGGTTTAGGGCAGTGCAGTGGTGTTTGTGTAGTGAAGGGGGTCATGCTGTGGGTAGTGTTTTAGGGTTTAGGGTAGTGCAGTCGTGTTTGTGTAGTGTAGGGGGTCGTGTTTTAGGGTATAGGGTAGTGCAGTGGTGTTTGGGTAGTGTAGGGGGTCATGCTGGGGTTAGTGTTTTAGGGTTTAGGGTAGTGCAGTGGTGTTTGGGTAGTGTAGGGGGTCGTGCTGGGGGTAGTGTTTTAGGGTAGTGCAGTGGTGTTTGTGTAGTGTGGGAGGTCATGCTGGGGGTATATTTAGGGTTTAGTGTAGTGCAGTGGTGTTTGGGTAGTGTAGGGAGTGGTGCTGGTGGTAGTGTTTAGGGTTTAGGGTAGTGCAGTTATGTTTGGGTAGTGTAGGGTGTCGTGCTGGGGGTAGTGTTTTAGGGTTTAGGGTAGTGCAGTGGTGTTTGGGTAGTGGAGGGGGTAGTGTTTTAGGGTTTAGGGTAGTGCGCCCAACCAGCCACAATATCCGTGGACAAAGGGGATCCTGACTCTTTGGAACGCTCCGTCAATTGAATAATTTGGGTCAAGGGCCCTACCACGTCCAAGACCTATCAATTCCTTTCTTGGGATCCCTCATATACTTGGAGAAAAAGGTACATAGTTTCTCATCAATTTCAGGCTTGTGTGCCACCTTCCCCTTCAGTGAGGGCCTGGGGCATTCTCCCCTCCTCCTATTCCTGACCTCCCTTTTAAGGGGTTGATGGATTTTCCCCACCACATACTCTGCCACTTTGGCGTCAGGTGTCCACTCTGCCGACCTAGGATGGTAAATTTGGGTAGGCGCGAACATGTCCGAGTGGACCCCGTCCCCAACCGGGGACTGAGAGGAGTTGGACTCTGGACGCCAGGGACGCCCGAGTCCTTATCCTCATCGGAGGAGAAATCGTCCTCCGATACACCCTCTCCCTCTAAGGGAAACCCGCCGTCGGGGTCTACAATAGTGGTGACAGTGTCGCAATTTTCTCCGGGCCCCTCCTCCTCCCGGCAGGGTGCATGTTTTAGCGTTCGCGCACTCTTGAGGAAGGTCTCCGTAAGTTTATCAAATCCTTCCAAGTGCCCCGCGTTATGCTTAACGGCCCTTTTATTCCCCATCTGGGAGCTACTTGGACCCGCCACCACCAGATCTGGGTCACTGAACACCCCAGGGATGCTTTTCGCCAGCTTATCAACCTGATCCCTAAGAGGAGCCAGCGCCCTAGAAATAGCCAGAGAGAGGGCTTGGTCCACTGCTGGAGGGAGAAGTTGGGGGGCCATTCCTCCTCCACTTCCTGGTAGGAGGAGTAAAAATGGTCTTCTGGAGAAGACATGATAGCAGAGGGTGTGAGCACAGAACAAATGCCCTTAAAATCCTTAAGACAGCCCCCTCGCCGGTGCTCCAACAGCTGGGCTTTCCCCGAAGCTGTTATAAGAATAGACTGAGGCGCAATACCAATTACCACCATCAGGTGGCGCTGATCACTAACGTGGCCGTGTGGGGAAATCACCGTGTAGCGGTGTCAAAATTAGGCGAGGGTTGGTCGGGAATCAAGCGGACACTAAAGGAGTGACCGGATTCCCAAACGCGCGTAAAGACCAGCGGGAGCGCTCGACGGAGCTGCCTCGCTCGGACCAGACGCGCCTGACAGGATCTCACCGCGCGCAGAGCACACAGTGGGAGAAACTGCGAGGGGGAGAACGCGCTCGGGCAAGAGCCTGCTGAGCAGGGAATATGAAACAATACCAAGGCAATAATGCTAATAACGTGCACAAGAAACCGCTATACAAACAGCAACAACGTCAGATTAAGCCAAGAATGTAAGGAATGCACTTAACTGACGAGCAGTGAAGAAAGAGGAAGCGGAAGGGACGTCACGATATTATATACGATGGACTGTGATATGATTGGACTATAGTTGCCTTGGAGACTACCCCCCTAATGGTTCATGGGTTGTGTAGTCTTTTGTTTAATGATTGTTGTGTTCTGTTTTCTTTGAACTGCTATGCAAATAAAGTGAGGAAAAATATGCATAATCCTCGCCTCCGTCCTGCCATAGAATTCATTAAACTTTATTTGATCTGATTTAGAAACATAGATCCTAAAGTGTACATAAAAACAGTAAATCCTCTTTCCTAATACAATACAGTGAGAATTAATTAAAACCAGTAGGTAAAAACGGGTGTTACAAAGCCCGGTTCAGAGCAACTTCAGGTTAACAGAATCGTAAAGTTCAATGTTTCGCAAGATCAATCTCATGTACTTCGTGCAAAATACGCAATAAGGGGTCCAAGTAAGATGTAACGCTCCAATTCCTGACCAGTTTGCACTATATAAATCTGCAGAAAAACTAAAAATAAAGTGTTTTGCACACTTCTGTCATTGGGCTATATGTGGGCTACATCTGGGTGATATTTGTGCTACATTTGGGCTCTTTTTTCTCTGGTGGCCATCTTGGGAGACTTATTTGTTATGAAGTTTCCTAATTTCGTCATTTACTGCTGTCTCCTCAGTAGGAAATGCTTTCAGTTTTTACTTTGATTCCATCAAGAAGGCATTCAGATGTGTCACACATTTGCCATAAATTCAGAATGTTAGCACTCTAGTTGTTCATTAGATCACTGTAGTAAAGCTACTGCTCACCAGGGAGTTAACTGGAAGTCTACTGCTGGTATTGAAAGTGATTGTTTCAGTCTGCATGTCAGAATTTTCTAATGAAATAGAAGAGGATTTGAGATCTCACTTAAAACATGCCCTAAATTTTCTTTCTGCAGCACTAACCATAATTTCTATGGCAAAATGAACCCCCTCATTTTGTTCCTTTTTAAATTAAATGTTTTAAGTGTTACCAGTTTATTCCAATCAAGATGGCTTCAGGTGTGCCATACTTTTGTCATAAGTAAAACTGTTAGCGCTCTAGTTGTTCTTTAGAACACTCTGGGAAGCTGCAGTAGAACACAAAGGCATCAACTGACAGGCTGCTCCTGTCGAAATATAACAGGAAGATATTTGAGATCTCACTTAAAACATGTCCTAATTTTTCTTTCTACAGCACTAACCATAATTTCTATGACAAAATGAACCCCCTCATTTTGTTCCTTTTTAAATTAAATGTTTTAAGAGTTACCAGTTTATTCCAATCAAGATGGCTTCAGGTGTGCCATACTTTTGTCATAAGTAAAACTGTTAGCGCTCTAGTTGTTCTTTAGAACACTCTGGGAAGCTGCAGTAGAACACAAAGGCATCAACTGACAGGCTGCTCCTGTCGAAATATAACAGGAAGATATTTGAGATCTCACTTAAAACATGTCCTAATTTTTCTTTCTACAGCACTAACCATAATTTCTATGACAAAATGAACCCCCTCATTTTGTTCCTTTTTAAATTAAATGTTTTAAGAGTTACCAGTTTATTCCAATCAAGATGGCTTCAGGTGTGCCATAATTTTGTCATAAGTAAGACTGTTAGCGCTCTAGTTGTTCTTTAGAACACTCTGGGAAGCTGCAGTAGAACACAAAGGCATCAACTGACAGGCTGCTCCTGTTGAAATATAACAGGAAGATATTTGAGATCACACTTGAAACGTCCTAATTTTTCTTTCTACAGCACTAACCATAATTTCTATGACAAAATGAACCCCATCATTTTGTTCCTTTTTAAATTAAATGTTTTAAGTGTTACCAGTTTATTCCAATCAAGATGGCTTCAGGTGTGCCATACTTTTATCATAAGTAAGGCTGTTAGCACTCTAGTTGTTCTTTAGAACACTCTGGGAAGCTGCAGTAGAACACAAAGGCATCAACTGACAGGCTGCTCCTGTTGAAATATAACAGGAAGATATTTGAGATCTCACTTAAAGCATGTCCTAATTTTTCTTTCAACAGCACTAACCATAATTTCTATGACAAAATGAACTCCCTCATTTTGTTCCTTTTTAAATTAAATGTTTTAAGAGTTACCAGTTTATTCCAATCAAGATGGCTTCAGGTGTGCCATAATTTTGTCATAAGTAAGACTGTTAGCGATCTAGTTGTTCTTTAGAACACTCTGGGAAGCTGCAGTAGAACACAAAGGCATCAACTGACAGGCTGCTCCTGTTGAAATATAACAGGAAGATATTTGAGATCACACTTAAAGCATGTCCTAATTTTTCTTTCAACAGCACTAACCATAATTTCTATGACAAAATGAACCCCCTCATTTTGTTCCTTTTTAAATTAAATGTTTTAAGAGTTACCAGTTTATTCCAATCAAGATGGCTTCAGGTGTGCCATAATTTTGTCATAAGTAAGACTGTTAGCGATCTAGTTGTTCTTTAGAACACTCTGGGAAGCTGCTGTAGAACACAAAGGAATCAACTGACAGTCTCTGCCCTTGTTGGATGTACATGTTTTACTGAGAATGTCAGACTTCATTCTCACATGACTGAGAAAGATAATGTGAATTTACAGAAAATATGCTCTCATTTTAGCTTCTGGAGCACCTTCCAAAACTGTATGGGACAAGCATGTGAAAATAGTTTTCTCTCAAACATGATTCATGATATCCCAGCAGAAGGTTTTTCACAGGGTAAAATCACCTTAGAACACACCACAATTCCTGAAATTAGTATGGTACCATCAACAAATGAATTCTAATGTAACTAAAGTCTGTTATCACCCTTTATAGTTCTCCTTTTGGTAACCCTCAAAACCTTCGATTCACTACAATGCATTTCAATGGGGTACTATCATTTATATTGGTCCCAAGATGGCTGCCAGCAATTCCAGGATGAAGTGCTGACAGCCAATCAGATCTCACGATGACATGTGTGGTTAGGCTCCGCCCAGATATATATGTGTATTCTTTTTCAAATTTCTCAGGAACTACTGAACGGATGTACACCATTTAACCAAAAGGCACAACTCTGAACCAAGGGCTACCTTTTTGCCAAATTTGGTGTAATTCCGTTCAGCAGTTCGGGCTGTTGCTGCGACTAAAGGTTCCTATGGAAAATTGCATGGGGAAAACACGTTTTGGGACCCCCCTTTTTTCTCGGCCCCCACTTGATGAATCACCCCGAGACTTTCAGGATAGGAGCGGACCGGAGCGCCCCACGAGTTTTGAAAACTTCGCGATGATTCATCAACCGGCGCCAAAGTTATTGGAAATAGAATGTTGTGAATTTCCTATGGAAAATAGGTCCTAACTATAACTACCTACTGGCGACCGCCAGTAGGTAATATATATATATATATATATATATATATATATATATATATATATATATATATATATATATATATTTGATACAAACACACACACACACACCCACTGAATGGACCCTGTGCTTCAGTAATTCTAGGTTAAAATCAAGTGTGGTCATAACACTGATTTGACTCCACAAACGTCCTCTTCAGCTGGGCACACAGAGGCTGTAGTGGTTATGCAAAATATTAAATTGCATAAAACAACTTAAAGTTAATATGCATATTGACCTAACTATAATATAAATTGTATATATTTTCAAAATAATAACACTGCTTCAATACTAGTGATACATAATCTGCCTGAACTAGTCCTTCTACCCCACACCACTCTCCAACAGTAAACCTTGACTGTTCGACCTCGCTGCCCCATAGAAATCAAAACCTGAAGAGGAGGTACTTGACAATTCAGTGATCTTGCAACAGTATCTGGTTCCTCTGTTTCCAAGAACATCAGCAGTGCTTGTTACTAGGATTTCCTAACTGCCCTTCAGTAACAAAGGCCCAACAACTGACCTGACACTACCGATTATTTGTCAGATTTATTGGTTGGTCCGATTTCTCCCAATCTATTTGGACGCTGGAGCAGTAAAATAAGACATTAGCTGTATTGCAGTTGAAGCTGAACCATTTATAAAGCTAACTTTGTTCGCTGCCCAGCTTAGTTTACATAAAGTTTGCTACAGCTTCTACAGAGAAGTACATGTATACTTTGACAGATTCAAAAAGTATATATGTGTGTGATATTTGTATAGTGTTAACCAAGCTGAAATGCAACCTAGCAATGTGATAGATGTGGAGATCTGATTTGCAGTTCATACATTTTTGCATGCATTTGGTACTAAAATTAAAATGAATGTTGTTTGAAGTGACCGAATGGCCATGTTTCTATTTTTCTAAGCGGTGGTCCTGTTCGGAGAGCCCATCCGTTGGGAAACCAGCCTGCAGTTAATTACAGATGTCCTCCTGAGTGGGGGGAACCCTGCAGCCTGGCTTTCACCACCACCTTATCCCCATATCCCAGTCTTGGCATGTAACATGGATCTCATGTGGATGACAGAAGCCAAGATGCCAAGGTAGGAAAGAAAATCAAATGCCAGATTTTCCGAAATTTGCAGTGTAGTCAAAATAACTGCTGTGATCTGATTAGTTTTTACTATGACTTAGCCTCCTTATTCCCGAACGCTCAAATAGGTTTGTGGAAGAAGTAAGGAGCAAACAACAAGTTTGCTTTGTGGCGGTGGTAGAGTGACGGCACAAAACCTACACTGAGCTACTTACTACTACCATTATCAACACTGTTAAACTGTAGAAGCACGCAGGACAAAGCAAGGGGATCAACCTTGTATAATAGAAGTTCCGCAGATTGAGGTTTCCAGACTTGATAGCCTTTAATTTTGAGCTGGTTAAAAGGCAAAGAATTTTTTCTTGATGAATCAGGCATAACCACAAAACACTTCCTACATGGATAACAATCACAGCCCACAAAATTCCAACCACACACATCAGTCGATTAATACGAACCTCAAGCCTTCTGATCCTTACTCATCTGCGCTGCACTACTTGCTAAAGCGCAGCAACCGATGTTGGGAGAAGAACACTACTCTGGTCATCATGCATGACATCAAAACAATTCCCCATAGGACACGCTGCAATTCAGTGTTCTTCAAACCTAGAGCCTGATTACAATGGCGGACGGACTTCTGTCCGTCCACCATCGTCCCGGGGATGGCGACCGCCCGCCTATGAGGCTGCGGTCCCACATATGGAATTACCATGCGACTGTCACCATGGAGGTCGCATCTGCTATATTTAACATTGCGGCGGGTGCTGCTAGCTGCAGCACCCGCCGCAATGTTAAAAATGCACCTTAGACATTTCCCTGCACTACGTGGCTGGCACCATGCGGTGCCTGCCACATGGTGCAGGGAAATGTAGGGTGCCCCCCCAGTGCTCTTTCCCCTGGCCCAGGGATCAAGGGGGCCCCACTACAGGTCCCCAAATCTGTTTTCCGCCTGCCGTTTCGTGTCGGGTTGTCCGCCACGAAGCGACCGACGGAAAAGGGATATCATAATCCAGATGGCGGTGCCTGACAGGCACCGCCTCCATGCTGGCCAATGCGGCAGCTCTGACAGGCGGTCAGAAAATGACCACCTGTCGGAACCGTGGCGGTCGGTCTTTCCGACCGCCACGGTCCTGCCCGCCATAGTAATCTGGCGGGCCTTCCGCCATCGTAATCAGGCCCCAAGTACTCACTACTGTGTAGCTACATGCCTGATATGCACCTTCCCACTGTGTGAAGTGTAAGAACTGTAATATAAGCACAGTTGTAATATAATATAATCCCTTCAAAGAGAGTCTGCTGTTGATCTGCCCGCTAGTAAGCTTGGAATGTCTGAAAACAACGCTGCTTGAAAAACCATTTTGAGGACATGCCAAATAAAATTAGACGACATTCAAGAGACTTTAACCACTATATCACTAACCCAAACCTGTCCGAATTCAGTTATGGCTAGAGATCATTATCATGTGACCTCCTGTTCAGCATACTATGAGAAATGAGTAAGTGGTTTCAGTGCAGTTCCTGGTTGTCAAGCCTTCAGGCTACTAAATCAGACCTAATTGGCTCTCAGCAGCATTCGAGCCAGGAAAAGATGTAAATATTCACGAAATGAAAAATTATCATTTGTACCAGACATAGTTATGGCTTTTTGATGTGTCTCTATTCTTGCAAAGCAGAATTGTGGCTTTACCTCTCTTAATGACCTACAAACTGGGAGAGGATTTTGAAAAGTCATTCTTTGTGATATAATTGTCACAATTGATGCATCGGCTACAAGAAAATGGGGCGAAATGGTACCGGAGATGCAGTGTTGCAGCCAATGGGCTCTCCTCTTATGTGGGTATTTGAGAAGAGTGGCAAGGGTAGTCCTCACCTTGGCATTCAAGGCAACTTAGCAGGAGAAATCCGTTGTGATGCCTGCATTACCACTTCAGCCTTCTATAGGCGTAAGGAATGAAAGAAAATAAACAAGCTCCTTTCTTCCCCATGAAATATGAGGTGATGACTTCTTGGTTTATGATGCCATGTGATTGCCAGAGATTGGTACTAAACTTTAAAAACGTTCTCTCATTCTTTTGATCGGAGCAGGTTCGGACATGGCACCTTTCTCGTCTGCTTGGAAAACATTTACAAGAAGGTGACGGGCCGTGAACTGAAGTATGAAGCCCTCATAGGCAAACCCAGCATTGTCACGTACAGCTACGCCGAGCACCTGATTAGGCAGCAGTCGGAGCAGCATGGATGGCCACTTCCTATCGTAAGACTCTATGCCGTTGGGTAAGACTTCAGTGGATTTGCAGATAAAGTTATTGCAAAGGTGGTGGATCAACGCTGTTTGCACTGTGGGGAGATCCAGGGTACCTTCTTTCACATCATTTGGTCATGCTCTTTGATATACGCTTTCTGGCAATAAGTGTTCACTGTAATATCAGAGGCAATCACCAAGCATATTACCCCCAGCCTTAAAATGGCCCTACTAGGTCTGATGAATGAGTTGGGGCGTAGGGGGGCAAGATGTACAAGGTTCTTTGTTGCTATGGGTTTCTTGGTAGCCAAAGGTGATATTGCCCGCCACTGGCGATCAGAAGTTTCACCCGCCATGGAGGAATGGACACGTGGCATGGACCACTTTGTCAAAGCGGAGGAGCATTGAATGTCTCCAAGGGTTCTTCACAGAAATACCACAAGATGTGGGACCTGTGGTGGACTTATCATCAAGATCTTAACCTGCTGTGGAGGGCTCTGTGATTTGATCATTTTTCTCTGCTTGCATTGTAAATATCTGGGAATAATTGTATGCAGTTATGTTCCGCTGCTGTGCGTTGTTCAATAAAAAGTGTTTTTAAAAAAAAAGATATTTGTGTGAAGGGGTAAAAAGCACTTTTACTTCAATCTCCGATTGGTCTACTGGCACTGCTCTGTGCAGTGCAGACAGAAGTAGGCACTCATGTCTTTATGCTTGAAGATCTATCTCCATGCTCTCCTGCTGATTCTTGCACCCTTGCTGTTCGTATACTTTACTTTTATACTCCATACATGAGGGCTGTTTTATGCTTCAGTTTGCAAAACCAACTAACACTAAGGATCTGCATCTCTTGTTAGGAGGCTTTGGAAGTCACTAACTACATGGTCTATGAAATGAGCAATGGAAGTACTGCATGCTTCCTTTTATCAGTTGTATTCATGAAACTTCTGATGTCAGTGTAAAAGTAATGGACCATAGAGGTGTTTTTGGTGAGGTAATGCTCTATCTACATGCCTCTACCTGCAAGTTTAATCACATTCATCCAGGTTTCTGAGAGTGTCACTAACTGCTGGTGAATCGTAGGATCAAATTCAAAGTTCTGTGCAATATTCTTAGAGACTGCTGGGTCAAAACGCTTGGATACTTTCATAAGATGCCTCCACTTTATATACTGGTTGTAGTACTGCTCTTTGCATCATGACACTGGTACATTTTGTGAGTCAAACAACACAAATGAAACCCTGGGTCTATTGAACTGGAAGAATGCTAATGGGGCGTCCTGTTTAAAGGGCAGTTTCCCTCACCCACCCGAAGGCGGCATGCTTCATCATAGGGTAACCTCCTCGCACTGTGAACCTATTCATAGTGCGGGCTACAACCCCCTCTCTGAGACGGAGGAGTTCAGGGATGTTTTGTTTGTGTCCAAGAGGTATACTAAATACCCTAAGTGAAGTGGGTGTGGTGAGGGACGTTCAAACAAGAAGTGTAAAGGTGAGTTAAAACTAGTTCAGGTGTACCTAATTAGGTTTATTCTGGCATTTCTCTTGCACTCGCTAGATAAGCAATTTCTTGTTGCATTACAAATACTTGCGTTGCATCTTCTGCTGGGAACTTTATTTTATCCCGGAAGCACAGGGTTAGATTGACTACCTTCTCCACTTCCACCAAAGAGCAGCCTGCAAGGACTGCAGGCCCCATATTCCCTGTGGATATATATATATCTATCTATCTATCTATATATATAGATATATATATATCTCCAAGCTCCAAGTACCCAACCTTTTGCCAGCAGTAATCAATAGCGCTAACCATCAGTGGAATTATTATGGACACTACAAATCCCAGACTGCCCATCCAGGGCATACTATTTAGTATTCTAATGACGGGGTGGTGTCCCGCGCTCTTTCGAACTGCCGAAGCCTCTGAGGAGGAGTTGAGATACTCCAGAAACGCGTCCGGCATTAACGGCGGTCGAGCTGCTCATGGAATCGGGGTGCTGGATGTGCGCATACATTAAAGGCTTGATGCTTGTGGCTGCTGTTCGAGTGCTCCTTGTACGTTGGGTACTCTTGGAGCTTTTATATATATATATATGTATATATATATATATATTAGGTCTGATGTGCAAATAAGCACATGGTTGGATTGATTTCCTTCTACACTTCCTCCACGGACAGTCCTTTAGGGACAGCAGGCCCCATATGCCTTGTGGGCTGAATATATCTTTTTTTAGGGCTGATGTGCAAATAGATTTTTTTAGCGCAAAGCCAGTGAATGCAAAAAAGGAGCAATGTATCAAAGGCACATTACAATTTAAGTGTCTGCAAGTTACTGTTTACACTTTGCAAGTTATTACGAATTGTTAGGAAAAGGACGCATGAAATGGGCACCCCACCAACTATTTGCATTGTAAACTAACAGTGGTTTGCAGTAGCAGTTCCAAAACAATGGTTCAATACCAACATCTGAAAGGGGGTGGTATCCATTAACAAAGAGGAAGCTGTCAATAAGTGACAGCTTTCACTTTGTGAATGTGGGCTGTAGTCATTGGGAAGAGCACATAGCAATCCAGGGTACAGCAGCGTGCTCCACCAACTCTCTTTCTAGCATTCCATTTTTTTAACTTACATTTCCTGTTGCTTTATGGAGCAGGGGCTTCATTGTCTGCAATTTGTGAATGCCAGTGTAGGCATAGAGGCCTGCTGTCCTTCGAAGGCTTCCAACCCTGCATTCACAGCCACTCGGTAGAACTTGCAAAGAGAATGTTGTCTCATACATCTGTATAAGGCAGCATTTTTGTGAATCCTACCAAATGTCAGTTTTGCATTGTGACAGATTAGTCACAGAGTGCACCCAGTGTGTTTGTCTCTCACCTACATTCACACACCAACCTGCTGACAAGATGTGTCGTTCTACATTTTCCATGAAGTAATTATGTGAATGTTTCTCTCTAATTTCCTGTGTCACTGTTTATTGCAATGAGTGTTCCCACCTCATTCGCAAGGCATAATGGGTAACATACTGAAGATATGTCAATATAGTAACTTTTCACACGTCAAAACAAAAATTGTCATCTTGAATGTTTTTTGGGACATTGCTATTTTTTGTCTTTTATCTGCCTTCCTACAGAGATAATCCCATGGCTGATATTTATGGTGCCAACCTATACAACCAACACCTTAAAACCAACCAGCAAGCAGGTTTACAAGCCAACGTGAAGGGCAGCTTTACCGATGTGATTGCCATGAATCATGCGCTTCCCAGCTTTGGTAGCACGGAACATTCCTCTGGGAACCATGCACAGAGCTGCACCTCCATCCTGGTCTGCACTGGCGTTTACCAGAACCATGGCGATGTGCCCAATGACCCCAACGAGAGTGTGACAGAGACAGTGTTCCATGGACATCGGGACTTCCACTTTGATCCCAGCCTAGTGGAGGCTTCCTACATTGTGCAAGATGTCAGCGAGGCTGTGGACCTGGTTTTTCAGAAGGAGAACTGGTGCCCTGTATGAGAACTGCGGAGATCACAATTATGTGCTGCAGCTACTGTGTTTTGATCAGTAGAACTTGGTAAGTTTACACAAGAAGGCACTGATTTTAAAGTTGTGTTTTTAAATGAATAGAAGGTGCACTTTGGCTGATACTATTTTTAGCACCTTAGACATTGTCACCTCCGACAGATGTGAACGAGGACAATGTTAGTGGCCAAATCTTCTCACATGGCACCATATCCATCCAATACCCAAAAATACACTTTTCAACCTTTTTATTCATATCTCTCTAGAGGTAACACTGTTTTTAAAACTGTTTTTATTGTTATGTTTTATGTAATGAAATTTAATTTTGTACCTTGCAGTTCTTACCAAAGCTTTAAGCCACCTGCTTTTTAAGAACTAGAACCTGAATACTTTCATGTTCAATTGAAACCTCTTACAGAGAGCGGGGTACATTTCTGTATCATACCGGGATAAATGTATCGAATTCAAAGCCACACGTGTCATTACTTCTGTAGCTGAAACAGAATGATTGTACCTTTGTCAATGCACACTTTCTAATGGGACTGGAGAAACACGTGGACGGAGGAAGACTGGTATTGTTTCGAGACCAGAGTACCAATATATTTAAACATTTAAGTTTATAGAGACTATTCATAGAATGATTCATGGATGGAGCCAAGTAGGTATAGATCCTTATGGCAAGGTTTATATAACTTCATTTATCCAGTATTGGGGTATGTTTCATAGATTCACATGCTTGAATCATTCCCTCTCTTCGAGATGGGAGTCCCACAGTAAAATAATCAAGCAGTATGTAACAAACATCAAAGGCTATAATGCCCCTATGCCATGTTATTGATAGCCTATCTATGTCCTTTTTAAAAAAGGACCAAATGTTGAACATAGCCAATCAGCTGTCAGCACCCTCTAGAACACTCCCAGAAGAGGCATATTCCCTCAGATTTTTGCTGCACGTCGTGTGGAAGGGAGCCTCCCTGAGTGCTACTCAGTTTTTTCTACAGTCTTGACACCATGTCTGACAAAAGAGGCCTTTTCCGCCCATGTAAGACCTGTGGCAGAAAAAGGGTCTATGCGGATGATCCACAAAAGGATTGTATTTATTGCCTCCATCCTAAACATGAGGTAAGGGAATGCAAAATCTTCTGTACCTTTTCCTCAAAGACCCTCAAGGATAGAGAGGGGAGGTTGTTATTGTGGCTCCAGACCACTAAACATCAGACAACTTCTTCAGATGAAGAAAGTGATAGATCCTCCAAGTCTCACAAGAGGGCCAGGTCGCAGGACCGTTCCTCCAGAGAAGGTAGGAAACACCACAATACTTCTCATGGGACCTAGGACTCAAAAAAGGGGAAAGGAGTGAAACACTCCTCAGAGTCTGCATTGTCTGTGCCCTCTATGCCTTCCAGAAAGGACAAAGATCGTCCCAGAGCCTCGTCCTCAGACCCTGTGAGGCATAAATCTCGAAAAAAGTCATTGCCAATGACGTTGCCACCTTCGTGTGCGATGACAAGCGTCACATCGTCGGCACCACCGACGACCCCAAGTGTGACAACAACGGCAATATTGGGCCCTTTACCCTCAACGAGAGTCTCGCTCTCTAAGAGCCCGCCGACGTTGGGATCACCGTCGACTGCAACATCATCGAAGGCTGTCGACACCCTTCCGTTGACAAGGACATCATCGGTGAAGATACCGTCGACGAAGACACCTTTGACGATGAAATCTGCTCTTCCGGCTGTATCCGCATCGTCTACGAGGTTTACTCATATTACTAGGATAACCAAAACATTTCTGTGCCCAGCCATGTCAGACTACAGTAAGGTATCGCCTTTAATCCCATCACATCTTTTGGACATACAGGTCTCTGACGACGATGGTATTGTAGCTCATAGTCCATCAGAGCTGCACTTAAAATGTCAAGATGAGAATGATGAGGAAAATGAGGATTATCATGATGAGGATCAGTATCATCAACAGAGCTATGTGGCTCCACCTCATCACTACCACTCATTTGGATTTCAGCCAGTACCGCGTCCTAGAGACATGGCCCATCTGCTGCCTTCTCTCATCCAAGACCTGCAGGCTATGTTGGCGGATTACAAGCCAAGGTTTCCGCCCCAAGGGGATCAACCTGAGAGGCCACTACCTCAAGCAGACCCACTGGGTACTCCAGTTTTGCCACATTCCTATTACACCAACGATTACTCCTTACCCCTTAGCAACCGGTCCTATCGCAGAGGCTACGTCTGCTTCAGAAGAAGAAAGAGAGGAGGGCGAGCTCCCTAATCCTCTCCCAGTGCCCGATCCTTGGGATGAGTATATCATACCAATTCCCTCTTCTCCTCCACATCTACCATCAGATTCTCTCCTGGAGGGTATTTTTAAGATTACATAATTTGATGGCGAGAGCATCCACCAGTTTCCACTTGCCAATGACAGTCAAGCAGACCGACTTCTTTATGTATGATTTCAAGGAGGACACTAGGAAGTCTGTGCGCTCCATACCCGTTATTGACTACATATGGCAGGAAGGCATCAAAATTATGAGTACACCGGCACCCATACCTCCGGTACTCCCGCGGATTAAAAAGAAATATAGAGCTCCAGATGATTCTCCATCCCCAGATCTCCCCCCCCCCCCGACCAGATTCGGTCATTTCTCAAGTGGCTCAAACACGATCCAAGAACTCTGCCTCCCCAATCACTCCTCCACCTGATAAGTAAAGGCGCAGGATGGACATTCGAGGAAAGCGCTTCTCCACTATGGCCGCAGTCACAATCAGGCCTTAGCCATTATCGGCCGTTATGATGGCCAGATGTGGTCAGACATGGGAGCTTTGGTAGCTCTCATACCAGAGGAAAGAAGGCAGGAAGCTAGAAAGATCCTGTTGGAGGGAGAACCTGCAGCGTCTGTAACCATTGACTGTGCTCTGGATGTAGCCAATACTGGTTTTAGACAATTGGCAGGTGCCGCCTTCAGGCCAGAGGTGCAAACAACGATTTTGGATACAGCTTTCGACTGTGATTCCCTGTTTGAAAAGTCCATAGACGAGGCACTTTTAGCTATCAAGACCGATACAGACACAACAAAGTCCTTAGGCACATTACAATATCGGAAAGTGCCATTCAGAGGGGCTAGAGGACGAGGTTTTACCTCATACATAGGAAGTTACCTGAGAAACACACAGTATCAGCCCTACCAATCTCAGTACCGGCAAAATTATAACCCTCCAGCATACGACCAGTCTTCTACAGCTGATTTCTCTCGCCAAGGAGGCCGCAAAAGAACGACTTCCCAAAGTCGTGACTCTAACAGAAAACAATGATCACGTCCGGGTACCAGCTTGCCTCCCCTCCCAGCCCGTGGGTGCGAAGATTTCCAGCTATGTGCATCAGTGGCGCAATATAACAACAGATCAGTGGGTGTTAGACCATGTCACCTTTGGACACACCCTAGAAATCACTCAGTGACCAAAGAATACTCCACCCAGGGGAGCCGTCCCCCCCCCCTTGTCTTCACTTACTAAGCAAGGAAGCTCAGGTCTTGCTCTCCAAAGGAGCAATATCTCAAAGGGGAAGAGGTTTGTAGTCCCATTTTTTCCCGATAAAGAAGAAATCAGGGGAATGGAGACCAATGCTGGACCTCAGAAATCTCAACAAGTTCCTCAGAAAACAGACGTTCAGGATGGTAACACTCTCCGAGATTCTTCGTCGTCTCAAGAAAGGAGACTTCATGACCTCGCTCGTCATTGGAAGACGCATATTTCCACATCACTATCCATCAGAAGCATCAGAAATTTTTAAGATTTTCGGTAGCTGGTACCCACTACCAATTCAAAGTATTTCCGTTTGGCCTCAAATCGGCGACAAGAATCTTTACCAAGTGCCTGGCCCCGGTAGCTGCAGCCCTACGATCTCAAGGACTCCAGGTATTTCCATATCTGGACGACTGGCTACTCAAAGCACCAACAGCACGGAAAGCCACTCAAACTACAAACACTTGCCTTTAGTTGTTCAGGGCTTTAGGCCTCACTGTGAACAAAGAAAAATCTTCACTCCTTCCCATTCAAGTCATATCATTTGTGGGAGCTACAATAGATACCATCCAGTGCAAAGCTTTCCTATCAGAAGAGAGACAAATATGACTGCAACAGCTAGCAAAGAACATGTCAACAAAAGGGTCTGATTAAGTACCAAAACATGCAAATCGCTCCTGGGAATGTGTACATCAGATAGATCTAGTACCTCTAGCCAGACTAAGGATGAGACAGACCTCTTCAGGAAGAACTCCAGGAGCAATGGCTGCAAGCGTCAGGATCACTTGAAGATATAATACAGATCACAACTCGCATGAAGGAAGCCCTGCAATGGTGGTTTCACAGAACAAATATCTCAAAGGGCCTTACTTTCCTTCAAATCATCCTAGATTTCATTTTAACTACAGACACCTCTATGGATATCTGGGGGGGATATCTGCAGGAGCTAAAGATCCAGGGCCAATGTTCCAGTGTGCAAAGGTTACAGCACATCAACAGGCTTGAGCTCAAGGCCATCTTTCTCTCTCTTCAGGCTTTCCTGCCAAGGATAGCACGTTCCTCAGTGCTGGTTCGTACAGACAATATGACCAGCATGTACTACCTCAACAAGCAAGGGGAAACCAAATCCATCACGCTATCGCAGAAAGTGCAGGAGCCGTGGGACTGGACAGCGCAACACAGAATCTGGCTCAGAGCCCAGCATGTCCGAGGGCTACACAACAAGCTAGCGAATACCTTAAGCAGAACACAGTCCAGCTGCCACAAATGGAAATTGGAACAGTGCCAGCTCGACAAGGTGCTCCAGATGTGGTGAAAACCAGCTTTAGATCTTTTTGCCACGAGCGAGAATGCCAAATGCCAGTCCTATGCCAGCAGGTTTCCTCTCCCAGGGCCGTGGGGGAATGCCCTTTTAATACGATTGTCAGGGATATATGCTTACGCCTTTCCCCTCATGCCATTTATTCCCAGGGTGCTGACCAAAATGAAAATGGAATGCCATTGTCTCATCCTGATAGCACCACGATGGCCCAGGCAACACTAGTTCCCGGAACTTCTTCTGTTGTCGGAATCGAAACCCATACGCCTACAACCGTCACCATCTCTCCTGACCAGAGACAAGGAGCAAGTATGTCAAACCAGACCTGGAGTCTCTTCATTTCCATACCTGGCTTCTGAGTTCTTGGAGTTCAAGACATGAATATCTCACAGGAGAGCAGAGATATCATTGCAAGATCCAGAGCCGAAAGCACGAATAAGATGTACCGCCTAAAGTGGAAACAGTTCTGCTGCTGGTGCCAAAGGAATGACTTACACCTGTTTCAAACATCTCCTGGGCAGATATTTTTTAAGGGGGGGAAGTTTTATATAGCGCAAACTCGACCCGAAGGTATCAGAGTGCTTTACATGAGCACTGTTACAGACGGACACATTAATTTTGGTAGGCACGGGGAGATTAAGTGATTTGCCCAGAATCACAGGATGTTGAGCGTCCCTGCCGAGACTCGAACCCGGTTCCCCAGCTTTGAGTTTGACCATCATATCTCCTCTCCTTAGCAAAATCAGGTCTTACATTCTCTTCAGCTACGGTGCATCTCGCCTCTATTTCCCTCTACAGAAGATCTCCTCAAGTTCCGTCTCTGTGCCTCGAGTCTAGTAAACAATTCATGAGGGGACTCTTCCGTGCCTTCCCTCCGGTGCGAGCGCCCTCTCCGGAACTTAGTCCTTGCACAATTGATGAGGCAGCCCTTTGAACCAATCACAAAGCCGAGCTATAATTTCTGACTTGGAAGGTAGCTCTCCTCCTGGTTCTCACTTCCACGAGGGGAGTTAGCGAAATCCAGGCTTTTACCATCAAAGAACCATTTCTTCAATTCACAGAAAAGTTTGTGGATCTGCGGACAAAGCCAACTTTTATACCAAAAGTTCAGACACAGTTCCATCTTAACGAACCAGTCATACTCCAATATTTTTTTCCAAATCCATCTACACCAGCAGAGCAAGCGTTGTATATGCTAGATGTAAAAAGATGTCTCAAATTCTACCTGCATAAGACTAAGGACATAAGAAGGACTGATTAGCTACTGGTGGCCTACGGACAGGGCCGGGAAGGAACAGCAGTTACTAAAATCACTGTTATAAGTTGGGCCTCTGCAGCAATCCAATTCTGCCACAACAAGGCTAACAAGCCCTTAACAAGAAGGACTAAGGCACATTCCACCAGAGCAGTGCCCACATTGGCAGCTCTTTTCGCTGGAGTAACGCTGGACAAGATTTGTCGTGCTGCAACATGAAAAAGTGTCCACACTTTCACGCAGCACTACTGTCTGCAATCTACGCAGCGTGAAGATGCAGCTGTGGGCCAAGCAGTACTGCTTCATCTCTTCAATTAAGGTGGGCCTCTTTCTAGTAAAGAGGAATTTTATACATCCTAATTAATTGAAATTGCATAGCATTGCTTGAGTTTCATTTGATAAACTTTATTTCTTAAACGTATGAGATAGAAAGGAAGTAAGATTCTAAACCAAGATTCTTGTTTGCAATTGTAACCTATTTTTTCTATTATTGTTTGTAAACATTCCATTGAGTTCCTCATACACGTAGCATGGTATAGGTGTTTCATGCCTTATTTTAGACAGGTGGTAAATATTCTAGGATTGGAAGGGTATTTGGATACTTACTAATGTCTCTGTTTTGATACACTGACTTTTATGTATTCAGATCTTACATGTCTCCCTCCATCCACTACCGACAAAACGTTCTTTAGGGTACTGCTTGCTATTCTGATTCAAGCATGTGAATCTATGAAAGATACCCCAATACTGGATAAAAAAATAAGTTACTTACCTGAAACTGCGATTATCCAGTATTGGTATCTTTCATCGATTTACATGCAACCCACCCTCCTCCCCGTAGAGGCTTCTCTCGTCAGTCTTATGGGATACTTACTTCCCACTTGTGCTTAGAAAACCTGAGGGAATCTGCCTCTGCTGGGAGTGTTCTAGAGGGTGCTGACAGCTGATTGGCTATTTTCAACATTTGGTCCTTTTTTAAAAAGGACATAGATAGGCTATCAATAACATAAGAAGATTGGAGTGGTGCACTACTTCAGAATAAAAACGGTCCTTCAATAAGCCATTTAGTCTCGTTATCTTTTCTCAGCAAATCCTTTATTTTTCATATGCGTCCAACAGTAAAAAATACACCAGCCAACGCGTTTCGTTCATATACAATGAACTTCTTCAGGGCTGTAAATTACAATATAAAACACACATAAATATATATACAAACACACAATATAAAATACTTGGCACAAGACTAATCTGACCAGAAAGAATGAAAAAAGAGTGAAATAGAGTGAAAAAAGAAAACAAGTGGAAAAAAAACACACAAAAAAAACGACGTATGACATAGAAGGAGTGTGACATGGGGGTAGGGAGGGTAAGGGAGCAATGGAAAGTTGAAACAAAGGGCAAAATGGACAGACCTAGAAATATGTTCCGCGAACATAGAAGCAACATTGCAACGTGTGAACATAGAATGCGATGTCACAAACAGACGCTCAAATACGGTGCTACATTACGTTTGAACTGTTTAAAAACATATCCTCACAAAAGGTGATGGTTATGTGATTCTACATGTAGTGAAGAAAGATGATCTGCCTATGCGTATATGACACGGTCGTACCCCAGGCTGGGGACGCACTATATGATTACAAGTTATGTGCTTGGTTGAGAACCCCGGCTTAGGTGCAACAGTTGACCCAGGGTCAAATTTTGGTCGGATGTGTTCAGAAACTTCCCCAATGTTAGTGTATGACATGTGTGGGAGTCCTTCTTATTGCAGGTGTATCGCCTATGTGGGGCCTAGACCAACACAATGGAGTATGTAACGCAATCTTGGAAAACCCACATACACTGACCATGTAGATCCCTATAATCGCCGTCACAAGTGGCACTGAATAAGTTAATCAGATAATAATAATGTTTGGCAATAAAAGAGCAATAGCATGTACATACCATAAACTGAAGTAAAACGGTAGGGGGAAGGACAGTTCCAAATTTCCCCTGGTGGTCTCTGAAGAGCTAAGCACCAGCTCTATTCAAAACATGAAGTCGTGGCAAAAAATGTGACAGATCTGCACAAATTAATGTGTCTGCGTAGGCCTCCTTGATAAGGGCCAGCACTCGAACGATCTGCAAGGGAATAGAATACATTTGAACTATACATGAAAAAATGCATGCACTGATATGAGACATGGAAGTATTAGGAAGACGGGGATGTGGCGAGAGTGGCGGGTGCGCGCCACGGTAAGAGATGACCGATGGGGAAAGGGGCGAGAAAGCGAAAGACAAATAGCGGGGACCGCAAACTGCGTGCAGTGAATGCTGCCTCCTATACTGTAGCAAATGGAAAAACATGGAAAACCAGATATTAAAATGACATGGCGTCTGTAGTGCCGAGAAAAACGGCTACGGGCTGACGGATTGTCACGTATTGTATCCCCTCGTTCCGGTCTGTGGTAAACCTGGTGGGTGAGGGAGTGAGGACATATCGGGGGCCCCCTAGGGAATCCATGGAACTACCGGGCAGGGGCGCCGTGCGGACGCAGTGAAGAACATACAAAATGAAAATACATAAAGCAACCCCGCGTTCCTGTCCATAGTAAACCTTTGTAAAAGAAGGAGTGAGGACATTAAGAGGGTCCCCTTCGGAGTCCATGAGGCCAACAGGCAGAAGCGCCGTGACGGCGCAGTGGGGGACATTCCAGATGAAGACACATAATATAAAAAAATAATAATAATAAATTAAAAGATTAAAAAAGGTCCCCTTGGAAATCCATGCAGCTATCGAACAAGGGCGCCGTGGGAGCGCAGTGAAAGACTGGAAGTATGGAAAAGGCAAAAAGTAAATGAATAGAAAGCCAAAGTTGCCATAAGGGCGGCGATAGTATCGCGGATAAAACTATGTTGCGTGAGACAAAACAGTCTCTGTGGGTTGGATCAATTGAAAGAGCGATTCGTACCTGAGAAAGCTTACCTCCCATGGGCTCCGTTCCGCATTAATGGACGATACATGGATTGGGGTCCAGCCGTAGCCTGTAGATTTTTAGACTCAACTGGGGTCTTTTCTATCCCAAGACACGCTTGGTTCTGATGATTTGGCTCGCACTACCTTCAAACCGGGTGTGTAGTCATTTGCTTCTCCCCCTTGGCTCCTACAATCAGTCTGTAAAACTGGGATGCTCGGGTTTTTTTTTATGGTTTGCTTTTTCCCCGTGGCAACCAGTTCTGACGCTGCCCGTCCCAGCACCCTGTTGCCCAGGGCCCGACTTGTACTGACGCTGCCACCCCAGCAGACATGCAATCTGGGTCATGGATGCATCAGCTACTTTTTAGCCACTACAGGCCCTTACTTCTCGGCCCTACTTGCCGCTCGCTCCTCTTTGACACGTACGTCCATCACGCTTCCCGCGCAATTTAGCATATAATTATCGGGTTTATTATCAGCACTTTCCACTCTCGCACAGAGCCGACGGCAGCTTCCAGCTTTCTCAGGTACGAATCGCTCTTTCAATTGATCCAACCCACAGAGACTGTTTTGTCTCACGCAACATAGTTTTATCCGCGATACTATCGCCGCCCTTATGGCAACTTTGGCTTTCTATTCATTTACTTTTTGCCTTTTCCATACTTCCAGTCTTTCACTGCGCTCCCACAGCGCCCTTGTTCGATAGCTGCATGGATTTCCAAGGGGGCCTTTTTTAATCTTTTAATTTATTATTATTATTTTTTTGATATTATGTGTCTTCATCTGTAATGTCCCCCACTGCGCCGTCACGGCGCTTCTGCCTGTTAGCCTCATGGACTCCGAAGGGGACCCTCTTAATGTCCTCACTCCTTCTTTTACAAAGGTTTACTATGGACAGGAACGCGGGGTTGCTTTATGTATTTTCATTTTGTATGTTCTTCACTGCGTCCGCACGGCGCCCCTGCCCGGTAGTTCCATGGATTCCCTAGGGGGCCCCCGATATGTCCTCACTCCCTCACCCACCAGGTTTACCACAGACCGGAACGAGGGGATACAATACGTGACAATCCGTCACCCCGTAGCCGTTTTTCTCGGCACTACAGACGCCATGTCATTTTAATATCTGGTTTTCCATGTTTTTCCATTTGCTACAGTATAGGAGGCAGCATTCACCGCACGCAGTTTGCGGTCCCCGCTATTTGTCTTTCGCTCTCTCGCCCCTTTCCCCATCGGTCACCCTTTACCGTGGCGCGCACCCGCCACTCTCGCCACATCCCCGTCTTCCTAATACTTCCATGTCTCATATCAGTGCATGCATTTTTTCATGTATAGTTCAAATGTATTCTATTCCCTTGCAGATCGTTCGAGTGCTGGCCCTTATCAAGGAGGCCTACGCAGACACATTAATTTGTGCAGATCTGTCACATTTTTTGCCACGACTTCATGTTTTGAATAGAGCTGGTGCTTAGCTCTTCACAGACCACCAGGGGAAATTTGGAACTGTCCTTCCCCCTACCGTTTTACTTCAGTTTATGGTATGTACATGCTATTGCTCTTTTATTGCCAAACATTATTATTATCTGATTAACTTATTCAGTGCCACTTGTGACGGCGATTATAGGGATCTACATGGTCAGTGTATGTGGGTTTTCCAAGATTGCGTTACATACTCCATTGTGTTGGTCTAGGCCCCACATAGGCGATACACCTGCAATAAGAAGGACTCCCACACATGTCATACACTAACATTGGGGAAGTTTCTGAACACATCTGACCAAAATTTGACCCTGGGTCAACTGTTGCACCTAAGCCGGGGGTACTCAACCAAGCACATAACTTGTAATCATATAGTGCGTCCCCAGCCTGGGGTACGACCGTGTCATATAAGCATAGGCAGATCATCTTTCTTCACTACATGTAGAATCACATAACCATCACCTTTTGTGTGGATATGTTTTTAAACAGTTCAAACGTAATATAGCACCGTATTTGAGCGTCTGTTTGTGACATCGCATTCTATGTTCACACGTTGCAATGTTGCTTCTATGTTCACGGAACATATTTCTATGTCTGTCCATTTTGCCCTTTGTTTCAACTTTCCATTGCTCCCTTACCCTCCCTACCCCCATGTCACACTCCTTATATGTCATACGTCGTTTTTTTTTTTTTTTTCCTTGTCTTCTTTTTTCACTCCTTTTTCACTCTATTTTTTCACTCTTTTTTCATTCTTTCTGGTCAGATTAGTCTTGTGCCAAGTATTTTATATTGTGTGTTTGTATATATATTTGTTTGTTTTATATTGTAATTTACAGCCCTGAAGAAGTTCATTGTATATGAACGAAACGCGTGGGCTGGTGTATTTTTTACTGTTGGACGCATATGAAAAATAAAGGATTTGCTGAGAAAAGATAACAAGACTAAATGGCTTATTGAAGGACCGTTTTTATTCTGAAGTAGTGCACCACTCCAATCTTCTTTGGTTTCTCTCTCTGCCCAGCAGCGGGCACCCAACGACGGCAGGTGCTGGAGTTGTGTGTGCACACTCATCAGGACATAGTGTTGACTTAATTACAAAGGGAACATAGCAGGAAGTGCGGTCATTGTGTCCGACGTTGTCCGCAACTTTTCGCAGTTTTGAGGCTATCAATAACATGGCTGAGGGCCATTATAGCCTATGATGTTTGTTAAATACTGCTTGATTATTTTACAATGGGACTCCCATCTCGACGACGGGTAATGATTCAAGCATGTGAATCTATGATAGATACCAATACTGGATAACCGCAGTTACAGGTAAGTAACTTATTTTCTTCAGCCTCATGTCAACATTCATTTACACACATTTACATAGTACTTCTTCCTGAAAGTAGAAACTGGGTCTGTTCTGTTTATTGTGCTTCTTATTGGCATGATCTGGCCAGCTTATTACTAGAGGAAGGTAACTCAAGTTCCGTTTCTAATCTTAAAATAGTTTGTTCTAAAGAAGGATAAAAAAAATACATTGACTCCAGACATTAAAATCGTAAACCATAAATAAATTGGTTCTACGCTAAAACAAATTGAAATAGTATTGTGCGTTTCAAATGATGCACCCATCTTAGTTTGAAAAGCATTCACTGAAGGGCAACTGTTGTTGGTACTAAGAGTTTTTCCCCGTCTGAAAATATTCTTACTTTAAATCTGTTCCACTATATGACAATAATTGTACATCTTTCATTCAGGCCTTAATAAGCAGGCAAGTGTTTTGTGAGTGATGAGATATCTGCTAAATCTTTAAAATTGTTAATAATTTTCCTACAAGAGGACAGTCAAATCCTCTCAGACACATTTTCTTTATTCACAATAACCCACAGAGAGAACACCTACTTTCATTCTGTACCTTCCAGCTTATAAAAGCAAAACTCATCCTTTTATCCACACCAACTTTTATAAATGCGTACGGATCTGTTTGAAAAAGGCATCAGTAAGTGGGATGGGTATGTTTAAAGATAGATAAAGAAACCGGGGCAGGACCACCATTTTAATGATGGCTATCCGCCTAGCCGTTGACAGTGGCAGTTTGATCCAACGTTCCACTTGTATTTGCAACCGGTCCAGCGCTGGGCCGTAGTTGAGTCGTATTATTTGCTCTTTGTCTCTATGAAGGTGAATTCCTAAATATTTAGTCTCAGCTTCACACCAGTGTAGGGGGAATTTCCCACATGCTCGGTCTTTCACGTCTGTCAATGAGAATACTTCAGATTTGCCCCAGTTGATGTGGAGTCCAGATAGGGCTCCAAATCTCTCTATTTCCCCCAGCAACGGTTGGTGTGCGAACATACAGAACTATGTCGTCAGCAAAAAGGGTTACTAGTACTAGTCCGTGCTTGAACTGGAGCTCTCTGTGTAAATGGTCCTTCTGGAAATAGCGTATAAGCGGGTCCATCGCAATTATAAATAGTAATGACGACAGGGGGCATCCCTGCCTGGTGCCTCTAGATGTGGGAAAAGGCTCTGTTATCGTACCATTAAATTGAATACGGGCAGTTGGCGCAGTGTACAGTAATTTAATCAAATCTGCAAAGTCCTTCGGGACCCCCATCTTAGCCAGTACAGCATATAAAAAGGGCCACTCCACAGAGTCAAATGCCTTTTCTGCGTCTAAAAAGGCCGCTAACGCTGGGGTGGCCGGATTTATCCTGTTGACTACAGAGAGAAAGGTCCTTAAATTTAGAGCTGTGGATCTTTGGCGTATGAACCCAGTTTGCGCAGGTTCAATAATTTGCTCCGTGAGGAGGGACAGTCTTGTCGCCAATATCTTTGCTAAAATCTTGTAGTCAAAGTTAAGCAAAGAAAGCGGCCGATACGATCCACACTTCTCGGGATCTTTGCCGGGCTTAGGCAACAATATCAGAACTGCCTCTCTGAACGAGGGGGGGGGGAGTATTCCTTCCTCCAAAGCTTCTGCATATACCTCCAGCAAGTGTGGGACTAACAAACTCTTGTATGCCTTATAAAAGGCACCAGAAAACCCATCGAGGCCCGGGGCCTTAGAGCCATCCATAATCTCTATTGCCTGTTCTATCTCATCCGTTGAGAATGGTTCACTGAGAAATTGTCTGTGCGCATCAGGAAACCAGACCATAGCTATCTCTCCTAAATATTTCTCAATCTCGTCCGCACTAGCTGCTGCTCCTGTAGTGTACAAATCCATGTAGTATTTCAATAGAGTCTGCTCAATGGCGGTGGCCCCCACAGCCAGCTTTCCATCTGACTCTTGCAGATTGATAATGTAATTCTGTGTATACTGTGGCCGGAGCAGCCGTGCAAGTGTGCGACTCGGTCGCTCCCCCTCCCCGTATCTGCAGGCTTTCGCATATTTACCCAAGTAATGCGCTTCCCATTCCGCTGCTTCAGTGTATTCTGCCAGTAAGTCTGCCCTATGCTTCATGTAAGATGCGTTATCTCGGGGCTGTTCATTCATGTTCTCTCCATCTAGTTTGGCTAGGTCCCCTTCCAATCTGGCCAAACTTCGCCTCAGGTCTCTCAGCACCCCTGTGTGTGTGTGTAAATACATACTCCCCTGATGCATGCTTTAAAGGCCTCCCATAGCACTCTTTGCGTGGAGACCGACCCCGTATTGTGAGCAAAATAATCTACTATCGCTGTGCGCAGTTCCTCTCGAAAGACCACGTCTCTCATTGCCATGGTAGGGAACCTCCATTGCCTCTCGTATCCTCTCTCTGCCAGGAGCTGTAGCGACAGGACTACTGGAGAGTGGTCCGAAAGGGTGCAAGGTAATTGTACTACTGTTTGAACCCAGGGTAGTAACGGTCGCGATACCAGCCAGTAGTCTAGTCTCATCCATGTATTGTACTGTGTGCGTAGTGAGTGTATTCAGTGCTCTGAGGGTTGAAGTGTCGCCATGCATCCTTTAACTCCCAACTGTTACATAGCTCTGTTAGTGCCAAACGGGACCGGGGCTTGTTCACAGGGGACTCGGCAGAGCTGTCAAGTCGGGGCTCTAGCAATATGTTCAAGTCTCCTCCCAGGAGGATGTGATCGGTTTCTAAAGTGTCTAGTTGTGTCTGGAGCTCTTCATAAAAGGCCGGGTCATCTGTATTCAGGGAGTATACATTGGCCAGTAGAACTTTGTGTCCTGCCAGAACTCCTGTTACCAACAAAAAACGACCTCCTGGGTCTGTAAAAGTTGTAGTGTGTACAAAGGGCAATCGTTTGTTAATCAGTATTGCTACGCCTCGAGCGTACGTACTATAGCTCGAAAAGAACCTATGGGGACCCCAGGAAGTTGCAAACTTAGGTGGAAAGGAAGGGTATAGGTGTGTTTCTTGCAAATACACAATATGTACATTGTGCTGACGCACATATTGATCCTATAAGGATCTTTGATACACAGTCCTGCTACAAATCACTAGGGAGAAGTATTGTTGGTTGCTCCAGTTGGCCCAATTGATCTGAAGGTCTGTTGTTAGATCAAACAGCAATCCTGTCAAAGCTTTGTTCTTCTCCCCATTACTGTCCAGTGGAGCAGAGCAGTTCATCATCCAGTGAAGATTACCACATGTTCTTTTTTTCTAGGTTTAGCAGGACACATATTAGGAGCACTGAAGTGAAGTATGAAGGCTTGTATAGACACCAGGGAGAAATTAGTCCATGGTGAATATGTAATGGATAGTTTATCTAGCAGGTTTTTCTATTGCCCAGTTTCCAGAAAGAAGACTAGTCTCATAATGACATGCACTACAGTAAAACTAGCTTTACAATCCCACCCTTTGAGCCATTGACAAAGCAGATACCATACTTCCTCTCTAGGCAACCAACCAGTTAAGTAATACTTGTTTAGGTTATGGGGACATAACAATGTAGGAATGTGTGTGTGTATCTAAAACATTTACGTTTTAATTTTACAGATGCATCCTTCTTTCTATCCTAAATTATAATCATCCTTTCACTGTTAACAAGAAGTGGTAATTCTGGCATTGGGAGCAAAACATGGATTGGATTGGGTGATGCAGGTACATTCTCTGGATGTAAAACTTCGAGTCTTGACCATTCATGAAGACAAATAGATGAAACTTCCGGCTTGTGGCCATGGCAGGAAGGCTTTAACAATCACCTTAAGTAGATGGATCAGATCAACCATTTCATTGTCATGCACTCCCGACAGTGTCACACTCAGGGCCGGACTGGTACTTCCGGACACCGGGCAATCCCCCGGTAGGCTGGATGGGGTGGGGGCCAGTTTTCCGACAGGGGGCCGGTTTTGTGGCTGGGGCCGATTTTCCGACCGTGAGTGACGGGAGTCACTTCAAGAGAGAAGTCTGACTGTCTGTCTGAGTCTGACAGACTGACAGACAGTCTGTGTGTCCGACTCAGACAGACAGTCAGTCAGACTACTCCGAGTCCGCTCTCTCTGTAGTGTCCGCCGACGTGCCCCTGCTCAGCCTCCGCGGTGCAGGGAGTGGACAGCCTGCAGCTGCAGGGAAAACAGCACAGCCTACCCAATATTCAGGAGGAGGAGGAGGTGCTTGTGCGCAGTGTGCAGAATGATGCACTGTCTCCTCCTCCGCCGAGTCTGCGCGCCTCTAGGTGCGGCTGATGTCATCATGATCATGCCGCATGCGCATTGGGCCTAGCGCAATTAAAAGTGCGCGTGACTGCCTGTCCTGCAGCATCACGAGTGACGACTGAGACACAGAGGCACTCAGGGCACTTGACCGGAGCTTGCGGGCGGCCATAATTTAATTATTCCTAGGTCAGCCGTAGCCCCCCCTGTGTCTGCCGCCAGCGCAAACAGCAGGTGAGTTTTTCCGGCACCAATTACAATGAATGATTCATGGTGATGGTGGCACAGTTGGCACTGGGCGGGCGTCGCGGCTCGCGCAGTGGTGGTGGATTTAATTTTATTTGATTGATTTGCTGACTGTGTTGTTGTGACCTGGTGACTTGTTGTGAGCAGGGCGGAGGGCGGAGGCAGTGCGGAGCGAGGTGGCCTCACTGGCCTGAGTTGCGCACTCAGCTGCTCAGCCTCTCACAGGACCGTCGCGGGTGCAGGCAATAAATCAAAATTTGTAATTATGATGATGATTCAATCATCATCATGATTACAATTTTTGATTTGGTGCGCATGGTGCGGGCGGCCAGGCCGGCAGGCCGCGATTAAAGTAGGAGAACTGTTACTGAACTAAGCTAACATAGCTGCCAAGGTTTCAGATAGGTATGTGTGACATTTTCATAATTTTATTATCATAGTGACATTTCAACGGCTAACGGAGAGCCGAGCCAAGGGTCTGGCTGCTTGGTACCTAGTAGAGCCCGTGCATGAGCCGAGCCCGGACATCTTATTGCATGTAAATCATGCAATAAACATCGTATGAAAATATGATAGTCACTGCATAATTCAAACAACTACACTTCATTAACACGCGGCAGTGTTTCACATTAGATGACATCACTACAGTGACAGGCTTTAATTAACAGTGACCGCTTTTAAACCTGTAAGTAGATATGTTCATGTCCCTGCCTTGACGGCAGTGTCACTGGTGGGATGAGAGGCAAAGCACTTGTCACTTGCAGCCTATATGTTAGAATTCTGTCATCTTGCAGCAACACTACAGTGTATTCAATTAAACGCAAGAGGTTTTTGTGGCCTGCAAACACACATATTTGAAGGTCTTCTCATAAGTGACAATGAAGGCGTGGTAAAATAAAGTATTTGTCAAGGGTCACAACATTTGGTGAAGCGAGGAATCTGGTATTGATTCCAGGATTTTTTGGCTCCACATTGTGGAGTTCAACCTCGACGCTGGCCTCTCTGTCTCTCGCCCGTCTTGCATCGAAGATCACTATCCTGTGTTTAATTGTGGTGCATGAGGTTAGAGCCTGGTGGCAGGCAGAAGCCTCATGAGGGATCTGCCGGTTTTGGGCTCGAAGATCAAAGAGAACCAAGAGCTGAGCCGGAGACCGGCATGAGTGACATTTTCTCTTGAGCACATTCAAGCAAGGAAGATGAGGGAAACATACAATTATGAGAAATCACACCCATTTGAGCAACAAGGGACTCTAAGAAGTTAACTGGTGCAAAGCACCAGAAAAATACGCAGCCAGGAAACAAGCATTCTGTGACATTCAAATACTTTGACTACTATATATTTGCTGGGTGATAGCACAAAAAACGTGTTTAGATTCACTGGCACAGTGACACTCTTTCAGGCACTTCTTCAGTTGAAGTTCTCAGACGACTAGGATTGAAACAGGTTGGAGTATGAAACCTGTATGAGTAAAGAGTGTGGAAACCTGCTAGGGACAGGATCGATGGAAATGTAAACGAAAATGTAAACTTGCAGCAAGGTGGGGAGGGAAAGCTGCAGGAGAAAAAGGGTGGAACCTGAAAACGAAAAGGAGGGAATCCTGTAACAGAGTATGGTATTCCTTTTCCTCTTTCGTTTCTGTTTTTCCCTTTCTCTTCGCGGAATACCTCTACTCCTATCCTCTCTCCAAAGAACCATTGTTCGAACTTCGAACCCAGGTGGTAGTCTTATCTGTCCTAAACTGACTTTGTCGAGCCCCTGCTGCTCTAACTGGTTAGACGCCTCAATTAATGTATGCCTGCTACTGCTGGGATCTGTGAGTTCATGTCAGATCACGGACTGAGCCGGCCAGCTAAATTATTCATTGCTTCACGTGTCTATCAAAATTAGTGTCAAGTCCCTTGCTTCACTGAAGTTCTTTAACTTATGTCTCAAGTGCCCATGTTTAAGGATAATTATGTATGCCTGTCGTTGTGCGTTGCTGGGCTCACACGTCGCTGGCTTCGAGGGAGTTCCTGGCGTCGTGTTAAAGTACATGGTAGGTGAAAACTAACCAAGGTGAGGTGGCAAATAAAAATAACAGGTGTATAGTCGCGGAGGAGTCAGTCAATACACACTGTTCTCATGGACTTGCTCGAAGGACAGACGCTGGCAACACAGCACGCACCATGCTGCATGGGCAAGGCATCCTGAGTGAGCAGCTGACTGAGTGCGCTCTAAGCGCCAAAAAGCAAATCTATCAGTGGGAGATAGATTAACAGAGTGAGGCACTGCACTCAGACTAATTTACTTAGTTTGAAAGGCGAGCCACGGTGACAGTAATTGGTTGACGCCGGGCCGCCACCTCCTCATACTCTGAGTCAGGCCTTCTGCAATGCTGCATTCACATTCACTCAGGCTCCGCTGAGCTGCAGTGTGTGCTTTGGGCTCCAGCGGCCGCCAGCAATGTCCCGTGGGGTTGGCCGGTCTGGCAGTCATGGTGCTCACCATAATTTTAATTTACCGCCACAGCCAGCAGGGTATCCCTGTTTCTGCTTTCTGGACAGGCATCGAGCAAGTAGACGGCTCCCTTCTGTAAATGGCTGACCTTCTCACTGGAGGTGAGCCTAGAAAATCAAACCGCAAAAGGACAATAGCAGCAGTTGTTTTGCCCCAGGCAGAACCCCCCCACAAACTCCCCCTAGTAGTGGTTGCTCACTGCGCTTGCTCGCTACACACCATGTGGGGGCTGGTCTCACTTTTACTTTGTTCTCTCTGATTCACTACTTGTCTATTTTTGGTGCTCTCTGAAAGAATGTCTATGGGTACATATGACTGGGTGGGTAACCTGGTGCTCTTTAAGGTCATCATCTACTATTTACTGTGCTTTGAAAGTTGATACAATTGAATATGTAATGAAAAATGTGCTGTAAAATTCACCATTTTGGTCTGTCTTTTTCCAAAATTTTCTTGGGGGGAGAACCCCCCTAGTAGCGGTCAGGCTCGCTCGCTGCGCTCGCTCGCTACGCGCCGGATGGGGGCTGGTCTGGCAAAATTTGCCAGGGCTGCTTTCAGTTCCCAGACCGGCCCTGGTCACACTGGCAAAATGGACTGCACCTTGCACATTTGTTTAGCATTAGAGGAGAAAGCCGGATCCTCCAGATTTTAAATCCCTGCAGGATCACAGCAATTTATTTCGGTACATGTGGTTTAATAAAAACACTGGTTTCACAACAAGAGCTACGTTTTCCCTGTAAGAGTGTCTGAATGACTACAATATTTGATATGCTTCACAAAGAGGTGGGATTACTTACTTTCACTTCATCGCAGTCATTACAAAACACCCTTCTTCATTGACTTCAACACTTTAGATTTCACAGCTTGATTGTTAGAAAGCATGTGTTCCTATCCATTTAAATGGTTTATTTCGGATTAAAATCCATAAAACACATAACAATTAAAAATACCATTTGCTGTATACAAGGGTCACTTTAACATTTCTGTCAATTGAAAATGTAATTTAAAAAGAATGTAAAACCACTTAAGAGGCAACTAAAATAAAGGAAATATAAGGGGGGTGGGTGGTAATGACCCTTCAAATGTATATCCTCTTTCTACGGGATAAATGTTGTTAGAATTCCCCTCTGAATCATAAATCATCCTGAATCAGGTCAACCACTACTATACTCCTCTCTTATATAATGTATTTTAGGATACTATCTATGAAGAGAAAACTCCTCACAAGTCAGGACTGTCTCGAGGAAGAGCAGGACAGGTAGTAAAATTACCAATAAGTGATAAAGCATTCCAGGGACAATGTAATTCTCTAGCATACAGTTAATGGCAGAGTTAGCAAAGCATTTTTCAATATCAAGAATTCCAACTAGTCTAACACTAGTAGACACATGAAACTCAAATCCACACTTTCTAGAGATCTTGCTGTATACAAAAAATTCTTTTTTTCCCCATAAAGTGGGCAAAGGTTTTGCAAAGCTCACCATCAGCAGACGGCGTGCTCAGCTCTCTAAGTATACATCAACTCCAGAGATTAATTTTAATGATCTGTCATTTTTCATTTTTGTTCTTTGCAACACATTTTGAGCCTGTGGCCATACAAATCAACACAGGTCGGAGTTCTATATTGACATGTGGTCATATCACCAGTGTGGCCTTATGTTGATGCAGTTGGATCTCAGAAGCATTATATATAATTGACCCCTGGGGTACTTTTTATCCACCTTTATGTCTCTTGTGGGTTTTGGGGATACTTGTTTGCCTGGTTTTCCTCATTCTTCAGTGGATGTCCTCAATGAATCAGGAAGCACATCATCTTTACAGTGAAAATTTCAATTTGTGGTGTTTGCTGTGTATGTGTCCATGTCATTTGTGATGAGCACTCATGGAAATGTGTTGAACTTGAGAGTTACTGCAGCCTGAGACTTTTGATCTCATTTCGAAGCTTAGTAACAACCCTGACAGGAAATACTGTATGTAGTCCTAGACAAATAAATGGAGGAAGATGATGAGAGACTGAATTATTTCTTCCTTTCTACATTGTTTAAATGCACTATTGAACAAACGGATCATGAAATGTAATTTATAACATGAATGTTGTAATACTGCTTAAATTATTATAATAAAAACATATCATAGGATCCTTGATTCTCGTCAAAATGTTCTTTGTTAATACTCCAGTTGTTCTCATATTTATTATTTAATTATAAAATATTTAATACATTTAGAATTTAAAAATGTTTTTTAATTGAAATATGTTCTATTTTTGTTTCTTTTTTCTCTCAATTTATATTTTTAACTATTTTAAATAATTGAATTTAATATAACATTATTCCCTATGGGGTTTTAAGTCCCTCCCTCCATTATTTTCTATGGGAGGGTGTTGTAGTACCAGTGGTTGGCCATGTGTAGTGCTAGACTTACTACAAGAGTGTA
The DNA here is from genome assembly GCA_963921515.1 of Calotriton arnoldi. Taxonomy (NCBI): domain Eukaryota; kingdom Metazoa; phylum Chordata; class Amphibia; order Caudata; family Salamandridae; genus Calotriton; species Calotriton arnoldi. The sequence continues at coordinate 1,389,086 of CAWUFW010002956.1, read as the reverse complement.
AATTACTACAAAAGTGCAGTTTGTAAATACGAAAAAGTAGTAAACTTACTCAAAAGTGTAAGTTACCTTGGTGAATCAAACTCCACAACTTGTTTGATTCCCTGTAGGATTTTCTAATAGTAGTTGACAGGTCTTTGGTACCTTCTGCCATGAAGTTAGGTTTCTTAAGTCTATTTTGACTTCATGGCTACCTAAAAAGAATACAGTACTTTAAAAGGCAAAAATCCCAAGCCTATCAGTGATGTATCCGTCAATATTGTCAGCTCAGGTCGGGAAGGGAGGCTGGTCTGCCGCAGGTCAGGTTGCGATCGTGCAGCCACCACTGCAGATCTTGTGGAATCTCCTTCGAATCCTGGATGACATATGACAGGTTATCTTGGTGCTAGGCCCATTGATACTCCAGATTCCACTGCAGAGCCCGCATATGCTGGCTAGAAAAGTGGACAAGTATGATGAATGAGGCCAACATGCCAAGAACCTTTGGAGCTGCTCTCACTGAGATCTAGGACCAAGAATGAAAAATCGGGAGCATAGCCAGAATTTCCTGGCTTGTGGAAGTGGATGGAAAGCCCAAAATGACACCATATGCAGGATTGCTCCAATGAAAGGAACCCTCTGCGAAGGAGTCAAGTGTGACTTTAGTATATTGATTGTGAACCCCAAATCAAGTCAAGAAGTTTGTGGTCATCGGGAAATAGTCTACGACTAACTATAGCAAGCCCGCCTTCAATAGCCAGTCGTCATGGTAGGCAAAAACTGGGATATCCAACCTCTAAAGTTGCGCAGTGACCACCGCCATCACTTTCATGAACAACCTTGGGGCACTGGTGAGATCAAAAGGAAGCACGGTAAACCGAAAATGCCCCTGGCATATCTTGAACAGCAAGTAGCGCCTGTGGGAATGTAGGACGCGCATGAAAGTAGGCATCCTACAAATTAAATGTCACGATCTGAGGATCCAAGGCAGGCAGAACCTGGATCCAAGGCAGCCAGAACCTGAGCCATCGTGAGTATCTTGAATTTGTCATTCCGCAAGAAGATATTCAGAGGGGGTAGATCTAAAATAGGAAGAAGGCCTCCGTCTTTCTTCGGCACGAGAAAATAACAGAAGTAAAAACCAGTTCCTATGCCTGGGGCCAGGCCCATCTCTATGGCTCTGTTGGCAAAAATAGCCTGCACTTTTTGTATAAGGTGTTCCTCTGAAAGACTTTCTGATGTAGGTGGCAGATGGGGCCAGTTGCTGCATATTGCATTGGACATTCTCAAGGAATCCTTTCAGAGGTTACATTTTGTCACCCTTTGAAGGAATGTCTAATTCTGCCTCCCACTGGGTGGTCGTGTGCCACTAAGGGTAAACTAAAACGGCTTGGAGGCTGATGCTGGTGGGGTTGGAGACTGGGACCTTTACTGCCCGTGGTGGCATGGACGATGTCTGCTACATCCCCAACCATAAAAGGACTAGGGTGCCTGGGGCGGTGGGCTCTGGCATTGCCGGTCTGACAGCCCTCTAGAGTAGCCTTGAAAATGGAGAAATTATTGATGTCTCTCATGATTAGAAAGGCCTAAGGAACCAGCTTTCCTTGAAGCATTCCAACGCTGAATTGGCGTTCTCACCAAACCGGCATGATACGTCAAAAAGCATGTCCATTTAGTAGGCGTACGCTTCCCTGGAGAAGCCTGTGGATCTCACCCAAGCATAGCGCCAAAGCACCACATTAGTGCTGATTGCTCTGCCCAAGCAGTCAGTGGTGTCCAGTCCTAAGCATATTATGTATTTGGCGACACCCTGACCATCTTGAATGGCTTGAGCCAGATTGGCCCAAAGTTTCTTGGGGACTGCCAGTAAGACAACCTTGCCCCATAAAACATGGGAATTTCTCCCCAGGAAGCAAACGTGACATTATCTGACCGGAGGGCTAGACTGGCTGAGGAGAACATTCCTTTCCCAAACCTCTCAATTAGTTTTGACTGTCTTTCAGGGGAAGACGTAAGAAAAGAATTGGGGTTCACCCTGCACCACCAAATGTTCCGGTGTAGGGAGCTATGTTAGAAAGTCCAGGTTGGCAGTTTGAAACATGTAGCAACCTGCCTGTTCACCAGTGGACAGCAAAGAGGCGTAGACCAGGTGCCCATTAGGGGGCAGGAACAAGGCTTAAACTAGGTGCCCACTAGGCAGTCTGTCAGGGCTTTGTTAAATGGTAATAGGGCCTCAGAGATGGTCTGCCAAGTTTGAAAAACCTCTATCCATTCATTTGTTTTGACTTCCATTGTTGGCAGTTCTACATCCACTACCGCTGCTACCAGTCACATCATCACAGTGAAGGAGGCAATCTCTTCCTTTGATGGCCCAGAGGGAGAACACAACCCAGTGTATGGGGAAGTGTCCAAACGACAGGCCTTGTGCAAGTACAGGTTATCATCATAGTATTGAGGCTGATAATAAACCCCTCATTTCCATTGTCATCTCTAAAAGCCGGTTCACTCTAATCACAGTTGCAGAAAAAAAGTCTTGGAGCTCTCGGGTCAGCTCTGTGGCATAGGCATGGTTCTGTCTGAGTCTGATTGAACTGGGGCCAGTTGCGTCGGTATGGCATCGGGTTGCGACCTTGTTTGAAGCAGAGATGGATTCAGCTCGTAGTCGGAGAGCACTATAGGAACAGCATTGGCCTCTTGCACCCATGGTGCTGGCATCGATGTCGCAGGGGCCGGTATGAATTTTGGTGCCGGAAGGAAAGTTAGCTCCAGCATCAGAGTGGAACCTGAGGCGGGTCAAGGAAGCACAGATGGCACTGAGGGTGGACCTGCTAGCGGTAACCCTACTGGGAGCCTTCACAGATCCCGAGGACACAAAGGCACTCCAGAGAGAGCTAGAAGAGTGCCAAAGATTTGCAACATGGGCTCTCAAAAGGCCTCAATCTTTTGCGATGTCGCCTAACGACCCTGAAACTTGAGTTGCATCCAGATCAGTTGTGGGATTTGCTTCTTGGTGGGGTCTGGAATTGAGACTGCCATGTGCCCTCACATTCTTATGACTTCTCAGGCAGACAGTTGCTGGACTGGGACGAACCCCACTTGGCCTTCTAGTGCTTCCACTTCAACTTCGACTTAGCAGAGGATTTGGAGCGTGACGAGAACCTGTCATGGGAAAGGCCCTGCAAGGCCCCAAAACAGCCCTGTACTTCGAGTGGGAGCTGGACTTCCAAGGCTTCTTTTGATGTTCAGTGATATACAACTTTGCTTCACGTTTGTGGATCGCCTTCGTATTCATAAAGACACACACCTTGCAGGACTTGGGGTCATGCCTTGTACCCAGACACCAGAGGCAAACCTCAAGTGAATCTATCACATGCATTTGTTTGCGACATTCCCCCAGGGCTTCAACGATTTAGTTTTAGTAGGGGACAGAGTTACCTTGCACATTGGAAAATTCAAAATTTGTGAGAGAAAAAAACTAATCGGCAAATGACAAAAGTTGGAAGCAAGCATGTTCTGATGATACAATGTATATGTCATCCAAAAGCATGATTGTGGTTGAAGTTCCGTGTTCAGTTTTATTGTTGTGATGCAATGTTTATGGGTTGTTTGGGTATGAATGAAGGTATATATGATCAGTTCGTTGGAATGTGTAGACAATAGGTAATATATGTGTTTTTAATTTTTTTTTATTTTTTATTTGCTCTTTTCTATGGTACGAGCTAAACGACAAAGAAATGACAACAATTGGCTTTTTTGTACTGTTTGTATAAAATTGCAAAGGAAATATAAAATGTCTACTGTATCATGTTTTTTTACTGCATTATATGTATAGTGGTGTAAAAACAAATAAAAAATTAATAAAGAAATACTTGTTTATAGGAGATCCCTTTTTGCTTTCTGTGCCGCATATATATATATATGTTGTATGTTTGCTGAGAGATGCATGTATATAGATGAGTTGCCGGGGGATGTGTTTCTATCCACGTACAAAGGTACAGCAAGAAAGGAACTGACATCGATGTGACTTTTATATGCAGCTCTGTTGTCACTTCCGGGGCAGAACAAAGTCAACATGGAGCTACATGACGCCACCTATCAGTGCATGGGTGCAATGCTGTTCAAATCTTCCAGATCAACTTTGGCACCTGGGGTTTTTCTAAAGGTGAGGAATCTGCGATTAGAAGTAGCCATCAGAATCTGCAGCTAGTGTTTGTAGCCCACAATGAAATAACCCAGTTTTACGGTACATTTAGACCCTAACCCTAACTGAAACTAGGGGGTGTTCTAGCCCAACTAGGGCACCATCAACCATGCCCAAGGGATTTACAGGTGCTTTTAGCCTAAAACCGACGCCGACATTATCACTGCTTAAGCCATTAACCGAAGAAACCACTGGGTGTAGTAATAAGTGAATTTGTGTTCAGCGTTTCAGGCACTGACCACCAAAAGTCGGTGGTACTAACAAGACAACTAAACTTTTCTCTGTGGCAAGCATTCAATTGGTGTCCTAAATACAAACATTTATTATTGGTGTTAACTCCAGTTCGCTTTGGCTGATAGCTTTTGTAGTACCCTTGATGTTTTTAACATGTTTGGCAGATTGTCAGCTGCCTGGACTCAAACTCACTCACTGAGTTGCCCCACAATCACTTGACCACTGAGAAACTAGGACAAAAGGCAGTTATGTCATAGCAGACACTGTAACATTCTGTGTTGCACCCTTGCTCCATCCAGTAGGGTTTGTAATGCCACAGTGATATATTTAAGGTCACAGGGTTTCTGAAGATAGCTAAGAACTGATGATCCATACCTCAAAAGATAACACGGTCTATAGGACACGATGTTAATGTGAATTGTTACATCTGACTGCAAGACAGTATCAAACTATATGGGACTGTATATTTGCCCCAGAAAGTGCTAGAACTGTTACAGGTCTTCTTGTTTGGACTTTGTGCTCCCTGCCATTATTGGGTATGAGGTGTGGTCACTGGCTGTCCTCTATCCTATCTATTGGAGATGGGGAGTAGGTCAATCCTGTTCCAGTACAATGCTTTTTGGTGATTTGAATCAGGTTTTCTGATGTTTCTCTACCCTGCAAGGCTGTTTTTTCTGGGCACATGCATGTCTTGGTGAGTTGTGTGCACTTGTATTGCAAACTCGCTTGTCTTCTTCAGTCGCGTGCCAAGACCTGGCTTTTGTGTGTGGTTGGCTGCTGGCTGCACGCCCTCTTCAGCCTTTGCCATGATGTGCTTTACTCATTTGGCTGGAAATCTGCCTGCCAGGTGATTTCTGGTAGTTTGAGACTGGCTGTTGTCTCTACTTCTGGACTTTGGCTCTGCTTTTCGCTAGCTTTTGCTACCCAGCTAGTGCTGGCATACTCCCATTTTTGCGCAGGGCATGGCGCCTTAACAAGGACTTCTCCTTTAGTTCTCAATGGTACTTCATATTGGTTTTTAGGGTGCCAGTCACAATATGGTGTATGGCCTCCTTACTTGGCTTTTCTACACCCAGCATCTCAGCATAGGATTTGTCATTGTCTTTTACATGAATTCCCACTTTGTTTCGTCACGCCAGTTGTGATGAGGGGCATCTGTGCCTACGACCCATGATCTTGATGTTGCTACCTTGTGGCCTGTAGTGTCTAGCTAGACACTTTCTAGTGTTCCGCCCGCAATGTAACACACACTCTACACCCACCCACCACAGGCGTCACCAGTCAGGTGACCCTGTCAATAAAAAGGGGCTGGTCGCACGTGCCCGGGGCCAGTTACTGCACCAGACTATCTTGTGTCCATGTCAGTCTATCCATCACCATGAGGGCCTGAGGCCCAACTCTACATTGGCGACGAGCGGGACTTGCCCACGTGTGCAGCCGCCTTCTTGGAAGGTGGTGAAGGGGAAAGTGTGTTGCCCATGCGGAGGCACCCCCTGGAGCAGGCGACGTAATTAGCGGAAGACCCGCGGGCAGGTGAAGAGCCCCGGGGTGAAGAGGAGGTGTTCGGGAGCCCACCCCGCACCTGGCGTGCCTGCATAGGATGCATTCCAGTGAAGAGGCGCCGGACGCGCCCAGTGACCGGCGGGCATGAGAAGGGCCCCGAGGAAAGAAGAAGGTGATCGGGAGCCTACCCCGCACCTGGTGTGCTCGTTGTCGCATGGCGACACAACGACCACGCGGCGAGTCCCGGAGCCGGTGGCACGCCCCCGTCACCTGCCTACTGAGGCCCGAAAGGAGAGCGAGCCGAAGGGAGACCACCCCGCATCGGCGGCTGAAGGTGAGCCTGCGGCGAAGGGGACGAAGGAGAGCCTGGTACGCTGACCCCGGCAGCCCCGAGAAGACTGAAGAACTGAGGGCTGCCGGCGAGTGAGAGTAGGCGGTGAAGCAGCCCGCATCCAAACGAAGGGCATGAAGCGAGACACCCGCAAATGCGGTGAGGCCATAGAGGGGTAGCGGGAGCAGGCGAAGACACAGTGAGCAGCTGTCTGCCGCATCATCTTCCCAAGCATCTGCCAAAGCCGGCACATTTCAACCTCCCTCCCTTCCTGTGCCGCCTGCATGAAAAGTGACTTACCGGGAGAGGGGAGGAGGCGCCTCCGTGCAGCATTCCGTTTCGAGGTCGTCCCGCCGGCAGTGATGACGCATGCACCAGAGAGACGGAAATGTGCACGAGAAAAAGCGCGCTCCAGGCAGTGTTCACGCGAGTGAACAGATGTCTTGGCAGCTTGGGGGGCATCAGGTGGTAAAGAGGGCAGCACCCACCAAGAGTTGTACCACATTTCCGGTGGCTCCAGCGACGGCCGCGTGGTCAGTACAATCCGCAGCACCAAGGAACCTGTCGAGGTTTCTAAACAGGAAAAACGGCCGCGGACTGGAAGAGAAAGCCCCACAGCGCCATCTAGTGGCCGATTAGCAGTACTACGCCCGTTTAAGAAAAGACAGTATAGTTTAAGCACAGGTCGGCAACAAGGGAACAGAGTTACTGCAGCCTGCATGAGACCAGTGCCAGAGCTGGTGGGGAGAAGCAAGCTGATTCATACCCAGAACAAGAGCAAGACGAAAAGGAGTAGGGGTAGAGTACCATGAGCAAGTGATGGTGTCAAGGGAACCCTGAAGGAAGCACTGAACATAGCGGAGACAGAGAGTGCAGTGATACCTGGTGGCCACAGGTTACCGCTGCAGGAAAAGGGCAGGAGCACCACCCGAAGAACAAGGGCGATTCAGGAACCCAGCACCAAGCAAGTGCGCAGCCGCACAGGGACGGCTGCTACAACCCCAGGAGTGAAAGACTGAAGAGAAGGCGCAGCAAGCGCGTCTAGTGAAGCAAACGAAGGGCACAGTCTGATGCGCGCAAGGAAGAAGCCGACCGGCCCGACGGTCGCAAGGGTAAAGCCGACTGCCAGACGGTCGCAAGGAAGAAGCCAACCCACCAGAGGGTTGCGAAGGAGGCGACCTCCCAGAGGTCGAAGAGGTGGGTGGACAGACCACCAAAATCACAGATACCCCGAAGAGCGCCAAGTACGAGGTGCGCGACAGACGCATCCAGAAGCGTGACTGCATGGGCAAGTGCCCAGGAGTGCAAGACCTCCTCGAAGAGAAGGAGGCATGCAGAAGGCATCAAGGAGAACCGCTGCGGTATCCCCGAACAAAAGATGGTGCCAACGGAAATTCCCAAGAGGAAGTACAAGTCCTACTGACAGGACAGATCCGAGACGGGTCCACAGGAAAGATGAGACCGTCCGATGAAAGTTCCCAAGGGGAAGTACATGTTCTACTGACAGGACAGATCTGAGACGGGTTCACAGGAGAGATGAGACCGTTCAATGAAAGTTCCCAAGGGGAAGTACAAGTCCTACTGACAGGACAGTTCCGAGACGGGTCCACAAGAAAGATGAGACCGTCCGATGAAAGTTCCTGAGAGGAAGTACAAGTCCTACTGACAGGACAAACCTGAGACAGGCTCACAAGAAGGGTGAGACCGTCTGGGCGCCCAGCGAGGTCCACGTGACACCAACATGAGACACGCGGCAGGACGCCACTCCAAGTGAGATCCTGGTCGAATGAAAGAGAAGAGAGTGACATGACGCCACTCAGCGGAGAGAGAAGGAACAGTGGCACAGCGTCACAAGGCAAACGACCACCACAGGCGTACAGGAGAAAGGAGCAGAGCGACAAGGCAGAGGACTCGTACCACCACAGGATGAGCACACCCAGAGGCACCAGAGAGACACCAACCAGACCGACGTCCCTGGAGACAGCCCACTGAGGAGAACCAAACGTAAGCCGCAGCCGGCGCGAAGCGAGCATTTCTCTAACACTTCCCCGCGCTACCGTTCAGTCCCAAGCATCGACAGTCTAAGCCAGACAGCATCCCTGTTTTCCACCGCAGATGCCACGGGTGAAGGACAACCTCAGGAAGACAACGGCAAGCTGCGAAGCCCCTCCAGTCCTCCTCGCTCCACAAGATCACCCAAGACATCAGACCGCCGCCTGTTGCCCAACTGAAGAACAATCAGCGGTTAGTATCAACCCCAAGGAGCATCGCACCACCAGAGTGAATCCACACACTCCAGACAACCGGAGTTCCACGAGGCGAGCCACCCAGGACCCGTCTGTGTGCCCTTGTCAACCTGCAGCATACTGAAGTAGAGCACACCCACAGTCCCATGGCCGCCCAGCAGGAAGACCCTCCAGGAGGCTCCAGAAGGAGAAGAGCCCGAGTGAGAGGGGCAAATCAGAAGTAGCTCAGCAGTCAGAAGCAAGGAAGACCATCAACCACGCCGCCTTCAGGCAAAAGCCTCACAAACAGAGATCTTCCAGAGTGGACCTCACCGCAGCTCCCAATGCACTGATGCTGGACCGTTAGACATAGACTTCGACGCTGCGAGACCAGGCCGGTCTAAAGCACTTCGCCAAGGCCAACTAAAACATCATGACCACTCGGTCCAAAGCTCCAGCGCTGCCTGGCTGACGGCCTGAAGAAACTCATTTAGTGCTATTTGTTGTTTGTTTGTTTTCTTCCAGGTTGGACTTTTGTTCTTTTCCTTTCAGTAAAGGTGGGGGGAGATGTAGTGTCTAGCTAGACACGTTCTAGTGTTCCGCCCGCAATGTAACACACACTCTACACCCACCCACCACAGGCGTCACCAGTCAGGTGACCCTGTCAATAAAAAGGGGCTGGGCGCACGTGCCCGGGGCCAGTTACTGCACCAGACTATCTTGTGTCCGTCTCAGTCTATCCATCACCATGAGGGCCTGAGGCCCAACTCTACATGGCCCTATTTCTTTTATTTTCTATGTTGTGGGATGTCCATTATGGTTACTAAACACTGTAGCTGGCTTTGTCTTTCTTAGGTCTCCATTTGCTTCATGCTGATATCCACTCTGGGTATTCTAGTTGTGCCACTTTGCTCTTGCACTGGTGCATGGGACTGCATTGGCCTTTTGTGGTATGGCTGGACATTTCTGGTTGAATGTCATGGTGGGCAATGCTTCAATAACTCAACATTAATCCTGTTACGTCTGTATCTCAGTCCATATATTGCTTCCTATTGTCTGCCCTGCTTCGACTGTGGCCTTTGTGTCTGCTTTAATATTTGAATTGCAAGTTTCTTGTTAGAGATGCTCCAAGACAAACCTGGAGGGTGAAGAGTATAAACAACTTTCTTCCTTTAGGTATACAGTCTGGTGCCTCCGCATAAAAAAGGGTTAGGATGAGGAAGAATGAGGGAAGATGAGGAAAAGCAATCGGAGCAAGATAGGTGCAGGAGAGATGTACGGTCCTATAGTGCCTTTATTTTAATAGAGAAAGGCTTTAATGAACAGACCCATAGAGCACTTAGCAGTGCACTGTAAGCTAATTAACTTTGGAATATAAACGTGACAAAGACCGTTTCTCCAGTAATTGATATATGCCACGATGAAGGAAATACTAACTTAGGACCAATACACTTTTTGAACTCAGTGCTCTAAATCTTGTTTTTATTTTTTATATATATACACGTAGTGCTATTTTTCACATCCGACCTATTAGCAAGCTCATGAACATTTAATTTATACATTATTGTCCTTTACCTGTCCTAGATGTGTTTTTCTTTAATGGTAGCCAAGATGTTGTAGAAGTCAGGATTGTAAATGAAGAACAAGTTAGTTACCTTTGGGAATGCCCTTTCTAGTAGACACTCCATCAAACAGCAGTTTCCTCACCTTTTGAGTATTCCCCCACATCAGCCTGGATTTAGAAAATCTTTAGCAGTACTCCTGTGTGCCAGCAGGTGGTGCTGTGTGGCTTCACGCCAACATTGTTCTGCTTCGAGAGCGACATGCGGAGTCACATATAAACGCCATCCGTTTGTGTTGACATCAGTTGCTTTCTGGCTGTCCACACTCCCAAATGCAAAGTCAAAAGCAGATTGTTTTGGACTATTGTATAGATCTCCAGACTTGGGACCTTTCTGGTGGTGGATGGATGGGAGAGTCGGTGAGGAATCGGCAGTCAGAGTGTCTACCAGAGAGAGCATTACAGAAGGCAAGTAACTTGTTCTTCTGATCAATTCTTCTAACCGCAGATTCTTCACCTTTTGAATACATACCAAAGCAGTACCTCCCAGGAGATGGGTCTGTGAGCTGTCTCAAAACAAAAAGTCCTGCAGGACCGTGTGGGAAAAATGCCTACTTTGATGGTCTTGTCTGTCCAGACAGTAGTGCTTCATGAACGTATGGAGCAATGCCAATGTAGCATTCTGGCAAATATCCAGAACAGGCACTCCATGCGCCAGCCTTAGTTCTGATGGAATGAGCCTGCTAAGCTTCCGGGACTGCTTATTGGCCAGATTTTAATGCAGATCTCGATCCACGGTGAGATGGTCTTCTTCTGCAATGCCTGCCCTTCTTTGCTGCAGCAAATCTCACAAAGAACTGATCATCCACACAATGTTCCCTGGTTTGATCGATGTAAAGCTAAGCGCTTTTTTTAGGGTCCAACCGATGGAGTCTATATACTCTTTAGAGGTGACTTGGAGCAAAGAATGCCAGCAGAGTGATGTTTTGAACCCATGTGAAACAGGATCGCCACTTTCAGGAGCAAGGAAGCCAGCATTCGATGGAACAGTTTGTCTGGTTAAAACATGGTGTATGGCGGGTTGACGGAGAGGGGTTGTAGCTCGCTCACCCACTGCACCAATGTTGTAGTGACTTTAGAGTCAGAAGCTGCATGGGACAGCTATGCAATCGTTTAAATGGAGTACACATGAGGAAAGTAAGGACTAAATTCAAGTCCCACTGGGTCATAATGAACATAGACGGTGGAAACATATGTTATAAACCTTTCAGGAAATGCATCACAACATCTGACTGAAACAAAGAAGGCTGATCTGGCAACGTCAGAAAAGCCAAGAGAGGAAAAAAGGTACTGTTTAATTATGTCCGGAGTAAGGCCTTGTTGGGCTAAAGATAACGCAAACAATAACCCTTTGGACAGCATGGCGTGAAAGTGGCTCAACCTGACAGTTACCACACCAACTCACAAATTTATCATAACAGCAGCTGCATTCTGATTTTGTCGGTGGATGCTTGACTGTCAAGATGACAACAACCACGGGGGAGGGGAGAGGGCAAAAGCAGTCAACTGCTGCCACTCAGTCTCCAAGCAGGTTGGTGGAGACTTTGCAGGGCTCTGTACCGTGCCCTGTCTTGCCCCGTTGCAACAGAAGATCCTTTCAAAGTGGCAGTCTGATTGGTGGAAGGATGCTCATGCCTATCAGTTCCAGATACCACACTCTGCTTGCCCAAACCGAAGCAACTAGAATGCCTTGGGTCTGGTTGTTCTTGATCTTCTTCAAGATTAAGGGCAGGAGAGCTATCGGAAGTGAGGCGTACATAAGTTTTGAGCTCCACTCCAGATGGAACACGTCCCTGAGAGAGAGAGAGAGAGAGAGAGAGAGAGAGAGAGAGAGAGATGCCTTGGAAATTCAATCTGCGAAATTGTTGACATTGTGTTCTCTGCAGTAGCGAAAAGCTTGAGCCAAACATTTACGGAAGAGAACTTGAAACACTTCTGTCTGCAACTGCCATTTGTGATCCACTAGGCGTCGGTGGCTGAGTTTGTCCTTCCTGGCATTTAAAGATCCTGATAGGTGGTGTACCCGCAGAAATATCTCCTGCCGTACGGCCACTTCCAGAGCCATAGAGTCACTCGGCACAGAGTCTACAACCCCATGGTGGTGGTGTTGTCCGTGAGCACCTCCACCAGCCTCCCTTTGATGGACATTAGGCCTTCAACACAAAGGAGATGTGGAGTAGAGGACATTAGGCCTTCAACTCCAAATGTTTGATGTAGAGCTGGGCTTCCGCCAGAGACCAGATATCAGTGAAGTTCACTTTCCCGTGGACCAGCAACCACTACTGCAAATCTTTTGCAGTCTCCTCAGAAATATGGATATAATCTGAGACGTCCCCCTGATGCTGTGCTTACTGGGATCTGACTGCAAAGCCAGCATATGCCAGCTGGTGTGCTTGACCAACAGGATGCAGGAGGGCATCAGTCCCAGCAGCCTCTGAATCATCCTCACTGAGATCCAGGACAAAGGCTGAAACACTGCAATCATATCCCAAAGGCCCCACCCCCGCTTGGTGGGTGGGGCCAGGGAAGGCTTAAAACTGCACTGTGTCCCTTATGTCTCTTATGAAGGGGAGCATCTGTTAAGGAATAAGGAGGGACTTTGGCATAATGATAGTGAACCCCTGCAATGTTGGAAGGTTTGATGTAGTCTGGAGGTGGGTAACGATTGCCTCGGGTGAGCCCACTTTCAACAGCTAGTCGTCGAGATAGGTGAAGACTGGGAACCCTGCCACTGAAGATGCGCTGCAACCGCCGCCATCACTTCCATAAACTCGTAAGGGGCACCGGTGAGGCCAAAGGGGAGCAAAGTGACCTGGAAATGTGTTGCACCCACCGTGTACCACGTATAGCACCAGTGAGCTGCAGGATGGCGATGTGAAAATAAGCATTGCCATCCAGCCAGTCTTCAGGGTCGAGAGGAGCCCAGACTTGGCCTGGGCTAGCATCTTGAATATGTCCTTCCCCAGGAAGGTATCCAGAGAGCTAAGATCCATAATAGGACCAAGGCCTCCGTCCTTCTTTTGCACCAAAAAGTTGTTGAAATCACAACATTGGTTTCTGCTAAAAGCTCAGTCCTTCTGATAGTGTGGTCTTGTACACTGCCATTTCAACTTCACTCCATGGTATTCAAGTGTGGGGGTTATGACATGCAATGCTTATAAATGTATATGTTTTTATATTCTGAATTTACCATGAAGGTGAAGAAAGAAAAAGTTAATTAAAGTAAAGTGACATAATTAATTGTTTTCTCCTAATGCATGGTCGTACATATTATTCCGTTATACAATTGCATATATATATTTTTTACTTTATCATTGACTCAGTCCCCAAAAGTAGAAGAGGGGGAAATCAACATTTAAAACTAATACAGTTAGAGTCAAGATACATCGTAATGTTGAACACTAAGATTCCGCATGGCCTTAACTCAGAAGACATGTATGTCCATATTTAGAGGGAGATTTCCTTGGGGCTGCATGTATGTAGCAGGAAATCACAAAAAAAATGCAAACAATGATGAAATTGAAGAAAGATATACATACATCTCGGAATTCATCAAATTGTGTAACAGCACATTTGATCTTAAAAGAGTTAAAGATATGCACTTTTATTGAAACAAGGTATACCATGCTGCTTTGAAAACAACAAGAACGAATGGTGTCGGTACTCAACAAAAATATAGTTGAGGGATCGGATAAAAGCAGCAGTTTTGGTTCATGATTTTTGTTGATTTGTTAAGTACAAGCACTTTAGTGCGATAGCAAAGATTGCACATTTTAAGCACTTGCACTTTTGTATCTTTGAATTACAATATTCAATGGCTTTGGAGGAATATAGCACTTGCACTTTTTATATTTAGAGAAAAAGATTGTCTGAGGTCGAAAATGTGCAATATTTAGATATTACATGTAAAGGATACCTTAAGTGACAAGGCAGTATAAGCATAGGCACTTTATTTTGACGAACTGCTTTAAACAGTGTAATACTGAATGACATTTTACCTTCAGCACTTGCACTTTAATCTGTCAAAGAAATGAGAATGTGCAATATTCAATAACACCATTGTTCCAGCCCTTGCACTTTAATTTGTTGAAGAAATGAGATTGTGCAGTAATGAATTTGAAAGTTACCGAGATATGTTCTTTAGAATTCGAGTCAAATGCTGCATTCAATTTGACATTCGATATTCAGGAATAATGAAAAATGGATAATAAAAAGAGCAAAATAGGATATTTACAAAAAAATCAAAAAAAGTATTGTATAATATATATATTTAAAAAAAAGTGTATTACCAAGAAAAACAATGATGGAAAAAACTGGTATGCATTTGCACTTTACCAGATACGTCATTGAAGTATGCTCTCCATGTCTATTGAATCATGTGATTGACTGCTTTTGACAAAATACAAGGAACAATGGCGCCGAGTGTGTGAGCAAGGCAGGAGACTCTGCCGATACGCGTTACAGTCAGAAATAAAGAGTGCGAGACTTATACAAACCTGCTGTGTCGGTGTCCGGTTTTGGAAAAGGGAAACTGGAAATTGGAGTTTGTGTTCAGCCGCCGACTGCCGAGTGCGGCCACACTGACACGCCCTCGTTTTGGAGCTTCACAGAGATCGGCAGAAACCTGGGAAGTAACTGCGGCACATAATGTGAAGTCCCCCAGAAAAGGCATACGGAGTCTGGAGACTGCTGCGGGCTGTGAAGAGCCAGTGCGCACGGAGCGACAGAGGACGCTTTTAGCGGGTACGCTTTTCACTTTCCCAGCGGGTTTTTCAAATCGTGTCGGGGAGAGGCGCCGGGAAAGGAAACCGGCAAGGATTGATTCGCACCAAAGTTGCTGTAATATTGAGCCGGTGAAACGTTCCATCGAAGTTAACCAAAATGGAGAATTGGCTCAAGGAAAGGGAGGAAGCGGCCAATGCGATGTTCAATGAAAATGCGGCCAGTGGGTCGGATCGAACTAGGTCCACAAGTGCAGCACCACCGGAAATGGATTTGCAAGTGAAAATGCGCAGATTAGAGAAACTGAATAGAACGGAAATATCCAAATGGTGGGAATGCAAATCATAGGAGAGATATTTAGAGGTGGGAAGAGTACCGATGGGTTTGCGAGTACTGATAGCCCCCACCTTTGAAAATCCAGACCCTGAGATGCTGCAAGAGTGGGCAAATAACAGGGCGGAGTCATCTCAAAACATGATGAGAATCCTGATAAAATATGCGGAACAGGACAGAGAAAGAATACTTGAAAAAATTAAACTTCTACGAGAAGAAATCAGTAAACTAGCCAAACCAGATGTAGTCCAAAAATTTGACAAAGACTTGGAAACTAAATTGAAAAAACATGAACAGGCAATCGGAGAGCGAAAAGCGACCAAATTTACAAGGGATAGATTGGACTATCAGAGAGGCCAGATCTATACGTTTTTTTTTTTTTTACATGTTTTTATTGATTTTCAAAAAACATAGAATTCAATAATCAATGACAATATAATACGTATATTATTTCTGCAATGAAGAACTCCAATTATAAACCGCGTCCCACCCCCACCCCCCCTTGCAGTCCCAATGTCATTAGCCATTCATATCTTTGTTTATTTGTCAGCATTACAATATATCGTTTCCCATTTCTATTCCATCACATCCCAAATATTGGTACATGGTGATCCGTACGTACCGTTCCCCCTATCTCCTGCACACCGTGCTTATAAAGGCCTCTAGCAATCTAACATCTCTGAGTTTTCCCTATCTGTAGGTCTAGGGCCACAAATTCTTCTAGTAACATATGCCATTCTAATGAGATAGATGTCTTACGCAACCCTCGTAATTCCTCTTGCTTAATTTCTGCCCCTTCTGCTCTCCCCCACCTAATTACTTCATTATACCAATCTAATACTGACGGTGCTTTAGCAGACTTCCACTTCATAGTAATATTTCTTTTAGCGAGGATCAGTGCCAGACTCAGGAACCTACCCGTTGGGTTACCTTTCTTGCCCTGCAGTCCCAATCCCAACAAGCAGCAGTCTAGTGTATCAATCCGTCTCCCTGGTGCAATCTGACCCAGTGTCTCGTGTATTGTGGACCAGTAGCATGACAATCTCGGGCACTCCCACAGCATGTGCAGCAGGGCTGCATTCGGGGACTGGCAACGTGTACACACATCAGCTGTGTTTGGAAACATTAAATTTAATCTGTGTGGGGTCAAGTATGCGCGGTGAAGGATCATGAGTTGTATCAGCTTAAATTTGGGATTCCTGGAGACTTTCTTTGGATATTCCAACAGTGCTCCCCATTCTTTGTCACTTAGTACCCGACCTAGATCCCTAGTCCATTTATCTCGTGTGGTCTGTAGCGGTATTGACACGTGCGTGCGGATCCCCCTATATAGCCATTTTGTCAAGTGGCTCCCTTTTCCCATTAAATATTGCATGTGTGTGAGCTCGTGTGTTGTTGGTTCCGTCCCCTCTGGGGCCCAGACTACTCGAATGTAGTGAGTAAAGTGCGCATGAAGCAGAAACAATGTATCCGGGACTCCATTAGCTCTCACAAAAGCTTCGTGGTTCATCAGCATACTATCTGTAAAGAAATCGTCCACCGTGTGCACCCCCGCCTCCGACCAAGCAGCCACCTGTCCCAGCAATACTTTCCCTGTCGAGATTGGGAGCCCTAACAGGGGAATGTTGGGGGCATAAGGTGTAAGTGCTTTTGTGTAACGCAGTGATCTCTTCCAATACCCCAGCGCCGTCCGCAGCAGCGGTGCCACCGTCGAGGGAACCCTGCTATTTGGTAGCAATAGTGTATGCAGTTCTCCCCGTTCCCATGCCTGTCGTGACATAGGAATCTCATGCAGATTACGACCCGCCAGCCAGTAAGCCAACCACTGCAGCTGAGCTGCATAGCAATAAGCTCGCATGTCCGGTACTCCCAGCCCCCCATTTTTTGTGTCTAACTGGAGTTTGGTGAGCCCTATCCGCCTCCGGCCCATTCCCCATATTAGTTCCACCAATAATGTGTCCAGTAGCTTGAACATTCGTGTTGGGAGAAGTATAGGTATGTTAGTGAAATAATACAGCATTCTGGGAAGCATTACCATCTTGGCAATGGCCACTCTCCCTGGTATTGACAATGGCAGAGACGTCCAAAATTTAATTTGTGACCTCAGCCCCGCAATAGCCCTGTTGAAGTTGCCCTCCAATATATCTTCTGCCTCCCTGTATACTCGGATTCCTAAATACTTAAAGGTATCAGCTGCTATTTGAAATGTCCAGCGCCCGAAACGCCACAAAGGAGCACGTGGTGCAGCAGTAAAGAAGAATACATATGACTTATCCTCATTAATGGAGAGCCCTGATATGTGCTGGAATTCCGCGAAGATGGATGGCATAGGCTCACAATCGCTATCCAGATTATTGATATATAATATTAAGTCATCCGCATACGCGGAGATGATATGTGTCTCTGCGCCTATTCTTATCCCTTTATGGGCCGCCATCGCGCGAAGCTTAAGCAGCAGAGGTTCCACCGCTAAAACAAACAATAACGGCGAAAGCGGGCATCCTTGCCTAGTACCCCTCTCTATGTTGTATTGTTGCGATATGTGGGCCCCCGTTCGCGCTCTAGCTGTGGGGCATGTATATAGCAGCTTCACCCAGCGCACAAATTCCTCCGGGATTCCAAACCTGGTTAATGTGTATATCATATATTGCCATTGTAAGGAATCAAATGCCTGGCGTAGATCCAATGATATACATCCCCGTAGTGCATCCGCCTCTGGTGTACATGACATTATCTGATGTAATCTCCTGATATTAAGGGCCGTACTCCGACCCGGCACAAATCCACACTGATCAGCATGGATCAGTCGTGGAGTGAGCTGCATGAGTCTAAGTGCCAATATCTTACTCAAAATTTTATAATCCGTGTTTAAGAGCGAAAGGGGTCTGTACCCCGTTATATCAGTACTATCTCTCCCTGGTTTCGGGAGTGAGACCACCGTTGCCTGTAAGGTAGTGGCCGGGAGTAGACCCGCGTCTAAGGAGGTTTGGTATAATCCTTGTAAATGGGGAACCAATAGATCAGAGTACATTGCATAGAACTCCACAAGTAGCCCATCATTACCTGGCGTTTTATTTCTAGGGAGTGCCTTAATTGCTATTTTTATTTCCGTACTGGTTCTGGGACTTTTTAGGACTGATTTGTATTCATCTAGTATCTGTGGGAGCTGTAATCCGTCGAAGAAGGAATCTAAGGCCTGCCCATCCACCTCTGGGGGTGCCGCATATAATTGTACGTAATGCGTCTTAAAAGCAATGTTTATTTCCAATTGGGTTTGCAGCGTTGCACCTCCCGCGGTGCGAACTTCTAATATGGGGGTTGCCGAGGGCGCCTCTTTTATAATCCTCGCTAGTAATGGCCCCGCCCTATCTGCCGCCGCATGTTGTTTCTGCGTATATAAGCGATAATCGATCACCCGGAGTTCCTCCAGTAGTTCCGCATGTGTTACGTGCGCCTCTTGTTGTGTGGTCCGGGATACCCCTTCTCTTTCCAACTGTCCTATTGTGTTTTCGGTCTCTTTGATCTTTTCCAGTACCCTGGTCCTCACCCCCACCCGGGTGCTAATTGCCACTCCCCGTATTACAGATTTGAAGGCATCCCATTCGACCTGTCGTGAGCTGGCAGTGCCTACATTATCCCTAAAATAATCGCCTATTGCCGTAGACAGTGCCTCCCGAAACACTAAGTCATCCAGCATCTGGGTTTGCAACCTCCAAGTTGGGATGGGCGTCGGGATTTTCCACCATGATACTGTAGCTTCCACCGGATTATGATCGGAGAAAGTTTTACCTAAGTGGGTGACCTCCCGAACATTGACTAGCATTGCCTGCGAGTATAAAATTAGATCTATTCGAGTGTGTAGTCCATGCGGTGGGGAGAAAAAAGTGTATTCCCGGTCAGTGGGGTGTAATGTACGCCAGACATCACTCAGTTCCCATCCTTCCACCAAACGTGCAAGAGCTTCTGCTTGTTTCCTACACCCCACCCCCTGTAGCGGGGGATGTGATCTATCCAGTGCGACATCTGTTACTGCATTAAAATCACCTCCCAGCACCCAAGGGTAGTCTTCCCATCCCGTCAACACTGCACTCAAGGTGTCAAGGAACTTATCCTGTTCCACATTCGGGGCATACACACTACCCAACACTACGTGTTTTCCATCCAGCAGGCCGTGTACCAGTACATATCTGCCATTTGAATCTATTTTATGCTCCAGGAGTTTGAACGGGGTACCGTTCCTAATCCAGATTGAAGCTCCCCGGGCGAAGGCCGAGTAGGACGTATAAAATAATTGACCTTTCCATTTCTTCTGGAGCTTAGTAGCTTCTGCTAGCGTTAGATGAGATTCTTGCAAAAACACTGTGTGTGCCTGTCTGCGGTTCAATTGTGCTAGTATTCTGTGCCGTTTATATATAGAGCCTAGGCCTCTAACATTCCAGGAGGTGTACGTATATGTGTTAGTTCGCGCCATGGGTCGTGACGTTCAACACTTGTGCCTGTAGCCATCTCCTTGTATGCCGACCACCTAGTGTATCTGACTTTACTAGGACTGCAACCCCTTGAAACATTCCCAATACTAGGTTCCCCCAGCAACCGCTAGAGGACCAAACCAAACAACTAAATACAACTATATAGTCGTGTACTACATAACATAATGCATTCGCCCTTGGGGGAGTGGCCACCGCCAGCCTCCTACTGCGTAGCATTCAGCTTTTTCGCATTAACGACCGCGGCCCCCAACCCGGCCCAATCATCACATGAATACAATAAACATACAGACAATCCTGCCTCTGCATACATAGCTTTACATACGCCATCTTTGAATGACGCAGTCGCATCCGACATGTGTTACGACTTCAGCCCAGGTAGTCATTGACAAGCTGCGGGGTGACTGTGGGGAACAGTGCCACACTATTTTCAGAATCCGAGTGCACACTGGCATCATCCGAGGATTGCACGGTCTCTGCGACGGAGGTAGCATCATGTGCCGCCAGTGCAGCTGCTGTCAGCAAAGCATTGTTTTGGCTCTCCGTAACCTGTTCCATAGATGGGCTCATACTCAAGTCAGTTCTAGCCCGTGATTTGCTCCTTTTCCCCGGGCCCCGAGTGCGCTGAGATCGTGGGTTCGTCCGGTTACTCGCCCGCAGGGGGTCTTGTGTTGTAGTTGGTGTCATAGTAATTTCCAGCCAATCCGCCACATCCTCTGGATTGTCGAAGAACAGTGATTTGTGATTATGTATAATTTTAAGCCTGGCGGGGAACAACAGTGCATATTTTAGACCATGTGTCCGTAGTTTCCTTTTAGCCTCTTGGAACGTCGCTTTCTGTACTGCCAGTGTAAAGTCCGGGTACAGTGAGATGGTCTTATTCTCAAAAGTTATCGGAGCGTTCTCTCTTGCCGCTCGCAGTATTGTATCCCGGTCCTTGTAATTTAGGATCCGCGCGATCAGGGGCCTTGGTGGTGCCCCCTGTGGGGGAGGTCGTGGTGGAATCCTGTGGGCTCGTTCCACGCTGTATAGCTCCGTGAGGCCCGTTTTCGCTACGTGTTCTTTTAGCCATCTCTCAACAAACTGGGTAGGGTCCGATCCCTCACTCTTCTCCGGAATACCTAAAATGCGGTTATTATTCCGGCGGGATCTGCCCTCCGCATCATCGACCCTCTCTTGCAGGCCCTTCAATTGTCTTTGAAGCTGCTCTATTTGGGTGGATTGCTGTGCTTGTTGCGGTATCAGGTCATCTTGTGCAACTTTGTTATTTTTGACCTTGTCTGCCAATTTGGTGTGATCTGCTTTCAGCAGAGTGAAGCTGGTGGTCAGTGCACCGATTTGCGTTTCTATCGCAATCCTCGAGTCTCTTATTTCTTTTAGGATCAAGTCCAACTTATCTGCTTGGCTGTCCGGTTCTGTCGGGGGTATCACCTCTCCCCCTGCACTTTGCATCCCGGTATCCTGCATGTTACCATCCGTGTTGTCCGAGCTCGAAGGACCCGGTGTCTTGGTCTTGGGGCGCCCCATTCTCTCAGAGCAGATAATGGCGTGTGCTTATTTGGGCCCTCTACCCCTTGGTGCAGTCCTCTCCTACGTGTTGCCGGTATAGAGCTATACTCCAGACATAGGCAGCCGCCGCTTTATATTGAGCCAATGCTATCTGTATCTGCGGCACTCCGTACAAGCCCGCACTTAATTCAATGCAGCCTATCCTCTTTAATCGGGCCGTGTCTTAATCCCAAAGTGGCAGCAGACCGCATTCATAGGCCACCATACACCTCCCCCGACATCAGGGCACACTCCAATGTATCTGTGCTGTCTAGGAGTCGCACCCTCCCCGCTTCCGTTAGTCTGCCCGCTTCAGCACAGCACACAGTGCGGCACAAATGGCGAACAATCAGCCTCAATCTGCCACTTATATGCTCTGGCTATTTCTTCGATCCTCGGCACTCCGCGTGCACTGCTGGTCAAGCTGTACACTCCTTTGCGGCTTCTATTACGCACACAACCGTCTTCACAGCCACCGACAGCCCCTCTTGGTTCCTGGCACCATACGCTCGTGTCGCTCCCCTTTCACTACCTTTCAGGTGCCGGGTACGACTTCGCCACAGCAGAGCCACTTTCAGGGGGAGGAATAAATACACCGTACTTGCCTCTCAGGGCGCCAGTATCTTCACGGTGTGCCAGTGCCCCACTTGCTCCGCGCCGCACAGCGACCCTCAGCCACACTCCCGCATAGGCCGCGCGCGACTTATCAGGCCGCCCTACGCAGCTATCAAAAGTCTAGGAGGGGAGGGCATTCTCACCACGGTGTTCCACGTATCTTGCCGGGGGGGAGGGCCCCAATTCCTCTGCGGTCTTTCGCAGCCTCTCTATCACCAGTGGTCTCGGGGGTGAAGAGGGTGTCGCGGTAGCAGTCTGGGGCCCCACAGCCTTTGCGCCGTCTACAGCGTTACTCCCTCCAGAGCACCCGCCATCTTGGAATCCTGGCGGTCTCTCCCGGGCCGCAATTTAGGCACCCCCAGATAATGTCGGTCACGAGTCGCGTTGGCGCCCCCCCACAGCACAATCCAGGCACTGCGCGGCACAAGGGATTATAGCGTTTTCGCTTACACTCCCTTCGTTGTTGTCGTGCGTAGGCGTCCCTTCATTCACCGCTTCTCCCCGATGGTCCCAAGCATATCCGCGCTTGTCCGACTTTCTACACAGGGTTGTTACCCATCATTGCACTCCTCAATTCCCCTGTTTCGTCGTGCGTTGCTTTGGCAGCTCGATTGTCTGCAGTTCGCCAGTATTTTGCCGAAGTATCTGGGCCCGGTCCGGAGCTCCGCTAGCCCGTGTCCGCCATGCTTGGCGGTTGGCCACGCCCCCCTCCAGATCCAGATCTATACGTTTGCCCAACGTTTTGACAATTTACGTCAACAGAAGTTGTCTGACAATGCAGGTCCGGGCAGGAAAGATCATACTAGGAAAGCAATGACAGAAACTAGCTCTGAGTTTAGCTCCGAACTAGATACGGACCAAGAAGATGGGTCTGGACTGTTGAATAAGAGCGGAAGTATCCAGGAGCCTTCCTCAGTCATTGATGAGCTCCGTTTTTTAAGTTTAGACAGGACGATGAATGTCAGACAAAGACCACAAAAGAAAGGAAAAAACAATCGAGGCAATGTAAAAGATGACGGAGAAGGCATGGAACTACACTCAGGAGTCAAGTCCAAGGAAACCAGGCAACAAAAATGAATGGGACATCAGCTACCGTTATCAATTTATCGGATTTGGACTTGAACGATAATGGGCTAGATGTACGGCCCTTACATTTTGCGACTCGCAAATTGCGTCGCTTTGCGACTCGCAAAATGCAATGTACAACAGTGTCACAGACACTGTTAGCGATTCCCAATGGGGTTGCAAATTGCATGCCTCATCAATATTCATGAGGCAAGCACAATTTGCGACCCCATTGGGAATGGCTAGCACTCCCAGGGATGGTGGCCTGCTGGGGTCAGCAGACCACCATGTCTGGGACTGCTTTTTAAATGAAGCAGTTTTTTTTTAAATGCTGCCCGAAAAATGAAACATTTCAGTTTAATTTTTTAAGGGCAGGCAGTGCCTGCTCTTAAAAAATATTTCCTCAAACACTCACAAAGGGAAGGTGTCCCCTGGGGACCCCTTCCCGTTTGCGAGTGGTTTACCACCTACTTTAAGTGGAAATGGAAATTTTTTATTTATTTACACATTCAATAAAGACGAAAAAGCATATAGTATAATGCAGTGAGCTGAAAGTGATGGGTTTACGGAAATCAACAGATTTCCAGACCTCAGGCATTTATTTGCAGAGTGACTTTTTAGTGATACATAATTCGCAGTAGTCACAATGAGGAAAACATCTTATGCTCCACATTAATCATAAGCAAAAGGTTGGAGTCGAGATGTGGTTGTCGACGACGTTTCGATCCCCAACTGCGGTCATGGGATCATCATCAGGACGGGAGATCAGAATGCCTGAGAGGTTGCCTTAATAAGGCCAGGGGAGAGAAAGGGGGAGAGAAAGGAGGGAGAAAAAAGGGGGGTTGGAAGGGAAAAGGGGAAGAAAAGGAAAAAGAGGTTAAAGGGGAATGGTGGGTTTTGCATTGTCTCAGAATGCGTGACCAGATGGGGGGGTCGGGTGGGGGGTGTGGAGGTAATGGGGGTAGTGCGTGGCTATCTATACCCTAGTGGAACACACTGAACTGGAGCTGTACTCATGTGCAGGCAGGTGGTGATGGCTGTTGTAAGCAAGTAGGGTGTTTTTCTCAGTAGGCTTACGGAAGAGGGTCGTGTATAGCCTGTCCTCCTGGGATATAATTAGGAGGTCAAGGAAGGCCACCTGTTTTTTACTGTGTGTCAACGTAAATTTGAGACCGTTACAGTGGGCATTAAGCCATTCGAGAAATAGTAACAGGGTAGTCTCAGGTCCCTTCCAAATCAGGAAAATATCGTCTATATATCTCTTCCATTCCAGAATGCTCGGGGCAAAAGGATTGAACATGGACAAAATCTTGTTGGTTTCAAGCAAATCCACGTATAGGTATCTTAAAACATTGGCCAATACTTAATGCCGGAAAAATGACACTAGAACGTCCTCTATTCGCTTTCCGGAAAAACAAGAATTTAAAGGACCACCTAGTCAGAGCAGCATTACCTCACAAAAAAACCTCACAAACACTTACTGAGATATGGGGCCTACCACCTACTCTGGGCCATTATCGTTGTGGGGGCTGTAGTGTTTGCCACTTGACCATCGAAAGCAAGAAATTTGTTTATGGAAGTATTGATGTAACCTTAAATAATTTTTCTAACTGTAACACCAATAATGTTGTATATGCGATTATATGCCAATGCAATCAAATCTATATTGGGCAAACCACGCAGAAAGTCAGGATTAGAATATGTCAGCACCGATGCAGGCTGAGATGCCAAACACCGAACGCACCTCTGGTGGAACACTTCACAAGTCAAGGGCATACGGAGGATGATTTAAAATGGCAAGTAATCAACGTGATCCAACCACCGCCTCGTAGCACCGACATCAATGAAATCCTCAATAAGGAGGAGCTCAAATGGAGTTTACGTACCAGCAGTCTCCATACTGAACTGAATCGTATGGAGGACTGGACTAACCTAGTTTAAACAACAGCTGTTTCTCCTTTTCCTCAGTAAATTCTGTGTGTTTTTAATTTTGTGTTTCCCTGAACTGACTGCTAAGCCAGTCACCTATTTGCCTACCTACTTGTCGAGTAGCCTTAACTTCAGGGTAGAGACACTCACAATGTGGCAACTGCGACCATCAACACACTGGTCGGAAACTTACTAACCCAATGTTGAATATATAATTTGTATGCTTCACACGCAAATTTGGCAATCACCTATGTTGTGCCAACTCTTGCTCTACCCCAGCGGCACCGTTTGTTTTTATTTTAAATTTATTTGAAATTTGGGTGTATTACTGTTACAGTTATTATAGGTTGCATAAATTGCCACAATGTACGCACTCAGATTATGTCTGCTGTTTGATTTAATTGTATATTTTACTCCAATGTAACTGTGCAATGACGCGCACCATTTCTATCTGTCCTCCGTGACCTGATTAACTACCTTCTGTCTTTCCCTTCCTTTTCCCCCCACTCACTAACCGGAGCTCTCAATCAGCACGACACCTATCATGGCGCCTACTGGTTTCCATTACTTGGTCACCTGCCGCTCTAGTGTTCACCCCCTGCACGCATGCACACTCGTGATAGGCGCTTCCGTATTTATTTCATGCACTGGCACACGCACACAGCGTTCTTGCACTCCCGGATCCACAGCATTGATTCTATCATCACGAACCTCAGGAGCCCTGAGGTAAGTTCACTCTTAGGATAACCACTGCCCACTCCCGGCTGCTACATCACGCACTCGCGTCTCATTGAGCTCTTCACTTTCAGGATTCCCCAACCTTCCGCTCGATTCTGAGCAATGCCAGCAGGACGCTACGGGTGAGACATTGTTCTCCCCCGCCTCCGACCCTGCTTCACCCTGGACACCTTTGGGTAAGCGTCGCCTCGGAGACCATGTCTTCCTTTAATTACCTTGCGTCCCCATTATACGCGATTCGTCACACTTCTTGCTTTATTTCCTTAACTCACCCCCTACCTCGCGGTCCTCAGCTTGGACCAGCAGTAAGTTCGCCGTCTCCCGCGTGCTACCTCGCTCATTGCACTCAAACCAGTTTACTTCACTGGCATAGAGTGGCTTTCACGATTCATATGTCACCTTCACCCCACCATGGCTCCATACTCGCATCCCACAACCTTCGTCAAGCATGACCACACCATCCCACCCTTACACCTGCCTGCACATGAGTACAGCTCCAGTTCAGTGTGTTCCACAAGGGGATAGCCAGAACTGCATGTGGTTCACTGTAATGCCACGCACTACCCCCATTACCTCCACACCCCCCACACGACCCCCCCATCTGGTCACGCATTCTGAGACAATGCAAGACCCACCATTCCCCCTTTAACCTCTTTTTCCTTTTCTTCCCCTTTTCCCTTCCAACCCCCCTTTTTTCTCCCTCCTTTTTCTCCCCCCTCTCCCCTGCCTTATTAAGGCAACCTCTCAGGCATTCTGATCTTTCCGTCCTGATGATGATCCCATGACCGCAGTTGGGGATCGAAACGTCGTCGACAACCACATCTTGACTCCAACCTTTTGCTTATGATTAATGTGGAGCATAAGATGTTTTCCTCATTGTGACTACTGCGAATTATGTATCACTAAAAAGTCACTCTGCAAATATATGCCTGAGGTCTGGAAATCTGTTGATTTCCGTAACCCCGTCACTTTCGGCTCACTGCATTATACTATATGCTTTTTCGTGTTTATTGAATGTGTAAATAAATAAAAAAAATCCATTTGGATATTGACATACACAACTCTGATTGTAGTTTTGTGATTATGACTGCATATTTTCCTTGATAGGGACCACTGTCTCTAAAAACACACTGCTACCCTTGGTCCCTTCTGACTTACAGGGTTCCCTCGTCCTTTGTTCACTTAGTGTTGGAAATGGCAGCTCAGACGTTGGAAAGTAGGACAACTAGGAAAACAAATTTGCTCATATTTTTATTTATGTAGTAAATTCAGTTACTCTGAAGGTTATTCAAAAAGGGATTTATTGGGGAAACAGCACAGGACCTGCCTTCAGTCCAGGCAGTCAACTCCCAAGTCCCCACATTCTAGATCTAGAACAATGCTGGTACACAATACATTTAGAAAATAACAAGGCTCTTAAAGAGACACAATAATAAGTAATGAAAGCACATGTAACGCACCTCCCCCTTACAAACATAGAACAACACACACAACTACCCAGAACAACACAAACAACTACCAAGCAGCACACACAAACTTTCTCACAATATTGCACACCACACAAAATCCTTAAACCTTTCAGGAGACCTCCTGACCTGATTACCAGCTTTGATCCTTGAGGCTCACTTTCAAGAGTGCCATTTCCACACCCATTTCCACGCGGCCCCACCCCTCCTCCATTCTTACATTTAGCCACCCTCCTGACATTCCATACCTTTCCATCCTGAGTGACCACACTTTTTTTATTTACCCTAAACACTCTCATAGCATGTCCAAATTTAGGTTCATTCTTAGACAACACACCTGGCCTGCGCACCCTGACCCAGTTATCAACTTCAAAATCAGGTACCTTATTTTTCCATTTGGAATCATACAGCAGTTTAGCCTTATCTTGCTTCTTTCCTACCTTAGCCGCAACCTCGCCTTTGGCAACTCCTTCATCCTTGTTTAACTGCCACCTTTTGAACCACCAAGGACACAGTTTAATTACAGGATCTCTACCATTAAGTAATTTTAAAGGATTAACTTCAATTGTGGTATGCGGGTGATGCGATACAACCATAATTTCTCTCCAAGTTTGTTTTTCCACTCACAACCACAATCACGTGCCCACGGATACTCTGCTTTAACAAATTAACACACGGTTGAAAAGCTCCACTTGACAATTTCCGCTAGGTTCAAAAAGAGCAGTAGTCACATGACGTACATTACAAAATCTGAGAAATTCACCCATCTCCTGTGACTTAAGTTGCACCCCATTATCAGTGACAAGAACTTCGGGTACACCTTCCCAAGCAAAAAGTTCTTTGAAGAATTTAATCACAGTCCCAGTGGTGACATGGGTTACAAACTTAACTTCTGGCCACTTGGAATGGTAATCCACCACAACCATGGCGCGTCTACACTCATGGGGTAGAAAAATGAAGGGACCTGCAATATCGAATCCCACCTTCTGCCAAGGAAACTCTGGCCACTCAACAGGACATAAAGGAGCCGGCGCCACTTTGAGCATTCTGTCACTGTCAATGCATACATCACACTCTTGTACAATCCTATCCACAAGTCTGTCCAAACCTGGCCACCAAAAGGTAGCTCTGATAAGTCTCTTCATGACATGCCTAAGTGTCCTTCGTTGGCCAATTTCAAAATGCGATCATGTAAAACCACGGGTGGAACACATTTTCCACTTTTGAATAACATATCTCCTTCAATTTCTAGCTCTTCAGAAACCTTCCAGAAAGGATATAGTTCCACGGGAACTTCCCAACTTCTCGGCCAACCTTCGTTCAAAAATGCCCACATTTTCAAAAGTAGCAAATCCTCCTTCACTGCATCTTTCCACATCTCCTCATCCACACCCTCAAACTCCTTGGGCATAACATTAGAAATAACAGCAACTACTTCTGTCTCGTCCTCTCTCTTACTTTCCTCCCCACTGTCTCTGGGAGGCCTAGAGAGACAATTAGCAGTGATTTTTTTTTTCCTGGTACATATTCAATTTTGTAGTTGTACTCTTGAAGTCTGGACATAAGCCGGGTAATATGTGCAGTGACACACCTCCACCCCCCACCCCCACCAGGAGGTAGTACTCCGACTAATGGCTTATGATCTTTCTTAAGAGAAAAACAAGCACACCAAACATAAATCCTCAAGTGTTCTACAGCCCACACACATGCCAAAGCTCCTTTTTGATTACCGCATATCTTCGTTCAGTTTCACTAAGAGTTCTTGATGCAAAAGCTACATTCCACTCTTCGCTTCCACACTTCTGCGACAATACACTTCCCACTCCATACAAACTGGCATCTACAGTAATAATGCACTCATTTATTCATTAATTCTTTATTGTTTAAGTTAATAAAAACCATAACAATATTCCAATAAAATCTATAAGGATAAGAACAATAATAATAAAACATAAAAAAATGTCATCGTCCTTGAGTATATTAAATGGGTATTATGACAAATGAATTTTGAACTTTGTTAATCAACGGCATCCTAGGATTGTATGAAAAATGATTGTTAATGATAAACAACTTCACCTTAAAAACGCTAAAAATAAATGATGCAATGTTTGGTATAAAGTGCTCGAGTGCTATTAGTGCTCTATTTTTTCCTATATAGCTCTTATATAGCAGTAACTCTTGATTACGTGATTTTAATCAGTCAAGTATTTGGAGCTAATCAATTTTTCATATCAGAGCAAGACTTTCAGCGATTTACAGTTTAGCTGAGGGTCAGTGGGATCAAGACATTTTACTATAGCAGATCTGCACGAACATGTATGCCCCTAGCATTGAAAGGTTTTTTTAACAGTAAGATCTGACTTGATTTTAAAACCAGGCATATGCAAATCAAATGTATAAAATCCTGTTTCGCTGCTCCGCATAAACTACATGACTTTGGACCACTATTTTTCCAAGCAGGTAAGTCAGCCAAAGAAGGTAATGTTCTGAAACGAGTGGCCAATAGCTTCCTTTATAGGTCGAGCCTAGCGGCAGCGCGCTTGCGCTGCTCACTCTGCAAGACTGCTGTAGTAGAGTATGGGAGAGAAGCCGCGCCCACTCTCCGCCCATATTTTTCATTGGCTTGTGTCATTGTCTTTCGTAAATGCTGCCTTTGGATTCGTTAATAGGCTTGTTAGTCCCTCCTTAGTACGGCCTTGTCTTCATTTGTAACCTCCCATGGCTACTGGCTCTTTTACTTTGGTTGTTACACGGGACCTGTTATTTAGTCTGTAAGCACTATTTACTTTATGGAGTTTCTCTTACTGCAGGCCGGACGTGCGCTGCTGCAGCTGAAACCGCTTGTGTTTTTTTAAGCAGCACGGCCGCCCCCGTAACACGGGCGCCTGCTTTCAATCACTTTAACCCGGCATTATCTCGTTTCTGTTTCAACCCCCCAAGTAAAACGGATTTAGAAATGATTTGCGAATTAAGTCATGTGAATTCCAGGTAGCACATAATCCTGTGCTAATGGTTT
This sequence comes from Calotriton arnoldi, assembly GCA_963921515.1. Lineage (NCBI taxonomy): Eukaryota > Metazoa > Chordata > Amphibia > Caudata > Salamandridae > Calotriton > Calotriton arnoldi. The sequence continues at coordinate 1,359,076 of CAWUFW010002956.1, read as the reverse complement.
GAAGCTGACAACAGCACATCTGTGTTACATGTCATCTGTACTAAAGCCACCTGACAGGTTGTTTTCAAAAGCCTGTTTTATTAACAACACCTCCACCAATACCACCACCTCCACCAGCACCAATGTCACCACCAATACTATCAGCACCAATACCACCACCAATACCACCACCACCAATACCACCGCCAATACCACTACCAATACCACCACCACCACCAATACCATCGCCAATACCATCGCCAATGCCACCACCAATACCACCACCAATACCACCACCAATACCACCACCACTACCAATACCACTGCCAATACCACCACCATCACCAATACCACCACCAATACCACCACCACCAATTCCTCCACCACCAATACCACCGCCAATACCACCACCAGCACCAATACCACCAGCACCAATATCACCACCACCAATACCATCACCACCAATACCAGTACCACCACCACCAGTACCAATACCACCACCAATACCAATGCCAATACCACCACCAATACCAATACCACCACCAATACCACCACTACCACCAATACCACCGCCACCAATACCACCACCACCAATACTACCACCAATACCATCACCACCAATACCACCACCAAATACCATCACAAATTCCACCAATACAACCACCACCACCAATTCCACCACAACCAATACCACCACCAATACCAGCACCATTACCACCACCAATACCATCACCACCACCACCACCATCAATACCACCGCCACCACCAATACCACCACCACCAATACCACCACCACCAATACCATCACCACCAATACCATCACCACCACCAATACCACCATCACCACCAATACCGCCACCACCAATACCACCACCACCAATACCACCACCACTGATACCACCAATGCCACTGCCAATACCACCACCACCAATACCACCACCAATACCACAACTAACAATACCATCACAAATACCACCAATACAACCACCACCAATACCTACACCAATACCAGCACTAATACGACCACCACCAATACCATCACCACCAATACCACCACCACCACCAGTACCAATACCACCACCAATACCAATGCCACCGCCAATACCACCGCCAATACCACCACCAATACCACCATCAATACCACCGCCACCAATACCACCACCACCAATACTACCACCACCACCAATACCATCACCACCACCAATACCACCACCACCACCAATACCACCAAATACCATCACAAATACCACCAATACAACCACCACCACCAATTCCACCACAACCAATACCACCACCAATATCACCACCAGCACCATTACCACCACCAATACCATCACCACCACCAATACCATCAATACCACCGCCACCACCAATATCACCACCACCAATATCACCACCAATACCATCACCACCAATACCACCATCACCACCAATACCGCCACCACCAATACCACCACCACCAGTACCAATACCACCACCACCAATACCACCACCACCAATACCACAACTAACAATACCATCACAAATACCACCAATACAACCAATACCAACACCAATACCACCACTAATTCCACCACTAATACGACCACCACCAATACCACCATCACCACCACCACCACCCATACCACCACCACCAATACTACCACCACCAATACCACCACCAATACCACCATCACCACCAATACCAATACCACCAATACCACCAACAATAGCACCACCACCAATATCACCGCCAGTACCACCACCAATACCAGCACCAATACCACCACATCACAAATACCACCAATACAACTACCATCAATACCACCACCAATACCACCAGCACCACCACCAATACCACCACCAATACCACCACCACTACCACTACCACCACCAATACCACCACCAATACTACCACCACCATTACCACCACCAATACCACCTCTACCAATACCACCAAAACCAATACCACCAGCACCAATACCACCACCACCACCAATACATCACAAATACCACCAATACAACTACCATCAATACCACCACCAATACCACCAGCACCACCACCAATACCACCACTACCACCACCAATACCACCACAACCAATACTACCACCACCACCACCAATACCACCTCTACCAATACCACCACCAATACCACCAAAACCAATACCACCACCATCACCACCACCACCAATACCACCACCGCCAATACCAGTACCACCACCAACACCATAACCAATACCACCAGTGCCACCACCACCAATACCACCAATATCAGCACCACCAATTCCACCACCACCAATACCACCACCACCACCAATACCGCCACCAATACCACCACCTCAGCGCCTCTCGTTCTCTAGTAATAGCAGGGGCACTGTACGAGGCCATCCCTCCCTCCCTCCCTCCCTGCCATAAAGCACAGCCCTGCTGCACCTAGGAGGCGAAGCCAGGGCCCTACTACAACAGGAGTGTTTTTTATTAGGCCAAAAATAGCAATGACATTACGCAATGCCACACTGTACACTCAAATCACGGAGAGGGCAGGAAATAGCCCCCCCTCCCGCTCTTCCTCCTGAGCCGCGACAGTGTAATCACAGAGCGAAAGGTGTTGGAGTGTTTTGTTAGTGTTTATAGCTCGAATCATATAACTCTCACCACACTTTGTGTCTGTGTAATTTACAACACTTACACATCTTCACTGCACTATTTATCACTACTTTGAAGACGTCGCCGGCGGGTCTCTTCCTCTGATATTTACAATCTAGCAAAAGGGGTCGAGAAGGCCCTTTATTGCAATGCAATAGGTCTCGCATTTGCGAGAGTTTAAGCGATTAGTATTGCAAATGACAATGTCTTTTATTTATGTTTTAAAACCCAAAACATAAAAAACAAGTTACTTACCTGTACACTGTGGCTCTCCAGTATTGATATCTTTTATAGATTCACATGCTTGAATCTTCCCTGTCGTCATGGTGGGAGTCCCACTGTAACAGTAAAATAGCAGTATTAAAGCTTAACATTGAAAAGCCCATAAGAATTCATTAAATTTAGTATCCTATAACCATTGTTATAAAACATCCAAACTCCAGCCAATCAGAGAGTAGACCATAGAATCTCCTTCCCCTGCAGGGCCACCATACCCTCAGATTTCGAGCATGAGTGCCCCAGGTAATGAAGAGGTATGGAAGGTGAACCTGAAAAGGGGAGGAGAGAGGGTCGCATGTGAATCTATAAAAGATATCAATATTGGAGAACCACAGTGTACAGGTAAGTAACTTGTTTTTTCTCCAGTATTGTATCTTTTATAGATTCACATGCTTGAATCAGAATAGCAAGCAGTACCAGAAGCAAAAGGCCGAGGCGGCGGGAAGGTGAACCATCACACCATGCGACCCAAAACCTAATCATTTATGATAATTAAAAAGAGCATTTAACATGAACTCACAATAATGCATATGAATGCTAAAAGACATATATATATATCTATAACATGGAAAATATTCGAGAACATATAAAATATCATCATAACAGTAAACTTATATAGTAGGGAATAGACTTCAAGCATCATACCTTATGCGAATAAACATCGCAAAGTAGCTTGACCAACTGCCACATCCGCCTTCTGCCAGGCATCCAAGCAGTAATGCTTTGTGAAGGTATGGACGTTCGCCCACGTCGCTGCCCTGCAGATATCAGACAAGGACACTCCAGCGAACAGGGCTGAGGAAGCTCCCACCTTACGTGTTGAGTGCGCTGTGACTTTGGCAACCAGACGGCGACCAGCCCTCACATGACAAAAGAGAATAACCGATGAGACCCAGCGAGTGATAGGCGCCCGCGTCCAAGCCTGACCCTTTCTAGGGGCAGAGAAGGCAACAAGTAACTGAGTAGATTTTCTGAAAGGTTGAGTCCTTTGCAAGTAGAATTTGAGACATCTTTTAACCCTTTCTATGCTCATGACGGAGCGGTTCCGTCATGAGCAACGGTGGGCGTGTGCTCATGACGGAACCGCTCCGTCATGGCACCCACCCAAGGGGGAAGCGCTGGCGCTCCCCCCATGGGCAGCCCATCTAGCCCCCACAAAGGGGGATGGCAGCAGAAGAGTTTCCTCTGCCACCCCCAAACCCCCCCCAAGGCAATCCCATGACGTCAGCGCTCACAGCGCCCGCCAACGTCATCAGAAGCAGCCGGACGCACTGGAAGCCATTTGCTTCCAGTGCATCCAGCAGGAAACAGGTGAGTTTCCTTGCTCCGGTGGGGCGGGGGAGGGGGGGGGGAATTGGGATGTATTGAGGCATCGGGGGAGAGGAAAGAGTTTTTCCTCTCCCCTGATGTCTCAATGCAGGGCATTCCTGCTGCACGATCGCGCCATTGCGTCGCGATCGTGCACCAGGGATTTATTTTGGAATAAATGGAAGCGACCCCTTGGGCAAGGGTCGCTCCCTAAAGGGGTACAATAATTTTAAGACTTTTCTTCCCCCCCCCTGGGGACAGATCGGCTGGGTTTTTTGGCGCTTCTGGCCCCAGGGGGGGGCAGAAAAGCCCACTAGAGCCAGGGACTTCCTAAAAAAGAAAATGGAAGTGACCCCTTGGGCAAGGGTCGCTTCCAGGGGGCATATTTTTTTTATAGGTGTATTCTGTCCCCGCTGGGGGCAGATCGGCTCGTTTATTGGCCTTTCTGCCCCCATGGGGGGCAGAAAACCCCACTAGACACCAGGAATTTCTTTAAAATTAAAATGGAAGCGACCCCTTGGGCAACGGTCGCTTCCAGGGGGCAGATTTTTTAAATATGTGTATTCTGCAGATCGGCCCTTTTTTTGGCCTTTCTGCCCCCAGGGCAGAAAGCCCCACTAGACACCAGGGACCTCTATAAAATTAAAATGGAAGCGACCCCTTGGGCAAGGGTCGCTTCCAGGGGGCAGATATTTTTTGTATGTTTGTCGGGGCCTGTTTTTTTGGGCCTTTCTGCCCCTAGGGAGGGCAGAAAACCCCACTAGACACCAGGGACCTCTATAAAATTAAAATGGAAGCGACCCCTTGGGCAAGGGTCGCTTCCAGGGGGCAGATATTTTTTGTATGTTTGTCGGCCCGTTTTTTTTGCCTTTCTGCCCCGGGGGCAGAAAAAGCCACTAGACACCAGGGACTTTTTTTTAAATTTAAATTGAAGCGACGCCCTTGGGCAAGGGTAGCTTCCAGGGGGCAGATATTTTTGGTATGTTTATTCTGCCCCCCCCTGGGGGCAGATCGGCCCGTTTTTTGGGCCTTTCTGCCCCCAGAGGGGGGCAGAAAACCCCACCAGGCACCAGGGATTTTTTTTCTGTGTGTAATGGAAGCGACATGGTTGCTTCCAAGGGGGTCAAATTTGGTTAATGTTTTTTCTGCCCCTCCTGGGGACAGATCTGGCCCTTTTTTTGGCCTTTCTGCCCTAGGCGGGAAGAGGGAGGCAGAAAACCCTACTAGGCACCAGGGATTTATTTCTTTTTTAAGGGGGGCACATTTCTGTCTGCTGTTTTCTGCCCCACCTGGGGGACAGATCGGCCTGGCAGACAACCTCACCGATCCCTTGGGCAAGATCACCCCCATTTTTCTCAGCCCTATTGGAAGGCCCATCTGGCAGATTGACCATTTGGGTATTGACATAGCGTGTTATAATGTTAATTGTTTTATTTCTTGTGAATTGCAATGGTAATGCTTTATTTCTCCCTTTTGTTCTAGTTCAAGGCTTTTGCTCTTTAGACTGTTCCAGGTTGCGGTTTCGTTACTGGTGGTTCTGCTGTTTGTGTAGTTGCATGTGTTTGGTAAGAGACTTTTTTTGTACAATGTAAATGAGTTTCATTTCCCTGCATGAATGTGTTTTTTGCAAATGGTGTAATAATAGCAGTATGTTTGGCTTCTGTTTTTGAGTGTCAAAAACTTTTGCATTTGTGCTCGATGTGTATTTTGTTGTCTTGTGAGTAATTGGTTTTGTTTTTTTCTTTCTAGTGGAATATCGTTGGTTTTTGCTGTGTCTCCGCAGAGTAGGTGCTGGTGAGTGTAGCTGTCACTTGCAAGTGAATCGTATAGTTTTTGAGTATATAGATCTTTGTGATAAAGGCACAAATTTTTTTACTTACTTAGTTTGCACAGTTTTGGTTGTTGTTGACTTGTTTGTGCAGTCTCCTTTCTTAGTAAGGGTAATGGCTAGCCGCAGGATTACTGCTCAGCTGGTTGTTGGTATGCTTTTTGAGTCTTCCTCTGACCATGGTTCAGAGACTGACTCTGCAGCTGAGGCAGAGGAGGGAGTGGAAGATTCAGGCAGTGAGTTTTCTGTCCACGAGGAATCATCGGATGATGAAGCTACTCTTAGTGCGGATGAAGTGCCTGTTTTAGAGGAGGTCATTGATGTGCCGATAGTGCAGCAAGAGGCATCTGGGCTGCAGCCTGGGGCTGCAAGGCTTCCCGTTGGAAGTGCTGACCTCTGGGTTGCCCCAGGCATGTTTCAGCCGGCATTGCCAGACTTAGAGTGAATACTGAAAACTTTTTGCCGATAAATTTTTTTCAGTTGTTTATGGACGATGTATTTTTGGCAGAGATTGTTGAGCAGACTAATTTGTATGCCGAACAGTTTTTGAGGGACAACAGTGCCAGCCTTAGGTCCCACTCAAGAGCTACCCGGTGGACTCCCACAAATCTGGAAGAGATGAAGAAGTTCTTGGGTTTAACTTTTTTGATGGGCTTGCTAAAGAAGCCATCAATGTCTTCATATTGGTCTACTAGTCCCTTGATGGCAACAGCTATATTTCCGGCAGTCATGAGTCCTGATAGGTATTTGCTTCTGCTTCGGATGCTGCATTTTGTCGATAGTGGTTTAGCGCTGCCAAGAGATCACCCTGATTGTGACCGTCTTTTTAAGATTCAGCCTGTCATTGATCACTTTGTAGATCGATTTTCTGAGATCTATGCTCCAGGGAAAGAAATAGCAGTGGATGAGTCTTTGGTCTTGTTCAAGGGCCGCTTAGTTTTTAGGCAATACATTCCTAGTAAGAGGGCACACTATGGAATTAAGATGTATATGCTGTGTGACAGTAGGACTGGATATGTCTCTAATTTCAGGGTGTACACCAGTAAGGATTCCAGGATTAACCCCCTGGTTGTCCGTCCACTTTTGAAGTGGCTGAGAAAATTGTGTGGGAACTTGGTAGAGGACTTTTTAACAAAGGTCATCATTTATATGTAGATAACTTCTACACTGGTATGCAGTTGTTCAGGGAATTGGCCAAAGTGAACACTGTTGCTTGTGGCACAATCCGCTCTAACCGTAAAGGTTTCCCAAAAGAACTTGTTTGTCAAAAGCTTGTGCGGGGACAGTGCAGTGCATTGCGAGGAACTTCTATCTGTGAAGTTTTCAGACAGGAGAGATGTCTACATGCTGACTACCATCCATGATGAAAGCACTTCACCTGTGACTGTTTGGGGTCAGGTTGCTGAAGCGCGCAAACCTGTGTGCATTTTAGACTATAATAAGCACATGGGTGGTGTTGATAGAGTAGATCAGAGGTTGGAACCTTACACTGCTCTTTGTATGGCTTACATTTGGTATAAGAAGTTGGCTATCCATCTTTTCCACTTGGCAACCTTTAATGCTTTTGTTGTATTCAAGGATTGTTGTCCTGAGTCAAAGATGACTTTTGCTAAGTTTCAGGAGTCTGTAATAGGCAGCCTTGTTGTAGTGGAACAGGCAAGTGTTCCTAGAGTTGGAGTGGTGGAGGATGTGGCTAAATTGAAAGATCGCCACTTTCCTGATCACATTCCTCCCACACCCTCAAAAGACTTTCCCAGGAGGAGATGTAGAGTCTGTTGGCGAAGAGGTACGCGGAAGGAGACTCGTATGTACTGCCCCGAGTGTCCTTCTAACCCTGCGCTGTGTGTGCCTGCTTGTTTTAGAATGTACCACACGCAAAAGTATTTTTGGGAGCATCCATGAGTGGTAAAGTGAACTGCCTGGTCTCTATTGTTTTATATTTTTTGTTCAGTTTCAAGGTTGGCATTTGTGCAATGTATTTAGTTTCAGATTTTGTGTTAGTAGATTTGTATCTATTTGCAATTTGTTTGTGTTTTCTTTTTTGTATAAAAAAATCCTAAATGTGATGGCGGTGTGTGTAGGCTGGTGCTTGGCTGGTGGTGTGCGTGGACTGGCGCTTGGTTGGCGGTGTGCGTGGACTGGCGCTTGGCTGGCGGTGTGCGTGGACTGGCGCTTGGCTGGCGGTGTGCATGGACTGGCGCTTGGCTGGTGGTGTGCGTGGACTGGTGCTTGGCTGGCGGTGTGCGTGGACTGGCGCTTGGCTGGTGGTGTGCGTGGACTGGCGCTTGGCTGGTGGTGTGCATGGACTTGCGCGCTTGGCTGGCGGTGTGCGTGGACTGGTGCTCGGCTGGCGCTGTGCGTGGACTGGCGCTCGGCTGGCGCTGTGCGTGGACTGGCGCTCGGCTGGCGCTGTGCGTGGACTGGTGCATGGCTGGCGGTTTGCGTGGACTGGTGCTCGGCTGGCGGTGTGCGTGGACTGGCACTTGGCTGGTGGTGTGCGTGGACTGGCGCTTGGCTGGCAGTGTGTGAGTAGTGACTTGCTGCTGGTCACTACACACACTGCTAGCCAAACGCCACTCCACGCAATCCGTCAGCTGGTGTGGTTGCTGTGTCAGGAATGTGGGCGTGTGAAAGTGGTGGGCCCTTGAATGGCTCTGTCTGTTGGTGTGAGTGTTGTAATGTGATGGGCCCGCGGCTGGCGGTGTGAATGGTTTTGTATGTGTCACACGTATGAAAGGTGTATGAATGGCCTGTAAAGAGGTTGGTGCCTTGTTGTGGCTTTACAGCTCACGAGCTGTGAGTCAATGGTTCAGTTTCTCGTCCTTTCAATTATTAACAGTGCATTTCATTTTTGTGAAATCTCTTGTTAATACAATTGTATATACTGAACCATCACTCACCCTCGTGCCAAATCCAACCGGTATGTATGTGTGCTTGAGGAATAGGTGGTTGTGCAGAAATATTTGTCTTTTCTGTCTTTCTCAAGCAGGGTGTACCTTGTCCCTTTTTGTGAATGTTGTAATGTGTTGGCTTCGTGCCTGGTGGTGTGAATGGTCTTGTGTGTATCACGCATGAAAGGTGTGTGAATGGCCTGTAAAGAGGTTGGGGCCTTGACGCGGCTTTACAGCTCACGAGCTGTGAGTCACTGGTTCAGTTGTTTGTCCTTTCAATTATTGACAGTGCATTTCATTTTTGTGAAATCTCTTGTTTGTTTTTTTTAATATATCTTTATTAACGTTTGAATAAACATTCCAAGCTCAGTTTGTATAGTCTCATAAATGTATACACGGAGCAGCGAAACACAATATACATAGAGGGAACAGTTTTAGTTACATCACGTACTTACATTATACTATAAGCGTCGGGGGTAAACGTCCCCTTTCCATGCAAGTTGACTTGTCCAATTCTTGCCTCCCGGGCTGTTCCGACTTGATCCATGTTATTTAAGCTTTGGAAGCAGACCCGTATCTAAATAACCACCCTCTCCAACTCCCCCCCTCCCTCAACTACATAACATCCCTCCCTCCAGCCATGTCTGGTACACTGCCTTCGCTATAACCATTTGTCTGTTAACTGTACAGTCCATGTCCATTTATTGTCTAATATATCTCAGTGGGCAGCCACCCTTTTCTCTTGCGTATCCATTTGTACACTTCCTGTATGTGCGTCCCCACTATCCTCCCCATGTAGTATGCTGTCTGCGCTACCACTTGTCAACTCCCCCATCATCGCCCTCCATGCCTGCAGGTCATCCTCCAACTTTTCATCCCTCCTAGTCTGCTGCATTCGGATAACCTCGGCTGTCGCCCATTCCTTCATGTCTCGCATCCATTGTGTCAATCTGGGCAGTTGACAGCTCAGCCATGATATGGCAATCCGTCGTTTTGCCAGCACCAGCCCCAGGAGGACGAACCTTCTGCTCAGACCTTTATTCTTGGATCTAGGCAACAGGCACAGCAGCACCACCCGGATCTCTCCTAGTATCTCCCATCCAGTCACCCCTCGCAGCACATTCAGGACATCTGTCCAATAATCTTGAAGCTCCGGGCAAGACCAAACCATGTGAATGAATACAGCGTCAGCCTCTCCACACCTAGGACACTGTCCCGATCGCTCTGGGTAAATCTTGTGTAGCAACTTGGGTGTCAAATATACCTGGTGTACGTAGTTATATTGGATTAATTTAAACCTCACATTCGCGCTCACCTGCTTAACCCCTTCATGTATTTTAACCCAGTCCCTCTCAGTGATGGGGTCCCCTGTCAGCGCCTCCCACCGTACCTGAACTGGCAATGCCCCAACCGCCCCGTCGTCCCTTATCGCCCGGTATAGTTGCGAGATCAACCTGTGTCCTTGGGCCATCATCAGCAGGGTCTGTAGCACGTGAGAGACCGGGTTGTGAAATCTCTTGTTAATAACATTTTATATACTGAACCATCACTCGCCCTCGTGCCAAATCCAACCAGTATGTGTGTGTGCTTGAGGATTAGATGGCTGTGCAGTAATATTTGTCTTTTTTGTCTCTCTGCCAAGGTGTACATTCCATCTAAGAAAAACCTACCAACTGTAGATATTGTCGTAAACTAAACACCCATGGGAGTACATGGTGATGTCTCTCTTGTGGATCCCAACAAGTTATCTTACCCACAATGTCCTGCGAACCTCAAAATGTGACTGTCACATTTTCCTTGCATTATTGTGCCAAAATTTTCACGCTTCAGAAAGAAACAACAAATTTCCTACCACCCAGCATTTCTCCAAGTATCCCAATAGAAATGGTACCTCACTTGTGTGGGTGGGCCAAGTACCCGCGGCAGGGAAGGGCCCAAAACGTATTGTGGAGACATCAAAATTACCTATTTTGAAAGGACCTGGTTTTGCAAGGGCGGGGTCACCTAAGTTTTTGTCCCCGGGCTCGGCGGCCATCTTGGTAAACCTACCAAACCCACACATTTCTGATAACTAGACACCCTGGGGAGTCCAATGAGGTATGGCGTGCGTGGATCCCCCAACATTTCCCTATCCAGAATCCACTGCAAACCTCAAATTTTGCTGAAAAAATAATTTTTTTTCCAAATTTCCTCCCACCCAGCGTTTCCCCAGGTCTCCCAATAAAAATGGTACCTCACTTGTGTGGGTAGGCATAGTGGCTGCAACAGGAAATGGCCCAAATTGTACTGTGGAGACTTCAAAATTACCTATAACAAAACTACCTGGTTTGGGGGGGGCACCTGGGGTTTTGGCCCCGGGCTCGGCAGCCATCTTGGGAAACTACCAAACCCAAACATTTCTGAAAACTAGACACCCGGGGGAGTCCAATGAGGTATGGCTTGCGTGGATCCCCCAATGTTTTCCTACCCAGAATGCCCTGCAAACCTCAAATTTAGCTGCAAAACCACATTTTCCACATATTTTTGTGTGGAATCACCGTGCCGGCACTAATGTCCTACCCCACAGCATTCCCCTCAGTCTCCCGAGTAAAATGATACCTCACTTGTGTGGGTGGGGCAAGGGCCTGTGACTGGGAAGAGCTCAAAACATAGGGATTAAGGGTATAGCACCGAGAATTCTAAACGCTACATTTATTTAAAAATACTTTTTTAGCCAATTCTGCATTCGACACCCACGCAAGTGAGGTATCATTTTACTCTGGATACTAAGGAGAACGCTGTGGGGTAGGACATTTGTGCTGGCACGGTGATTCCACCCAAAAATATGTGGAAAATGTGGTTTTTTCAGCTAAATTTGAGGTTTGCAGGGGATTCTGGGTAGGGAAACGTTGGGGGATCCACACAAGCCATACCTCATTGGACTCCCCAGGGTGTCTAGTTTCCAGAAATGTGTGGGTTTGGTAGGTTTCCCTAGATGGCACTTTGCAAAAAAAGGGTCAGTTTTCACTGTAAAAATAAAGTGTGTCCACGTTGCGTTTTGAGCCGTTTCCTGTCGCGGGCACTAGGTCTACCCACACATGTGAGGTACCATTTTTATCGGAAGACTTTGGGGAACGCGGGGTGGGTGGAATTTTGTGGATCCACGCAGATTCCAGAACTTTCCACCACAGAAATGTGAGGAAAATGTGTTTTTTAGGACAAATTTTTAGGTTTGCAAGGGATTCTGGGTAACAGAACCTGGTGAGAGCCAGTCAAGTCACCCCATCCTGGATTCCCCTGGGTGTCTAGTTTTCAAAAATGTATAGGTTTGCTAGGTTTCCCTAGGTGCCGGCAGAGCTAGGGTTCAAAATCTACAGCTAGGCACTTTGCAAAAAAAGGGTCCGTTTTCACTGTGAAAATGTGGTGTGTCCACGTTGCGTTTTGAGCCGTTTCCTGTCGCGGGCACTAGGTCTACCCACACATGTGAGGTACCATTTTTATCGGAAGACTTTGGGGAACGCGGGGTGGGTGGAATTTTGTGGATCCACGCAGATTCCAGAACTTTCCACCACAGAAATGTGAGGAAAATGTGTTTTTTAGGACAAATTTTTAGGTTTGCAAGGGATTCTGGGTAACAGAACCTGGTGAGAGCCAGTCAAGTCACCCCATCCTGGATTCCCCTGGGTGTCTAGTTTTAAAAAATGTATAGGTTTGCTAGGTTTCCCTAGGTGCCGGCAGAGCTAGGGTTCAAAATCTACAGCTAGGCACTTTGCAAAAAAAGGGTCCGTTTTCACTGTGAAAATGTGGTGTCTCCACGTTGCGTTTTGGGCCGTTTCCTGTCGCGGGCACTAGGCCTACCCACACAAGTGAGGTACCATTTTTCTCGGAAGACTTTGGGGAACGCGGGGTGGGTGGAATTTTGTGGATCCACACAGATTCCAGAACTTTCCACCACAGAAATGTGAGGAAAATGTGTTTTTTTGGACACATTTTTAGGTTTGGTAGGGATTCTGGGTAACAGAACCTGGTGAGAGCCAGTCAAGTCACCTTATCCTGGATTCCCCTGGGTGTCTAGTTTTCAAAAATGTATAGGTTTGCTAGGTTTCCCTAGGTGCCGGCAGAGCTAGGGTTCAAAATCTACAGCTAGGCACTTTGCAAAAAAAGGGTCAGTTTTCACTGTGAAAATGTGGTGTGTCCACGTTGCGTTTTGGGCCGTTTCCTGTCCCGGGCACTAGGCCTACCCACACAAGTGAGGTACAATTTTTCTCGGAAGACTTTGGGGAACGCAGGGTGGGTGGAATTTTGTGGATCCACGCAGATTCCAGAACTTTCCACCACAGAAATGTGACGAAAATGTGTTTTTTGTTTTACACATTTTTAGGTTTGCAAGGGATTCTGGGTAACAGAACCTGGTGAGAGCCAGTCAAGTCACCCCATTCTGGATTCCCCTGGATGTCTAGTTTTCAAAAATGTATAGGTTTGCTAGGTTTCCCTAGGTGCCGGCAGAGCTAAGGTTCAAAATCTACAGCTAGGCACTTTGCAAAAAAAGGGTCCGTTTTCACTGTGAAAATGTGGTGTGTCCACGTTGCGTTTTGGGCCGTTTCCCGTCCCGGGCACTAGGCCTACCCACACAAGTGAGGTACAATTTTTCTCGGAAGACTTTGGGGAACGCGGGGTGGGTGGAATTTTGTGGATCCACGCAGATTCCAGAACTTTCCACCACAGAAATGTGAGGAAAATGTGTTTTTTTGACAAATGTTTAGGTTTGCAAGGGATTCTGGGTAACAGAACCTGGTGAGAGCCAGTCAAGTCACCTTATCCTGGATTCCCCTGGGTGTCTAGTTTTCAAAAATGTATAGGTTTGCTAGGTTTCCCATGGTGCCGGCAGAGCTAGGGTTCAAAACCTACAGCTAGGCACTTTGCAAAAAAAGGGTCCGTTTTCACTGTGAAAATGCGGTGTGTCCACGTTGCGTTTTGGGCCGTTTCCTGTCCCGGGCACTACCTACCCACACAAGTGAGGTACAATTTTTCTCGGAAGACTTTGGGGAACGCGGGGTGGGTGGAATTTTGTGGATCCATGCAGATTCCAGAACTTTCCACCACAGAAATGTGAGGAAAATGTGGTTTTTTTTTACAAATTTTTAGGTTTGCAAGGGATTCTGGGAAATAGAACCTGGTGAGAGCCAGTCAAGTCACCCCATCCTGGATTCCCCTGGGTGTTTAGTTTTCAAAAATGTATAGGGTTGCTAGGTTTCCCTAGGTGCCGGCAGAGCTAGGGTTCAAAATCTACATCTAGGCACTTTGCAAAAAAAGGGTCAGTTTTCACTGTAAAAATAAAGTGTGTTCACGTTGCCTTTTGAGCCGTTTCCTGTCGCGGGCACTAGGTCTACCCACACAAGTGAGGTACCATTTTTATCGGGAGACTTAGGGTAACACAGGATTGTAGAGCAACTGTTATTACCTATTGACTTTCGATGCATTTCTGCCTTCCAAATGAAAGACAATGTGTAAAAAAGAAGTCATTTTGAAAAATGACCTATAATTCTCATGCTAGTATGGGTACTCACAATTTCGGAAATGTGAAAATATCTACTGTTTCTAAACTCTATATTTTGTTCCAATTTCAGAAATACATAGGTGTCTTTCACACCGATTTTTCCATGTATATATTTTCCCAATTAATTGCTATATACCCGGTACATATTAAAAAACCATTGCAAGACGCTGCTCAGTTATTGGCTCTGGGTTCGTTGGGTTGTTGGTGAACCTACAAGTCCTATATATCCCCACAACCAGAAAGGTCCAGCGGATGTAACGGTATATTGCTTTCACACAGCTGTCACAATTAGAAGAAGTTACAGGTGAAAACGTTGGCACAAGTGGCTGTTATTTTCAACTAATTTTCAATTTTTCCTATATTTAACTGTTAGTTTCTATAAAGAAACCTTGAAGGATCTACACAAATGACCCCTTGCTGAATTCAGAATTTTGTCTACTTTTCTAAAATGTATAGCTTTCCAGGATCCATTATTGCTTTCATACCCATTTCTACCATTAATTGGAAGAAAGTTGAAAGCACAAAAATAGCAAAAATAGGCTATATCCCAGTAAAATGCCAAAATTGAGTAAAAAATGTTGGTTTTCTGACAAAAGTCTGTCAGTCCCTAAAAGCTGGTAAAATGGTGATTTCAGCCCCACAAACCCTTTGTTGATATCATTTGCAGGGAAAAAACCAGACGCTTTCATTTGCAGCACTTTTTTCACATTTTTCCCTAAAAACCCAAACTTTAGCTGTATTTTGCTAGTTTTTGGGTCCCCTGCAGGGGAATCTACAAACCCTGGGTACCTTTAGAATCCCCATGATGTTGGCAGAAAAGGACGCAAATTTGGCGTGGATACCTTATGTGGTCAAAAAGTTACAGGGGCCTAAGCGCAAACTACCCCAAATAGCCAAAAAAAGGCTTAGCACGGGGGGAAGGGGGAGGGGGGCGAGGCCTAGCAGCGAAGGGGTTAATGTCCAGAGAATGGAGTGCCCTCTCAGCTGGTGAAGAAGGAGCTGCAAAGAAGGAGGTCAAAACCACTGGCTCATTTAGATGAAATACAGAAGGCACTTTGGGAATGAAAGATGGGTTTGTCCGAAGAATTACTTTGTCTGGAAAGAATTGCAGGTAAGGCTCCGTTGTCGTGAAGGCTTGAATCTCACTAATGCGTCTCACTAACGTGATAGCTAACAGGAAAACCACCTTCCAAGAGAGATACTTTAAGTCGCACTTGTGAATAGGTTCAAAAGGTGACTTCATAAGTTGCGACAGGACAGTATTTAACTGCCACTGTACTGGAGGAGGTCTTACTGGAGGATAAACCCTGAAAAGTCCTCTCATGAACTCCTTTATTAGTCTATTAGACCACAGGGACAAAGAACCAGAACGCCGTCTGTACCTGGAAATTGCCGCGAAGTGCACTTTGATGGACGCATGCGCCAAACCAGCCTTGGCAAGAGATAATAAGTAAGGCAAAACGTCCTCGGGTGGCGAAGAAAGCGGATCAAGAGAGTTTGCGGCACACCATATACAGAATCTTTTCCACTTGGCTGAGTAACATTTTATCGTAGAAGGAGCATGAGTATTCTGTAGTATTGTCTGGCATTCCTCAGAAATGTCTAATTGGCCAAACTCTGTGTGATGAGGAGCCAAGCTGACAAGTTGAGCGTGCAAACCTGGGGATGAACTACTTGACCCTAGTTCAGTAGAAAGGAGATTTTCTTTTGGTTGCAAGGGAATGGGAGAAAACCTTGATAGGCGAAACAGCTCTGTGAACCAGTATTGTCGCGCACACGCCGGGGCTATTAGGATGACACGGCAAGGTTCCTGTTTGATCTTTTGGAGAACTTTTGGAATGAGAGGAAATGGAGGGAATGCGTAGGCGAACGCTCCATCCCAAGAGAAGTGGAAGACATTTCACAGAGAACCTGGTTGAGGTAACCTGCTGGCGAAGAATCTGCATTTTTTGTTGAGAGATGTAGCGAACAGATCTAGGGTTGGAAACCCCCAGCAGTGAAAAACCCTTTGCAACTGTTCGTTGTTTAGTTCCCACTCGTGACACTGCCTTGTGTCTCCGCTGAGTGAATCGGCCAAATCATTCTGGACTCCTGGCACATTCTGAACCTGAATCGATATCTCGTTGGCTATCAACCATTCCCATATTTGTTGAGCCAGGATTGAGAGAGTCTGAGACCATGTCCCACCTTGCTTTAGCACATAAAACATGGTGGTGGTGTTGTCCGTACGAATCAGGATCGATGACCTCCTGATTTTTGGCAGGAATGCTAGGAGACCCAGAAAGACCGCTTTGAGTTCCAAGAGATTTATGTGACACTGGGATTCCTGAACAGACCATTTTCCGTGGACTTGCAATCCCTGCAGGTGAGCCCCCCATCCGTCCATGGAAGCATCTGATGTCATGACCAACCTTGGTTTCTTCATGAGGACAGAGAGGCCTTGGGAAAGATTGTCTCTGACCGTCCACCAGGACATTGCTGAGGCCATCCTCGGAGTGATAGAGATGACGTCCCTGAATGAGCCTTGAGATTGCCTCCAATGAGCGTCGAGCTCCTCCTGGAGAGGCCTCATCCTTAAGCGGCAATTTGGAATCAGCGGGATACAGGATGACATCATCCCTAGCATTGACTTGTATGTCCTTACTGAAACGTACTTTTTTGCGGACAGACCCTTCACTGTCCTTTGCAGTCGTAAGATTCTTTCTTTTGTGGGAAAAGCTTTCGAGAGTGTAGTGTCTAGAGTTTCTCCTAGAAACACTATTGACCTGGAGGGATCCAGGAAGGACTTCTCCCAGTTGATTCTGAGCCCCAGGGAGCGAAAGAGTCAGACACAGGCGTCCGTCGATCTCTTGGCGCTTGAAGCGATGGGGCCTTGACCAACCAGTCGTCTAGATGGGGGAATACCTGGTGACCGGTTCGCCGCAGAAAGGCCGCCACCAGAGCCAAGCACTTGGGGAGTACTCTTGGAGCTGACTTCAGCCCGAATGGCAGTACTCAAAATTGGTAATGGCACCCTGCCACCGCGAACCTCAGAAATTGACGATGTTTTGGGTGAATGGGAACGTGAACATATGCGTCCAGAAGATCCAGTGAAGACATATAGTCTCCTGTATCCATTAGAAGCAGAATTTCCTGGAGCGACAACATTCTGAAAGGTTGGGATTTGATGAACTTGTTCAGTGATCTTAAGTCCATTATCTGCCTCCATTTTCCCGTCTTCCTCCTTATCAAAAAGAAGTGGGAATAGAACCCCAGATTGTGTTGATTGGGCGGCACTTCGATTGCCTGCTTGGTTAAGAGCAACCGGATCTCCTTGAGAATACGGAGATGACAATGAGAAGTACTTCGTGGAGGCATGTTCGGAGGCTGTTGAACAAATTCCAGGGTGTGACCGTGGCGAAATATGTCTAACACCCACTTGTCGGAAGATATAAGCTTCCATTGATTGAAGAATTTGGAGCAAATGAGGCCGAATTGAAGTGGGACTATGGTAGCAGGGGCCTGTGGATCCTCATTGTCACTTGTTCGAGTCGTGAGCCCTACCTCCTGATGGTTGGCGACGACGTGCTGCTGGCCTAGGGTAGGCCGATGTTGAGGTTTGCCGAAAGGGCTGAGAAGAGTACTGTGCACGAAAACCCTGTTGATGATGGGGCTGGAAACGCTGTTGAAGCTGGGGGCGAGAGAGATATTGACCTCTGCCTCTGCCCCGGAAAGAAGAAAATCTTTTTTGTTGTAGGTTAGCCAAAGATTTAGCTGTCTCCGTATCCTTTTTAATTGATTGCAATGCTTCATCTACATGTTTCCCAAAGAGAAATTCGCTATCGAATGGCATGTCCAAAATCTTCGCCTGAACTTCTGGTCGTAAGGCAGTAGCCTTCAGCCACCCTTGCCGTCTCAGTACCACTGCTCCCGCCATCTGTCTGAAGGCCGTTGACGAAACGTCCATGGCCACGTCAATCATTTCAGAAGAGGCTTTTTCTCCTTCCGACAGCACCTCCTGTGCCTCTTTCTTTTTATCTTCTGGAAGGAATTCCAGCAAAGCTGAGTAGTCGGACCACATCTGGCGGTCATACCTCCCAAGAATAGCCAAGGCATTGGAGGCTCTAATGGCAGTGGCTGACAAAGCGGAGAACCTTTTGCCGATGTTATCCAAACGGTGCCCTTCCTTGTCAGGCGGAGCCGTACACGAAGAGAAAGGGGTTCTTCGACCTCCTTTGAGCTGCCTGCATAATGACTGAATCAGGCCGGGGATGCCCAATTAGGCACGTGGTAGAGTCCTCAGGTGCCTTGTACTTTTTGTCTAACTTCGGTACCACAGCAGGAATAGAAGCTGGCGTTTTCATCAATTTCAGGTCTTCTTGCCACAAGAAGTCCACAATGGGGATGTAACGAGAGGAGCGTTGCGTACTAGGCTTGAAATCATATAAAAAACACTAGGTCGCGCTCTAGCAGATCGTGAAAACCGCCGATATCTGCAGGCGGAGAGTCGACTGGGGGTGGAGTAGGAGAAGGTGAAGTCGGGTCCGCATAGTCACCCCACTCGTCATGGATATCCCGGTCCAACCGTAATTCCCCTTCTTCCAACTGCTGGTCATCATCATCCTGACTTTGCGCAGGAACCTGCGCAGGAGGCGCTACAGTGCTGCTCTTCTGCAACGGAGGTACTACCTGCAGTGGAGGAGTGGTGACTTCCTGAACGGGAGGTGGAGGAGGAGCAGAATTTGCTTCAGGAAATCTCCTATAATAGTCATTCAGCATTAGCTGAAGATCAGACACCAATGATACCGGAATATTAATGAAGGGTTCTTGAAATTGCTCTTCCTGCTCCTCATACGGATAGTGTTCTTGGAAAGCGTCCAAACGTTGAGAAGCAGGACGTTCCCTATCCGAAAAAGAATAGTCCCCTTCCATATAAGTGGATGGATTATCCATCATCTCTTCTTCCTCTGAGTCCTGGCACTTAACTCTGAGTTGCGAAGGAGTGTAAGCAGGACCGAAAGGCCCATCATCTTCAGACTCATGAAAATCTAGAAGGCGGGCAGGAGGTAGAGGAGAATAATCCTGCATGAGGGAAGGCGCCGGTTTCAGAAGCAGACCAATCTTCACCCTCGTCGATGGGGTCGTCGACGGGACAACAGACGGCGGCGGCAGGATAGCTGTCGACGGTGAACGAACTTGCTGAACCGTCGACGGTGAAACTCTCATCGACGGAGATGGCCTAACCGCGGCCAACGACCGTTGTCGTAGTAGGTGTCGCTGCGAGACCGTCGACAGAGTGCACTCTGGAGCAGAGCCAGAGGTCATAGACGGTGATTTCTTCATCGACGGGCCTGTCGACGGGCGTTTTTTGTCACCTGAAGAATCCCTGGAAGGAGAGAGAGGCGTCAACAGAGAAGCAGAACCTGACCTCTGACGAGACGATGAGGAGGGACCAGGCTGTTCTTTTTTAACTCCTTTCTCCTCAACTCTCTCCTTACTTTGAGACCTGGACTTTTTGGAATCTTTAGGAGATGAAGAAAGTCCTTCTTCTTTTCTCTTCTTGGAGGAGGGTTGGGGCTTCTCCTCCGCCTCCGAGTCCTTTGCTGCTTTTTTCCTGTGCAGCCAGAGAAGCAGCCTACCCTCACAGTCCTTGATGGAGAGGTGTGGTGCAGCGGCCAGGGCAGCTGACTTCGGAGCACAGGGTTCACGGTTCGATCCCTGGCTCCGGCGGCAGCTCAGCTCAGCACCATGTGACTCTGGGCAATAGCTCACTTAATTTCCACGACGGCCCCCAGCGCCTTGAGACCCGTAAGGGTGAGTAGTTCGCGCTTTACAAATACGGATTTAGATGTTTTTTGAAGAAAAAGTATGACAGTACTTGCATTCTCTGGGCTTGTGCTCTGGGTAAAGACAGTAGAGACGATCTTTATGTGGTTCCTCAGAATAAAGTCTGGACTTTCCACAAGTCTTACAGGGCCTAAACAACCCTTTTTTAGACTCTGACATAATGAAGAAAAAATGGGTACTCACTCTCCTGACTAGTACCTCAGAGTAAAAAAATGAACGCAGAGATAAACAGCTAGCTGGAGTTCAAAAGGACAATAGTAGAAACACTGTGACTGAGCAGAGCTCAGGGAGACTCCCTAGCACACGATGTGCAGTAAGAAATCTGAGGGTATGGTGGCCCTGCAGGGGAAGGAGATTCTATGGTCTATGCTCTGATTGGCTGGAATTTGGATGTTTTATAACAATGGTTATAGGATACTAAAGTTAATGAATTCTTATGGGCTTTTCAATGTTAAGCTTTAATACTGCTATTTTACTGTCACTGTGGGACTCCCACCATGACGACGGGGAAGATTCAAGCATGTGAATCTATAAAAGATACAATACTGGAGAAATAAAAGGCATTGTCATTTACAATGCCAATAGCTCAAACTCGCGTGAATGCGAGACCTATTGCATTGCAAATGCTTGTTAAATATGGGGAATATGTTGTACTTAAATATGCTGCCAGCTGTAGTGCGGTATATGATTGTAACACTACCCAGGCTTGCGCTCCGTTGCTTAATCTGATTTTGTCTTTGATAAGCAACTTCTTTTTTGCAGCTTTGTTCATTACTTGGCGGAATACCGGCCCGGTCAGTTTCTGTTGCCACATGTTTGTCGTTTTTGTTACCGTCAATGATGATGCTGATTGAGGATCATCTTCTTGGGCCCGCCAGACGGCATTATTTAATAAACTTGTGCGATTTGTCCATATTTTATACCATGATTTTATTGTTGCATATCTTCTTGCTATGGACTGTAGCAACAGACCGAATTCCAGCCGAACTTGTGCTGGAGAGGCGTTCTGAGGAAGGCTGAAAACTCTTTTAACGCCTTTATTTGAAGACTTTCAAGCAGTGTTTTGTCTTTCCCGTGTAGGACCACAATTGTGTATGCCACTGTTGGTAAGAATTTAGCCGTTATGACTGCTAGTAGTGGCTTGTAGGAAGGACCATTTAGTCTTTTTTGCAAGAGAGCAAAATGCGTAAATCAGACCATTTCCTTTCTTAATGGCATACTGTTTATGTGTTTGAAAATGTAATCGATTATCTATATACAGGCCCATGTACTTATAGTTGTTGACCACCTTAACACTTTTATTGCCAAGCTTAATAGCGGGTTGTTTTTGAGGCCGTTCCTAATTGTCATTGTTTTTGTTGTGTTTATTTCAAGTGCGTTTGATTTGGCGAAAACTTCTAGCTCATCAAATGCTCTTTGAAGGCCCACTCTCATTTGGTAAAACAATGTAATCTGCATAGGAAAGGTTTGTTATGTGTAATGTTCCCAAGCGTGGAGGATGCAAGTTTACTTGATCTAATCTTGGGGAAAGGTCGGCCATGAACAGGTTAAACAAATGCAGGGCTAGAACACAGCCTTGCTTGAGGCCTATCTCAGTATATATTCTCCTTGACAGTCTAGTACCATCGGCTAGTTTGATCCGAATCCACGTGTCCGTGTACAGCTGCATTCTGGCTCAGAGAGCACTATCTGGGAGACCCCACATCTATCATTTTTTCCATAAAAAGGCCTTTATCTACACGGTCAAAGGCCACTTTAAAATCTATGAAACATAAATGCAAGCTTTTCCACGTGCACATGCTCTTATCTGTCATTAGTCCAAGAGCTTAGATGTTTGTTGTAGTGCCGAACCCTCGGCGGAATCCTGTCTGATTGAATGTGATTATGTTGTTACTATTTGACCATTCCACCAATTCGTTGAGGATGAGCTATGTGTAATATTTTGCTTCACAATCTATAAGGCCTATTACCCTATAGTTGGCAGGATCTGACCAGTCACCATCTTTATACATCGGGTTTATTATTGACCCTCTCTAGCTCTTAGGGAGTATGTTCAATATTCCCACTTGTCGAACAGCCACGATAGCGAGCCAGCCCAAAAGTCAGGTTCCAGCTTAAAAATGGCCTGCGGGATACCGTTTGGCACAGGGGCCGCGTCCATTCACCCTGATCTTATTACCATTGACACTTTATCTACTGGATATTGTAGTATATCCTGCTCTGCTAATGAGGTCGAAACAATGGGTGGGCCACTTATGTCTGAATCCGCTATTGTGTTATGCACCAATACTGACAGACATTTGCTATTATTCTTCTCGATTTTACATGTGTGTACATCTTTGCCAAAGGTCTTGATTAGATGGGCTGTCCAGGCTGTTTTGGTGACACATGAGGCATTTTGTTACTTTTGAGGTTCTTGTTAGCCAATTTACTGTTTCCCAGAAAGCTCTGGTGTTTGTTCGTTTTGCATTAAAGAGGAGCTTAATCCAAAATGTGTCTGATTGCACTCTCCTATCTTCCCAGACTTTTTTTATATTGCTTCCTGAGAATTTTTTTTTTATCCCATGTGTCCGCTGAGGCCTTGGCGTTTCTTGTGGTTCTAACTGTCCATCTTAGTGTTTTCCTTAAATTCATGGCTTTTTTTGTGATGCATTCGGACTGCTTGTGTAGAGGCCTCCTAGCATGGTTAATTGTGGGAGCATGTTTTAACAGATTCTTTAAGAAGGCCACCCAGGTCTCTACTTGGGTACCTTTTAGGTTGTTTCTACTTGTTTTTAGCTCCAAAGCCATGCTTGCTAACTCGGGGAGTGTGTTACTCGACCATCTTAGGCGTTTCAAGTTGGTAGTTGTTACCTCCCCCATTTCAACTGGGGCAATTGGATGCTCAATTCAAGGTGTTGCTATGAATGGTCGCTTCTTGTGGTGTATTTGATTACGTATTTCTTCATGTGTGCAAGTAACGGTAAAGTAAGAATTGTGTAATCTATTGTTGATCGAGCATTTGCACCATGGTAAGTATATCTCGGAGGCCTATTTTGCTGGGATCTGCCGTTGATAACTCTCAGACCGAGATGTTCCAAGGCTGTCACTAACTTTTGTCCATTGAAATCAGGTCGCTTGGATGCTGAGCATGCTTGAGGTTGTACTGACCAGATTGCGTTTTCTGCTGCTAGAGTATCATCTTCATCGGGTGTGTAAATTAGGCTGGAGTTAAAATCGCCTGCTTTCTCTTAATGGGTTCTTGAAAATTATTTCCGTTATCGTGGAAATTAATTTATTAAATAGGGCCACTTTTGTTCCTTGTTTGGATGTGCCTAATCATTTATAAAAATTATCATGATTGTTGGACATTTGTGCCTTGCATCAAATTTACTTATTTGCAAGTCTGCTGTGCAATTGGGCAGCTGATGTTCAGTGCCATGGATACATATACTGCGAGGCCACCTTTTGGTCTCCCATACTGTTGCGATCTTGTTTCTTTTACATGATGATGGGTGTAGTCTGCCACTTGCACTGGGTCAATTAACCAAGTCTCTTGGAGGGCGATGATCTCATTTTTTCCAGTTGTCTGGTGGGGAGTTACCCTGCAGTTCCTGTTTTGCGCCAGTGATGTTCCAAGATATAAGGTTTAATGATGAGCATTTGGGTTTACCACCGCTATTTTTAGAGGGTCATTCGTCTCCAGTGTTGTTTAGGGTTGATGCAATCAAATGCCATTGACCCTCACTATTTCCCTTCAGCTGCTTCTTTATTTCTTGTTCAGCTGCTCCCATCTTGCCTATGGCACTTTGTAGTACGAGTATACAGGAGAAGTTCCTAAGTCGGAGCTAAGCTTTCTTTACGAATTAGCAAGGGTAGAGGGTAAGATTGCCTTGAGGCTTTGAAAGTGTTATACCCCAGGCTTCGAACTGTTGGGCAGCATTTAGAATTAATGATACGATCTCCTCTGTTTTCCAAGTAGACATTTTTTTCTGGCTGTTTCTTCTACCCCTGAGAAATGAATTTGATTGATAGCAAGTCTGAGGAGGTGAGGTGTTTTAATTTAGATATTTCGGCAAACAGTCACAAGATGTTTCCTCTGTTAAAACGATCCTGGTGACCCTGTGATGTGTACTGGGGCGTTAATATAATTTGATTGTTGGAGTTTTCTGGTGGCTTTTATCTGTTGCCAATGGGGAGAGTAATTCTCTGTGTCCCCTTGTTTCCGGGTTGGTCTTTGGGTCATCTGAGTAGCCTTTTGTAAATTAACATTTATTACTATCTGCTCGTTTTGCCCGTTCATTGTTTGGGGGCACCTCTGCCAGGCCACTTTCCGTTGTTTTTTTTCTAGTTGATATTTTTCGAGACAGTTGTTTGTCCTGCGAGTGTTTACGGTCTGGGATTGATTTAATGTGTTTGTCGCCCTCCTTCGTTGTCATCCTCTCGGTTTTGATCGTAGCAGGATCGACGTTTGATTTTTCCTGTTTTCCCTGGTTGGTGTTCCTTTCATTCACCGAGCTCTGTACATATTGGCCTATTTGTACCTTTTTTCCCGTTCGCAAACTCTGGGCAGGGCTCATTTGCTCATGTATCTTATCCTATGCCTTCTGCAAGTTATTCTTCCCATCAACGTTTGTTGGCATGGAGTCGGAGAATCCAACGACGTAGAGGAATCCTGGCTGTCCTTAGTATCTTCCATTACTACTAGGTTTATTGTAGTGTACCCCATTGCTGGGTCTTGTTTCTTGTTTCAATCCAGCCGACAGGATCCGGATAAACTCCCGGCATCCGAGTAGATCACTGCAGACTGTTGATTGTTGACTGCTGAAGGCAGGTTGGAGGGCAGGCGGTTAAGGGGCTGCTGGGCAGGCACAGTCGAGGGAACAGACCTCTCTAAAAGCACAAGCTGCACCAGCCTAGTGCTGGCCACTTCCACGCGGACAGAGAAGCCCACGGTACTAGCCTTACCTTGCCCGCTACCATGCTGCTGTGGCTCTTGCAGCGCCACCTGGTGTGGTGGTGTAGGCATGGGAGGGCGGTATGCCTATAAAGCCTCGGCTTTCAGCTCCCTCAGTCCTGGCTGCCTCGCTCACCTCACTCCCTACCATCTCGCCTCTGGCTCACGACTTGCACGGCCTCGGCAGCCTCGCCTGCTCTCATCTGCCTCTCTCTTCCGGCGTTCGGCATCCTTCAACTGCGTCCTTCCTGCTTCCTGTCCTGAATCAGTAATAATGCACTCTTTGTTAACACAGAATGGCTTAAGCGTGGGAGCTTTTACAATGTCTGAATTCACCAGTTCAAAAGCTTGTTGGGGTCTAACAGGCCACTTAAACTCCACGTTCTTCCGAATAAGTTCTCTCAGGGCTCCATTTTAGTTGCAAAATTCTTAATAAATTTACTGAAGTACTCACATATTCCGAAAAATGACTCGCATAGTCCGGAAGACTGGAAGGTTACGTCTCAACATTCAACGCGCTCACGTCATACGCGTACAACGCATTCAACGTGGTGACATAGCCTTCCAGTCTTCCACAGTGACCAGGAGAATGGATTTAGCTGGAAGTCGACATGGAGAAAGTTCCACAGTGACGTGATGCAGATAATGCACGCTTAAGCTCCGCGCGCCCGTTTTCAAAAGATGCTGTGCTGTAATCCTTGTTCGACAAATATTTTTACAAGTTTGGAGAAATGTACTGCTGTACAAAGAAGTTCCAAGTAAATCCAAAAGGATGCAGGAAGTAGTTGCAGTTTCCTTTAAACGTTGCAGGTAGAATAGAAATATGGCTCCCAAAATCTGCATAGGTTGAAATATCCTCAAAAATGGTACCAACCCTGTACTATTAGTAGGAGAAAGGTACCATAACTCGTCGCAAAATGTTGTAGTAAATCCAGGTACTCTGAAGGTTATTCAAAAAGGGATATATTGCAGCAACAGTACAGGACCTGCTTTCAGTCCAGTCAGTCAACTCCCAAGTCCCCACATTCTAAATCGAGAACAATGCTGGTACACAATACACTTAGAAAATAAGTAAGCTGTTAAGGAGACACAATAATAAGTAATGAAAGCGCATGTAACAATTCATTATAATTATGCGAATTTAGAATTATGAAAGAACAGTAAAGAAATTATTTTTACAAGTTCACACTGGAAAATACAGGAATCGCTTCTTTAGTTAGACAGTGCACTACACAATCAAAGGTAGGTTGGTGTCATCTCACTTTCAATACAAGAACATTTACTGACAAATGCCCCACACTATGTGCTGAAAACAATTGTGCCATAAAGTGTCTTGGGAACACTCGACAGGCTGTGTTGCTGCTGCTGTCACATATGAGGTCACAAGTCGACTTGTGCATGATAATACATTCACAGTAAGTGAACATTATAGAGCACAAGTTTGAAGCTAAAAGCATAGGCCCAGGTTTTCAAAGATTTATCAACAGGTTTGCATAACTTTTTTTAAAAGCAAACCCGACGCAAAATCCAGATTGGTATTTACAAACCTACTCGGAAGCCGGTTTGTGTTGGTTTGTAACGTGCATCCATCGATGAATTTTGACACAAATCCATATCTGAAGACTTCTAGACATGGATTTGCAACAAAATCCAGTACCTATCCGAGGCTGGCGTAACGAAGAGAAATATTTGTATTCCTCCTCGTGTTCGTCTGTTTGCAAATGTGCTGCATTCTGCATTGCCTTTCAGCACAATTTTTGTGCAGGAAGAGATTCCCTTCCTGCCCAAAAACTATGCTAACTACAACGCATATACCCTTGCACTTTTGTGCAATGGTGTCTGTGTTGGCGCATGACATCATAAAGTGCACCAGCCATGGGAAAGCACAGAACAGCAGCACATCCTAGTAGATATCGCACTGTTCAGATCTCTCCCGTTCACGCAACGCAGCAATTTCACTTGCTACGCTGTGTTGCGTGATTTATTTGTAAATCTGGGCCATAATACAAAGCTGTACACAATGAAAATATAAAGATGGTGTGTTTGGAAAAAAAATTATTAGAAGGGGGGGTTAATGTGAAAACCATATAGGTACAAATAACCATGCAAACTAGAAACATCTGTCTTTCATATTAAGCAAAACAAAAACAGACTTTGACAATGGAGAAGAACACAAAGGTAAGTGCACAGTGTTTCAGAAAGACAAAGATATAAGCAGTAAGTGACGAAGTATGTTTATTCAAAATAGTCAGGAACATGCTTACACCGAAGAAACTACTTCAGAAACTGTTAAGTAATAAGGGCAAAGTATTTTCTTGTAGGTCATCGAAAGAAGGAAATTGAGATGTTAGACTACAAGGTCGAATGGATATGTATAAAACAACAACAACTGTTGAAATAGTGTATGCTAGTATCAACAGAATGCAAATATCAGTAGTCGCAAACAAGCAGCAGATAAAGGAAAGCGGATTTCGATGGATGTTCCCTTTACAAATGAATGTTTCTTCTTGAGCCTGCAAATATAAAAATATATAGGGAGGACTAGGCTGGTGGAATACATATTAAGGCAGAGAAGCAGTTTACAGAGGTATTATGAGCATCAATATCAGCCATCTGTAATGTCTTGCTCCAAATGAGTAGTATCTGGAGTATGGCTGATTTTGACGACTCAGGAGCAGGTATGAGGCTGTCAATAGTAACTATGTGCTAGTATGCCTGACCGCTAATGGTAAAATAAATTGAATCCTGCATAAATGAAAGTATAGTAGAATACCTTAAGAAGAGGAGGTTGCTGTCTCACTGTAGCAAGGGTGACCAGGTAAACAGGTCAAGGTAGAAAGATGGAAATGATCTACTTAAACATCACAAACTCCTCCACACATAAAATCTGCACTATCACTGCAGCCTTAGGATGGGTGCCAAGAAGGTATACTAGGTTAGGGATGGAGTTAGTGTCAGGGAGGAAAGGGTGCTAGCAATACAGTCTATTCTGAAGGGCAGGAGGTACTGTGGAGTGGTGCTGTGATGTCTTCTCAAACATCTTAAATGCACCCACAAGAGTTATTGTAGGGGTGCCATCAGCAGAGAACATTACGATCCATCATCAGGTTTATAATGCAGAAGCAGTGGTAAAAAAATTGGTGAAATTTAGATAGGCCAAGAGAGAGCTTATCATGAGGCAAAGGGTTAAAGGAAGCTCATGAGATAGAGTAAAATATATATTTTCCACTGAAAGGGCACTGAACGAATGGCTCAGCCTGCCATCATAAGGGGGGTTTATTCAAGATGTCTGGAAGAGATCCACAGGACACCAGCACTAAGGAAGCATAAGCGACTCCATAATTGGGTAGGGGCGGGGGTGAATGTTTGTGTTAAGAAATTAGGAAATGGGCAGGCCAGAATAAGCGCACCTTGTGGTATTGATTTGCCATCACGTCTATGTTCCTAAAAGCACACAAAGTATAACTCACTATAGCACCATCCATCGTCACAAAATTTAACACTTAGTCACATCAATTAGATCTGGGCAATTAGTTCAAGGGCAAAAAAACGTTCATTGGCACAACAAGCGAGCTTGTGCTACTGCATTGTTGCCACATACTGTAATTATCCTAGCAAAGTAGAATTTTCACCTGTGCTTCAGTGGATACGTTTGCTTGTACCATGCAAATACTACAACACATACGTAGACCTGTCTTATCACACGTGTATGGTGTGCTTGCACACTTGAGCACTCGTAAGCATGCATGTTTGAACATGACATTCTCTCTTATAATATTTGCACATCCATGCAACCCATCTCCACTGAAAAACAAACACAGTGCTTTGCTGCATGCATTCAGCTACTAGAGAACCTTTGATGTCAATGGACTCTGTACAGATTCTGAAGCGAGCACTATCCCCGAGCTTGGCGACATACCTCATTCAGAGGGTGACGCCAGCCACTGAGTCACTTTGACCTTCCAACATGCTGTCACATGCTTACCATAGACATTAGTGAAGGTCATGTGCCTTATGAACTTTTCTCACACTCCAAAAGTGTATGCCTCCCTTGATTTCACAGAGGTCGCTCCCCACAGACACCAGCTTTCACCGCCCCTGGATACTCAGGGGTATATTTATAAGATTGTGAAACAGCGGAGCAAGTTACCTTGCTGCACTGCGTGACAGTGAAAGGGCAGAAATGCACCGTATTTAAAAGAATATGGCGCATTCCTGCCTTGTCCATGCGCTGGCACCGTTTTTGCTGCCCAGCGCCGACATATGCAGGATTATTTTCATGCCAGACGGGGCACCTTCCTGCACAAAAACAATCATGACTGGCATCTTCCTCTTTCTCTGTGTGCTGCAGCATACTGCACACATAGAAAGAGGAAGTAACCAGAAGAAATAAAGATATTTTTCCTGGTTACGCCTCCCTTAAGAAGGCATATCTTTTTGGCTCATTCCCAGGTCTACCACTTTTGGTAAATCTGGGAATGTGTCAAAAACGATGGAAGTTTCATGGGAGCACCAGAGCAACGCAACACAGTGATTTGCACTGCGTTGTGTTACTCCAGATTTATGCCGTCACTCAGGGCCACGCAAGGTGGCCTTCAGTGACTTCATAAATCGCATTTTGGGCTTGCGTTGTGCTTGCATCATGTTTCGTGGTGCAAGCGTAATGCAACTGCCCTCATAAATATGCCCCTCAGTGCGTTAAGACGTGTGTCACAGTAGCATGTGATTAAGAGGTACAACAAGGCAAAAACCCAGAAATCACGAGGAACCTGGGTTAATGCAAGTCAGGAACAGAAGAAGGGTCCCTGGTCAAACATAATATACAATGTTCAATGAAAAAAAGGTTTAATCACAATACCTCATGAAATGAAATAATCAGTAATAAAATCAGTGAGGAAAAAATGCTTTGTGCTCAAGCGTAACACACACAAGAGGATGTCCAAAGGTTGTTGTACCCAAAATTAATATTGGATATTTAACCCTATCAAACAAAATCCTAATGATTAGGGTCCGTAAAATTAACAAGTCAATGGCGTTTCAATCCCACAACAGTAGGGGATCATCAGCACCCTTAATATCACGAGCCCAAGGATATTATGTGTTCACAAAGGAGCAAGGAGGGAAAGATTCTATTCCCGGACATGAGGAAAGGTGGATTCCAATGAAACTGCAATGAGTGTGGAGGGGGCCGCTGTCTGGGGAGTCTACAGATCACTGGATGGTGGAGGGGTGCACAGTATCTAATAAAGTCGGGACGTAATCAAATGTTACAAATTTAGTCTCTGATGTAGAGGTATGGGCAGAAACAGTAGGGATTTTTTAGAAGCCCCTTGTGCGTCACTTTAAAATGGGAAAAAGTGACGTACCGGTGGCACAAGGGGCTTGTAAATAAGCACCGGCGTGTCTAAGCCAATTTGTACTCCAGGAACAATCGCGCCCGAGGTCGGAGCAGTGCCGGCAAGAGCCGGAAATCCGTTTGTACAAAATGGGCTTACGGTACCCCGGAAGTTGTGAAATCGAAACACTGTCTTCTTGTTTCTCTGTTTGTCACGCTTGAGTACCGAACACGTTTTCATTATTGATAATTTTATTATTGATTGCTTGTTTTCTTATGTCTTGTGATTACATCTTTTTTTCCTTTGTATTTTTGATATTATGTTTGACCAGGGATCCATGTTCTTTCCTTGGCTAACGGCCTGTGAAGCAAGGCCATGATTCTTCTAGGCGAGGTTAGTCCTGGGTCTCTTGCATGTCAGCAGTAAAAATATGAAAAGAGGAATATTTTGGGAATAAAAACGCTGGCTTCCAATTTCCCACCGAAATGCATTGCGTCAAACAGATTTTTGAGATACACATAGAAGTAAAGTCCATTCAAAATTGCCTATTTTTGTTTACAGAATCAGAGCTGTCCTTGGCATTGAGATTTGCACTCTAGAGCTCCTTTCCTGACTTGACATTGCTGAGCTCCTCCACAAACTGTTGCCATTTTTTACGCCAGATTACAGACGCTCTGGCCTTCATCTCTTCGGACATGGCGCTGTACCTGCAAAGAGGAAGGTAAACTGCTCATCCCCAGTCTTGAAGAAACAAGATCATTCAACAGCAACACCAGTGGTAGATAAAAAACATTTCAGTTTAAAATCTCGAGTTAACATTCTATTCAATAAAAAAAACTTATTAAAAGTGACAAAAAAGACTGATTATTGTCGTTTATTAATGTTAATAGTATTTAAAACCAATTTACACACATGTTGGATTTAAGGCATAAGGAAGGAATAGGTGGCATCCTCATATTGAAAGGCATGTGTTAAACTAAATGAGGATCTGGGTTAAAGAAGTGATGGTGATAAGTTACTCTTAGTTAGTCGTTAATCAAGGTTTTTTATGCTCAACTGGGAATGTGGTAGAAAGGCTTGAGGTCAAGGGGATGAAGCTGGCCTGGTTATGTTGTTGGGTTTGCTGGTTGTTTGGGATGCTACTCAGAGCTGCACTGGATTATTTTTTTTAGTACACATGCCTAATCTTGAGGTGCCAGACTCAAAAAGCTGTGCTGAACTGACGTGCCACTGAAGTCAACAGTGTGTTTAAAGGAACCACAAAACGAAGTTGGGCTCAGAAAATAAACGCTGTGAGCGTTGATCATGTATGGAGTCTGCAGTAGGCCTAAAGTGGTTGGAGACACCGTTTTAGATTGACACTGCGCTTAAAAATAATAATTGTTAATAATAATAGCAACAACTCTTGTTCCTCCTCGAGCCACTCTACCTTCAAGCATGAGTGATACATGAACCAATCCTTCATTGAAAGTGCCACCAGAACATAGAACTCTATATCGCCGTGCTTCTGCCTGGCCACATTTCATGTTACCTTCAAAAAAAGACCTCAAAGCTGTTCTCTTTGAACAACACCTGGCCTAAACCGCACCTACCTGCTCATGCTCCCACTAATTGCATACTATTGTGAATAAAGTGACTGCGGACGCTTATTAAGGTAAGTTAAGTCACTTTATTACGAGCCAGCAGCGTAACGGACACCCCACAGCTGACCAGTCGAGCAACTGACCAGAACCAGAACGCCAACGAAAGAAAAACACTAGAATCTTCCCAAGACATTCCATAGAGGTAAGGGAACAGGGAACAAAGAAAGGACTAAGCATGGCATATAGGAAAAGCAATCATAACTTACATATATAACACATCTTTCTCCTTTATACAAATAAAAACAAAAAAAATAAATAAACACAAATATAGAAAATAAAGGCATATACATGGCGCAGGTGGACTGTGCCTTCTTACACTCCAGACATCATGGAATCCTTATTAGACTTCTTCTCCATAAGCATTAAAGTATAAATTTAACAAACAAAATCAATCAAATACGCAGGTGGTCTGCGCCTTCTTACACTCCTCACCTCAAGGGAGCTCTGTGAGTTTTCTTCTCCATAGGCGAAGGCATCACCACCACCCACTTCCCTTTTACAGCCACGAGAAGGGCATGCTGAAGAACCGAAGTCTTCTGCCAACACGTAACCACTACTCCTACACATGTTGTCACATCCTGGATCAGAAGTGGTAAACTCCGAAGGACGTGTAGCTCTCTGATATAAAGCCACACGACGAAGGTTCCACTTTTCACCATTCTCCAAGATGACAAAGTGCGGAAAGGCACGTTTGACTTTAAAGGGTCCCCTAAATTTAGTAAGACCCCTGCCTAACCTACCAGACTTGACTTTAACAAGATCTCCCTCAGAAATGTGAAATTTCCTACCACCAGGATCACTCACAGGCACTGCACCTATCACACCCCCACTTGATACCCACTCCTTTATCCAAGCAGGGACCAACTTTGTGCCTTGAGACCTCCCACGCATAAGTTCAAAGGGAGACTTATCGCACAGATTAAGTTTGGTGGTGCGATAGGCCCACATCATTTCCTCCACTATGGTTTGAGTAACGCCACCACTGACACAAGCCATCTGGATGATACCCTTGACCACACGGTTAGCTCTCTCACAAAGACCGTTACCCTGTGGATTGTACAAAGAAGTCTGATGATGTACCACCCAACGATCCATAAGAAAAGATTGCATGAAATGTGAAGTAAGTTGAGTACCATTATCAGTGATGATAATAGAGGGAAAACCTTTTTCATGAAACAAATACTTCAAAAACACAATTGTGCTCTCTGTGGTAATGTCCCTCACAAATTTCACACTCAACTATTTTGAAAAAACATCAATGACTACAATGGCAAATCTCTGACTAGATGGTAACTCATCCATAGGTCCTATGAAATCCAAATAAATGCTGTGCCAAGCTCTGCCTGGATCCTTGATATGAGCCCACCCTACGTCTTTTCTCTCCCTCCTTGCACACAGAACACTTCTCTACACACGAGGTCACTTGTTCAACTATCCTGAGCCACCAAAAGTTAGTCTTACGTCGACGTTGGGTCAAAGTTTGACCCAATGTCCCTCATGAGCGAGAGCTAGGAGTTTGGATCTCAGACCAAAAGGTGGAACGAATCTGTTATCCCTCATGAGAACATTAGTACCACACACGGATAGTTCTTCTAAAACTTTGATAAAAGGACGCACAGGGACAAGCACACAACTCTCACGCCTCGCACCTAACCTAATAAGATCAATAACAGCTTTAAGGACTTGATCCGCATCCGCTTCTATTTCCCTGCACCACTCCTCACAAGTAAAAGTTCCTTCACCAATTGCCACTATGTCATGTACAGAAGCGACAGCACCATCATCACTGGTCAGGGGAATGGGTGAACCATCAACAGTTTCCCACTTGAGAGACAACCTGGATAGGCAATCAGCGTGCAGATTTCTCCAACCCTGAATGTGGATAACCTCATATTGGTGTTCTTGCAGTCTAGCTGCAAGCCTGACCAACCTTGCCGACCCTTTACCCGCACCTCCAGGAGGCAAGATCTTCACTAAAGGTTTGTGGTCAGTCTTGAGTAAAAATCTTGTGCCCCAGAGGTACATGCAGAAATACTCAACACCCCAGGCCGTTGCCAGTGCTTCCCTTTCAATCACTGAGTAATTTTGCTCAGAAGATGTGAGTGTCCTGGACGCAAAAGCTAATGTTTTCTCTCCCTCTGGGTGTTTTTGTAAGAGAACGACCCCTAAACCACTGGCATCAACCATAAGGATGGATTTAAGCTTTATGTCGAACGGTGCCAAAACATTTGCTTCACAGATCCCTTTTTTTATATTGTTAAAACAAACAGATTGTTGTTCAGCCCAATCAAATTTGGCACCTTTTTTAAGCAATTGTCTCAAAATCAAAGTTTTGTCAGAAAAGTTTTGAACAAATTTAGAATAATACTCTATGAGGCCCATGAAAGACCTTAATTGATCCTTGTCTGTTGGAGATGGAGCCAGTTGAATAGCGGCAAGTAAATTCCTCTTAGGTTTTATACCCAGCGCTGAGATCTCATAGCCCAGATATTCGATGTGCTCCACCCAAAAAGAACATTTCTCTTTACGAAGGGTGAGACCCACCTCAGCAATCCTGTGCAACACTGATTTCAAAACTTGGTTGTGTACGATGACAGATTTTCCAAAAGTAAGAATATCGTCCTGAAAAAACACAGCTTTGTCAATGCCCTTAAAAATTTCAGTGACCATACGCTGGAACACACTAGCCGCAGATGATAGTCCGAAGGGCAAGCGTGTGAATTGAAATGTCCCTTCCGTGGTGATAAATGCTGTTAGGTGTTTAGAACAGTCGTGCAACTTTATTTGATGGTACGCACATTTGAAGTCGAGTTTGGAAAAGAACTTGGCATCTTTTAAGGTGGAGACCAACTCACCTATGTTGGGCAAAGGAAAAGTATCTGCCACCACACACCTGTTAAGGGACCTCAAGTCCACACAGAACCTGAGTTTGCCGTCAGCCTTCTTAGTAATAACTACTGGAGATATCCAACTAGAGGCCTCTACGGGTTCAATAACGCCACCATCTAATATGTCTTTTTTAAGAGATGTCACCTTATCTCTCACCACCAAGGGCACACTCCTCAATTTATGTTGGACTGGTATAGCGTCTTTTTGGGAACTATTTTGTGTACGTACCATTTGAGTACTCCCAACTCACTTCTAAAGACACTACTTGACTCTTTTAGAATATCGTTCAAACTCTCATCTTCCACCACCATGACTTGTGTGGGTGCTCTTGGATTCTCAACACTATGAAGATCATATTCGTGAATCCAACCTAGAATGGGGGGTCCATCCACCGCTACATACACCTTGCCTTTTGTGGACCTATTGGAAAACACAATTTGTGCTTCGAAAAGGCCTAACAGGTCTATAGACTCCCGTTGATAACCCGCAGGAGATGTATCTCTGGGTTGTAAAGGTCTCCCTGACCACTCTTGATCCAACATTTTCTTGGGGATTATAGTGTATCTGGACCCAGTGTCTACCATTAAGGAGACTTGTTGTCCATCAACCAAGAACACAGCTTTGGGTCTGTTCATCCTTTTGTCATCATCTTGAGGATCATCACTCTCACCAACACTAAGGATTTTATCCCTGTTTTCTTTTGTCCACACCACACTATCTTGAATGACAGCTAGCCTAGGTCGTGCCCTGGTTTTGCACATTTTGGCAAAATGTCCTAAACGACCACATTTGAGGCATTCTTTAATCGTGGCAAAACAGAATTTGGAATCAGAAGTATGTCCATTGCTACCACATCTCAAACAAAATTTACTCGGTAGCTTCGTGAATGAACTTTTCTTCCCCATGAATTTGTTCTTGCCCCTGAGCAGTGCTACACTATTAGAATCCTCGTCCCCCTGGTCACTTCCTTCACATGTACATTTATCAGAAATATCAGAGTTGGTATTATGTTTTTGCAACTCTTTCATGCAACCCTCCGACTGCTCTATGACTTTGGCCAAATCAATTGCTACCTCGAGGGTAGGATTTTTGGCTGCCCACAGCCTTTATGGATTTTTCTGTTATTGCATTAAACAATTAACTGGTCTCTTATTAACTCATCCACCATACCACCAAAGTTACATTTTATAGAAAGTTCCCTCAACCTGGCAACAAATTCATCGATGGATTCCTCGCTCCTTTGACGGTGAGTATAAAATGTATAATGATTCATTACTAAATTCTCTTCTTTGGCATACCTAACTTTAAGCCTACATATTGCTTCTTTATACTCGTCTGGCACAGGTTCCCCATTGGCTTGTAACGCTTGTGGTAAGTACCTAAAAACACGATGGCCCTCCTTGCCCATAGTACTAAGTAAAAGTGCTTTTTTCCTTTTGGCACTAAACTCGTGTCCATCCAAAGCAACCCAATAATTATCAAACATGACTATCCAGTCTTCCCAAGGTATGGAAGGTGTTCCAGGCTCGACAAGAAACTGAGGAGGTTGCAACACGGAAATATGATGAGCAGACATAGTGGTAGCTAATGACAATGAGCAGTTCTGGACACAGTGCAGTTTCGGGCTTATCCTCCCGAGCAGCGAGTCCAGGATATTCAGGTTATGATTCCGATATTTCAGCCTCTATCCTGGATTTTGGTGAGACTGACTCTGAGGCTGTTGGGTCTCATGGCCTCCTGCATCCTGTTGGTAAGACAGGCAAGGTGGCGTATGCGGGCTCTGCAGTGGGACTTGAAGTTCCAATGGGCACAGCATCGGGGAAGTCTCACCGACGTGGTTCAGCTCTCGGAAGGAACTGCGAAGGGGATCTGCAGTGGTGGTTAACGGACCGCGATTGGGTCAACGGCAGACCTCTCTCCCTTCCCCAACCAGATTTCACAGTTGTGACGGATGCATCACTTTTGGGATAGGGTGGCCACATGGGATAGGAGGAGATCAGGGGTCACTGGTCTCCGGCGGAGACGGGGCTCCATATAAACTTGTTGGACCTTCAAGCGATTCGGTTGGCATTGAAAGCATTTCTTCCCTCTGTCAAGGGGAAGTTAGTGCAGGTGTTCATGGACAACACCACTGCAATGTGGTACTGCAACAAGCAAGGCGGGGTGGGTCATGGACCCTTTGTCAAGAAGCCCTGCGTCTCTGGGCATGGCTGGAACAGCAGGGCATAACCCTGGTGGTGCAACACCTGGGAGGTTCTCTGAACGCCAGGGCGGACGATCTCAGCCGTCGATGCCTTCAGGATCACGAATGGAGTCTCCAGTCGGAGGTGGCGCAAGGTCTCTTTCAGCAGTGGGGAGAACCTTGGTTAGATGTGCTCGCCTCCGAAGAGAATGCGCAATGTCAGCAGTACTGCACGCCGGAGTTTCCAAGGCGGCTATCGCTCGGCGACACGTTTCGTTGCGAGTGGAGCTCAGGCCTGTTGTACGCCTTTCCGCCCATACCATTCCTGCCCAGGTTTCTGAAGAAGATCAGGAGCGACCGGGCCCAAGTCATCCTTGTGGCGCCGGACTGGGCAAGGAGAGTCTGATATCCAGAGCTTCTGAGCATGAGTGTCGATCCTCCGATCAGGCTGCCTCTTCGGGAGGATCTTCTGTCGCAGCAGCAGGGGAGGGTTCTCCACCCGAACCTGTCAACTCTGCGCCTCCATGCTTGGAGATTGAGCGGCGGCAGTTGATGGCTTTTGACCTTCCTCCCGAAGTCTGTAATGTTATTCTGGCGGCCAGGCGGCCCTCCACTAAGTCGGTATACACCTGCCGTTGGCAAAAATTTGTATTATACTGTACAGAAAGGTCTATTGACCCTCTTTCTGCTCCTCTTTCTACTGTCCTTTTGTTCATTCTTACCCTTGCCCAGCAGGGCTCTGCTTTGGGAACTCTCAAGGGTTACCTTTCTGCTCTGTCTGCTTTTTTGCGGCTGCCAGACCAGCCTTCTCTCTTTAAATCTCCTATTGTAAATACATTTCTGAAAGGGGTGGTTCATTTATTTCCACCTACACCCTTTGTTATGCCACAATGGGACCTTAATTTGGTTCTCACTTATCTAATGTGCGCTCCTTTCGAAGCCTTTGCACAATTGTCCCCTCCGGCAGTTGACCATCAAAACAGCCTTCTTAGTGGCGATTACATCGGCCCGGAGGGTGAGTGAATTGCAGGCGTTATCCAGCTCGCCTCCTTATTTTATGTCCTTTCCAGACAAGGTGGTGCTTCGCACCAGGGCATCATTCTTACCAAAGGTTGTGACCCCATTTCATCTGGGCCAATCCATTACTTTGCCCACCTTCTTTGCTCCCCCACATCCCTCTAAGGAAGAGGAGCGTCTCCACCGACTGGACCCAAAAAGAGCGTTGTCGTTCTACCTTGACTGCACAAAAGAGTTCCGGGTGGATGATCAACTCTTTGTGGGGTATGTGGGAGCAAAGAAGGGAAAGGCAGTGCAGAAAAGAACCATCTCTCGCTGGGTTGCTCTCTGCATTAACATTTGTTATGCCTTGGCGAAGAAGCAGCCCCCTGAGGGATTAAGGGCCTATTCCACCAGGGGAAAGGCTGCAACTACGGCCTTGGCACGGGGTGTGCCAGTCCAAGACATCTGTCAGGCAGCGACGTGGGCATCGTTGCACACGTTCGCAAAACATTATTGCCTTGATGGTCAAGTGTGCAGGGAAGGGCACTTTGCCCGCTCAGTCCTGCAAGACTTTTTAGTCTAGTTCATGAGTCCGCAACCCATCGCCGGGATGGTATGGCTCGGGTATCTGATTCAAAGGTAAGGAATCTGCAGCTAGAAGTCTCTATCAGATGAACAAGTTACTTACCTTCGGTAACGCATTATCTGGAAGAGACTCTATGTAGCTGCAGATTCCTTACAGCCCCACCCATGCCTCCCTGCTTTGCGGACTGATGTAGCAGGTCTAGGGTTTCTCCCTTTCAGGGCCCTAGTTTTGCACACATTTACGTTAGTCTCTTCGGCTTCTGGCGTGAAAAAACGAAAAGTACTGATGTCCGCGCGCCTGGGTGGCGCCTGGGTGGCGCCTATGTAGGCATCGCAACGTCATAACCGACGCTACCGACGTCACGCGGAGCCGAATGGAGCCACCCGACGTCGCGCGCAAGGGGTATTGCTCAGCAAAAGTTTCCGGATCCAGCCTGACGCCTGGGAAATTCAAAGGTAAGGTATCTGCAGCTAGATAGAGTCTCTACCAGATAATGCGTTACCGAAGGTAAGTAACTTGTTCATTTGTGCTTTTCCAGAATAAGGACTCTTGAACTATATTGCCTACCAGTATCGATGACATGTCACTGCTACACTACACCTTGTTGTCCTGTCTGATGTAACATTTCCTATACACTGATTTACACACATATGATTGTCTTTGTGCAATGTGTGTGTGATGTAAAGTGCTCTGACACCTTACACTAGTATGAGTGGTGCTATAAAACTAAATGAATCTGAAAGACAGTAGTTATGGAGACTTGAGGGGCACTGTTAAAGGGTGCTAGTGAGGGAATCCGTGGCAGAGGTGGTCATTGGGGGGGGCGGGGGGTGCCACCAAACATTGTCGCACAGGGTGCCACTAGTGCTAAAGCCGGCCCTGGTCACATTGCTTGACATAAGGGCAAAGCAATCCTTTCATAAATCTGGCTACCAGTGTTTGAAGCAACACCTGTAGATGTTCATACAGTGCCATCTGAATGCAGTAAGTCATGATTCCCAACAATTTAAGGACTGCCATCTTGATTGCAGGAGTAGCAACTGCTTTCAGTGTAAATATCCCCCTCCCCAGAAATTTCTTCCTTTGCCTGGCACAGATAACTTCTGATGGTTGACTGTGTATCCCAACAGGTACATGGTTTGTCCTGTTCTGGCATTACTGAAACAAACACCTCTCCATCAACCAATTCTTCAAGAATGGATAGCCATCTGGATAATGCTATAGATACGCTGCCATCCCCATCAAACATCTTGTCAACACTCTAGGTGCTTACTTTATCCCAAACCTATCAACTCGGATTTATAGAGCACGACTAATCACCCAAGAGGGTATCCAGGTGCTAGGTTCTTGCTGGGATCAGTCAAACATCCAGGTCTTGAGTCCCTTTCTGAATTCCAGAAGAGAGGATGATGTTCATAGGTGAAGGAGAATGTCGTTCCAGGATTTGGTAGTGAGGTAGGAGTAGGCAGTGGTTGATGTATGCTGGTTCTTGGTTGTGGAGGGCTTTGTAAGCGTGTATCAGCATCTTGAATTGTCAACTTTTCTAGATGGGGAGCAAGTGGAGGTTCCTCAGGTGGGGGATGATGTGGGTCCATTTGGGGAGGTGATTCTGGTAGCTAAGTTCTGCATTGTCTAGAGTCTCTTCAGGAGTTGGGTGCTGAGTCCTGCGTAGAGCACGCTGCTGTACTCCAGCCAGCTGAAGCCATCTGAAGAGCTTTCAGAGGGTGTGGAAGCAGCCGGAGGCGTCTGCGTTAATTGATCTGGCATTTCATTGTGAGTTTGCTGTCCAGGATGATGGGAAGGTTGCGAGCATGGTCTGTCGGTGTGAGTGTAGGTCTGAGTTTGGAGGGCCACCAGGTGTCATTCCACAGGGAGGTTTTCCAAAAATAAGCATTGTCGTCTTGTCCGTGTTTAGCTTCAGACAGGTTGTCTTCATCCAGTCGGCAACACTCAGCTTGCAGTTGTGAATGTTGGTTCTAGAGGTGAAGGAGTATTCTGAGAGCGAGAGGATGAGCTGGGTGTCGTCTGCTTTGGATATGATGTTGAGGCCATGGGTTCTGCCGATGTTGTCATGAAAGTGTTGAACAAGGTGGGGCTGAGGAATGAGTCCTTGAGGGACGCCGCAGATGGTGCTCTTGGGTTCCGAGATGTAGGGTGGTAGAATTCTCTGGGTTTGTCCTCTGAGGAAGGATGCGATCCCTTTGAGGGCGTCTCCCTGGATCCCGATGTGGTGGAGCCTCTTTGCGCCACACTATGGCGCAAAGGTGTGTGCATGGAACTCAGCAGCATAATTCTGCATTGGCGCTAGGGAGAGGGGAGAAGAGTACCATAACTCTGTAGATATGGTGCTCACCCCCTGTCACTCAACGCAGTGCAGTACCTTTGGGTAAATTTGGGCCTTAGTTTGCCACCTGCTTCAACTAAAGGTATTTGTGATCACTGGGATACATTAAGATATGAAAGTATATATTCTTTAAACCCACTGTTGCCAGGAAATTGCTCATCTATAAGATAATATGTTGTAGAACGGTCATCTTGAATTTGTAATTCTGTCATGATCAATTGTATGTAGGTCCAGGAGCCGTCTTCAGTGCGCCATTTTATCGACGTCAGAAAATTGACTAGTACACTTTTTAGCCTGGGTTGTGTATTGGTACATCATTAATAGTTACCTCTTGCAGGAGTTACTCCACCTCTTTCAGCAAGAGAGCCATGTGATCTACTTGAATGTTTAACTTTACGGGTCTATGATTGAGAATATGCAGAGAAATGTGTACTGTCCTTTTGGAAACTGCTTGCAGAACCCAAATCTGAGGTTCTGTCTTTTTAGTGTCTATGAATCTCAGTCATTCCCTGACTGTGGTGGTATCAAGGAGGAATGAATGGCTTGTTACTTGCTGTGGAAGGCTGAACAAAAGGTTTTCTTCCTCCCTTTTCCACGAAAGCATAAATGCTGGACCGCTCTCGGAGCCCAAAGTCCCCTTCGTCCCACTCGAGGTCATCGGGACACTCAGGAAAGAGGCACAAGAAGAAGAAGAAGTCCAAGCGGACTTCATCTTCACCTTGACTGTCGTCCATCGATGAAGGAGGTAAGGAGCATCGACGCTCTAGGCACGGTTCTTCCGAGCCGGAGCCAGGGTCGACTTCGCGCCTCCCTCTTTTTCCAGGAGCCGGAGTGAGCCCCGCTCAGATCAAAAAGTTCTACGAGGCCATGTGCCACGTATTTGAGCGGGCCGACCCCTCTGGTGAGCCTTCAGGCCCGCAGGGTTGAAACGGGCCCTGTCGGGTTCGATGCCGTCGGCTCTGGCCACGGCGCCGGTGGGGCCTCGGGGATCCGATCTCAGATCTGGGTCGACACCGGTTGTGTTACTGCGACCTCCCCCAGCATCGGACCCGAAGTCGGTGCCTTTGGAGCCGCCGGTGCCCATCGGCGGTGCCAGCCCATCCCTATCCCCGACGACATGGAGTTGGAACAACGTCGCTCGATGCCGATTCCGATGTCGATTGAACCCAGGGGTTCTATGTTGTCGCCTGAACACTTTGTGGACTTGTTAGGCTCGGGAGAGGAATGGGAGGGGTCTATGGACCCTCTGGAACACCAGGATGACTCTGCAGAGCAGTTGGACTGGTATGGGGAACTTGGGGAAGCCAGTGGACTGAATTCTCCTCCAGATACTGGCATGCTCTCTCCACTAACTGTGGCTACGGAGGAGGGGGAATCTTATGCCATGGTGGTGAAGAGGGCAGCCGAGGTCCTTGGACTGGAGCTGCCCTCAGTGGAGGACAGGACTAATCTCCTGATTGAAGTGCTTGAGCCTTCGGCTTAAACCTCAGAACCCCTTTTTGCTCTTTAATGAAGTACTTACTGATGTCCTTCTAGGCATGTGGTCCAAGCCTAGCACAGGGGCTCCTGTGAATAGGATAATTGCACGCCGGCATCGCCCAGCTCCGGGCTACCCAAAGTTCCTCAGCCAACACCCCACCCCAGAACGTTTGGTGGTGCAGGCCTCTGCGTCACAGGGTGCGTTCCCTTGCGCTCTTCCAGATAGGGAATACAAGAGGCTGGATTCATTTGGGAAGAAAATGTTTTCTTCCTCCAGCCTGGCATTGCGGTAGGTGAATACCGCGTGCTTATTGGGCCGTTTCTCCCACTCCCTTTGGGAGACGGTTGCGCAAGTGCTGCCACAAGTCCCGTAGGAGGATAGGGCTGTGCTCTCTCAGGCAGTTAAGGATGGGAGAGATGCAGCAAAATTCACCATAAGGTGTGGCCTTGATACGACAGATTGGCTTGGCAGATCGAATTCCACGACAGTGGCCTTGAGACGCCATGCCTGGCTTGGGACAGCTGGCTTCTCAGGTGATGTCCAGGCACATCTGATGTACATGCCCTTTGATGGAATCCGCCTTTTTAGGGAAAAGGCAGACTCAGCCCTAGTGAGGTTCAAGGACTCTCGAGCTACGGCCTGATCCTTGGGCCTCTCTTCTACTCCTCGTGGCCAGTCTATCTTTCGCCCCTTTCGTGGCAACGCAAGGGGTTTCCAACCGCGTCAGCCCTATCCCAGCCACCGTCCTGCGCAGGCTTCCCAAGCCATGCAGGGACTTGGACGCGGTTCATTCCAACCTAGGAATGGAAGCCAGAAGTCGCGCCCACCCTGCCCTTGGTAGCCGCAGCCTCCAAGCACTCCTAGTCTGACTCTGCAAGACCACACCACTCCAGTTGGTGGAAGAATCCATCATCATCTTCCCCACTGGAGGTCCATAACATCGGACAAGTGGGTCTTGCAGATCATTCAGGAGGGCTATTCTCTTCATTTCCTTTCTTTTCCTCCTCCAATTCTTCCAAATCAGGAACGCCTGACGGAGGATCATTTAAAATTACTCCAGGAGGAAGTTACAGTTCTCTTGGCCAAGGGAGCTATAGAAAGTGCCCCGGGTTCCGAAGTAGGCAGTGGCTGTTATTCCCGTTACTTTCTGATTCCGAAGAAGAACAAAGGGTTGCAGCCCATTTTAGATCTTTGGACCGTCAAACTCTTCCTCAAGAAGGAGAAATTCAAGATGTTCACTCTAGCTCGGGTCTTGTTTGCTCTAGACCAAGAAGACTGGATGGTATTGTTGGACCTGCAGGATGCGTATTTTCACATGCCCATCCTGCTGCGCCACAGGTGTTACCTGCAGT
Organism: Calotriton arnoldi; assembly: GCA_963921515.1. NCBI lineage: Eukaryota > Metazoa > Chordata > Amphibia > Caudata > Salamandridae > Calotriton > Calotriton arnoldi. The sequence continues at coordinate 1,315,055 of CAWUFW010002956.1, read as the reverse complement.
TCAAGGTAGGTCGCAAGCACTTCCAGTTTACCGTGCTCCCCTTTGGCCTTACCAGTGCCCCATAGGTGTTCACCAAGGTGGTGGCTGTGGTCGCAGCTCATCCGCGCAGGTTAGGGGTGTCGGCCTTTCCCTACCTCAATGACTCGCTGTTGAAGGCGTCCTCACCCCAGGCTGTCGTCTCCCACCTTCAGACTGCGGCGGACATCCTGCATTCGCTGGGGATAAACGTGCTGAAATCACACCAGACTCCTTCTCAGACGCTCTGTAGAAGGCTGGCTAAGTATATGGTGCACACTTATGTAAGTGGGCACCCTGCACTAATCCAGACAACACTTACGGTGATTTTAGTGGTCTTAGACAACCTTAGAAAGCTCTCTAAGTGGTAGCTGTGGAGAGCAGCCTTCAGGATTAGTCCAGAAGGAGTGTAAAGCAGCTTGTTTTACCAGAACGTAATCTTATTGGTATAGATTAAGTGAAGAAGAACCACACAGTATATTTATAAAAAGTGGTATCTTGATCTGAATCTTGTCCCACGGCGAATCTAGGGACCCAACCACAGGTAAGCCCTTAAGTACCCTAAGGAAAGGGTTGGGACGACTCAGGGTTCCCTCCCAGAGGAGGGGCTGGACAGTGGGGAGGATACTCCCATGTCCTTTGTCCAGTTTTGCACCAGAGCGGGAGCCAACGGCTCCCTGAACTGGTTTGAAATGGACTATGCAAGGAGGGCACCAAATGTGCCCTGCAAGCAGTCTCAGTGGCAAGTGCCCCACCCTGCCCCAATACACTAAACCCTGTCTGGGTGGTGGTCACACCTCCCCGTGACAGGATATCTTTTGTTCTGCTTTCCCCTGCTCGAGCTTGGCTCAGCAGCAGGAGGGCAGAAACATGTCTCTGGTCGGCAGCAGCTCTAGCTTGCTGTCCGGTTCTGGAAGACTGGTACTGGGAGCACTGAGGGCCTCCCGGAGGAGCTTTACAGTGCATGGAATCATACTCCCACACCATTTACGGTGTGGGGGTATGATTCCAACATGTTTGAAACCAAACATGACAGGCTTAGTTACAGCCAGTTTAGAGATGGTAATTGCGTAATGACGCATGGCCCCTCTATATGTTATATGGCTGATTCACTTATAACACGGGAGAATACCTATGCCCTGGGTACATCAATAGCACATACTAGGACGTATAAGGGTACACCAGTATCCAATCTGGGATGTACCTTAGTACTTACCATAACCAATTTAGGGGAGAAAGCACAGAGTCTGGGGTCCTGATTAGTAGGATCCCAGTCAGACTAGTCAAAAACAGCATAACACCAGGCAAAACGTGGGGTAACCATGAAAGCAGATCCTACTTTCCTACATGCTCCCTTTCATCGGAGCTGTTCTGGACACAGTGCAGTTTTGGGTCTATCCTCCCAAGCAGCGAGTCCAGGATATTCAGGTTATGATTCCGATGTTTCGGCCTATATCCTGGATTTCGGTGAGTCTGACTCTGAGACTGTTGGGCCTCATGGCCTCCTGCATCCTGTTGGGAAAGCATGCCAGGTGGATTATGCAGGCTCTGCAGTGGGACTTGAAGTTCCAGTGGGCACAGCATCAGGGAAATCTCGAAGACGTGGTCCAGATCTCGAAAGGAATTGCAAGAGATCTGCAGTGGTGGTTGAAGAACCGCGATTGGGTCAACGGCAGACCCCTCTCCCTTCCCCAACCAGATCACACAGTCGTGACATATGCGTTAATTCTGGGATGGGGGCATATGATGTACACTTACCTAAGTGGACACCTTGCACCAGTCCCGACAACCCTTATGGTGATTTTAGTGGTCTTAGACAACCTTAGAAAGCTCTCTAAGTGGTAGCTGTGGAGAGCAGCCTTCAGGCTTGGTCCAGAAGGAGTGTAAAGCAGCTTGTTTTACCAGAATGCAATCTTACAATATAGATTAAGTGAAAAAGAACCACACCTAGGGGCATATTAGCAAGGGCACTATCGCCGCTTTAGCGGCACTTTTTGCCGCTAAAGCGGCGATATTCATATCGCCCTATCAGCAAACTGTCTCTAACAGCAGTTAGCGACAGTTTGCGGGCATTAGCGCCCGTTTTTTTACCGCTTTGCATGTCAGCGATATTTATCGCTAATGACATGCAAAGTGGGCGTTCCGACGAACAAACCTGGGAAACACCCGCTAACAGGCCTATCGCCTATTAGCAAGGTGGCCATGGCCCCAGTTAGCGACGTGAAAAGTCGCGCTAACCGGAGTCATCGCCATTTATTTAACACCTGCAATTAGCAGGTGTTAGCCATACCTAACATGGGGGGTGGATTATGCTGATATGACCACAGGGTCGTATCAGCAAGGTGTTCTCCCTTCTCCATGCAACATCGCTGGTTTTTCAGCGATGTTGGCCCATTTCCCCGCTATCGCTGGAATATTCATCGCCATAGCGCTAATCGTTGCTAATACAGCGTTAGCGTGGCGATATATTCCAGCGATAGCCGGCGATAAAAAAATCACGCTAAGCAGGGTTAGCGATGATTATCGCCTCTTCTTGCTAATATGCCCCCAAGTATTTATAAAAATATGTATTTATTCTACGATACTCTCTAGTATGTTCAAGTATCTCCAACACGGAGATAAACACAATGCACACAAGACTTCAGTTAGAAATGCAGTAAATAGCACGATATACACAGTGGACCCCAAGGAAGGACCAAGCCATATATTAAGAAAGTGGTATCAGAGCCACAACTCGAGTCAGGACGAGGTCGAGAGGACGTAGAATCGCTGGGGACCCACAGAACCACCCAAGGTAAGTAGATAGGGACCCCAAGGAGAGCGTGTGCAGTGTGAGTACACGACCGCGTGCTCCGTACAATTCTATGTGCAAGTCGCGGTTGGATTTTTAAAGATTAAGGACCATTCCCAACGGACCCTAAAGAAACCCCTTGGGAGTTAGTAGGTTGGAGATCCACCCCACCCGTGGATACCATAGTACCCATGTTACGTATATCAGTGACCCCGGGTGCATAGTGGTGAAGTGGTGTCGGAAACTGCGATCGAACCCAATGGAGGAGAAAGTGCAGCTGCTGGAAGAGGAGAAAGTGTCCGTGGGAATCCAACCGTGGATTCTTGAAGAGGAGTACCTGAAAGCAGAGGGGACAGAGTCTATGTCACTCGGGAGTGACCAGGAGCCCTGGAAGACGAATGCCCTCTGATGTCGGGTGCTTCAGGAAAGATGACGATGACCTTGACTCTGCAACTGCGATGACCAAGCGACGCTGAGGATGACCAGGACCCGGATACGAGCTGTTCCACGAAGGATGTCGAGTGCTGAGGGGGCGGTGTCCGGCGGGAGCACCAACAAGCCTTGGCAAAGGCAACCCACGCAAGAAGTTGCCGGAGGTTGGGCCACTACTTGGAGCCCAATGCACTTGTCGCAAAGTTGCCAACAAGCATTTGCACTTGCAAAAGAACGCGGTGCACAGGGGTTCGGTTAATGCAGCCCCCACGAGGAATACTGGCCTCAACCTCGGTGAGAGGACAGCTCAGGCCTCGAGGGATGTAGGAAACCACCACCTGTGTTGTTGAACCCTTCGGAGTCTGCAGGAGCTCGGGATCAGCAGACCGGTCAGCAGTGTTGAGGTGCCTGCAAATGCAGGGAAGTAACTCCTTCACTTCAAGGGAGATTCCTTCAAGTGTCTTGGATGCTCCACACGTTCTGCTCGGATCCTGTATGGTGCACAGGCACAGACAATGCAGCAGACTGGAAGGGAGACAAAGTCAGGCCCAAACGAAGTCCCGCGAAGTCCAAAGTGCCCAGACGGTAGAAGTGCAGTGGTTTCAGTTCTGAATCTTATCCCACGACTAATCTAGGGACCTACACCCAGGTAAGCACTTAAGTACCCTAGGGAAAAGGTTGGGAAGATTCAGGGGACCCTCCCAGGGGAGGGTCTGGATAGGGGGGAGGATACTCCTACGTCCTTTGTCCAGTTTTAAACCAGAGCGGGATCCAACGGCTCGCAGAACTGGTTTGAACTGGACTATGCACAGGGACACCAATGTGCCCCTCATGCTGACTTTCTGGGGCTGGCAAACACACCTATCAGGTCCCAATACACTAAATCCTGTCTGGGAGGTGGTCACACCTCCCTGTGACAGGATGCCTATTGTTCCACCTTCCTCTGCTCGAGCTTGGCTCAGCAGCAGAAATGTGTCTCTGGTCGGCAGCAACCATTTTGTGCTGTCCGGGGCTAGAAGGTTGGCACCTGGAACACTGAGAGCCTAACGGAGGGCTCTGCCAGTGCTTGGAATCATACCTCCCACACCGTTTACGGTGTAGGGGTATGATTCCAACATGTTTGATACCAAACATGATGTGGTTCGATGCAGCCAGTTTCAAGATGGTCATCGCGTAATTACGCGATGCCCCTCTATATAGTATATGGCTGCTTCACTCACAACCTGGGAGAATGGACTTCGTAGGCTGCAGGGGTGTCCTGCTCGTGCAGGAGCACCCTCTCACTTAGAACCAAGCACCCTGCTTCAGGATTGCAAAAGGCCTGCTATAGGGGTGACTTATAGGTTTTAAGTGCAGTGACCCAAAATATAGTAAACCTATATCTTTAGTAAGTAGTGAAAGCACCAACTTACACAGGCTGCAATGGCAGGCCTGTAGTTCCATTTTGAATGGTCTCTCATCAATCAATCAATCATGTCACTTATAAAGCGCACTACATACCCGCGAGGGTCTCAAGGCGCTGGGGGAAGAGGGGGGTGGTGCTGCTACTGATCGAAGAGCCAGGTCTTGAGGAGTCTTCTGAAGGCCAGTAGGTCTTGGGTCTGTCGGAGGTTGGTGGGGAGGGTGTTCCAGGTCTTGGCGGCGAGGTGGGAGAAGGATCTGCCGCCGGCGGTCGTTTTCCGGATGCGGGGACTGTGGCGAGGGCGAGGCTGGTCGAGCGGAGCTGGCGGGTGGGGGTGTAGAAGCTGAGTCGTCTGTTGAGGTAGGCTGGTCCGGAGTTGTGGAGTGCTTTGTGTGCGTGGGTGAGGAGCTTGAAGGTTATCCTCTTGTTGACAGGGAGCCAGTGCAGGTCTCTCAGGTGGGGTGTGATGTGGCTGCGTCGGGGGATGTCGAGGATAAGACGTGCAGAGGCGTTCTGGATGCGTTGCAGCCGTCTCAGGAGCTTAGCCGTCGTTCCTGCGTAGAGGGCGTTTCCGTAGTCCAGCCTGCTGGTGACGAGGGCCTGGGTGACTGTTTTTCTTGTTTCGGTGGGGATCCACTTGAAGATCCTGCGGAGCATTCGGAGGATGTTGAAGCAGGATGAGGAAACGGCGTTGACCTGCTTAGTCATGGAGAGGGTGGGGTCGAGGATGACCCCTAGGTTGCGTACGTGGTCGGTGGGTGGCGGGGCTGTTCCCAGTGATGTTGGCCACCAGGAGTCGTCCCAGGCTGAAGGGTTGGAACCAAGGATGAGGACCTCCGTCTTGTCCGAGTTCAGCTTCAGGCGGCTGGTCCTCATCCATTCGGCGACGGCCTTCATTCCTTCGTGAAGGTGGGCTTTGGCGGTGTGAGGGTCTTTGGTGAGGGAGAGGATCAGCTGGGTGTCGTCGGCGTAGGAGATGATGTTGAGGTTGTGCTGTCGGGCGACGTGGGTGGCACAATACATACTGCAGCCCATGGGAGACCTCTGGGGTACCTATGCCATGGGTACATGGGTACCATATACTAGGGACTGACAAGGGTACCCCAGTATCCAATCTGGGATGTACCTAAGTACTTACCATAACAATTTAGTTAGAAAGCAGATAGACTGGGGTCCTGATTAGCAGGATCCCAGTCAGACTAGTCAAAACACAGCTTAGTACCAGGCAAAAAGTGGGGGTAACCATGTAGGAAGGATCCTACCTTCCTACACAACCCCCCTCCCTCCCCGCCAAACGACAGGCGATAAGGCTAACCTTGCCTAGTTGAGACTTTATTTCCTAAGTGGGCATATAAAGAAGGTCCTGCATTTGCATGGAAACTCCCTGTCCTGTGGTCCACTGAGAAGTTCCTCCCCTGTAGGGTCTTGGATCCTCTCAAAAATTGGAGTGACTACCTGTAAGCTGTTTGAGCCAAGAAAGAGGCTGATGGGGTGTGTGAGTAGGGAAGTGAGGCCCTATCAGGGTTGGTCTCAGCTTCCTCAGAGCACTACCATGGAGGCCTTTCTTTCTATGACTGACTTATATCAATCCCTAGGGGTCAACCTCTGGCTGCCTACAGCTTTTGGTTGATCCCTTCTGGTTGGAACAATGGAGGGCCAATGAAGGTTTGGGACAGCTTGGTCCCAGGTTTTTCTTTGCCCAGCAAAGTCCATCTGTGGGATGTCATTGCCTAAAGGTAAGAGGGATCCCTCAGATTGCTGAGGATTATCCACCTGTCTAGTACTACTAGGCTGGGGGTCCCTAATCTGTGGATGAGGGGATTCCTCCTGGCAGTGGGCCCTATGGGGCCCACTGACATCCCTGACTTCTGCAGCCGTAGACTGACTGAGACTGGGTAGAGAGGGGCAGGATACCTGCTCGAGACTGGGTACCTCCTTGGAAGGTTCCCCCTGCCCTCAGTGGCTCTGCCAGGCCAGGCCTGACCACCTCTAGGGCAGTTCCTTCACAAGGGGTAGGATCAGTTCCCTGAGGAAGCTGACCCTTACCTATAGTCTGGGGGGGAAATACTTTTCTTCATCCCCTTTGCTCTCTGGTGGAGTAGAGTGGGCCATTCTTTCAGGCTCCACTACTCCTGAACTTCCCTGTGGGTGGACTGGGGCCCTAAGGGTCACACCAACTTTCTCAGGGAGGCCTAACATCTCTAGATGGGCCTTCAGTTCTACTTCAGCCCAGGCTGAAGTCTCCAAATCATTACCCAAGAGGCAATCTACAGGTAAGTTTGGGGACACTGCAACCCTTTTGGGACCAGTGACCCCACCCCAGCTGAGATTGACTATGGCCATGGAATGATCTGTTCTAACACCATCAGTGTTGGTCACCTGGTATTTGTACTCAGGTAAAAGCTGAAGTGGGGGCACTAGGGTTCCTATCACCATGATGACACTATCTCCTGTGTCCCTATCTGCCACAGCTTTCTGACCATTGATCAAAGGCTCCTGTCTGTACTTGCCCAAAGTATTGGGACTTTCAGTAAAAGTGGCAAACCCCATGCCACTATCACAGACTAAGGTGGCCTGTGTGGGGGACCTGGCTAGGCCAGTATCCAACTCAGTACCCCATGAGAACCCAACTAAATTTTTGGGTGTGCTACTACTACCTGGGGGGTTACTTCCAGGAGCACTAGGGGGTGCTATAGTAGTAGGAGGAATGTTTTCCTTATTGCTGGCCTTGGGGCAATCAGAATCATATTTCTTGTGGCCCTGCTTTTTACAAACAAAGCAATAAGGTTTCTTTCCAGGGGAAACAGGGGTTTGGGACCCACCTCCAGAGGAGTTTTGGGGACCTTCAGAGGACTTCTCTTTAGACTTATCCCCACCTTTCTCTTGAGTTTTTGAAGTATCTTTCTTCTGGTCACCACCAACTGGGTTTTTCTGCTTAACCCTGGTTCTGACCCATTTATCTGCCTTCTTTCCCAATTCTTGGGGAGAAGACAGATCTGAGTCCACCAGGTACTGGTGCAAAAGCTGGTTTTGACAATTATTAAGGATCTGCTCCCTCATAATCAAATTGTACAATCCTAAGTAGTCATGCACTTTGCTGCCAAGTAACCAACCTTCCAGAGCCTTTGTGGCACTATCCACAAAATCTACCCAGTCCTGGGTTTGTGCTTTCTGGGTGTCTCTGAACTTAATCCTATATTGTTCAGCGGTTAAGCCAAACCCATCAACGAGAGCACTTTTCAAAACTGAGTAATTGTCAGCATCCTCTTCTCTAACAGTGAGGAGCTTATCTCTACCTTTGTCAGCAAAGGAGAGCCACAAGATAGCTGCCCACTGCTCTTGAGGGACCTTCTGAACTTTACAGGCCCTCTCTAAAGCAGTTATTCATTTGTGGATGTCATCCCCAACATGGTAGGGAGGGACTATCTTGCTCGGGTTCCTATGGTCAAAAGAAGTTTCTCTAACTTTAGGGACCTTGTTGCTGCCACCATGGGACTCTAGTCCCAATTTCTTCCTAGCTCTCTGGACTTCTAGGGACTCTTTATCCAGGGCCAACTGCTCTTGCCTGAGCCTAAGCCTAGCTTTCTCAAGTTCAAGTAGCTGGTATTCCCTGTCAAAAGAGTGGTCCCTCTTACTAGAAATGGAGGTCCCTGCTGAATGTTCTGAGGCTTGGGCTTCCCTTGACGAGGATCTAAACCTCCTAGGTCTACTCTTCACTCTCCCAGGAGGAACAAAGGGGGCCTGTTCAAGGCCACCTGCCGTATTCTCTGGGAGATCTGAGTTGTCCAGGTGGGAGTAATCAGGCTCCACCTGGTCAGGGTTATATTCAAGGTCAAAGAGGGGTCCCCCTCCTGGCCTATCCTCATGCCCTGTCCCTCCCACTCTATCCTGCTCATCTGACCCTGAAGTTTTCCTGAGGTCATCCAGCAATAACACCTCTAAGAGGCGTTGAGTAGTGGCTCCTTTCACAGTCTTCAACTTTCTAGAGGCACACAGTGCTTTCAGTTCTTGGAACGAAAGTTCACTGTATCTAGCAGTCAGAGAGCCACTGGCATCTCCTTTGGAAGACATACTAAGTGTGGTGTGGTGTTGCACCTACCTAACCTAGTGGGAACTAAACTCTCTTAAGTTGGAGAAAGGGTGTGCTAGACCCTTAACTGCCCAACCCTAAGTTCAGTAGAACTTACTTATTCGAAGCTTGTATTATATGTGCCTAGAAGTAGTGATGGTTTTTCAATTAATCAATACAAAGATATATCTGGTAAAACAATGCAGGCTTGAATGACAACCGCTGCACACCAATGTGAGAAGCTGGCCAGGTATATGATGTACACTCATGTAAGTGGGTACCTTGCACCAGTCCAGACAACCATTATGGTGATTTAAGAGGTCTTAGACAATCTTAGAAAGCTCTCTAAGTGGTAGCTGTGGAGAGCAGCCTTCAGGCTTAGTCCAGAAGGAGTGTAAAGCAGCTTGTTTTACCAGAATGCAATCTTATAGTATAGATTAAGTTAAAAAGAACCACACCAAGTATTTATAAAAATATGTATTTATTCTACGATACTCTCTAGTATGTTCAAGTATCTCCAACACGGAGATAAACACAATGCACACAATACTTCAGTTAGAAATGCAGTAAATAGCACGATATACACAGTTGACCCCAGGGGAGGACCAAACCATATATTAAGAAAGTGGTATAAGAACCACGACTCGAGTCAGGACGATGTCAAGAGGACGTAGAATCGCTGGGGACCCACAGAACCACCCAAGGTAAGTAGATAGGGACCTCATGGAGAGCGCGGTTGTGACTACTTTTGGCTAAATGCTGCCCTGGTCTGCAACACTTGTTTGTTGGGTAACAAGGTGGTGTAGGGCAGCCGCACCGAGAGAACCTGAAGCTTACTAATGCGATATGAGGAGGTGATCGCAATGAGTAAGATAGTTTTCAGAATCAGAAGATGCTACGATCAAGTGTGCATTGGCTCAAAAGAAGGTACACATGAGGAACGTCAGGACCAAACTAAGATCCAACTGTGACATCACAAACACTTTGTGAGGGAACTTATGGGTCAAACGTTTAATAAACAGCATCACAGCAGGTGATTTAAACAAGGATGATTGGTCTGGCAAATACAAATGGGCCAAAAGAGCTGTCAAATACCTTCTAATAGTGCCTATGCAATGCTTTGCTCAGCCACAGACAAAACAATAAGACATATGAACTCCAAAGTGCAGCAGCTTTGACACTGCACATTCTTGCTAATGGCGAAAAGATCAAGCCAGGGTCCTCCCCTCTGTTGGAAGATGCCCTACATCACCTTAGGGTGCAACCACCTTTCGTGATACGCCAGGCGCTGTGACTGGCACAGAACCCAGGACCCCACTATGCCAGAACTTGTTGCCAGTACCACATGACAGTGGTTCTGTCCGTGAAAACCTGCACCAGACTTTCCTTCCCTTAATGGAAGGCCTTCAGTGCAATGCAAATGGCCCACAGCTCAATCCAATTGATATGAAGTTGGGTTTCGCCTGAGACCAGAGCCCTCTGAGCTCCACCTCTTCCAGATGACCTCCCCAACACGGCAGCAACTCATCCGTCAACACCATAAGGTATGGGGTGGGGTAAGGAATCGGATTCTGCACTGGTGAGGAAGCCACCAAGACCAATCTTGTGCAGTCTTCTCTGAAACCTAGATGACATTGAACAAGTTTCATTGTTGCTGGCACCACTAAGACTTCAGATCCCATTATAGAGCCCATATATGCCACCTTTCGAAGTGGAAAGGAGGGATTATGGGGCCAACAAGCCAAGAAGACTCAGTGTTGCTCTCACCGAGATCCATGCCTGATGCTGAAACATCAGGATAATGTCCTGAATGTCCTGCACTCTTTGGGGTGGAGGAAAGGCCCTGAACATCACTGTGTCCAAGATAGCTTCTATAAAAGGAAGTCATTGTGAAGGAGTCAGGTGCAACTTCGGCTCGTTGATCAAGAACCCCAATAAACTCAAAATGTTCATTGTCTTCTAAAGGTGATCTATCACTGAACAGCCAGTGTTAAACCTGACATCCTTGGCGTGGTTTTCTTCTTAACTTTTTTTGCCTTCAGCTCCTGTTTTGCTTACTACATTTTTGCTGGTTTAAGGACTCTGCACATTTTACCACAACAAAACAGTGCTAAGGTGCTCTCTCTTGACAACATGGTAAAATTGGCTTATACTCAATTGGCATATGTCATTTACTTATAAGTCCCTAGTAAAGTGGCACTACCTGTGCCCAGGGCCTGTAAATTAAATGCTACTCATGGGACTGCAGCACTGATTGTGCCACCCACCTACATAGCACTTTAAACCTGTCTCAGGTCTGCCATTGCAGCTTGTGTGTGCAGTTTTTGAACTGCCATGTCGACCTGGCAAAATAAACCTTTTGCTAAGCTCAAACCTTACTTTTTAATACATGTAAGTCACCCCTAGGGTACACACTAGACAGTCCGGAGGGAAGGGTGCACTGTATTTAAATAGTGTGACAGGTACTTTGTTTTACATGTCTTGGTAGTGAAAAATCTTACATTCGTTTTTCACTACTGCAAGGCCTACTTCGCCAATAGGCTACATTGGAGTTAAATTATTACATCTAATAAGGGATAATTTCCAAAATGGGAGCAGGTAACCAGTTTATGTTTGGTGTCTTTGGAATTGTAATGAAAAATCCTCTCTCATGGTGAAATCAGATTTTAAATTACAATTCTGAAAATGCCACTTTTAAAAAGTTTGTATTTTTCTGCCTTAGCCATTTTGTGCCTGCAGGCTGTCTCTGGGCGACATGACTGGGTGTAGCTGACAAATGGGCCACCTCCTAGACAGCCACACACAATAGAGAGCTTAGCTGTGCCTGGGTGGGCCATCACTGGTAGGATGAGAGGGCGGAGCTGGGCACAGCCCTACTTACACTTGAATAGGATGTGTCCTTGCTCCACACGTACCCCCTGTAGATAGTCTGGAGCCAGAACAGGGAAGGCAGGATGCCTGAGGACCTCAAAGGAACTCTCTTAGAAGCTTCTCTCATTTCAAAGGAATGCTAGGTATGAATATTGGACCCCAAACACCAACTCTTCACTACAGTTCTGGACCTGTGTATACTCTACCCTGCCAGAAAGGACTGCCACTCTTCTGGACTGCTGCTCTGAATGAACTGCTACCCTGCTGACCTCACCTGCTGCCCTCTTGCCTGGGTGAGAAGGACTGTATCTGTATCTGTTGAAACCCAGGACCCCAAAGTGACACCATGGGCTAGTTGGCTGGCCTCCTGACTAGAGGAGCCCTGGGCACAGAAGGCTCCAGCAACCTTGAACCCAGCACCTGGACTCTGCCATCTGTGAGTTCTGCCCTGCCAAGTGGTGCCCCCCCTTAGTCTTGGACCCTAGGAAATAGGCCTGAAGGCCAGTCCATCTGTGGACACAGCAGAACCGAGGCATCTCCTCTGCTAAGTGGTGCAAAGCCAAGTAGAAATGGAACATTGACTCTGCTGCAAGGGTTCTCCCAATACAAGAACTCCTATCGACCCCGCAGTCTGCATTGGAACCACCGCCTGTGCGAAGCTTTCCCAACCTAACGCCCTAGTCAACGGCAGCCTCAATGACCATGCAGTACAAAAGACACTGGTCCTAGACCTTTATATTTTTTAATGATATGTATCAACTCTAAATTTATTATTCAAAAACAATTTTGAGCATACACAAGGTTAGCTCGCAGTATTAATACAATAATTCAACTAAAATGCAACAACCAAGGAATATTTTTTACCAATTTATTATTTTATTCCAAATTGTAAATAGAACAGTAGATTACTTACTGAACCAACCAAGGAAGGGGAAAGGGGAAGAAGGAGGTTGCTCCAATGGAACGTGCGGAAAGAGAGGGTGCTCTAGTGTAGAAGCGGTGAAAAAGAATTCAAGTAGTGTGATAAGGGAAAAAGCTAAAAACATTCAAAAGCTGGACTGACAGACAAATCTCAGTCTTCGGTAGCCTGGCCACATTTAAACAATAAAGGTTCCTTTACAATCCATTTCAAATACACAATTGTATTCTTGTGTGGCACGTTAGATATGGGACTTGTGATCCAGGCCGATAAAATGGGCGTCGACGTTTCGACCCGACTTGGGGCTCAGAGGGCGATTTGGGGCCTCGGCCTGCGGGTCTTCCTCAGGACTATGTGGGGCAACCTGTACCGTTGGAAGAAGGTTATCGGCCTGGATCACAAGTCCCATATCTAACGTGCCACACAAGAATACAATTGTGTATTTGAAATGGATTGTAAAGGAACCTTTATTGTTTAAATGTGGCCAGGCTACCGAAGACTGAGATTTGTCTGTCAGTCCAGCATTTGAATGTTTTTAGCTTTTTCCCTTATCACACTACTTGAATTCTTTTTCACCGCTTCTACACTAGAGCACCCTCTCTTTCCGCACGTTCCATTGGAGAAACCTCCTTCTTCCCCTTTCCCCTTCCTTGGTTGGTTCAGTAAGTAATCTACTGTTCTATTTACAATTTGGAATAAAATAATAAATTGGTAAAAAATATTCCTTGGTTGTTGCATTTTAGTTGAATTATTGTATTAATACTGCGAGCTAACCTTGTGTATGCTCAAAATTGTTTTTGAATAATAAATTTAGAGTTGATACATATCATTTAAAAATATAGAGGTCTAGGACCAGTGTCTTTTGTACCACATTGAACCCAGGTCCATGACCATCATTGGGTAACCCCATTTTTGTAATGGCCTCAATGACTATGCAGGCTCCTGCATTGCTGCCTCACAGCTCTTTGGAACCGATGCATTGCCTCGACTGCGCGACACATTCTCAGCATCGCAAGCCCTCATTGACAGTATCCAAGATGCAGGACCTCGTTTCGCAGCTTGATCGCTCCTCGGAACCTACGCACCTCACTGTCTGCGCACACATCCTCAGCGCAGGACCTTGCAAAGCTCCACAAAATAGCATGTAAGGTACTCTTGTTCAGGGGGCCCAACTGGGTCCCTGTAGTGGGCCAGCACTCCATCGCGAGCGGCCTGAACTTTTGACTTGGTCCTGGTCTGGCACAACCAAATATCCACAGCTGGCACTTTGTGCATTTTTGCACTATTTTTACTGAAATCTTTAAGCTTACATATCTCCAGTTCTACTAATTGGATTTTTATCGTTTTAATCATGTTTTATTTATTTAAATTTACTCTAATTTGTTAAACTGGTATGGGATTTTTCTTGTGTTGTGTTTTCACTTTATTCTACTGTTTGAAGTGTTGCATAAATACTTTACACATCGCCTCTAAACTAAGCCGAACTGCTCTGTGTCAAGTTACCAGAGGGTTGAGCACAGGTTAATTTGGGGTTTGCTTGTTCCTCACCCTGACACGGATTGTGGTTTCTGTTTGAGTAGGGCAGTAAATAATAAACAACTTTATTGTGTAGTTAATTAAAACCATTACAATTTTAGCATAAAACGCACCAAATATGACAACGTACTTATTTACACTTTGTGTTGCGCTTACTTGACATCGAATGAAGCAATATTTCCTTATGTGATGGTTTTCAACCATTGCAAAGTTTAAAATGACAGATAATATTGTCCGGACCGATGCTAAAGTATTATTGGGTCAAAATCTCAAATGAAGCGTTATACATGTTACATCTAAAGTAGTGAAGTGGGGTCTGTGCGCAAACAGATCCTGAATCACCACTATCGTGACTTTAGGTGACTATGTACGTGCACTGTGCCATTTGGTATACATCCAGACAAGGGTTTGATGTGCAAAATAGCGAGTTTATTCGACCTTCTTAAAATAGGACGTTAAACATATTACGTCTGAAAACCAAGATGACGCATTTGTGTCCAAAATGTGCAAAGTGTTCGCTAGCCTCATTTACGTTAGTTATACGGATGCTTTGTTCAATTTGGGGCTGCCACTGGGCTGAAGTTTCATGTGCAAACATTGCCTTTTCACTTTTAACAGCATCCCTGCTAATAAATAATTTCATTTTCAAGCACAAATCTTAAAATAAGCCATTATGAGTCTAAAATCGGTGGAAAAAAACAGCTATATACAAGTGCATGCCAAGTGTCCACTGTCCTCTATTCCCATTATTTGCAAACCTGTACTGTGCAATTTGTGGCTGCCACAAGATTGAAAATAATATGCAGGAGTGCAGAGTCATGTAACGATCTTAAAGTTGGGCGTGGAGCATAATTACATCTGACACGGTAGAGTCGGATCTGTGTACAAGATGTGCTAGATGTCCGCTGTCCTCTTTTTCAATGATTATGGGATTGCACTTTGCAGTATGGGGTGGGGCAGCCACAAGACATTAGGTCTGAAGTCAGCAAAGTGGGTTCGATGTTGTCTTTAACAGTATGCTGACTTGTTGCAAAAACTTTGTTGTCCTGCATGCAAGCTGTAGCGACTGGCTGTTTGTAATGCTATTACGGCGGGTCGACATGATCGTATCCAAAGAGAACGAAGGCTGGAAGTAGAAAGTGCGGTCTCCATGTACTGACGGCTGGGCAGATGCACAGGAAATGTAAGACTGACTCTTCCGCATGTCCGCAGAGATGGCACAGACTGGTCGGCCATGTTTGTTTCTATGTTGGGACTCGATCTTTTGAGCAAAAGGCTCCCAGTCGAATCAAGAGCAGTAAGTGCTGTATTGTTGAGGATATGTGATGTACAAGATACCGCTGAGGTGACCGGACCCCGTACGAGGATAAAACCATCCATCCATGTTTCTTCTTTGCAAGCATTGCTTTGTCCAGTACCCAGGCTTTGTGTTAAGCAGCAGTATTTACCATTTTTTGAATACTGGAAAGCTGTTGTTTGTGTCCCATACTTCATGCATATTTAGGGTGGTTAATGCTTGTTCAAGCACGGTAGGCCAGTCTTGCTTTTGGGTTGGTTCTTTAGTTCCGTCCAGCAGAGACCTAACAGGGATTTTTCTTGTGCTGCTCTTAGCTTCCAGCACAGTTTGAATAGTGCTGCTGACCTTACCGGAAGTTGGTTGAATAATCCGAATTCCAATCAAACCTGCGCCTGGGAGGTAAATTGCGGAATCCGAAAGATTTGTTTAAAAAGGCAAGATTGTTGTAAATTCAAGAAATTTGCGTCTTTGCCTTTGAATAGTTCGGAGCCGTAGGTAAGCGTTGGAAGAAACTTAGCAGCAATTACTTGTAGAAGATGGAAATTAGATGAGCACATTAATTTCAATCTTAGTGTGTTTAGTGCAAAACGCAGTTTGTTCGCCTGGGCTCGTCTTTTGATTAGATGGTCTTTGAGTGTGAATTTGGAGTCTATCACCACTCCTAGATATTTGTATGAGCCGGTCTGCTCTATGATGTTCTCTGCTGCGAGCCATTTATATTTTTTGTTGTGGGCGCTGGAGTTCTCAGAGAAACAGATGACCTTAGTTTTGTTGTAATTTAGCGACAAGCCAAGCACCTCTGTATATTCCAAAAGTTTTGTTATCAAACGCTGTAGTCTGGCTGCATAGAACAATATTGTCAGCGTATTGCAGACTTCTAACTTGGAGATTAGTTAGCTTTGCGGGGTCACTTTGGACTTCTGTCAGCCTGGTGTCTAGATCTGCAGTAAAGGTGTCGAATAAGCTGGGAACTACACACACCCTTGTTTTCAGCCTCTATGCGTTGGAATCTTCGCTGTGGTTCTCTCTCCATTTTCTAACTTTACCTGTACCCAAGTGGCTGAGTACAGGTTTATTATGGGTTTTAGTAAATATGGCGGGATGCCCCATTTTTCCATCTTTTGCCATAGGAGCTCTCTGGGTGCCATGTTGAATGCTGCTTTCAGGCCCACGAGAGTAGGGTTTCACCTCCATCAATCAGTAACCCAATTTCTTACAGACAGTTGTCAGAGTTAGGGGAAAACTGGTATCCACAGCCTCCTACGATCTATGGCGACCACCACCATCACTTTTGAGAGCACCTGAGGGGAGCTGGTAAGGCTGAATGGGTGTACAGCAAACTAAATGATATGAGCAACATGTAACGTCTGTGGGACTGTAGGACAGGCACATGAAAGTATGCATTCTGCAGGTCCAAAGCAACCATTCAGTTGCCCAGATCCAGAACAGACAGAACCTTGGCTAGTGGTGCATTTAGAATTTATCCTTTCTCAGGAAGACATTTAGAGGCTGATGGTCTTGAATAGGACTAAGTCCTGCATCCTTATTCTGCACAAGGAAACAGCAGGAGTAATAACCTTTCCCTATTTCCATGTTCAGAACCCTCTTGATTGCCCCTTTGGACAACAGAGCTTGCACTTCTCAAAGGAAAATGGGTTGTTGCCCCTCTGAAAGTCGCTCTGATGTGGGCCAATGCCGCGGCGGGTCAGATAGAAACAGAAGGGCATAGTCCTGTTGGATCATCTGAAGGACCCATCTGTGGATGGGATTGACTGCTACCCTTGGAGAAAATATTTGATCCTGCCTCCCACAGGGTGGTCATGCACCACTAATGGCAAACTAAAGCAGCTTGAAGGCACAAGCGCAGATACGGTGGACTGGGAAGACCGGTGCCCCTTGTGACCTGCACGTTGTCTGCCTGCTCGAGCTGGGTGGGGGGATGGTGGTGGGGGGCGGGTAGACGTAGCATGCTTATTCACTAAACCCCTGGAGTAGCCTTGGCAGGGGTCGTAAGGCCCAAAGAGTGTACAGTGGCCTGACTTTCCTTGAAGAGCTCTAGGGCAAAATCAGCTTTTTTTTGCCAAAAAGTCCGAATCCATCAAAAGTCATATTCGTAAGCGATAGCTGCACATCTCCAGAAAAGCCTGGGAATTTAATCCATGCATGGAGACGGAGTACCACACTAGTGCCCACTGCTCATCCCACACAATCAGTAGTATCCAGGCCTGAATCACATATTTGGCTGCATCTTGGCCGTCTTGTACAGTCTGAGCCAAGGAGGCCTAAACTCTTCCTGGACTGCGTTCAGGGGAGGAGGTGCTGGGGAGTTATTGGGAATCAATTTCTATTCCCCTTGCTGATGGATACTGTATAAGAAAATCAGGGTCACCAAGCACTGATTTGTGGCGTTTACCAACCTGCCTGTACAGTGGTGGGCAAGAGGAAGGCCTACACCAAGTGCTCATTGGAGTATCCATTAGGGTTTTGTTGAACTGTAGTAATAGCTGAGAAGAGGCCAGCCCAGGCTGTAACACTTTAATAAGCACATTTGTGTTAACCTCAACAGAAGGTAATTGTAGATCCAGGACCTCGGCAGGACATCTGATTAAAACTGCACAGCAAGCAGGCTCTTCCATTGGCAGACCAAGGGGAGAAATAAGGGAAGCATCACACCAACTGGCCTCTTGAAATCCATATATATACTGTCATTATCATAATGTGAGGTTAACTCATCCCCATCATCTAAATTGTCATCACCTAATGGGAGCAAGCTCTGGTCAGAGTCTGAACCGAGAAGCTAGTGGAGCAACTGAAGACTACTTTGTGGCAGAGGCAGTGTTTTGTCTGAATCTGACTGTATGGGAACAAGATATGCCGAGTTGAGTCAGACAACGACTTCAGTCGGGGGCAAGATGAAGTCAGTTCATGGTCAGACACTGGAGTTGGTAGAAGAAGCCCCTCTGGCACTGCTCATGTCGGGACCGCTGTCAACGAAGAAGGGACCAGTGCAGGCCCAGAGCCAGAATGGAAGTTGGCACTGGCATTGGAACGGAGCACAAGGCAGGTTCTAGGGGCTCAGATGGCGCCGAAGTTGAATCTGATGGTAGTAGCTCGACTGGAGGCCCATGCGGATCCTTGGCGCCTGAAGGTGTGACAGAGGGAGCCAGAAGAGTTACAAAAATATGCAGCATGGCCACACTAAAGGCATCAACCTACTGTGGAGGCGCTGATGGCCTGGGGAGCTCGGTCACATCAGGATCAACAGAGGGATCAGCTTCTCAATCAGAGATTGATAGCAAGATCAAGTGGTACCTTGACGCCCTCATGACTAGAGAGAGGCGGGTTGGTGCTGAGTCCCGCCTCCAAAGTACTTGTTTTTCCACTTTAAATTGAACTTCAACTACAGGATGACCTCAACCGTGAAGATGACATGTCGGAGGATTAACCTCAAGAGTGAGACCGGGTCAGCACCTACGAGTTCGAGCGGATTGGGACTTTCATGGATTCTTTTGATCTGCGGGGACGTACGTGCGGGTCTGCCACCAACATCTGTTTACGACAGTCATGTCGTGGGTTGAACCTTGTAGTTTTAGGTGGGGCAATTGTTCCCTTGCAGAATAGAATTCACTTTTGAACAACTTGTCAACTGACAAAAAACTGAGGCAGACTCCAGATTTGTGTTTGAAGGCATGGAAAGAAAGGAACTGACATTGGCGCGCAGGGATGGCACTTATATGTGGTGCACGGGACCACTGCTGTGTTGAAAAAACCTCCGGCCCTCTGGCGCTTGGGGAATATTTGAAAAGTGATGAACTTGCGATTAGAAGTATCCATCAGATGGTAAAGTTTAAAGGCGGGTTTCAATGGCTGAAGAGTGATTGTAATGTTGGCCATTCATATACTTACAAATCTGATAGGGGAAATTAGCACAGGTTGTACTGTACAGTATGGTAGAGATGCTTATACAGCACTTTATACCCCTCATGAGGTGCTGAAGTTTGTTCAGTGGACAGGGGGCATTCTACACCATAGAGCATGCTTTGCTGGAAGGATTGTAGTGTGGGCCAATGTGTGTAGTGTTTTTATCTTGTATGTGATGGCCAGGTGCTACACTTAACCTGCCATCTGTGGTTGTGCTTATGCATCTCATGACGCAAAGAGGAGTGAGGTAGAAAGCTTGGGGATTTCTTCAAGTAGTAATGTGATGCCAATATGGGAGGATGTTCCCACATGAAGAAAATTTACATGGGGACTGTTAGAAGGTGGTTCTGACACTCTGGGCCGCCCGGATTTTTCGCTTTTTGAGCACCTATTTGTTGAGCTTTTACTGTGGGAGAGCCTCATAAGTTGGGACTCACCCACAGTCAGGGGCGGTGCGTCCATTGGGGGCGCTGGGGCGTTGCCCCCCCGCCCGCGCCCGCAGCTCTCTTGGTGTCTCTGAACTTAAGTAAACTCAGTTTACTTAAGTTCAAAGAGGCCGAGGGAGAACTGACAATCATTGTCAGTCAGCATGACGTCGGACCGCCTCCCCCTTCAGAGTCTGAAGGGGGTGGGCGGTCGGGCGTCATGTTGACTGACAGGCATTGTCACTGTCAGACCAGGGGCAGGCAGACTGGGCAGCAGCACAGGGGCGCATGACTTGTGAAGGTTGGCGCAATTTTCCGCCGTGCCCAGTCATGCGCACTAGTGCTGCTCAGGCTGGCGCATGCCCATTAGGAGAGCGAGGGTTGAGCAAAGGCTCAAACCTCGGTCTCCTAATGGGCAGGCGGGCGGCAAATAAGCCTGCTCTCAGCCAATCCTGGCGCTGCTGCAGCACCAGGATTGGCTGAGAGGGGTTGCCACTTGCCAGCAGCGGCTGTTCCAGTGTAGGCGCCAACGGACCCGAGGCGGCACGGACCTGCTCAGGTAAGATTTTTATTTATTTTAACCCCCGCGCGCCACGACTGAAAGCGAGGATCTGCCCCCGGGCAGCAGGACGCTGTACGCTGCTCAAGGTTAGGCGCTATGGAGGGGTAACACACAATGGGGTACAATAAATAGGGGCGCCTAGCTGTTAACAACTTGAATGGCAGGAAAAATGGCAGAGGGGATGTTAATTGTTCAAGTAGCATTATTACGCTGCTATTTAAAAAAAGACATGCTATTTCAAAAACAAAGGCACAAACCACTGTTGTGCTGTGTAATCTATATGCCGTGGGTCCTGTTTTCATGCATTTTAAGACCTGGTTTATTACTGTTCTGGACCTCGGGGTGTCTCACCGCTGGTTCAGTGCGGAGCGAGCAGAAGTATGACATCTATGAAGTACCGTAGAAGGAACGACGTATAATTCCAGCTATATTTTGTTAGAACTTTAGCCCGTTAAGAGTGTTTTTCACTATGATACACTGTGCATGGCAAACATTTTACCTTTGTAGATTGTGGAAATGTGTACAGCAGCAGTCCTAGTGATCAGATCATGTTTCCTGCTTTGAAGGTGCCCTCCGTTCAGAACGTGTTCTATGGGCTCAGAAGTTCAAACTGGTCACTGTGCCCAGAATGCTCATGCACAATCTGTGCCAAGGGGCTGATGCACATGCCACTGCGAAAAAGAAAAGTTGCGAACATGTGCTTCTTCTCCGAAGTGCACAGTGCACTTTTTTTTCAGAATGTTCTCAAGGAAAGAACCCCTCCCCTCCCCTCTTATGACGGTCACGCTGTCATCTGCAACTTTTACGCCCCACAAAATTCAAATGTCACCATCCGCCACTGCCCACAGTGAACTCATGATGAAAGAGACTGCATGTGGATTTTACTGGTGTCCCCCTAGCTTGACTAGGCCGCTGCACAGCAGATGGAGTACGGGGCACCGGGCTGGTTACATGCAGACACCTGTGTACATGCGTGTGCACACGTGTAGGGGCTGCGCAGGGGAGATTCCTGGCGTGCGCAGTCCAGGAGCAGCTACAAAGTGAATGGTGTGGCAGGACTTATGCAGAAGTGGGTGGTGACATGGAATAGGCCTTATACACTGGGAAGGAACATGCCAGGGAAAGTCAGTGTGTTTTACTGTGTTTTTCACTTCATTATTCCCCTATGGGGAAGTGGAGCCCATGGGCTAGTGTCACTTTCCTAAAGCCTACAGATTCCAGACACGCACTAAAGTCCACTGAAACGGGTGTGAGAAGAAGTATTCTGCAGAGTCCGAAGTCATATTTGTACTGCTTTTGGGTCATCCAGAAATGTCACATTTCTCTGAGTCAGTCATAACCAGGGCCAGGCTGAGGGCTGACCTCAGCTGGCTGGATTGATAACCTTTTGTTTCCACAAGCTAAGGCCTCCTCTCCACGAAGAGAAGATGGGTGGGGCTACAGGCCCATCCATCAGCAGCTATCACTGGTGCCAGGCACCAGGCTGCACCAAGGAGGGAAGGGCTCTTGTTTCAGAGACCATGTGGCCAGAGACCCTGGACGACGCCATTTTGAACCAGCCCAGAGGCTGGACAAGAAGGAGGGAGCAGGGGCAGGGAAGTGATGTGTCGCTGTTTGATAGGACCAACAGAGACTTACTACTCAACTTTTAAAAAGTGCTTGCACAGGAAGAGAAGCTCTCTCTGGGGTGTGGTCTGCTGAGGCGGAAGGTGCTGGAGCCTGGCAATGGGCAGTTGGAAGGAGGTACCCCCTGACTGCCCCCCAGGCCCCTAACAGCGCCAGAAGAAGAGCCCAGGACCGGTGCACAGAAGCAGGGGCCTCTGCGCAGGGAGAAGAGAGGCCCAGGAGGAGAGAAGGCGAAAGGCTGGCGCAGGGAGCCAGTGAAGACCGCCCCCTGCAGGATGCACCCTCTCAGAGCTCTTAGTAAAATGATAATGACGAGACAAACTGACACAGACATAGCAAACCCAACCCAGGGTCGCCAAACCCAACTACCAAGCCAAGAATGCATTTGGGGGTGTCAGACACCCCTGAAGTTACATCCATTCCTGTCCTGCCTTGGCCTGATAGTTCTCCCTGAGAACTCATGACTATGGTCACATACAACACAACGGCTAGGAGTCCCTGCCCTAGGATTACTTATTTGAAATGTATTTTCCCTGCACACACACTACTTGGCCTCTGCTACAAGAAGTCTTGAAAAGGGGAGTTGTCAAATCTGTTAATGTAGGGAGGGTTCCATGTTTCCATCCTTGCCTTTTACAAATCATTTTATCGAATGAGTAAAGGCCCCACGTACTAAGCCAGAGTTGCAAATAGTGATGGGCTTACCATCAAATTAATATGGCTAGCAGAGCCAACGGTCTAGCTCAGCTTTAAGAGTGCATGAATGAGCCAGGCCATGAAAAGATTGGCCTGTACATTGTGCAACAAAAATAATGTAGTAGTACGATACAGTCTCTTGTAAATTACAAAAATGTGTTTCTTTAACACGCGGAATTGTTTCACTTTAGTAGATCAGATGATACACTGCATTGACAGGCATTTATTAAAAGTTTTTAAACATGAACTTAAAAACATTTATGGCTCATTCCCCCAATGACAATGCTTTCAGTGAACTAAGAGGCAAGTCAGTAGTCAAGTAAACCTTAAGCATGGCCAAGATTCTTATTATAGATGGACCAACATTATAGTCTATTAAATCAAACAGAACAGGTGGTTGTACAGTGCACATCCTGAACTCAAGTATTTAAAAGTGCTCTCATATGTGAAAATAAAGAGAAGGGAGGTTCTGTGAAATAAAATATTTTCCTGGGATCAGACAATTTGGACAAGCAGGGAAGCAGGTATTAATACCTGGGTATCTGGTATCCCGTTTTGAAATTCAGCCATCAGATATCTCTCTCTCTCTCTCCTGTTTTCCATCATGTCATTTATTCTTGGAAGAAAACCGCCACAGATATTGCAGTTCTGACTCTGCCCCCGCAGACCCAACAACAAAGCCACAAATTCATTTATTTGGGGGTGTCACGCCCCTAACACCCCTCCTGAAGCTACATCTCTGTTTCCCCTGAATGCTGGGGAATCAATCATTTTTCTTTTCCAGTCCAAAATGCTTCGAAGGTCAGTTCTAAGCAGGACAATATGTATTATAAAGCTTGCCTTAAATAGGGTGGGTCATCTCAGGCGTAAATCCCACTGGGCACCGAGTCAGTTAAATGGAAACAGAATGATACTTACTCCAGAGAGTTTAAGGCCAGCTGCTTTAAGGTTTTCAGGTCGCACTTCGTCCCTCCAATGCCCATGAAGACTTCATAGAAATCGTACGACAATCCTGTCGATCCAAAGAGGGGTGGATCATCAGAGCTGATCACAAGAGGATGCTCCCTAGCCAAGAGAACTGAAGCTGGGTGGTCCCTGAGATCCGAGATCAGCATCAGCACCTGTCAAGGAGAGAGCATATGTCTTTTTTTAAATTTGTTTTACAGATGCTCACTTCACAGGCAGCACATAGGGGTCACAGCACAAACATAGGCCAAAGATGTAGAGCTTACGGAATTAAGTCATTTATGCCCTTTAATGTTCTGAAAGTGAGGCTCTTCCGAATGTGAATTGTAGGGCAAAAGGCACAATTTTAAGTGTGACGGTATACAATGGTACCGAGGTCAAGACACATCAAAGGTATATAACAAAACCTTCAAGGCTGGTCCTTGTAGCTCTAGATGGACCCTGATAAGGCTAGTCAGGGTTATTAAAGGCACACCCTATATCACCATCTGACATCAACTCTCTTGTCCGAACACTGTACAACTAGACCAGATCAGGATCCATGATTGCTTGCAGCAGGAGTCCGCTAGGTTTGGCGGTCCACTACTGAAAAAGCAATGCGCTGCTTAGCAAAAGCCACATCAACCAATGAAGCCAAGTGGCACTTCCTTCAAGTCTGTCACTGGAGAGAACCTGTTACAGGTAACATGGATGAGATGCACGACATGTCCTCAAGCCTGTGTCCTCTCATTATGAAGACCTCTCATTTAGAGATGTAAATATGGGCTACAGAAGATGCAAGATGAGATGTCCATCAACATGGAGGTATGGAGAGAATGAGGAAGTCTAGCAATTACTTGTTACAAGGTGTCAGGGAAACAAGAACCGAAGTCGGCATGTTTCCATCAGAACCTACATGAGGAACAATCCACCCCAGATGAGAAACAGATCCACAAACACTGTCCTAGAAAGACACTATAAACAACCAAGGTTGATGTGCATCAAAGGCACAGGATCCACTGTCCTACATGACAACAATGTTATAGCTGACAAAGATTAGGTGGGAGGCCTCAAGACCCAAACCTCCACCATGAAGACATCTTGATCAGTAATGGAACCCCCAGTGAAGCAGATTAGCTGAATGAATGACAGCCACAATGATGTTTGCACAAATTGCAAAGAGACAAGTAATTGGCTAATGGTACACTACACATATCATAAAATAAAATACACAGCAGAACATAACACATTTCAAGGAAAATGAAGAACATTCAGTGCAGAAGCCACTTTTCCCAAGAAAGCAGCAAGGCCCATTGTTTATTTGGTCATTTGTGTGGATAAATTCAAATTCTAGATATGCCCAATAGGATAAAGTGATTTAATTTACAACATACACATTTGTTTACCCTTTTTTATTGAATATTTGTCAGCATCAATAACAGATACCAGCAGACAGAGTCAAACATCAGATAAGGACTGCATTGCATCATTCAGAAATCGGATTTGATCCAATGCTATTAGTCATCAATGAGTTTCAGCATTTCATGCAAAATAAGCTTATAGATCGAATCACTACATAACAGAAAGTTAGCATCTGTTTAATACATTGCAATGTGTTCGGACGGAAAAGTCCCCTGCATGGTGACAGATGTGTACCCCTATCCTGAGTGGTCCTGCTGCAACAATATATGGATTCTATGGCATGACCCGGAGGCGAGGCTTAGGCTTTTCCTTCTTCGCTTTTTATTCCAGCAGCTTTCCTAAAGCAACATATTTTAATAACAAACTGTGGGGCAGATTTTCAAGCCCCTTGCGTCATCTTTACGACACTGTTGCGTCACTTCTGTGATGCAGCGGCGTCGTAAACCATGCGCCACTATGCGACAGATTTACAACGTGACGCATCTAGTGAGATGCGTCACGTTGTAAAGCCCTGCGCTACATTATACCTGCGTCAGGTATAATGTATGCAGGGCGGGCGTTCCATCGCAAGGAAGCCCCGTAAAAGTGACGCAGTGAAATCTACAAGATTTCACTGAGTCACTTTTACGTCCATGCTGCATCAAAACCTTACGCCTGCTTGTAGCAGGCGTAAGGAGTGACGCAGCATTGCAAGTATAGGATGCCCCTGAGCAGTGCTGGAGTTGTGTCACGCTTGCGACACAACTCCAGCACTGCGTCACCTATACGCTGACAGATGCGTCACGCATCTGTCTCTCCTTGCGCCACGGTGCGCTGCATTGTAAATGCGGCGCATCCATGGTGGCGAAGGGGTTCCTAGCGTCACGCAAAATAACTGGCGCATCCCTGCTGATCTGCAGGGATGCGCCAGTTATTGTAAATCTGCCCCTAAATTTCCCATGACACATCGGGAATAACCGAAAAAAGTCCATCCAATCAGAGTGCCACACTGTGCATAACGGTCCGTGTAGACACTCTATCTTCCTCTTTCTTCGCTGCTCCAGTCGCATACCAATAAGTGCTGAGTTCTCTCGATATTACTGTGTTGTTTTTATTCTAGCAAAGAGACGATTTGGTAGTTTTTGCTTGAATTCAAGCTCATACTCTGTTGTGGCTCCGCAGCGCTTGTGTTTTAATCGAATATATGGCGTTACAACGCATGCAATTACAACGCATGCTTTTACAACGCAGTCTTTACATCACAACTACCATTAAATTGCATGATTTTACAACGCATGCCATTACGACGCATAATACTTTTAGGGCAACTGTAGGGTAAGTGTTGGATAGTGTAGGGATAAAAATTACTATTCCCACTCCAGTGAGTGCAACAGACCTCCAGGGGTGAGAGCGGGGGGAACTGCTAGCCGAGTAGGCTTTTTTAACTGTTGAAACATTACTGTATTGCACTGTTTGGTATTATTAGCGTGTTTAAGTATTTTCCTCCTGCACTGCTGCATGTAGCAAGGTGCAGGAGCACTTGATCTCCGCATTTTATTTTTAAAAAAATCTTTTACTTATTATTTTAATTGCTCACCTCCCTTCCGCGTCCTCTGAACCGATTTGCGGCCACTGGGCGTGCCTGGTGTGCTCTCTCGCTACAGCACACGCACAGGCGCCATTCTGGAAGGGTCGGCGGTCTTCGGACCAGCTGACCCTCTCCACCTTCTTAACCAGAGCTGCAGCGCGGAGGTGCCACAGACCTCCAGGGGTGAGAGCGGGGGGAACTGCTAGCCGAGTAGGCTTTTTTAACTGTTGAAACATTACTGTCTTGCACTGTATTGCACTGTTTGGTATTATTAGCGTTTTTATGTATTTTCCTCCTGCACTGCTGCATGTAGCAGGGTGCAGGAGCACTTGATCTCCGCATTTAAAAAAAAATAATCTTTTACTTATTATTTTAATTGCTCACCTCCCATCCGCATCCTCTGAACCGATTTGCGGCCATTGGGCGTGCCTGGTGTGCTCTCTCGCTACAGCTCACGCACAGGCGCCATTTTGGAAGGGTCGGCGGTCTAGTGTTCAGACCAGCTGACCCTCTCCACCTACTTAATGAGAGTTGCAGCGCGGACGCACCGCTGGTGCGCCGCTGGCGCGCCTAAGGCAAGCCCGTCTGCGCCCGTCCGCGTTCCGGGCGCGCAGCGCCAGCCCCCCTGCCGGTTTTGCTCCCCAGGACAGCGTTTCTGCGTCTCAGCACCGCAATGACCGGAAATATAGTAGGGAAGTGCTACTTTCTCTTGACACTGAAGCGCGTCTCTGTACAGGCCCCACTCTATCCCCTGGTGATAAACCAACATGCCAAACATGTTCAGTTTTTTCTCTCAGACTTAATTGCCTTAAGATAAAATCACTCTGCCACTCTGGGGACAGTACCCAAAAACGCAGAGCAGAAATGATAAAATGCACTCTGTTAAATGCCCGCTCACTTATTAAACATGCACTGGAAACGGCTGACTTTCTAGACAGTTCTAATATTGATATAGCTTTTATAACTGAGACTTGGGCTTATGCCGCCTCTGGGCCAGACCTTGTTACTACCAATCCTCCCAGCTACTCGTTAATCAGACTGGACCGCAGCGGGAACAGAGGCAGAGGCCTAGCAATTATCTTTAAAGTCAACTTCAAAGTCAGATTTGACCCCTTACCCCACCCTGGTTGCGAAGCCCTGACCTTTAAAATTGGTCTTACAAATCACTACTCCTTCAATGGGGCCTTGATTTATAGACCCCCTGGCCCTAGAAATCTCTTTCTAGATATAGACAAGTCCCCATGGGACATTAAAGCCAATTCCTCTGACTTCACTATTCTTGGTGATTTCACTTTTCACCTGGAGAATAAGGAGGATCCGGATTCTCAGGATCTTATAGCCTCCTTTTCTCTCTTAGGTTTATCGCAACTAGTTTGCGGTCCCACACATTCTGGTGGCTACACCCTGGATGGCATTTTTTCAGATTGTCCTTTCATTCAGGTTTCCCCTTCCTTACTGCTAACCTGGTCAGACCATAGGGCAGTGATGTTCCTACTGAACCTAGTGGGCCACAGTTTGGAAGAGCCCAGGAGCTTGCCTAGTTTTAGTTATCGATCTTGGAACTTGATTTCGGAAGGCCCACTCACGAGGGCCCTGACTGAATCTATCATACCAGTGTCTCCCAATCTGGATCTAGCAACGGAGGAGTATGGATTAGTGATTCCATTAACAGCCTAGCTCCGGTCAAACAAGCCAATAATAAGAGAACTGTTCCATCTGAAGCTTGGTTCAACGAAGAGTTTAGACTGACCAAACAAACATGCAGAAGGTTAGAGAGAAAATGGAGGTTGAATTATTGTTTGGATGATAAAGACTCTTAAAAGGCAGAACTATTACAATACAAAAAACTTTTGACCAAAACTAAATCCATTTTCTTTATAAATAAGATTAACTCGGCCCTGAATACTCCGAAGGAGTTATTCGCTACAGTGGTCAAGCTTAGCAACCCAACACCAGCCAGTAATCTTAATGGAGACACCTCGTTCTGCAACAAACTTGCTACCTTCTTTAAGAGCAAGGTAGAAATGATGGTACAGAACGCTGCAGCAAGGTTGGTGTTGGAGTTGCCAAAGTATCATTCTGTTTCGGCCTCCCTGATTTCGCTGCATTGGCTACCTCTGGATCGTAGAATCCTTTTCAAGACTTTGTGCTTGACTCATAATGCCTACTATGGAGCTGGCCCTGATGCCATCAAAGCCATGTTTCAACGCTATATCCCGACCAAGCAGCTTAGGTCTGCCAGCAAGAACTTGCTGGTGGTTCCTAGGTTTAAGAAGGTTAGATGGGGAGGCAGAGCCTTCTCCACTGCTGCTGCTAGGCTGTGGAACTCTCTTCCGGATGGTCTATCGGGTCTTGAGTCATACTCTCTTTTTCGCAAGGCCTTGAAAACCTGGCTTTTTACACAGACTTTAGCTTGAGCATTTTATCCGGTTGAACGTT
Organism: Calotriton arnoldi; assembly: GCA_963921515.1. Classification (NCBI taxonomy): domain Eukaryota; kingdom Metazoa; phylum Chordata; class Amphibia; order Caudata; family Salamandridae; genus Calotriton; species Calotriton arnoldi. The sequence goes on along the minus strand of CAWUFW010002956.1, from coordinate 1,286,120 downwards.
AGTCCTCTGCAGCGCCTTGAAGCCCTTGGGCTAAGTTAGCGCTTTATAAATCGAATATTCATTCATTCATCTTTAATGCTTTAACTTCAAGCCCCAGCTCCGAGGGGTTGTGCTCGAATGACAACCCACAGGTAGCAGTGTGTAATGACCTTAAAGTAGGAGAGGCTATTAAGAAAGCCACTATTTTGAAGACCGACTTATTAGTACCTTTCCAATCCAATAATTCCACTCTTTTGATATTCTCCCCCCTTACAATAGACCAAGTAACCAACTTGTTCAGGCAAATTAAGTCAGGTTCACCTCTCGACCCATGTCCACCTAGAGTTCTGCAGCTAGATTCAGTCATAGTTCCTGGACATCTGTTGGGGATTTTTAATGAAATGCTCCTGTCTGGTTATTTCCCTAAAAGTTGGAAACTTGCATCGATTCTTCCTCTTTTAAAAAAACCTAATCTGGAGGCCGATATTCCCAATAATTACAGGCCAATTTCTCGACTTCCCTTTCCGGCCAAACTGATAGAGAAAGCTATAAACACCGAGCTCTCTCTCTATATCCAGGATCACAATGTACTGGAGTCCTCTCAGTTTGGCTTTAGAAGTCAACATAGCACTGAGACAGCCTTGATCACAACCGCGGAATATGTCAGCACAACCTTAGACAGAGGAGGGAACGCTGCCCTAATTTTGTTAGATCTCTCGGCAGCGTTCGATACTGTTAGCCATCAACTCCATATCAATCGGTTGTTCGAGATAGGAGTTAGAGGTACTGCCGCAGCTCATTTTTCACTGACAGAACGCAGTACGTGGAATGTAACGGTCACAGATCTGCATCTTTCACCCTTCCCTGTGGTGTACCACAGGGGTCATCACTGAGTCCCACTCTTTTTAATCTGTACGTCACACCTCCGGCTGCACTGATCAAAGGCCTTGGATTCTCGGTTGTTTCTTATGCCGACGACCCCCAAATTGTAGTGTCAGTCACAGAGAATGCTGATAAAACAGCTAAATGCTTCCACAACTGCATGCTACAGATTGGGAACTGGATGTCTAACAACTGTTTGAAGTTGAACTCAGATAAAACTGCTGCTCTTTGGTAATCAACCATCATTTTGGTCCCCTAGCTGGTGGCCTCAAGAAATGGGTGCACTTCCTACTCCTGTGCCAAAGGTAAAAAATTTGGGAGTACATTTTGATGAAAAACTCTCCTTTGTAGGTCATGCCAATGCCATCACCTCGTCATGTTTCTTTATCCTTAAATTCCTTAGGAAGGTTTTCCCTTTTATCCCTCTGGACCTACGTAAAGCAGTGATTACTGCACTAGTCTTTTCTAAAATTGACTACTGCAATGGGCTCTTTTTGACCGCCCATAAGAAAGCTCTGGACAAACTACAAATGGCCCAGAATGCGGCCGCCAGGTTGCTTTTAGCGATCCCAAAATATCAATCGGTGTCCAAGTCTCTCCCCTTAATCCACTGGCTTCCGGTCAAAAAAAGGGTTATGTTCAAATCCCTGTGCATAGCTTTTAAGGCCCTGCATTCTGAGGGTCCAGTTTCTATTAAGCAACTCTTCCATCGTTACATCCCTGCCAGAAACTTAAAATCTGCCTCCCAGGCTAATTTGGTTGTTCCCAAGTTTAAAAGAGTTACCTGTAGAGGCAAGAGCTTTGCAGTGGCCACTGCCAAACTCTGGAATACCATGCCGCTAACACTTAGAACCTCAAAAAATCTGCTCACATTTCGAAAAGCTCTTAAAAAGTGGCTATTTAACAATTATCTTAGTATGCACTTCTACTTCTCTGGCGTCCTACTGATGTCTGGTGTTTTCTTTACTCTGGTCCACCCTTTTCTTGGAAGTCAGCGCCTAGACACATGCGGGTAGTAGTGCGCTTTAGAAATCATAATTTCATTTCATTTCATTTCACAGTAGGGTAAGTGTTGGATAGTGTAGGGGTAAAAATTACTAAGTGTTGGATAGCGCAGGGGTAAAAATTACTATTCCCACTCCAGTGAGTGCAACAATAGGGAAAGTGTTGGATAGTGTAGGGGTAAAAATTTCTATTCCCATGTACCCCAAAACCCACAACCACCCTAATACAAAAAAAATCTCCATTACTTACCTTATAATGCGTTGTAATGGCATACGTTGTAATGGCATACGTTGTAATGGTATGCGTTGCAATGGCATGCGTTGTAGTGACATGTGTTGTAATGGCATGCATTGTAATGGCATGCGATGTAAAGGCAGTTGCGTTGTAACAGTTGCGTTGTAAAGGTAGGTCGTTGTGATGACTGCATTGTAATAGATGTTTCCCATTTTAATCATTTGCCTTTCTTTTCAGGTTCGTAACAACCGCAGGAGCATTTTCCTTGCTCCTACACGGTCGTATTCGTTGAGGCTCGAGTGCGCGGTGCGGTCAGCTGACTGCCAGGGGGCCCGTGCACTTCCTGGACTTGTGTTTGGCGCGTCTTTACCCCCGCGGCCGGCGCGCGTCAATTTCACTGTACACCCAATGAAGAGAGGCCGGCAATGGTAATTGACACGGGGGAAGGCTTCTTTTATTAGAGTTTGCCTCTGCGTTCAAACGCCTGTGCGAGCCTCCGCCTGGAGACCAGACACCCTGAATGGGTAGGAGCAATCTGTTTTAAGTATCTGTGGGACTGTCCCAGGCGGCAAGGATTTCCCTTGCAAAATATAGGGAGCAAGTCCCACTAACCACACACCTGTAAAGGGTTGAATTAGGGGTGAAAGGCTTGAATCCCTGTGTCAGGGCCAATAGATAAAGGGCTCACACCCTAATCACTTTACCCCATACAACTACATATACACATATCACCATAATCTCCATTATGGAGGATTTTGAGGGCCAGGAGGAATACATGGAGATGGAGGAGGTTACTTCCCTCCCAATTGATGATCATTTCTGTCAAGTAATGGACGCCTCCGTCCTCAAAGCGGTGACACAAGTGGTGGCACCCCTGGAGAAGAAATTGTTGGCTTTGCGAGCGCAATGCCAGAAGCTCCTCAAGCAGAGGGAATACGCCTCAGGGTCACGAGCCCTGCTACCTCCAGGGAATGCGACTAATACCACTTTGGATAAACGCAAACGCACCGAAGAGTCAGGGGTGGACCTCGATGCCTTTGCTCGCCTAAAAAAGGCATTTATAAATGCTCAGCCAGTTCAGGAGTCCCCATATTTGGGAGGCCCCAAGGAAAATCCAGCCACCCCCCCCCAGGACAATCCGGGGGATGGGGATGACTCCCTCCAACACCTCCGATGGCCATGGGGACCAATCTAAGCCTTGGCGTACGGCTTCTCTTCCCCTGCCTGAGGGGGATCCCGCCAGCGGTGCAGCTCCAGCCACGGCGGCGGACCTGTTAGACCCGGATGACCTCCTTCACTCACGTTCAGCGCAATGGTTCCCAGTGCCTAATGTGGCGGCCTATATGGCAAGCAGACTCAGGAAGCCCCTTGATAAGGAGGTGAGGAATTGCCTTAAGGCTGAATGCCCTAGGCCGTCCTTGGAGGGAAAAGTGGCTTCCACCTCAGAGATTGATGCGAAGATGGCCACCTTCCTCGCCAAGTTTGTCCGGGACCCAAAAAAGGGTATCGACAGGTCCTGGCGCTCATGCCAGCACAAATTGCTAGATGTGTGGGGGCCCTAGCCAAAATCATGGATATGGCGGAGGATGCGAAGGAATCCGGCGCATTAATCTCTCCCGAGGCCCTCTCAAGCTTGGCTCAAAGGGCGATTATCTTTCTTGGGAATACGAACTGCACAATTTCTACAGAACAGCACAGGTCACTGCTAATTAAGATTGACCCCAAGTTAGGGGACCTCTCCACCTCTGAGGCAGGTACAGTCGCCCAAGACAACCTATTTGGGGATCCATTTATACACGAGTTGGTAAAGTCTGTTAATAATTTCAACTCTTTGGACAAAGCCCAGACCTCTATAAAGAGACTCTTTAACCCCCGTGTTTTTGCCAACGCTGGCCGAGGTAGGGGGCGCTCGACCGGCTGCCCCCTACATCAGGCCCCCAGAGGAAGAGATTCTCGTTGAGGCCAATACGAGGACTCCAGCAAGTTCAGGAATTTCTATCTGACCAGAACCTACGCCAGACGCAGGGGAGCCAGAGGCAGACTTAGAGGTCACAACAACTACGGCAATACACAAGGTGAGAATGCAAAGCCTGGTGGGTCTCTGGCTTGGGGGTCATTTGGCGCAATTCTTGCAGAACTGGGAGTCTCTTTCCACAGATGCTTGGGTCCTTCAGACAGTGCAAGGGTATTGCATAGAATTTTACCGGACCCCTACCCAGTTCCACAGCCCCAGGCTGTTGGCCTTTCGAAAAGAACAGCAGACCTTGATAGACCTAGAGATAACGAGCCTACTGGAGAAAGGGGCTATTGTTCCCACAACAGTGCACCCCGATGGGTTCCTCAGAAACATGTTCCTGGTGGTATAGAGGGAAGGGGGTCAGCGTCTGCTTATCAACCTAAAAGAATTCAATGGTTAGCTCCTTTACCGACATTTCAAGATGGAGGCAATCCACCTTCTCAGGGATCTCCTTCTGCAGTCAGACTGGATGGTCCGGCTGGACCTAAAAGACGCCTATCTGCCCGTGCCAATCTTCCCGCCTCACAGGCGCTTTTTGCAATTCCGGTGGCGATCTCAGGTGTTCGAGTTCACCTCCTTACCTTTTGGGCTCTTGTCAGCCCCTTGGTGTTTCATCAAACTGATGAGGCCGGTGGCCGCATTTCTGTGGGCGTAGGGTGTATGCCTTATCGTGTACCTCGACGATATCCTCATTATGAATCAGTGTCCCCATAATCTCTTGGTGCAGTTGCAGATGGACTTAGATCTGCTGGAGTCGCTAGGCTTTGCAATAAACACAGAGAAGGCAGCTCTGGTGCCTTCCCAATCCCTGCAATTTCTGGTATTCCTCATCAATTTGGTAGAGGCGACCCTCAGTCTCCCGCCTCAGAAATTAACCAAAATCAGACACGAGCTCCGGAGAACACTTGCCAAGCCACAAGTCTCCTTACGACAGCTGGCACGAATAGTGGGGCTTCTCTCGTCCTCAATTCAGGAGATCTTCTCGGGCCCACTCCACTATAGAGGGTTGCAAATCTTGAAAATAACACATCTTCAGAAGGGGCTTTCTTACTCTCAGCTGGTTCCGCTCTCTGCGGAGGCGAAGGAGGAGATACAGTGGTGGATTTCTCACATGTAAGCATGGAACAGCCGAGCGATATTCGGCTCCCAGCCCGACCTGGTGATCAAAGTAAAATGCCAGCGGTTCGGGGTGGGGTGCTCGATGCGGCGAGTTTACCTACGGAGGAAAATGGTCATTCACAGAGCAATCCCTACATATCAACTGCCTAGAGTTGATGGCGGGCTTGTTTGCCCTCCGCTGCTGGACAAAGGACAAAGTTCAATGTTCAGTCCTCTTGAAGATGGACAATGAAGCAACAGTCCGGTATGTCAATCATCTCAGGGGTACTCGATCAAAAACCCTGTTGGACCTCGCTCGGACTTTTTGGGAGTACTATCTAGCCAATTGAATTTCCCTAGTGGCGGAGCACCTGCCAGGCCGAGCCAACCACATTGTGGATTGGCACTGCCGCCATTGGAGAGACGTCAGCATGTGGAAATTGTACTCACCGTTTTTCCAGCAACTTCAAGAGCGTTGGGGTCTATTCTCCATGGACCTCTTCTCGTCCCGTCTGGACTTCCAACTGGACAGGTATTGCAGCTGGAGACCGTACCCCCAGGCTGTAGCCACGGACGCCTTCCTTCAGGACTGGAGCTTGGAATGGGCCTATGTTTTCCCTCCGTTTGCGATGATTATGCGGTTGTCAGCGCAAGTGCGCAGGCAGCGAGAGGATCTAGTGGTGATTACCCCACTCTGGAGATCGCAAGCCTGGTTTCCAGTGATGATGGAAATTTCCTGGTATTTTCCAATCCCGCTACCCCTGTGTCCGGATCTCCTGAGGGACCCTCAAGGCAACACTCACCCTTTGGTGCTGGTGGGTTCCCTTCGCCTCATGGCATGGGAGGATTACTGGGAACGATGGAAAGTCCGGAGAATTTCAGCAGGGGTTGCCTTGCTTCTCGCAAGAGCCTGGGCGGATAGCACCACTAGAAGGTACCGATCGGTCTGGTCTAGGTGGGTGCGCTGGTGTGTCCAACACGAGGTGGATCCTGTGGGGGCGGAAGTTGTCCAGATTCTGAATTTTCTGGCGGCCCTGGCTTCTCAGGGCTTGGCCTACTGTTCCATTAATACCTTCAGATCAGCTATCTCAGTGGGACATTTGCCCGTAGAGGGACATCCGGTGAGAGAACACCTGCTAGTATACAAGCTCCTAAGGGGTATCCGATTATCTCTGCCCCCGAGCCCAGATACTCGGTTTTATGGGGCGTGAAGAAGGTCCTTACACTGTTTAAATCCTGGCCTTCTAATAAATACTTGTCTAGGAAGCAATTATCAGCGAAGCTGACCATGTTACTATGTCTCATTTTGTGTCGCAGAGTCTCGGAAGTTCGGGCTTTGGACATTACAGGTAGAGTATTCACTCGAGAAGGAGTGGCATTTCATATTGCTCGCAGGACAAAATGTAATTCCAGGATTGTGCCTTATCCAGAGTTTCCAAAAGTGCCTAAATTATGTGTGGTTCGTGCTCTTAAAATGTACGAGGCGGTCACGGAAAAGTTCTGGCCTCATGGGGAAAGACAATTCTTAATTGCTTTGACTAAACCTCACAGAGCGGTTTCCTCTCCTACTATTGCCAGATGGATCAGATGGGTAATGGGAGAAGCAGGCATTAACGTCTCCCACTTATGGCGCATTCAGTGAGGGGTGCAATGGCCTCCAAGGCTTTCTCTCTGGGAGCGAGGCTGCAGGATATCCTAAATGCGGCTGATTGGTCATCTGACTCCACCTTTAGGATGTTCTACTTTAAACCAGTGTCATCTCTGGCAAACGTAGTGGTAAACCAGCTTTAAACTAGCCTAATCCTCACCTCCGGGCCCTGCCATAGAATTAAACATTTCCTAGCTATCGTAACGGAAAGTTTCAATTCTATTAAGGCACGGAGGCGAGGATTAACCCACCCGTTGTAGCTATATACCGGTACCCACCCTCAGACAGGATAGGGCAGTTGGTTCATTAATTAAACAATGATTGTTGTATGCGCTTTTGAATGGTTCAAAGTTTGATTTGTTTACTGTTCTAACTAAAACCTCTGATGTCTTTACCTCGTGATGTTTACATGGAATATATACTTGCTATAATTGGAACCGTTATGGAGGATGGAGAATTTACACCTTCTTTACACCTTTTATTACAGGATCTGAACCCAATATACAGGAGTAGCCTTCGGGCGGAAATGCTGTGTTCGCAGGAAGAAAGAGGAAGATAGAGTGTCTACAGGGACCGTTTTGCACAGTGCAGCACTCTGATTGGATGTTATTCCCGATTTGTCATGGGAAATGTAGTTTGTTATTAAAATTTGTTGCTTTGAGAAAGCTGCTGGAATAAAAAAAGCGAAGAAGGAAAAGCCTAATCCTCGCCTATGTGTCCTTAAGAGAATTGAATCTTTCCGTTACGATAGCTAGGATTTTTTTTATTCCTGTACGGATTTTTGGCCATGGGTGTGCGCCATGACCTAGGCCTGTCTTACTGTAAAGCAGTCTGTTTAGACTGGGAGAGGCACACCAAGCGCTACCCCCATGGAGATAGAGGGCTACCGCCCTTACCTGAAGTGACACAAACATGGTGGTGGCAGCATACCTGTTATTGTGTTGAATAGATTCAGTAATGTGAACAGGCCTTTTTACCTGTGTCACAAGAGTGGTGCCGACTGACTCACTTCTGTAAACTTCATTGGCTGTGTACTTAACGAGGCCCAATGAGGATCCTGGCAAATACATCCCATGAGCAGAGTGTGAGGTGCCAGTCCAGTCCAGTCAGGATCAGTGCTGTGAGAGAGATTTCAACTTTCTGGTGGAATCCAGCAACCCATTTGGAGTGGTCGTGGTGTTGCAGGACGTTGCCCACTATCACTGATCTCATTGGAGCCGTCACCGTGTCTATAACCCCCATATGCCAGAAGAGGACCACCGAGTTTGCCTAGGTCATTGCCCTTTGCCACTGAGACTGTGTGGGCCGTCGCCGGCCAAACCGTCATGCGCACTTATGGTGCATCAACCACTCCTCTCCATGACACAGCCCAGCCCCGCCCGACCCAGTACTAAAAAACAATCTGGCGCAGTACAGAAAATTAAAATGATAATAACATTGCGTTATTATCATTTTATTTTTCCTGTTTGCATGTGGGGGAATGCTCATCTGCCCTAGCGGAGAAGCCGCCGCTGGCCATAACCCCCATGGTTGGGCCCAGTAGCTCCTGCTTGCTCTGTGGCCCGCTGAAAGGGGTTCTGACACTCTGCTATCCCGGATACCTTATATCCTATCTCCCTCCCCTTCACGCTTTGCAAGGTAGTCTGACAGCGGCCCCGATATCCTCAGCATTTGTAAGACCATACAATTTTCACCTACTTCATTACACATGGCAGCATCTCTCAGCCAATTGCAATCTTGTAGGGTGGGCCCCTCGTTCAGATTCGGACCACCTTACGTTTCGCAAGCAGAAGCATATGCTACCCTCGTGAGCAGATGAAGGGCATTCGACCAGAACTGAGGTAATTTTGGTTATAATACCTACAGCTGACCTCCAGTATACTTAGGATCAGACCAGATTAATAAAATCTGCCTGGTAATAGGCATATCTGCCACAGTTCAGCTGTCTAACCTGTACAGGAGCACTGGAATGTAGTACAGCCTATGCAAGAAATTGAAATGGATTAGTTTGTGTCTGTAATTTAGGAATACCAGCTTAGTCTGCTTACAGCAGTATTGCCAGCATTTCTCTTGTATTTCGCACCCAAGAAGCGACTCCCATTTTCTCCATGCCAAGGCAGCCGGCTAATGTGGTGTTCCGTACACAAGCCATACAACTTCAAAACCCAACCCCTTGAACCACAGAAGTGCACCATTTAGGTTAAAGGAAGATATTTCACTGGTTCCTAGGGAAACGAATCAATGCTTGCAGGTACTTCTTGTTTTAGCCTAACTTATGCCAGTGTATCCAGTCTGCTTATACCTCGCTCCTCTCTAAACTGTTCCAGTGCAAGGGAAGTGCTATTTGGGAAAAATTGTTCCATCTGCAGCAATCCTGCGTTCAGCAAGCTATTCACCACAGTTTTGCCTAGTGCTGGCGGTAAATGCGGGTTGTTGGCTATAGTCATGGTGGCGAGTAGAGCTGTGTATGCCCTCCAGCTCTACACATCGACCAACCACCCAGTGTGTACATCTAACAGTTTGGATAAGACTGAAGGTTTTGGGTAGTCGGGAAGCCAGCAGTGTCCCAACCTCGCCCTTTATCACCTAGTCTCTTTCTAGTGGTTAATGCGACACTCAAGTTGCTGAGTGTAGACAATGGATCACAGAGTGTGACTGAGTAGTGAAGATATACTTTTCACAGTAAGATAAAGCTAACTTCCCAACCTCCAATCCAAATGGTAGCATCAGTATTTGCCATTGACGTCTAGGTTAGCAGTCTATGCTGCTTTGCAAAAAAAGCATTGAATATTATACATGGGGATTTTTTTAACAGGTATAAAAATGAGTGGAGCGCCAGCAACTTAATTAACAATATTCTTCCCATAATGGACAGGAGCAGCTGAATCCGCCTCCTCAACGTTGTCATCAGCTTGTCCACTGCAGGCCCATAATTATCCCCAGTACAAGGTCTCTACCTCTATTTTGTAGAGGCTCTGGTATTTGAGAGATCCACCCAAGCCACAATTGCTGGCATAAGTGGTAACATCTTAGACTACATCCAGTTAATTTCAATTCCACAAACCTCTCTGAATCTCATTATTTACCGAGTAATGGGTTCCAGATAGACCTCAGGTTTCTTCACAAAGTTGTCAAAGTGACGAGAGCAACCTCTTCATCAGAAAGGTTAACCCCATCTGTGAAAATGCTTCCTCCTGAGTCAGCAGGCACTTTATGGCCAATGGAAATAGAAGACAGCCTTGCCTTGAGCCCCTACTTATGTCTAATAGCTCAGACGGGAGCCCATTTATACAAACTCTGCTTGTGGGGCCAGCATGGAGAATTCTCACCAAACCCCTGATGTACTGTCCTAGACCCATTCTACACAGCACTGCTATCAGGGAGGGCCATTCAAGCAACTGGAAAGTACTCTCGGTATCTAAAAATAAAGACACGGCCCTAATCCCTGGTCTGACAGATGAAGCCATGCAAACTGTGTACAGAGGTTATGTGTTGACGCCCTACCTAGAATACGTCCATATTGTTTAGATAGGACTAGTTTGTCCCTCAGTGGGTTCCGTCTATTCACCACTAAGTGGACCAAGATCTTATTCTCTATGTTTAACAGTGACAACAGTCAATACCACTTCCCTGGCTTCAGCACAGTCATCACAATTCCTCTCCTGTGGTAGCTGCCCCTCTAGCAAAGATGCCACATATAATTCCAACAAATGCAAGGCCAGTTCCTCTCCACATTCTTTATAAAATGTGGCTGGCAGCCGACCAGAGCCTGGAGCCTTATCCCATGCAGGGCCAGTTCATCTTCAGATTCTTTATCAAATTAGACAGGCAGTCCACCAGAGCCAGGGGCTTAACACCCCTCAAAGCTATTTATGGCATTTATAATCTCTGTCCGAGTCAGTGGCTCTCTGATTGGAAGTCTCTTACAGCCTCTTCAACCCAGTACAGGGCTACTCTGTCCATTTACCTTTCAACTTGTACAGCGTCCAAGTGAGGTCTAATGATGTACAAATCTGGACATTAATTAGGAGAGACACGTTAAACCACACCTAGGTGGTTGTGAGTACTCTAGAATCACTGTAACTAAAAACGATAAAAAATTGAGGGGCATATTATCAAGAAACGGCGTTAACATTATCGCCGCTTTAGCAGCAGAAAACTGCCGCTAAAGCGGCGATAATGGGCTTGATAATATGCCCTTGAGAATTCCAATAGAAGCCCATGTTCTGGTGTCAACATGGGCTTCTATTGGAATTCTCAAGGGCATATTATCAAGCCCATTATCGCCGCTTTAGCGGCAGTTTTCTGCCGCTAAAGCGGCGATAATGTTAACGCCGTTTCTTGATAATATGCCCCTGAATTTGTATGCTTTTTAAACTATTTTTAAGCACTGAAATGTATTCATGACAGCCTTTTAAAAGAATGCTTCAGGGCACCAAAAACTTTCAGTCTTCCGCCCCGGCTTGGTAGTTGTGCCGGTGAGCGGTCTAGTTGTTGGCCGGTGAGTTCAGCTGCTGCACAGCATGGCTGATTGGTGGGGTGGGGGAGTGCTCTTAATCAGGCTGGAGCGGACGCGCCGAAGGCAAGCCCGTCTGCGCCGGTCTGCGCCCATCTGCGTCCGACCTGGTCCAGGGGCCAGGACCCCATGACAAGTGCAGGCTTACTCAGCAGAGGAACTATGGGAACTGGAAGGCAGGGACTACCCCCTGAATAAATTGGTGGATGGAAAATTAAGGTTAGAGAACCAGCTACTTTTAAAAAAAACATATTTTATTGATTTTCACAAACTATGGGAACTGGAAAGCAGGGACTACCCCATGAATAAATTGGTGGAAGGAAAATTAAGGTTAGAGAACCTGTTACTTTTTAAAAAAAACATATTTTATTGATTTTCATGGTTAACGAACCTGTTACTTAATAAAGGGGTGTTTGAGAGAAGACTCACGCAGTTCAAGACTTCAAAGGGTGAGGGGAAGGGAGACCCCCCGGGATTAAGGACCTTAGTATTGAACACACGGTCCCTCAAGAAACATAATCTGGAAATCTTCTCGCATCCTGCAGGAAGAAGCTCCAGATATCCTAGCAGTAACAGAAACCTGGCTGGAAGATGGCTCAGGGCCAGATATAGTAGCAGCCCTCCCCAAGGACTATGATGTCTTGACGCATAATAGGCAGGGTGGGAAAAGAGGGGGGGAGGGGGGTTGCGCTGGTTTGCCACAGGCAGTTGGCGATAGAAGAGCTCATTGCAGAAAGCCTGGACGGAGCGGAGCTTCTTGGAGCAAAGATAAGCTCAAAATCTTCCTGCCTGGCTGTGGTGGTGGTATTCCCCCCCAAGCCCTCCCTCGCCACCCCCTTTGTTTAATGAGCTATTCACCGAAGTGATCAGTGACCTATGTTCAAGATATCAACAGCTCCTGGTGGTGAGGGATTTCAACTACCATTGGGATCAGGTGCCTAGAGAGTCACAGGCCATCCAGTTGGAAGAGGCCATGACTACGCTGGGGATGCAACAACTCGTGGAGTCCCCCACCCATGATAGGGGACATACCCTAGATCTCATCTGGACTACTCGGCCCCTGGCTAATCTGACAGATATTAGACCATGTAGTTGGTCAGACCACTACTTGATCAGTATCATGGTTCCACTGGCTAGTCCGCCTACGCACTTACCCCTGGAATGGAGGATAGTACGAAAGTGGAGCAAAATTGAAGAAGGCAGCCTAGGGGAAGCACTGAAAGAGACAACGCCTATGGGGAGACAGCCTGAGGACCTTGACCAGGAAAGTGAGAGGCTTACAAATAGGCTTAGAGACGCCATCAACAAGGTGGCGCCTGCATTGAGGGAAAGGGTAAGGAACAAGGGAAAGGGTGCCCCCTGGTTCACAGAGGAACTAAGGGGAAAGAAACAAACCCTACGCCAGTACGAAAGGCAGTGGCGAAAGTCGTACGACCCAGAGGCGCTCAAGGACTATAAAGCCATGTCAGCCCTTTACAAAAAAGCCATCATTATAAGGAAGTCCGAGTTCTATGAGGCCAGGATTAGGGAGGCGAGTAACACGCAGAAGGAGACATTTTCGAGTACTGAAGGAACCAAGTCAAAAGCAGGAGCAGAAGGCTACTGCCAACTTAGAAGACTACAATAGGTTTCACACCTTTTTTTTTACATAAGGTCAAGGACATTCTAACTAACATAAGTAATACCCATATCAGCCAAGGCCCCTTGGCTGTGGAAGTACCCCCGAGCGCCCAAGGTGAGAAACTCTCCACCTTTCCGACGTTAGGCCTTGACGCGATGTCCCACATTATGGCCAAAGTTAATTCTGGGTCGCCAGAGGACCCCTGTCCACCTAGGGTGTTTGAGATGACTCTCCCAGTGATGGGGAGGGATCTGCTCTCCCTGATTAACAAATCCCTGACAACTGGGAAGGTCCCACTTAACTTTAAGGAAGCTAGGGTAACCCCGTTGCTGAAAAAAGCAGGGGCAGACGTCAAAAACCTGAAGAATTATCGGCCTATATCTAAGCTCCATTTTTTTGGCCAAAGTAGTGGAACAACACATACTTAGAACCCTCTGCTATTCACCGAGAAACACCCGCTACTTCAGGTGCGGCAGGCGGGTTTTAGGGCCCACCACAGTACAGAGTTGGTGATGCTATGGGTGCCGGATGAGCTCAGGCTCGCAGCCGACAAGAAGAAGTCTTGTGCATTGATTCTGCTAGACTTAACGGCTGCATTTGACACGGTGAATCATGACCAACTTCTGGCTCGTATTCAGAATTTGGGAATCTGTGGTGTGGTGCATCAATGGATCTCCTCCTTTCTGAAGGACCGGACACAAAGGATTCCGCTAGAGGACCGCGTGTCCAGTAAAGGTGTACTGATTTGCGGACTTCCACAGGGCTCTGCACTATCCCCACTTCTTTTTAACATCTATCTTCAGCCATTGGTGGCAGCCTTGGCTCAAATGGACTGTTGAGTGTTTAATTATGCGGATGACACCCAATTGATCCTCCGGATAGACAGCTCCCTTCAAGCCCAATCCTGTGAACCTGTGTACAAAACATCCTTAGGTATACAGCAAACTGGATGACCGCCAACTTGCTCAAAGTAAACCCTGACAAAACAGAGGTACTAGCTATCACCACGCGAGGCAATCCCTGGTCCAATCTCTTCTGGCCACAAGAGTTGGGCACTACACCCACACCAGTACCAGTTGTGAAAAGCTTGGGCATTAAATTAGATGCTAAGTTCACACCGTCAAACCAAGTGTCCACCTTGGTAGGGACCTGTGTGGGTCTGTTGAGACAACTTAGGAAAGTGACATCCCTCCTATCACTCTCAACTCTGCGCACGGTGGTGTCGGCACTGATCGTGTCGCGATTGGACTACGGCAATGCTCTATACATTGGGCTACCAGATAAGCTGTTAGGTAAGCTGCAAATAGTAATGAACAACGCAGCGAGGCTGATTTTTAAACTCCCAAGACGTTCACATGCAACACCACTGCTGCAGCAGCTGCACTGGCTCCCAATCAAGCAGTGAGCCAGGTTTAAGGGCCTTTGCATTGCTCATAAAGCTCTCTATGGGCAGGCACCGGAATACATCAAGGACCGCCTAAGGAGCTACGTGCCCGGACGTAACCTCCGCTCGTCCGAGGCAGGCCTGCTGTCCTGCCCTCGGTTTGATAAAACCACCATCGTCGGATGAGTTTTCTCAGTTCTAATCCCCCACCTATGGAACAAGCTACCAGAAAGTCTACGTAGGGAAACCTCTCTCCTTCCGTTCAGGTGAAAGCTTAAGATCCTGTTGTTCACACAGGCCTGGAGACAAGATATGTTCTGACCAGGTAGGTGCACTGACAGATAACTGCTGGTAGGGTTTAGCTATTCTCTCGTAAGCACTAAGAGACAGTTGGTGATTATGCGCTATACAAATATCAATTAACATAACATAACATAACATAACATTAACCAATTCCCTTTAAATTTCCACTAGCAAACTTTCCTCCTGCTGAGAACATCTCCCATTACACCTTTACCCAGAGTTAGAGAGATGTTGCATTCATTCCTCCAAATATCGAGATGTTATGCTTGTTTTTAAATTGTCTCTGCCGAGCGGTCAAGGTGATCTCTAGTCTACCAAGTTGTGTGCAGATGGCCTTCTGAATCCCAGCCTGTTCGGCTATAAAGATATCTGTAATATATAATTAGGTGGTGAGTGGTCCAATGGGAGGCGGGGAGGGGGGTGTAGTCCAGGCCAGATGTTCATGTCACTATGTCACTTGACATATGCCAGAAGTCTATCTGGGAGCGAGACACATGGCCTGACAAGTAGCACGAAAAGGCTCTCTCGTCTTCCATACGCTTCAAAAATATGCAACTTCGATCCATGCTTAGTATCTACTGCAGCACCTTCACAGCCCTCAAAGGGCCAGTTTGTCATAGGTTCATTCCATCTACTCTGGTATGGTCCAGTGCGATACTAAAATCACTGCTCCACATTATATTACCATGGTTCTGTTGCCTACAAATGGATAAAATTGCTTCAAACAACTCAGAGATACACTTTAACCAATGTTACTGGCATGTCATGTAGTGTCCCTATCATCCAAACTCATCTCTCCTTGAAATTGACAGATTTACGAATCAGTAGCGCTACTTGTCTAGTATAGACGCTGTAGGATGCATAGTATTTAGTTTGTAGGTACCCATATGCGAATGTAGCTGCCACAAGAAAGTCCAAGTATGTTTCTTGTACAATAGTACTTCAATGCCTTATTGTTCTAGAAATGCCAGTACTAAATGTTTATTTATTGGATTATTCTGCCCTGATATTTGAAGTAATGAATTTAATGTTTCGGGTCATAATCTACAGTGGGCGGTCACTCTGAGATGCATTGTACAGTCAACATCAGTGTCTGAAACTACACCTATCCAGCCCATCAGAGCTCTATAGGTTATGGTGACATCAGTCACAGCTACATTACAGCCTGACATTTAACTCCCCAAATAATCCCTTCCATCCACCTCTCACACTGACTACTTCAGCTATCAGTGCACATGTCCAACTCACAAAATGAAAACTGAACTGTAAGGTACCATTTAGCTGATACACATTTGAATGCTCAACCATCTCCTTTCACACTGTCCTCGCCTATTATTAGTATCTATCATCTCATTTGTGGTTATGGCTTAGTGCACTGTAAAGCAAGTATCTTAAAATTGAACATAGCACTCCTGAGGGTCTGCGGTTAGAGGAGAGAACGTTGGGCGAGAAAGAGGGCACCAAGGAGTGAGAAACAATTTGAAAGCAGACAGTGTTCCCCTCTCTACGAATTCAGTAAGAAAAAAACGAACTTGGACCTTAAAGGATCTAATATATCATCCCCTCAGATACAGTAATGTCCTTCATCTATCATTCAATGTCGCTAGTCGGCGAATCCATTCCTTCGTCCTCCGTTGACCTCAAAATTGCTCAGCGCTCTTTGTGCTGCTTCATTAATTGAGTTTTTGCAAACTTGCCATTTGCCTTGGGATTGTTGAAAAAGGGAGTGTCTCTGTCATTGTGCAGCATTAGTTTCAACAGGTGTAGTCTGGCATATTTAATGTTTAGGGACCTCAGTTGCTTCTTATGATCCAGAATGGCCCATCTCGCTTACCGTACTGCTGTGGTGAAGTTTGGGAATAGAGACAGGGATGATCTCGGGTACTTAAGTCTTCCCTTCTTTCTGGCCAGACGTAGGGCTGTTTCCTAAGCCCTCAAGTTAAAAAAAGGGCGATTGCTGGTATATGTGGCATCCCAGGGTCTGTGATCTATGTGCTTGTTCTATCAAACCCAAATCCGAGAAATGGGACCGGTCTAACATATCAGCAACTATTGCTTCAACAAAGTTCGCCAGTTTTCGCAGTTTTGTAGACACAGGCAGTCAGTACTTCAAACATTACTGCAGCATGCGTTCACTTCAAGGTCTTCATTCTATGCTCCTATAATAATATTTTTCATGCGCTGTACATTGCCACGTAAGACAGTAGGTCCATCTTCTAGATCTAAAATTCGACGTTGGTTCGTACTCACACATATTTGTGGATTTTAGTGCTTTTCTTAGATGTTGATTGATTTGTAGTTCACATATCCCTGTTTTCATCTAGTGCCATTTAGCAACTCTCAGGGCATGTACCAACCCCTCATTCAGGTTAGCACAGAGGTGTGCAGCTCTTATGTCCCAAGTGCCTCCAACAAAATCTGGCAAAAGAGGCACATCCTCCCAGTCTCCTGCCGTGCATTCTCAGTCACTCATACCCACCAGCAAGTGTTATGACTCCATCATTATCTGCCCCCTTTCTGTCCGTATAATAGCAGGTAGTGTACCGTTGTCTCACATCCGGCTCCTAATCTCCAAAATGGCAAATGGCAGTCAGGGCTCAGTCGCCTAGCTTCATCAATGGCTCCATGCCTGCCGCGCAGATCAGGTCCCTCACCTTCCTGCTCTTCAGTAATACTTCACAGGTATCATTTCCCATTCAACTAGGCAGAGCAGGGCTGACCCCAGGCTCACCGGCGGTTCCTGCCACCGCTGGGGCTCCGATGCTGCACACTGTGCACTCAGCAGTAGCCCCACAAAACAGGCCCCTCAGGTCTCTGCTCTTGAAGCAGCAAGCTGTACTTCATCACCACCTTCTTCCGGCGATTCCATATGGCAGGATCCGTGAGAGAGGAAAGGATAAATGTCAGATCATGGGGGAAGGGGCTAGAGCATATATGTGGCCATCTTGGACGGTGGGAGCCCACGCCCCCAAATCATACACTTTATAAAGTAGGAAAGCCGACTTTCAGCTCAGCATTTGGATCTTTTCTTCCTAGATCCTCTCCACTCAGCTGATCATATTGTATTGCCTCTCCCACTTGCTCAAACTACCCATACCTGGTTGGAGACTGGACAGACTTCTAATGGAATATTGAACTTCCTTGACAGTTCCAATGCCACTGGATGTTTTAGGATGGCAAATCCATGGCCTATGCGAGTGGTGTTCAGCAATATTGCATCAAGGATGTTCCCATCGACCTCAAAGCCTTGCCAGTCTGTGGGAAGAAGCAATAAAAATGTAAACATTGAAAATTATCAGAGAATTGTAATATATATTTTGCTGAGAAAAGATGGTAGCAGATAGACTACATCTTTTTTCAATAAACCCATCATTTTGTACATTTCCTCATGTGAAGGGTTCACAAAACCATGAAACTTTTAAGGATTTTCTTTCTTTCTTTGATGATATAGAAGATGAAGAATCCTGGCTCCCCTTGGAGCCTAGAACTGTTCCACATTGCAGTACAGAAAATCCAGTCCCTTCAGTCTGCTAGCCTCTCCTTTATCCTCTTCCAAATACCAGGCTAAACTCTGTCCCCTCCCAACTTGTCTGCAACATGGAAGATCCAGTCAGCAATAATCCCTTCAGTGTACTAGGTCCTCCACGACTGATGGGATGCAACCAATTACATAGGGTGTGTTTGTGGATCCCGCCTGCCACTTGACCCCACTCCTTGTGTCAAACTGTTTCAGGATTTGAGATTCCCACCGTCTCCAGTATTGCATCTTTTATAGATTCACAATCATGAATGTTCCCCGTCGTCATGGTGTGAGTCCCACAGTAACAGTAGAAATAGATAAATTAAAACATCACCATAGACCTCCATAGAACAGAAAACTCACTAACCTTTCAACCTTATTTTATAACATCCAAAGTTCAGCCAATCACAGCAGAGACCTCAGAGTTCCCTTCCCCTACAGAGCCACCATACCTTAGATTTCTTACCGCACGTCGGGTGCTAGGGAGTCTCTTTGAGCCCTGCTCAGTTACAGTATTCTATCTTCAACTTTTGACCTCCAGTCCCAGCTTCTGCTACTTTCAAGGTATTTCTGGACTATATATTTTTGCCTTTCCTGCTTTTTGAGATGCCAGAGCCTAAAAAAGGGCTGTTTATGCCCTGTAAGACCTGTGGGAAGTGTAGGCTGTTCTCTGAAGACCCCCCACAAACAGTGCCTATATTGCCTCTACCCTGACCACAAACCCAGGGAATGCAAATATTGTTGTACTTTTTCAGCCAAAACCCTCAAGGACAGCGAGGGTAGGCTACTCCTCTGGCTACAGAAGAAGAAGAAGGCTGCCTCAGATTCTGAGTCTGTACCCAAGGAAAAAGCCCATTCTTCCTCAAGAAAGAGAAAGGAAGACAGTTCCTCTTCCCATTATGGGGACTCTAAGAGATCAAAGTCCCAGGACAAATCTGAGGTGAAACACCACAAAAAACCTCAGACAAAGGCTTCAAAGTCTTCTTCAGCTCCAGGTTATGCTTCTCTGACACCTGTCAGAGACCAGTCTTCTAGCCCGTCGATGGCTTCGTCGTCGAAGATTCCAGCCTCCTCAAGAAAATCTGAGGTTTCTGCACCATCGGTGGCTTCGTCGGCGACGGCTACTACGACAACCGTCAAGATGTCGACGGCAGCAACGTCGGCGGGTTCACTTCAGATGGTAACTACGACGTCATCGTCGACGAGACCTTCTAAGTCGATGAGAATTTCACCGTCAACCACCGGTCCGTCCACGACTCTGATGATGATGGCCCCGCAGACGAAGGCTGCCCACGCAGCGTAGACGGTGTCGCAGACGATTACATCGGCGACTGCACCGTCGTCGAGCCCGTCGATGGAGGGAAAAATCAGCCCCCTTCAGCCCGAGCAAATTCAGGATTTCTCCAAGATTTCCCCTTTTCTCCCTGCTCACCTTTTGGACTTCCAAGAGTCAGAGGATGAAGGTTTGTTTGGCCCTGCATATAGTCCATCACAGTTAAGGGTCAAGTGCCAAAATTCCGATGATGACATTGAGGACAATGATCTCTCTTCTTACCTTGCAGGGGAATATTATTTTGCAGAGAGAAATCTTTCCATGGAGCGGCTTGATTCCTTCCAGTAGCATTACCCTTATGATGATAGGGGGGAGGAGCGTCATCATTTTAGGGAGCCATCGGTGAACATTCCAGTTTCCCTAGTATCGGATCTTCGTCATATGATTGACGATTATTATAGACGTTTCCCAGACGCAAATGGTCCTCAGAGGCTTTTACCTCCGCAAGAGGTTCCTAGTGATCTCCCTGGCCAAAGCACTCCCAAATCCACCAGGGAAAAAGTTTTCCCCCCTCCTATAGTCATCACGGAGGATATCTAGGATGCGGAACAACAATAGACAGAGGAAGGAGAAATACACACGGACACAGATGCCAATGATGAATGGGATGACTATATAGCCCCCATGCCGCCATCTCCTATCCCTCCTTCTGCGGATTCACTTCCTGCAGACATCGGGTATTTCATGATCTTTTGGAGCGGGCCTCCAAACGTTTCGATCTGCCAATGCTGGCTAAACAAATGGAATGTTTCTTATACAATTTCAAGCCAGGCACCCAACGTTCCATAAGGGCAATCCCTATAGTTGATTTTTTATGGCAAGAAGGACTGAAATTAATGAGAACACCTGCTTCCGTTCCAGCAGTAATTCCAGAGCTGGATAAAAAGTACAAAGCTCCTGACAACCCTGCATGCCTCATTGGTCAGCCCAGGCCGATTCGGTCATAATGCAGGCAGCGCAAAGGAGAGCCAAGAATCCAGCGTCTCAGTGTACAGCTCCACCGGACAAGGAAAGGCGCCGCCTTGACAATATTGGTAAGAGGTTCTCCGCGTTGGCAGCCTCCTCCATTAGAGCCTCTAATGCCATGGCCATTCTAGGAAGTTATGACCGACAGATGTTGTCAGACATCTCTACACTGTTGGAGTATCTTCCGGACGATAAAAAGAAAGAGGCTAAGGACATTTTGTTGGAAGGAGAAAGAGCGTCTTCGGAGCTCATTGAGATCGCCATGGATATTTCATCTACCGCGTTTCGCCAGATGGCAGGAGCGGCGGTGCTGCATTGCCAGGGATGGCTAAGAGCAGCCACCTTTCGTACAGAAGTTCAGGCCAAAGTTCTCAACATGCCATTTGATGGAGAGTGCTTATTTGGTAAGCACATAGACGAGGCGCTACAATCCATAAAAGCGGACACCGACACGGCTAAGGCTTTAGGCAATCTCCAGCAGCGCTGTTTTCAGTCCTTTCGGGGTAGAGTGCGGGGGCAGTTCTTATCCCGGCCGCAATTCCAACAGTGGGACCAACCATATCCGCAGAATACCTACCAGCCATACAACCGAACTTTCCAAACCAACGCTGCTCAGTCTTATTCAAGACCCACAGGCTGCAGGATGCAGCAATCTGCCAGAAAATACCATCACTCCATTAGGAGGCAATGAAGTTCATCAGGCCCCTGCCACCATAGTCCCACGCCAATTCAATCCCGCCTTCTCCAAATTCTTTCTGAAATGTAGCTCCATTTCTTCAGACAAATAGGTTTTAGACATCTTCCAGCACAGCCACTCCCTGGAATTCATTCAGCATCCTCCAAACGTTCCACCGTTGAAAGTTCCGCTCCGTCACCTTCTGGATCTCAAAAATGAGATACAATTGCTTCTTCTCAAACAGGCCATGGAGGAAGTACCCCTTTGCCAACGAACTCAGTGGTTTTATTCTCACTTCTTCCTCATCAAAAAGAAAACGGGAAAATGGAGACAGGTCATGGACCTCAGAATGCTGAACAAGTTCATCAAAAAACAATCTTTCAGGATGCTCTCTCTACAGGAGATTCTTCTTCTCATGGAAAAAGGGGAGGATCTGGCTTCTCTCAATCTCCTTGACGCCTATTTTCATGCTCCAATCCATCCCCAGCATCAAAACTTTCTCAAGTTCGAAGTGGAAGGACGCCATTACCAATTCAAAGTGCTTCCATTCGGTTTGAAATCCGCTCCCACGGTGTTCATCAAGTGCATGGCACCGATAGCAGCCTATTTAAGACGTTCAGGTCACCATGTGTTTCCCTACCTGGAAGATTGGCTCATAAGAGCTCCGACTTTTAAAAGCGGCGGAAATTTCAACAAGAGCCTGTCGGGATCTCTTCCAGTCTCTAGGTCTTCGCATTAATCTGAAAAATCATCCATTATTCCAGCCAAATCACTGATTTTTCTGGGTGCACAATGCCATCTCGACACGGATATCGGCAAGGCCTTTTCCACTCAAGAGAGAACATTGCGTATTTAGGGTACAACAAAGCTACTTTCAACAAAAAAGTTTGTTTCTGTGAGACAGTAGAAGTCCATGTTGGGGATGATGTTCTCTTGCATCCCGCTAATCTCCAATTGCCATCTCCGCATGCGACAGCTGCAAGAGCAGCTCGATGCGCAGTGGATCCAGTCTCAAGGTTTATTCAACAAGAAGGTTCACGTTTCAACAGCAATGAGAGCCGCAATGTCCTGGTGGATGGTCAAGGAACACCTTTCCTTTCGCAAGGTCTCTCTTTCATTCACACTGTGCCGCAGCTGGTGATGACCTCGGATGTGTCGATGGACGGATGTGGGGCTCAACTTCAAGAATTACAGGTTCACGGCAAATGGTCCAAACAGGACTCGGAGTGCCACATAAACATTCTGGAACTCAGGGCAGTATTCCTGCGTCTGAAGGCCTTCCTGCCTCGGATCAAGGGTTCGTCAGTGCTCGTCAGGACGGACAATACTACAGCAATGTTTTACCTCTGAAAGCAAGGCGGCACAAGATTTCAGGAGTTTTCCCTTCTTGCTCAACTGATTTGGGAATGGCTCCTTGCCAATCACATCTCCTTGCGAGTGGAGCACGTGCCAGGTGTCCACACTGAGAGGGCAGACTCTCTCAGCAGGGTCTCCAAGCAATGTCACGAATGGGAACTCAACGATCGACACTTGCAGGTGGTCTTCCGATCCTGGGATTATCCAACATTAGATCTGTTTGCTACGTTGCTCAACAAAAAGTGTCCTTTTTTCACAACCAGGAATCCTCATCCAAAATCGTGGGGAGATGCCTTCCAGTTTTCTTGGACAGGGATGTTCGCCTACGCCTTTCCCCCATTTCCACTCATTCCTCAAATACTTCAGAAAATGAAGCAAGAGCTGTGTAGACTCATTCTAATTGCTTCCGGATGGGCATCGAGCTGCATTGCCTATCAGAGTGTGCTCCGATTCTCTTTCCTTCAAGGGAGAATCTTCTCTGCATGAACCAGGGCCAAGTGGTTTATCCACAAATTCCCTCTCTTCATTTATCGGCTTGACTCCTCACCATGCTGAATTTGGGGATTTGAGTCTTTCTGAGGGGTGTTCTTCGATACTACAGAAGTCTCGAGCTCCTTCCACGCTTAAATGTTACACAGCTAAATGGAAGAGATTCCGTGCATGGTGTATCTCTCAAGCATTGCATCCCTTTTCATCATCTCCAGAACAGGTGGTGCCTTATCTCTTGCACCTAGCCAAGTCAGGACTTTCTCCGTCTTCCATAAAAGTTCATTTTGCTTCAATTTCTAGATATAGAAGACGTTCAGGTCAAGCTTCCTTGTGGTCTAATCGACTCATCAAAGAAGTTATGAAGGGACTCTTTAGAGCTTTTCCGCTTGTTAAACCTCCTCGCGTACTCTGGCAATTAAATACAGTCCTGTTGCAGCGAATGCGTCCTCCATTTGAGCCAGTACACAAATGCGAATTGAAGTTCCTTTCTTGTAAGGTGGCTTTTCTCTTGGCCATTACGTCAGCCAGACGTATCAGTGAAATCCAGGATTTCACTATAAAGGAACCATATCTTCAGTTTTTGCCAGACAGGGTTATCCTGCCAACTAACCCTTCTTTTTTACCTAAGGTGCCTTCAACTTACCACCTTAATGAGCCTATTGTCTTACCAACATTCTTTCCTAATCCATCCTCAGCAGCGGAGAGGGCATTGCATTCACTGGACATTAAAAGTTGTTTGAAATTTTATCTTCAAAGAACGAAGATCTTCTGTAAATCCTCTCAATTCCTGATCTCTTTCTCGGCACCTAGGCAAGGACAAGCCATAACACGGGCCAGCATCGCTCGTTGGGTCACCTCAACGATTGTCTTCTGTCATGAAAAAGCTGGCCACCCGCTACTTTCGAGAACGCAAGCTCACTCAACAAGGAAAGTGGCGACTTCCTCAGCCCTGTTTGCAGGAGCATCTTTCCTGACATATGCAGGGCAGCAAAGTGGGCGAATGCTCACACATTCGTGAAGCATTACCTCCTCAATGGTTGGAAGAAGGCAGATATAGCTGTTGGGCAAGCTGCACTTTCACGCCCCTTTGCTTAAGGTAGGCATCTTTTAGCCCCTTTTTTCTTTACAAAATGGTAGGTTATTTTATACTTTCATGTTGGGTTGTAAAACTGTATGTATATAACTGACTGTTGATGTATTTCTTCTTTCTTTTCTTCTTGTTTTCCAATGTTCCAATTGTACGTCATGGTGGGATAGTTCGCCTACCCGCCACCTTTCTTTTCTCTTATTGTTGTTATACATCTTACTAGTCGGATTCAAGCATGTGAATCTATAAAAGATACAATACTGGAGAAAAAACAAGTTACTTATCTGTACACTGTGGTTCTCCAGTATTGATATCTTTTATAGATTCACATGCGGCCCTCCCTCATCCCCGATTAGGCTCACTGGTTACCTCAGAGTTTGTATACATACACACTTGTGCTCGAAATCTGAGGTATGCTGGCTCTGTAGGGGAAGGGAACTCTGAGGTCTCTGCTGTGATTGGCTGAACTTTGGTTGTTATAAAATAAGGTTGAAAGATTACTCGAGTGAGTTTTCTGTTCTATGGAGGTCTATTATGATGTTTTAATACTGCTATTTCAACTGTTACCGTGGGACTCCCACCATGATGATGGGGAAGATTCAAGCATGTGAATCTATAAAAGATATCAATACTGGAGAATCACAGTGTACAGGTAAGTAACTTGTTTTTTCCTTATAAAATGCCGGGATCTGAATGGTGTGAAGGTGGTCTGTTATTCTGAAAACTCTTCCACTAAATAAGCCAAACCCAGCCTATGGTAGCATTAAAATGCAGAGGAAAGGAAATTTGCCTCCTGACTTCTGTTTTAATCTTTCTTCTGCCATGCCCTTGGATGCTTAATAACAGGTAAGTATTTTCTTTGAGATCCATCTGCTTGCTCTGCATTATGGCCATCCTAGTTGTGGATGGCGCTGGCTGGATTGCTGTTTGTCTAGCATAGGGTACGTGGGTGTCAGATGCTCATACAGATGGCAGTGTATAGAGAGAATCTTGGTCTGCCCTTTGCGCAAGCCGCTGACCCACTGTCCTGCCGATTATTCCTGCTGTCCTGCCTACAAGGAGCAGCTTGAACGCAACTCTCCGTTCCTTGCAAGTTTTCTATGACAATGTGTGAAGGGGCAAGAAAGGCAGATATTTCCAGGTACTGCCATGTTCAGGGTACCCATAGTATCAAAGAAATGAAAGAAAAACGAAAGCCACAGAAATGCTATTTAGACAGAAGGGGAAATAGAAGGGCGAATACAAGTCTAATGAAGCAATATCTAATATGGCACACAGGAATGAGTAAAACGAAGATGGGAACAGAATGAAAAAGTAGGAAGAGCTGGGGAAAATGGATAGAAAGAGAAATGAGGGAAAGAGGTGTTAAAGGAACTGTCCACTAAATAAGGAGGAAACAGGAAAAGTGAGCGGACAGGAATGAGATATGAATATAGAAAAAAGTTGAAGTAAAATAAGTAAGAGAAGTGACTGAAGGATATCAAATGAGGTTATAGTTGGAGGGTTATTGATAGAAAGACGTGGAAGCAAAGAGTGGAGGAAATGAAGATGAGAAAAGCAAAGAAAGAGGCAGCTGTTACAAAAGGGCAAGAGGTAAAGATGGAGACAGAAAGAAAAAAATAGTTTTGGAATTTTCCTGTGTCATTCCTTAGAATGTGGTCTCTCCTCATTACCTCTAAATCACTCTTCCTTATCCTAGTCATTATTTATAAGGTGAAACTGAGACAAGAAATCCCAAAACATGCTAAAAATGAAAGCCATGCTTAGCCTAATGGCATTCTCCTGTTCTGAGCGCTTTTCTGGATTTTGTCTCTGGCACCTCCTCTTACTTGGCAGATGCCCACACTGTCTTCTTTGGTGGCAGTTTGTGGGATTCAGACAGGTCCATGCATGAAGTTGTGGTTTCCTGGCGGTGGGTGGGGCACCAACTTCTCTTCCAATACCTTTGGCTGGCACTACAGGCTTCAGGGGTAGGAAGCTGAAGGAATACCGTGATTACTTACCTGTAATCTTCTTTACTCCTAGTTGTACTCTTCCTCCTCCCTGTCACTGTGATCTACTTGCACTTCCCTTTTGACTGATTGCGCACCCAGAAGAGCCTTGGCTATGCCAGGAGAGAGCTATCCCGCCCAGTCTAAGGCTTAAAGTTTCAGCAGTTTCTTGAGTTTCCTTTCTCGAGGTGGGATTTACTTCATGAATAATAACTGGGATGAGGAATAGTAGAATATGGAGTCATGTACATTACTGGTAAGTACTCATGTCTTTAAGTGCTCTCCGAGAGGGTAAGAGCTACAAAACTGGTGTTAAGGGCAAATGGAGAGTTAGTGTGTTTTTCCTTATTGAAAACATCACCCCCTCTAACTCCAGCACAAAAGGGTCCTGTTCTGCCTGCTTATCAGTGGTTAGAAATGGAAATACATATCTCAAAACATGTTTCAAAGAAATAAACATTCTAAATTAAATTAAATTCAGATTGAGATGAGCTTGTACTATACTGTAATGTAGATATGGCACTATTAGTACTTCTGCAGAAAGAAAAATTACAAAAAAGGAGAGATGGGAGCCAAAGAGATGAGGAGGAAAGGACTGTGAGAGAGAAGATAGGGAGATGGGGAGAGAGTAACATTAAGGAGAGAAAAAGAAAGAGGAGCAATGTGTAAGAAAATGAGATAGACAGAGAGACAGATCTAGTTTTTTTCTAGCTGCTTTTGGCATGCTGGTATGAATTATTAAGATGAAACCCCTGCACAGAGACAAAGTAGATCATCAATCATGAACGACTGCAAAAGCAAACAAAGATCATAAAGGTGGGCATTCTATGTTTACTCAATAACTTATGAAGGCCGATGCTGCTACTGAAGCATCTTGATATGCCTATATTAGTGGGTTAGGAAAGAACATGCTGATGTTGGTGAGGGTTTCTGTGTTTATATTCTCACATGCAACTCAAAGATCTACTTATTTTTTTATTTGTGAATTCACTTATTTGTAAAACATAAATATATGACAGAACACGTTATTTAACTTTGATAGCGTTCTTTCTTTTGGATACTCGAGCTAAAAGCAGATTCATCCCTTCCGGAAAATCCCCAGGCACCACAATGGACCCAGAAGATTTTTCAGCATAGTCCCTCTGCACCGGTAGGTGGCATCGAGCGGCTTCTGCGTGTAGTTATACCAGCCCTGAAGTAACAGCTAAAGCTGCATGTAGGCGCACTGACGTCAATTTCTTTCTGGACACTGTCCGTGCCCTCAGATGCAGAGCCCAAAACCCAATTGTTTATGCCAGGGTACAGATCTCTAATTTGTGACCATTTAGATGGAAAAGAGTCCATTACACAGAACGGTGGTGTGGAATCTGCAGCTGGACAGAGCAACCACCAGTAACAGGGCTACCAAAGTTAATTAACTTGTTCTTCTGATGGATACTTCTAACCGTGTATTCCTCACCTTTAGATACAAAAGCAGTCTCTCGTCCGATGATGGGTCTGTGGAATTACTCAGATCAAAAAGTCCTGCAGTACCGATCGTCCAAAATGCCCTTCCCATCAAACCTGGTTGTTGTCAGGGCAGTAGTGAATGTGTCCACTGATGCCTAACTGCTGCCTGACAAATATGCAGAACAGGCACCCCACGCACCATCGCAGTGGTGTCAGCCTTGGCCCTAGTGAAATGAGCCCTCAACCCTTCTGGAGGCTGTTTCTTGGCCATTTCATAGCAGATCCTAATGCAGAGGACTATTGTAGGAAGTTGACCTTTTTACGTGGTAGTGCCAATGTAAGGGCACACCATGTAAAAAGTACAGGCAACCCTTATTGATTTACAGGGCTTAAACTAATAATAGCAACACAAAAAGATGATAGCCTAAATGCCGAACATTGTCAAATACTCACCCCAGTCACATGGATCACTGATAAAATATCGACGACAAAAACACCGACCTATGAAAATATCGCAGAAAAAATATCGTACACACAAATATCGACACCCTATACTTAAACAAGAAATTACACAAATATCGATAAATAATTATCGCCTAATTAAATATCGATTACAAAAATATCGGCAGCAAAAATATAGATAAAAAAAATATCGATAACATTAAATCATAATAAAACACAACAAAAATATTGAGAACACTAATATCGACTACACAAATATCGCTAAAATACATATAAATAATATTGAAAATGCCATTTAACACTGAATATACACTGTATACAATTATTTAATTATTTAACATATCCCAAATAATTATAATAAATTATGACAACATATATAAAAATTATAATATAATTATACTAACCCAAATAAATAAATACATTCACAATATAACATTAAATTACTTTCCAACGATACTAAAATTACATATATATATAATAACAAATTTTATAAATTACATTTATTAACAAATATATTTAAATAACAACAACAAATAACATAAATATAAACATTAAATAAACATTACATATATTTACCTAATTAAAAGGTAACTGCTAAAAAATTCAAATAACGTATCTCAACCAATAAATTTAAACTAAAAACACACAAACCAATAAAAAATGTTAACTAATTAACTAAACACTATAAAAACAAACAATTAATGAACACAATTTTACCGTTTATCGGCCAAACACGGAGGGAGAGCGTTACTTTGCGAAAGAGAGACCAGAAAAGAAAGAAAATCGACACAAACTACTATATCAAATTATACTACAACACAGGTAAGAACAAAACTTTTTTACAAAATATAAATACCTCGACCTCCTTAACTTAAATAACTAAAATAATGAAATGTTCCCCCTTTTATAAATCAAAACTAAAGTGCAATTCAACCACACCAATAAAATACAACACAAATATGTTATTAGGTACCTTATTTAACTCAACTTAATAAAGAATATAAATAATTAAATGTACAACTTAACCTATAAAGAAAGTAAATAACTCAGATTTTTTAAATGTATAAAAAGTACAAAACATAACTAATAAACGAATTTTTCTTCACAGCTTTTACAAACTGCACCTACAAAGAACATCCACGAAATTAAACTCATCAACTACAAGAAGTAAGTATTATTTGTTTCAAAGCTAAATGAAAAACAATACAAATAATTAAAAACATATCTCACATTTAATTAACATAAACATTTTTCTTTCGCACCAACAGAAAATAAAACAGTGAAAAAACAAAAAGCAGCAAATAATCCCACCAAAAAAGTCAAAGAACACTAATGTAAGTATTTTTTCTATATTATTAATAATACTAGCATTTTTATGATTCACAATAGCATATTTACTAGACACATATTTCTATATCTTCGCAGACATACCCCAAAAATGGCAGAAGGAGCAAAGTTTATTACATCTCAAAAGGGGAAACTAATGCTTTGCTACATGGGTTACACGTACACCCAATAAAAAGTTATAGAAAATAAAACTCATTGGAAATGTAGCAAATATTATTCCAATGCCTGTTTTGGGAGAGCTAGTACAATAGATTTAAATGTTGTGAATGTTAGAGAGCACAACCATCCCCCCAATGTGACTGAAGTGGAAGTAAGAGATGCCCTAGAGACAATAAGGGAAGTAAGCAAAAGTTCCAAGCAGACAAGTAGTCAAATTCTAAAAAATGTTTTAACCACAGTACCAGAACATGTCTCAGGACAACTTCCTTCCATCCCCAACTAAAAAGATTAATATTAAAAACTAAGAGAGCTTCAGATCAAACTCCACCTACCCCCCAAACTTTTGGAGAAATCCAAATACTCCCAGAATACACCATCACCCACAAAGAAGAAAAATTCTTGCTCTATGACAACAAAAGTCACGAAAAAAGAATTATTATGTTTGCAACTAATACTAATTTGCAAAAACTTAAAAACTGCAAAATGTGGATGATGGACGGAACCTTTAAAGTTTGTCCCAAACCATTTTATCAGCTTTATACAATTCATGGAGAATTTGAAGAGACAAATATCCCATTCATTTACGCATTGCTGCCTAATAAACATAACACCACCTATATAGAAGTACTAACTACAATAAAACAATTGACAGAAAATTACTATCCCCAAAGAATAATAATAGATTTTGAACAGGCAATGATTCAAGCAATACTCAAACTATACCCACACACTGCAATACAAGGGTGCTACTACCATTTTAACCAAAGCATATGGAGGCACCTACAAAAATCTACTTTAAGCATAGAATATTCAACTAACAGCAACTTTGCCTACCAAATTAAAAAATGAATAGCCCTGGTCTATGTACCAACTACTGAAGTAGCCAATCACTACAACTTACTAATAGAAAGTCCTTTCTATCAAGCCAATGAAACAAAATTAAGTCCCCTGCTCGACGACTTGGAAGACACCTGGGTGGGAAGGTTACATAGGTAAGGGCATCGTAGACAACCTAAATTTCAAATCCCCTGGCGGAATGTGTATGCCAGTACTGTAGCTCAAAAAGCCAAAACAAACAATGCAGTGGAAGGATGGCATAATGCCTTCCAAGCCACACTAGGAAGAGGACAACCAACATTACACAAACTTATTGAAGCTATTAAAAAAGAACAAAGCTACCAAGAGCTCAGACTAGAGCAATCTCTAAGCAAAATAGGACATAAACTAAGCAAACAAATGAAAACTATGGGGCTCATTAGGATGGCGGTCGGAAAATCACCCCGACCGCCAAGGAAGCGGAAAACAACCGCCCGCCGGTACCGTGGAGAAACCGGCGGCCAAATTATGATCAACCGCCAAAAAACACCGACCGCGGCGGTACGGGGGGAACAAAAACCGCCCGTAGCGTGCGGAGATGGCCAAAACACGTCCGCGGCAAACGGATCCGCTGCGGAAAAACACCAACCCGCCGCCAGGATAGCGGAGACACCGCACGGCAAATTAGGATATCCCCGCTGGTCCCGCGGCACGTTCCGCTCTTTCCGACCGCCGCGATCGCTAACAGTGATGAATGGGAGAGCATGCGGAAGAGCTGCAGCAAAGCCACCGCCGCGGACGCTCCGTGAGAAATTTGGCAGGACGAATCAAAAATCCCACAATAAGGCCACACAGTGCCCACACCAAAGTAGCCATGCCACCCAAAAACAGAAAACACACCCCAATGACACAACATTGCACACAAAAAAAAAAAATTACAAGGACAACCCACACAACACACCTGAGAGCACTCCCACATGTTGACACACCCACATAGCAGAGCATAAAACCAGCCCCTTCCTTGACCACAGTCCTCTGCACTAACCCACAACTGAAGGGCCCAACCCCTGAGAACAGAGGATAGGCAAAGCTACACACCATCACCACCACCACTTACACACCTGCACCCCTAACCCCTTTGTACATCACACACATCACTAACCCTGGGCATAATACTTTGCTACGCTCACGGAGCATGCAAAGTTTGTGTTACTACGCACTACACAAATTGCACGTAGCAGAGTAAAAAACTCTGCTAATCGATGTAGCGCAGCAGCAGTATATTAAACACATACAAATGCTTTGTTCAAGCAATGTTCTATGCTAAAAAGCATATAACAAATTCACAAAAGTGAACTTTGACAATGAAAATATCAAGCAATGAGAGAGGTGATGATTTTGGGTTCCCCCCTAACCTAGGGGGAGGACCAAGCAGATGCCTTGAACACAAAAAGCATATCATGTGAACGATTCAGTGGTGGTCCCTTCCTCCTAGGACCACCCCAAGCACAGTTATGGGCAAAAATACAATCCCAACCAAAGGCCCTGCAAAGCATTATGGGACGAGATTAGCAGTGGGCAGTGAATATTATAGTGTCCAATATCAAAATAATTCTACAAAGAGCTGCAGTTCAACTAGTCGTTACTAGATGTCCCTCACGAGTCAAATGCAAAAGCATTGAAATTATTAATACATCAAGCTGCAGTTCCACTAGTCGTTACTAGATGTCCTCACGAGTCAAATGCAAAAGCATTGAAACCCTTTCATGAAGTTTTTGCATTTGACTCGTGAGGGACATCTAGTAACGACTAGTGGAACTGCAGCTTCTTTGTAGAATTATTTTGATATTGGATACTATAATATTCACTGCCCACTGCTAATCTCGTCCCATAATGCTTTGCAGGGCCTTTGGTTGGGATTGTATTTTGCCTATAACTGTGCTTGGGGTGGTCCTAAGAGGATGGGACCACCACTGAATCGTTCAAAAGATGTGCTTTTTGTTTTCAAGGCATCTGCTTGGTTCTCTCCCTAGGTTAGGGAGGATACCAAAATCATCACCTCTCTCACTGCTTGTTAATTTATTGATTTCACTTTTGTGAAATGCTATATGCATTTTAGCATATAAAGACAGAGATACTTATTTTATCTTAACTTGCACTGTGCAAGATGCCTTTGGCAATTATTGTACAGTGCAGTCAAGCACACAGCTACGCACTATGCAATTTGCATAGCTACGTGTAGTTCAAAATGTACTTTATGTAGCTACGTGAAGTGCTACTATGCAAACTACACCCAGGGTTACACATCACCACCACCACCACTTACACCCCTGCACCTACAACACCTCAGCACATCACACACCATGTCAACACATAAAATGCCCACATTCACAGAGAGTGAGTTGAAGGTAATGGTAGATGAGATAGTCAGAGTGGAACCACAACTGTTTGGTAGCCTGGTCCAACAGACACCATTAGCCACAAGGACTCAAATGTGGGCAAGGATAGTCCAGAAGGTCAATGCAGTAGGGACCATCCCAAGATCCAGAAAGGAAATCATGAAGCGGTGGCATGACTTGAAGAGGGTTGTCAAAGAGAGGAGGACCAAGAACCGTCAGCTGGCTGACAAGACTGGCGGTGGCACTCCCATACCACCAAAACCATTCACCCCATGGGAGGAGAAGGTGCTTGCCATTCTGCATCCAGAGAGTCTCACAGGAGTACCCGGGGGAGTGGAGGCTGGTAAGTACAAACAAATGACTACCACCACACTGCTATGTACTGCCTTGCACAACTACAAAGATACACCTCCTAGGAACAATTCCATTCATCTGCACCACACACTCACTAAAACATGTCTCATAGATCCAACATCCACCCCCTCCCAAACACCACCAATGTACCTAGCAACATTACCATGGGTGCATGTGCACAGCCAGCCTGCACTGCAACTCCCACCCTGCCCCCTTGTCCCACACCTCAGCAGGATGGGGCACTCCCCCACCCAGAAGCATGTGTCAGCCATTACATCCCCAACAAACAGACTTACAGGTAGGTAGCCATCTTGCCATGGAGGGCTGTATGTGGGAGGGAGGCCTGTACTACTACTCCAACCATGCCCCCTGTCCCACACCTCAGCAGGATGGAGCACGCCCCCACCCAGAAGCATGTGTCACCATTACATCCCCAACAAACAAACTTACAGGTAGGTAGCCATCTTGCCATGGAGGGCTGTTTGGGGTGGAGGCCTGCACTACTACTCCCACCATGCCCCCTGTCCCACACCTCAGCAGAATGGGGCACTCCCCCACCCCACCCAGAAGCATGTGTCAGCCATTACATCCCCAACAAACAAACTTACAGGTAGGTAGCCATCTTGCCATGGAGGGCTGTATGTGGGAGGGAGGCCTGTACTACTACTCCCACCATGCCCCCTGTCCCACACCTCAGTAGGATGGGGCACTCACCCACCCCACCCAGAAGCATGCGTCAGCCATTACATCCCCAACAAACAAACTTACAGGTAGGTAGCCATCTTGCCATGGAGGGCTGTTTGGGGTGGAGGCCTGTACTACTACTCCCAACATGCCCCCTGTCCCACACCTCTGCAGGATGGGGCACTCCCCACCCCCACCCAGAAGCATGTGTCAGCCATTACATCCCCAACAAACAAACTTACAGGTAGGTAGCCATCTTGCCATGGAGGGCTGTTTGGGGTGGAGGCCTGTACTCCTACTCCCACCATGCCCCCTGTCCCACACCTCAGCAGGATGGGGCACTCCCCCACCCCACCCAGAAGCATGTGTCAGCCATTACATCCCCAACAAACAAACTTACAGGTAGGTGGCCATCTTGCCATGGAGGGCTGTATGTGGGAGGGAGGCCTGTACTACTACTCCCACCATGCCCCCTGTCCCACACCTCAGCAGGATGGGGCACTCCCCCACCCCACCCAGAAGCATGTGTCAGCCATTACATCCCCAACAAACAAACTTACAGGTAGGTAGCCATCCTGCCATGGAGGGCTGTATGTGGGAGGGAGGCCTGTACTACTACTACCACCATGCCCCCTGTCCCACACCTCAGCAGGATGGGGCACTCCCCCACCCCACCCAGAAGCATGTATCAGCCATTACATCCCTAACAAACCAACTTATAGGTAGATAGCCATCTTGCCATGGAGGGCTGTTTGGGGTGGAGGCCTGTACTACTACTCCCACCATGCCCCCTGTCCCACACCTCAGCAGGATGGGGCACTCCCCCACCCAGAAGCATGTGTCAGCCATTACATCCCCAACAAACAAACTTACAGGTAGGTAGCCATCTTGCCATGGAGGGCTATATGTGGGAGGGAGGCCTGTACTACTACTCCCACCATGCCCCCTGTCCCACACCTCAGCAGGATGGGGCACTCCCCACCCCACCCAGAAGCATGTATCAGCCATTACATCCCTAACAAACAAACTTACAGGTAGATAGCCATCTTGCCATGGAGGGCTGTTTGGGGTGGAGGCCTGTACTACTACTCCCACCATGCCCCCTGTCCCACACCTCAGCAGGATGGGGCACTCCCCCACCCAGAAGCATGTGTCAGCCATTACACCCCCAACAAACAAACTTACAGGTAGGTAGCCATCTTGCCATGGAGGGCTATATGTGGGAGGGAGGCCTGTACTACTACTCCCACCATGCCCTCTGTCCCACACCTCAGCAGGATGGGGCACTCACCCACCCCACCCTGAAGCATGTGTCAGCCATTACATCCCCAACAAACAAACTTACAGGTAGGTAGCCATCTTGCCATGGAGGGCTGTATGTGGGAGGGAGGCCTGTACTACTACTCCCACCATGCCCCCTGTCCCACACCTCAGCAGGATGGGGCACTCCCCCACCCCACCCAGAAGCATGTGTCAGCCATTACATCCCCAACAAACAAACTTACAGGTAGGTAGCCATCTTGCCATGGAGGGCTGTATGTGGGAGGGAGGCCTGTACTACTACTCCCACCATGCCTCCTGTCCCACACCTCAGCAGGATGGGGCACTCCCCCACCCCACCCAGAAGCATGTATCAGCCATTACATCCCTAACAAACAAACTTACAGGTAGATAGCCATCTTGCCATGGAGGGCTGTTTGGGGTGGAGGCCTGTACTACTACTCCCACCATGCCCCCTGTCCCACACCTCAGCAGGATGGGGCACTCCCCCACCCAGAAGCATGTGTCACCATTACATCCCCAACAAACAAACTTACAGGTAGGTAGCCATCTTGCCATGGAGGGCTGTTTGGGGTGGAGGCCTGTACTACTACTCCCACCATGCCCCCTGTCCCACACCTCAGCAGGATGGGGCACTCCCCACCCCACCCAGAAGCATGTGTCAGCCATTACATCCCCAACAAACAAACTTACAGGTAGGTAGCCATCTTGCCATGGAGGGCTGTTTGGGGTGGAGGCCTGTACTACTACTCCCACCATGCCCCCTGTCCCACACCTCAGCAGGATGGGGCACTCCCCACCCCACCCAGAAGCATGCGTCAGCCATTACATCCCCAACAAACAAACTTACAGGTAGGTAGCCATCTTGCCATGGAGGGCTGTTTGGGGTGGAGGCCTGTACTACTACTCCCACCATGCCCCCTGTCCCACACCTCAGCAGGATGGGGCACTCCCCACCACACCCAGAAGCATGTGTCAGCCATTACATCCCCAACAAACAAACTTACAGGTAGGTAGCCATCTTGCCATGGAGGGCTGTATGTGGGAGGGAGGCCTGTACTACTACTCCCACCATGCCCCCTGTCCCACACCTCAGCAGGATGGGGCACTCCCCCACCACACCCAGAAGCATGTGTCAGCCATTACATCCCCAACAAACAAACTTACAGGTAGGTAGCCATCTTGCCATGGAGGGCTGTTTGGGGTGGAGGACTGTACTATTACTCCCACCATGCCCCTGTCCCATACCTCAGCAGGATGGGGCACTCCCCCACCCCACCCAGAAGCATGCGTCAGCCATTACATCCCCAACAAACAAACTTACAGGTAGGTAGCCATCTTGCCATGGAGGGCTGTTTGGGGTGGAGGCCTGTACTACTACTCCCACCATGCCCCCTGTCCCACACCTCAGCAGGATGGGGCACTCCCCCACCACACCCAGAAGCATGTGTCAGCCATTACATCCCCAACAAACAAACTTACAGGTAGGTAGCCATCTTGCCATGGAGGGCTGTTTGGGGTGGAGGCCTGTAGCACTACTCCCACCATGCCCCCTGTCCCACACCTCAGCAGGATGGGGCACTCACCCACCCCACCCAGAAGCATGCGTCAGCCATTACATCCCCAACAAACAAACTTACAGATAGGTAGCCATCTTGCCATGGAGGGCTGTTTGGGGTGGAGGCCTGTACTACTACTCCCACCATGCCCCCTGTCCCACACCTCAGCAGGATGAGGCACTCACCCACCCCACCCAGATGCATGTGGCATAGAATGGATCACTCCAAAAAAACAAACAGCTAGACAGACATATTATTCTGTCTTGTGCCACCACTGAGCAGGATGCAAGCCTCCACCACGCACACACAGATGTGTCACAAAACAAACACAAATGCTAACACACAACAGGCAAGTAGGCAGTACGTGCACCTAGCCATGTGACACAAAAAGAATGGTGCCATATGATAACACCAGTCCTCTCAATGTACAAATATGCACACCGATCATATTGCCACGCACAGTGTGCACACAGCTAAGCAAAGGAAACTGTCACAGCAACCAAAGTGTGACACACCAATGCACATGTAGAGGAAAGACTGGGAACAATCATGCACAGCAATGAATGACAGGTTCAGTGCCATGGGGCCAGAGTAACAACGACCATATGAACAGTAAGAAAGCATGTTATGTGGTACCAATCCAGATATGCACATGACACGACAAAGGTATGCAGGAGATGACAATGGCCAGGACATGCCCAGATGTGACGGCTGACAGGTCATAAAAATCCACATACAGTCTGCACAAAAATCATATTTAGCGCAAGGCCCTAGATGTCAACATGTCCCTGTAATCACAAATCATGCACGTGGCGCATGGTACATATTGACACCTCACACCATGGACAAGAAATGCATGTACCACCGCAGCATGTCAGGAGGCACAGTAGTGCACATAGGAAACAATGTGATGATCAGTCAACTGTGTAGTGTACTAACAGTGAATGACACACAGCTAACACAAATCTTACGTGGTGCACCCCAATGACCATTTCCCATCTGATACACAGGTGACCAAGAATTGACTGCAGAGGACGACACCAGCAACCTGCAGGGCCAGTCTACCCACCTCCCCCCCTCCCCCCGGAACATCGTCTCTCGGATGTTGACTTCCAAGAATCTACGGACGAGGAGACTGAGGCCGGGCCATCTGGTGTTCCAGGGCGCAACAGGTCCCAGGACCCCATCGTCCCCCCCACCACACCTGCAGCTACAACAACCAATCTGCAGGCCCCTGCTGTTACGTCCGGTGCGTCCTCCACCACAACCACAACCACCAGTGCTGCCTGCAACACCCTCCCTGTCCCACAGGATGACCACCCCACCCCAGCAACTGAGGAAGGCAGGAAGAGGATGTGTGGTCCAACAGTGGAGAGGGAACCGGTCCGTGGCAGCAGAGCAGGTGGGAGGGGCAGGGTCACCCACAGATGAACACAGCCTGGGACCGAGTCCCTGGACCACATCCACAGAGTCCTTGGGGCATATGAACGGGCCCAGGGACAAACGGCCCGGTCCGAACAAGATTCACGTGAGCTCCTCCTGCTGATGAGGTCCATGGACACCCGCATGGGACAAATTGTGGATCTCTTGGGCCAACTAGTGGCGGTACTGAGGCACAGGCCTGCGCCACAAACAACACTTCCCCCTCCCACTGGGGGTCCGCAGGATGACAGTTCACCATCCTCCCCTGCGGCCACAGAGAGTGGTGAGTCCTCAGACCCCACTGGCCCTATAGCAGAGGCCCCCCCTGCCAAACGGAAAAGGGGCCGTCCGAAGAAAACCCTGGGAGTATCTGTTGGCAAAGCACCTGCCAAACGCCAGTCACGCAGCCAGCCATGATGGCAACCCTCTTCACCACTGCATTGACTTTTTGGACTGTCCTTCCCCACACTGCCTTGTGAATGGCATCTGTCTGTTGGACTGGGTCACCACACCTATGTGGTGACCACTCGATTATCTCATTTACCATGAATGTCAACTCACTGCTCCACTAATCACCTCACTGTCAATGTACCCCCTCACATGTCACCTTTGTAAATAAACAAATCCTTACACACACGTTGTTGTACCTGCACCGTCTTTATTCCAGGATGTACAATTTTCAACAGGAATACAATGTACCAGGGGACGGAGTGTATGTAGGCAAGGAGAGGTCAAAGGCACCTAGGAAAAAACAACAGAACAACATTCACTAGTCTGGGTGTGGCATCACAGACATCACACAACACTTCACAACAAGAACAACCCACATGCACAATTAACAATGGGCAACAAGTGCCAACATACACATCCTGTAGATGTTCAGAAATGAACTGTCCCATCAACATCGACAGCAAACACTGAGTCTACAACTGGCTGCTGTCACAAATCTCACTTACACCCTCACAACAACAGCAACATCATCAGACAATGGGTACGTTGTACATTGTCACCCACCTTCAAGTGAAGTAGCGGGTGATGAGCTGTTGACGCAGGTCAACACCTTCCTCCTCTCCACTGTCATCATCACTGGACACGGGTTGGTTTGCATGCGGGGGCCTTGGCTGTTCATCAGCATCCAGGAGCAGGGGAATCTCCTTGCGAATGGCTAGGTTGTGGAGCATGCAGCATGCCACTACAATCTGACACACCTTCCTGGGCGAGTACATCAGTGCCCCTCCAGTCTTGTCCAGGCAGCGGAAACGTGACTTCAGCAGTCCAAAGGTACGCTCCACCACACGACGTGTCCTCCCATGGGCATCATTGTAGCGGACATCAGCTGGTGTCCTGGGGTTCCGCAGTGGGCTCAGCAACCAAGGACGGTTGGGATATGCAGAGTCACCTATGTGTGACACACAAAGAAACATTGCAATGTTGCAGATGCAGAGGACAGCAGGTCACACACACAGCACGCCAAATGACTAGGCATACTCACCCACAATCCATGCACGCTCAGGAAGCAGATTGTCCATCAGCTGGGGTACAATGCTGCTACGCAGAATGTATGAGTCATGGGCCGAGCCTGGAAATTTTGCACACACGTGGGAGATGATCATATCTGCCAGGCATACCACTTGGACATTTATGGAGTGGTAATGTTTACGATTCCTGTAGATGTGCTCACAGACCTGTGGTGGCACTAGCCCAACATGGGTGCAATCAATGGCACCAACTACATGGGGGATGTGTCCAAGGGGATAGAAATCTCCCTTTACAGCTGCCAATTCTGCCCCCCTGGGGAAATGGATGTATCTGTCCGTGTAGATCATCATGGCGGACAGAACATCCCGCAGCACCTGCCTCGGCCACCGTGTTCTGGAATGATCCAGTCGCAAAAAAATGCAGTGCCGCCATCACCTTATACGTTGGGGTGAAAGCTGTTGGATATGTTCGGCGAGGCTGCAGGTGGGGCTCCAACAAATCACAAAGGATCTTGAGGGTGGCTCTATCCAGACAGCATTTCCGGATGATCGCCTCATCCTCCATGTCTGCCAGCACTGTCAAGTGACGATGCAGATTTGGTCTCCTCCTAGTTGAGGTGAGAGTGGACACATTGTAATGCAATACATCATGGGATGTGCACAGCATCTCACATCATGGCTGACACAACGGCAACAAAGAATGTCATATGAATTGAGTCACAGACCAGCTGACATGTAGGGACCCCTTCAACTACACAAATCACACACTTGTCAGATTACACACAGCAAGTCCCCCAAACAACACCTCGGTCAAAGTGAATGGACATTGGGATATGGCCACATTCCCCATGGGCACGCCTGGGAGTCTGTCATCCTGCACATGTGTGACAAGGCAACCCCACGGTATCCTACCTAGCTGCTGTAGATGACACACATTCAGGCGTCAATTGAACCTGGCACACCTCAACAACACAATGACCACAGTCTGAGCATCAATCACGAGTGTGTGCATGATCTAACATGAGAGGACATGCTAAAACAAACATCATCAATTGTGGAAACAAATGCTGTGATTGACAATGCACATCAACACATTGACGTGTGCACATTGTATTGTCCATACCAACACTGTCCTGTAGTGTAGTGTAGTGTAGTGTACTGTAGGTGCGGTACTGAGAGACAAGTGATGCCCAAATGGCGGTTGGCATGCTCCGCCACACAAATGGCGGTGCCTCATGTGTGTCTATGGCACCCAAATTGTGGAAACTACCGCCTGGCACCAGCGATGTGTGTGCAACACACCCCAATGCACAGCTGCGGTACTGATAGCCCCAGAGACATGGCCAAATGGCGGTTGGCATGCTCCGCCACACAAATGGTGGTGCCTCATGTGTGTCTATGGCACCCAAATTGCGGAAACTAACGCCTGGCACCAGCGGTGTGTGTGCAGCACACCCCAATGCACAGCTGCGGTACTGATAGCCCCAGAGACATGGCCAAATGGCGGTTGGCATGCTCCGCCACACAAATGGCGGTGCCTCTTGTGTGTCTATGGCACCCAAATTGCGGAAATTAACGCCTGGCACCAGCGGTGTGTCTCCGCCATGGTCCATGCCATTACAGCCAATGGGCTCCGCGATCGCGGAAGCTCGATGCAATTTTGAAAATAGCGGTAGGCGTGCTACACCACCGCGGTGCCGGTCATTGGATGCATTCAAAAGATGCAATACCGCGGTAGCACCCGCCTGGCCCCTGCGGTGTGTCACCGCCATGGTCCATGCTGTTACAGCCAATGGGCTCCACGATAGCGGAAGCTCGATGCAATTTTGAAAATAGCGGTAGGCGTGCTACACCACCGCAGTGCCAGTCATTGGATGCATTTGTAAAAGGCTGACCTGGTAGACCAATTGCAGCAGCCCAGGACTACTGGAACGACACCAGGGGGCTATATATGTGTGGGAGAGTGCCCAGAATTTCCACTGCTCACAGAGCCTGCTGCCTGAGACCCTCACCTGCTGCTGCCTCCAGGGACTGCTGCCTGAGACCCTCACCTGCTGCTGCCTCCAGGGACTGCTGCCTGAGACCCTCACCTGCTGCTGCCTCCAGGGACTGCTGCCTGAGACCCTCACCTGCTGCTGCCTCCAGGGCCTGCTGCCTCAGACCCTCACCTGCTGCTGCCTCCAGGGACTGCTGCCTCAGACCCTCACCTGCTGCTGCCTCCAGGGACTGCTGCCTGAGACCCTCACCAGCTGCTGCCTCCAGGGCCTGCTGCCTGAGACCCTCACCTGCTGCTGCCTCCAGGGACTGCTGCCTGAGACCCTCACCTGCTGCTGCCGCTGCTGTCTCTAACCAACAGTGATGTCAAGGACAGAGAAGATCCGTGCCAGTCCCTTCACCGGCAAGGAGCTTGAGGTCCTGGTGGACGAGGTGCTCACACAGTACCCAAGGCTATATGGTGCCCCAAATGTCGTGGTAAGTCTTCCATAGTGGGTGTGAGAGTGCAGGGGGGGCACACATGTAGTCGGTCTGATGCAGCATGTGCATGTGAGTGTGGGTTTGTGTCATGCATTTACTAACTTGCATTCCATTGGGTGAAGGGGTGTGTACCCTACTCCTCAAGTCTCCCTGCCTGCACATCAAGATTTGAGGGACATGTCTTGTCTTGTCAGCCATACAGTGAAGCAGCAAGTTGGTAATGGAGGATTCAGGCCAGTCATTGCTAGTGTGCATGTCTTTGCGTTTCCCTGTTGTCCATCTCAGTGTGAGCCCACCTGGCCTGCACAGTCACCGCCCAATCCAACAAGAACACATCACTGACTGTACAGAGTGTAACATGTTCATTTTCAATTTTGACTCCCCATCAATGTGCCAGGTCGACCTTGTAGATTGCACACGACTTGCACTGTGAGAAAGGAGGTGGGTTTGTGAGATCATGTCCCTCAATGTGATATACATGACACAGTGGGCTACTCACAGTGCATGTTCGTTGACGCCTGCGCATTGTCGGACACAGTGGGTCTCGCCACATACACATGTTGTTTAGTGACGTATGTCTTGCTCTACCTAAAAATGGTTAGTAGATGTGGGCAGAGTACACATGGTCTTCTGTGCTGGCATCCTGCTTGTACATGAGATGTGCAAATATTGTGTCCCCCCTTATACATGCATGCATTTACGTGTGATTCTCACATGCAGATGTACCATGTGAAAAGCATTTCTGTCTCTGCATGTGAGATATGTGGATTTGTGATTAATCTGTATCATGCTACTGTCCTGAGTGATTTTGTCACATGACACTGTGTCACTGATGTTTGCCCCCTCTTGTCTCCCATGCCTGCAGCTCAAGGTGCACCAGCGTAAGGCCGTGTGGAGGGGCATTGCGAACAAGGTGCGTGCTCTGGGAGTATCAAACCGACGGCGCACCCACTGCCACAAGAGGTGGGACGACATCTCACGGCTGGCAAAGAACGTTGCGGAGATGACATTGGGGCGGATCCCTCGCACTGGCCGGATGGCACGGCAGAGCATGACACCACTAATGTGCCGCATCTTGGCTGTGACTCACCCTGAGCTGGATGCACGATTGAAGGAGCATCGGCAGGCAATTAGGGGTGAGTGTACTGGGAAGGGTGACTATGGCTGTGTGTGGCTGCATGTGTGCACAGCATGTGCCAGCGCTGGGCAATGTGATGTTGGTAGTGTGATGCAGTGGCCTGTGAGTGTCAGCTTGTGCCGGTGCTGGGTGCAGATGTCATGCATGTGTCCTACCTGTACTTAACACTGAAACAGGTATGGGGCATTTAAATGGCATTGTGGGTGGTGTGAGACAGGTATGAGCTATCTGTGTTGCAGTTGTAACGGAGCCACATGCAGGATGTTGTGCTGTGTGGTCATCACATTGCTCACTTTGTCCCGGCTTGATAGTGCACACGCACTGTTGTGATGACAGAGGTGGGTTTGAGCGATGTAATTGCACAGTGTGGCGTGCAACATGTAGATCTAGACATCTTAATGGTTGTCTGTAATGCATATGTTTGTTCTGTTGCTGCCACTGCACTGACCCTACATCTCTCTCCCTCATGCAGCATCTCCCGTGGTCACGGAGGGACATGGGACGGACACCAGTGGTGGGGAAACTAGCACAACAGCTGCAGACGAGCCCTGTGAGACAGATGTGACCAGCACCTCGGAGGGGGACAGGAGTCTGCTGGAGGAATCACAGCCCGAGACGCAAAGCAGTACGTCATCTGATGCCAGCGGTGACGCAGACATGTTGGCGGGCACAGGGAACGGGGACTCTGCATCATCTTCCACCACACAGCGTGCGGTGCCCACCCTCCCAGCCACTTCCTCTGGTGCTGCCCGTGTTCGCACCGCTAAGAGGGGAAGGGTGTCCTTCACCCCCGGCACCGCAGCCCCTGCCCCGGTCCCCCCTGCTGCCATCAGTGCTGAGTCTGTGGACCTTTTGCGCCAGCTGTGTGTAGGCCAGACAGCTCTCCTCAATGCATTCATGGACCACGACAGTAAATTGGCTCAGGTGGTTGCATTCATTGAGGGCATACATTCAGACGTGGGTGGGCTGCATCGGACTGTCCAGTCATTGTCCACTGCAGTGACATCAGCCCTTCAACTGGCACAATCTGGGAGTCCAGCGAAAGTCCCTTTGTCCACACCCATGCCAGTGGCCATGTCGGACGACAGTGACCACGCTCCACAGACCTCTAAGTCATGATACGGCACATGTAGCACACAGCAGCAGCAGAAGCCCAAGCGGTCCAGGCCGCAGACACCATCCCCACAGATGACCAAAGCCACCCCAGTGCACACAGACAAGAGCCCATCAGGCAACACCAGGGGACAAAGAGCCAAGAAGCAGGCGTCAGGGTCACGTGCCTCAGGGACATCCCCAGCCAAGGACTCTCCTGTCCCGAAAGCGTCTCCCAAAACCAAACATACAATTTCCATGCCCACTGAGAAGGTGGTGAGTGCCAAGGGTAGGCATAAGAAGGGCTGCAAGTCCGATTCACCCACTACCTCGACTCCCATAGCAAGCCCAGTGAAGCAGGGAATGGAGGGCACTGTGGGGGGATCACCTGGTAGGCAGGGGATGGAGGGGCAAAGCCAGGGCCATGCAAAGCGTTGCGCAGGTTCAAGCATGTCACCAGAGGGAGGGCCAGCATCTGCACCTGCTGCAGCCTTGGTGTTGAGTGAGCCTGATGTGTCCACGCCACT
Source organism: Calotriton arnoldi (assembly GCA_963921515.1). Classification (NCBI taxonomy): domain Eukaryota; kingdom Metazoa; phylum Chordata; class Amphibia; order Caudata; family Salamandridae; genus Calotriton; species Calotriton arnoldi. Next base: position 1,241,373 of record CAWUFW010002956.1, on the reverse strand, counting down.
TCCCATTGTTCCCAAAACAGTGAAGCCATTGCGACTCCCCAAGAAGTGGAAAGGCACCCCTCCACAATCTCCCATCCACACTGTGTCTCATGTCTGCATGACTCCACCTCCACGTGCCACTATGCCACCTGGTCCAAGCAGCCCTCCATTTTGCCAAGACACTGATAGGTATACCTCAGCTGTGCCTCCCTCTCCCCAGTCAAGTGCTCCAACTGGGCCCGACACACAGCCAGCTCCCAGTACGACTGACAGCCAAGTCTGAGTGTTGGTAGACCTCACACGCCTGTCTCTCACACAGCATGGCCTGTGCTGCACATCGTGACACCCCAGACAGTGTTGCTGACCATGGTTTGGGTACAGTTGCACACATTCCCTGTGCATCTTCTCATGGACTCACTCTGCACTTTGTCCTGCCCACTGGCCTTGCTGTTCACTGCTGTGTGCCCCCTGCCTGTGCAGCTTCTCATGGACTAACTCTGCATTTTGTCCTGCCCACTGGCCTTGCCGTTCACTGCTGTTTTGCCCCTGCCTGTGCAGCTTCTCATGGACAGGCCCTGCACTTTGTCCTGCCCACTGGCCTTGCCGTTCACTGCTGTGTGCCCCCTGCCTGTGCAGCTTCTCATGGACTCACTCTGCACTTTGTCCTGCCCAGTGGCCTTGCTGTTCACTGCTGTGTGCCCCCTGCCTGTGCAGCTTCTCATGGACTCACTCTGCACTTTGTCCTGCCCACTGGCCTTGCCGTTCACTGCTGTGTGCCCCCTGCCTGTGCAGCTTCTCATGGACTCACTCTGCACTTTGTCCTGCCCACTGGCCTTGGCGTTCAGTGCTGTGTGCCCCATGCCTGTGCAGCTTCTCATGGACTAACTCTGCACTTTGTCCTGCCCACTGGCCTTGCCGTTCACTGCTGTGTGCCCCCTGCCTCTGCAGCTTCTCATGGACTCACTCTGCACTTTGTCCTGCCCACTGGCCTTGCCGTTCACAGCTGTGTGCCCCCTGCCTGTGCAGCTTCTCATGGACATGCCCTGCACTTTGTCCTGCCCACTGGCCTTGCCGTTCACTGCTGTGTGCCCCCTGCCTGTGCAGCTTCCCATGGACTCACTCTGCACTTTGTCCTGCCCACTGGCCTTGCCGTTCAGTGCTGTGTGCCCCCTGCCTGTGCAGCTTCTCATGGACATGCTCTGCACCTTGCACTGGCCACTGGCCTTGCTGTTTTGCCCCTGCCTGTGCAGCTTCTCATGGACATGCTCTGCACCTTGGACTGGCCACTGGCCTTGCTGTTTTGCCCCTGCCTGTGCAGCTTCTCATGGACATGCCCTGCATTTTGTGCCTTGCTATTATCTACTCTTGTTGCCTATCTGTGCATTTTGTGAATAAAGACAGTTGATCCTGTTGTCTGTTTTGTCAGTGTCCTTACTGAATAAAGTTCTTTTGCTGTGTGTATATGGCTTACTGTGCCACTTGCTGTGTGTGCCACTTCAACCTTGCCAATTTCTTTACTCACTTACTCTATTTTTTGCAGGGGTGAGGGACTTCAGTTTTTCCGGACCCTGATACTTGTGTGGGCAATGTATTAGATTTGAGGTGTGATGCAGTTGTCATTGTTTGTTCATGTTGGCTGTGTTGTACACATGTCAAGTTGTGGTGCACTGCCAGCTCAGAATGGGATTCTGTCCAGAGGATTGCAGGCATGCTGGCCAGGCTCATCATGTATGTGTGTTTGCTGTGGTACTGCTTCACTTCCTGTGTGTGATGTTGTCTTTGTGCTGTGCTGATTGGTGTTGTGTGGGTTCATGTTGTGTCACTCATTTCTGTGTGTGGCTGGTATGCTTGTTGTTCAGACACTGCTTGTTGTGCATGCAGTGCTGTGGGGGTATGTTGCCTTGTCATTGGCTGGTATGCATCCACTTATGTCCTGCTGTGTTTGCTATGTGTTCTTTTTTTGGCTTGTGCATCTGTTGTTTGTTTGCAGTGGCTGTGTTTATCTGTGATGGTACACTTCTTGTCTGTGTTGTGGTATGTTGTGTGTGCATTGTTCATGACTGATGGGGTTGTGCACTCCTGTTGTGTCTGTGCTCCCATTGCCTTTCCACATTTTTGCTGCACAGGGCATGTCTGTTCTTGTTGTGGTTCTGTGTGTGGGTCTGTTGGGTTATGTGTTTGTCTGTTGTTTTTGTGCAGACATTGGTTCTGGTATCCCTGTGTGTATGTGATGTTTGTGGCTACCCCCAGGGAGTGTGACCACCCTTCTGTTTGTTTGACACTGGTGTTGTGTACTGCAGATGTGAGGGGGGTATGTGTGTGGATTCCTACTAGTGTTTGACAGTCATGGAGTGTGTCAATGGGCCCTGTGTGTTGTACTGCTGGAGTATTCCTGTGAAGTATTTGTATACATATGTGTGGCTGTTCACAGCTTGACTTCAGGGCCTTCATTTCATCCTTGTGCCTCTACATGTGTTGCCTTGCTGTTTCCTTGGGTTGTTGCACTGTGCTGTCTGTGGTTTGACTTCAATCACTATGCAAGCAATGTGTGATTAGGTGGGCTGGGGGTGTTGTTCTATGTTCCTTGTCTTGCATGTTTTGTACACATGCTTGGTGGTTGTCTCCTGGACTTCCATTTGTGTGCACCTCACTTTGGCTTTCCTGTTTTGTGTGCTCCATTTCTGGTGGCATGTGGTGTGTGTATGTGTCTGTGTGTCAGTGTGGGGTATGTGTGTGTGATTTGGCAGGCTGTGTGTCCAGTGAGATGTTTGTTCCTTGTATGTGTCCATTTGATGCTTGTACTGAGTTTACTTGCCATTGGTGTGGTGTTGTTGTGGTGTGTGTGTAGCCCTGGCCCTGTGCTTCTGTGCTGTGTGTTCCTGTGCAGCGACTCCTGCTGTGGCTGTGTCCCTATTTGTTTTGTGTGTGGTGCAGGTTGTGGTGTCACCTGGCTTGTTGTTGTGCATGGGGGTGCACAGGTGTGGCACATGGCATGTCCCTTCAGCGGGGGGCTAGTGTGTGAGGGTGGAGTAGTGGCCCTGTGGTCTTTGTGCCCTGCCCATACCTGGTTCTGGCCCAGCCTTCTGCATTGTGCGCATGTATTCCCTTGTCTTCACCGCTGCGGTGACGTGGCCGTGACATTGCCGCTCGATCGCGGTCGATGTGTGACCTGGATGCGAGGGGTGTATTGGTGGCAGGTGGGTCATGTGTGTGTGCACTTGGGTATCTGATGTGGTTAGGGACCCTGTGCCAGTCCATGGTTTGTGTTTTGTGGTTGTGTGTGGGGTGGTGTTATTGCGTACCTGCGGCGGCGTCCGCGACGGTCCATTATTTGCTGGTGATGTATCAGGTACAGCATCGGGAAAACGTGGAGTGCTGGGTCCATGGCGGTCGTGTCCGGGCGCTGTGGGCCGGGTCTCTGGTTTCGCGCTCCGCTGTCGAGTTTCCGCCGTGTAGGATTGGCCGGTTTCTCCGCTGCGGTGCGACTGTTTTTTTTGGAGCATCCTAATTTGTGGACCGGAGAGGACGTCATTCCACACGGTGGTGTGTCTCCATTGGCTCCCACCGCCGCGCTTGCGGGCGCACTTTGATGGCGGTTCGCGTCGCACGGCAGCGGACGGGAATTGGTCTATGTTTGGCCATTCTAATATGGCGGACGTGATTCCCGTTGCTCGCGGGCGGAAAAATGCATTTTTCCGCACCGCCAGCACCGCGGTGGTGCCAACGCCCGACATCCTAATGGACCCCTATGTATGAATACCTCCAACATAAAACTAGGATGTATCCAACTACCCAAGGTCTAGAATATCTAGACATAATTGCAAAATCAATTCTTTAAATTAAATCAAATAGCAAACCTTTTAAACATAAAAAACATAAAAACATAGTATTTCTCTTTTTTTCTATTAATAATTATGTCATAAAATTTAAAATATAACCCAAAATTATATGACATAATATAAATATTTTAAAAAGAGAATAAAAAAATAAACATTTCCCACCCACAACAATAAAAAATAATTACTTACAGTTATGTAGCTGTAGAATATCCTCGAAAACGATAAAATCCACACCAAACCAAGCAAAAATTAATCCATTGAATAAGGAAACCCCCCCCCAAAAATTTAAAAATACAACTGTAGAAAAAGGAAATCCAATACCGCAATCCTCTAAATAACAAAACCCTCAAAAACCCGAAAATAGTTTATAAAAAAACGCTCCAACAACCCGGGAAAAAAGGAAATGTATAGTAACTTGTTATCAAACAAGAAACAACATTGTCCTTTATTTAAAATTTTTAAAAACGCGTGAACTTTATCCGTGCACCAAAGCCAATACCTGTAAATAAAAAAGAAACAAAACCCACCCACTACAAAAATACAAACCCACAAGAACAAATATCAACATAAAGGGGCCGATTCCGATCTCGCTCGGAAGGTCTCCGAATCGGATTTGGCTTTACCGGATCTGATTCGTGGCCCTTGTTTACGACCGAATCGTACACAGGTCCGAACGACCAAGTACGATGCGAAGATCGTGTACGCGCCGACAGAATCGTTTCCGGGCCCGAACCGCTCCGTACATCTCGTTTGTAGACGAATCGTGCCGCGCAATGGAGCTGATTTCCGACCGAGCAAGTACGATGCACGATTCAGACTAACATAAAATAAAAAATTGAACATTAAAATAAAACATCAAAAAAATAAAATCGATATTACTCACATCGATATATTTTACATCGATATTTTTTACATTGATATTTTTTACATCGATTATTGAAAATTCGATATTACTACATAACAAGAAATTCGATATTTTTTACATCGATATTACTTACCTCGATATTTAACACCAACGATATTCTTACCTCGATATTCATGCATGTTGATATTTCCACGTTGATATTCTGTCTCTGCACCAGTCACATATCTGGGTTAAATCCATGCTCACCATGCCACCCCAGTTTGGACCCAGCCATATGCAAATCAGTCTTGACCCTGCTCCCCATGGGAACAGTCCAGCCCGAATTGCTAAACCAGGTCCTCCCTGGACCGGAAATAAGTATCCTGGGACCGGTTTCGGGGTATCAGTCTTCATCAGCCGCCCATCATCTTTTTGTGTTGCTAAATGAATAACCCCAAGTGCTCTATTTGTGGTAGTGTGGTCGAGCAGCTTAGGCTTAACGGAGGGTAGTGTTTTTTTTTTTTTTTTTTAAATAGTGTTAATTAATTTTCAATATTGCTTACACAGACCCTTGGGCAATGGGAGTCATACATATAATCTTGCTGCAATTTGCTGAAAAGCATCCTATAATATATAATATAAACAGTAGTCTAATATTGATGCTGCTTCAGGATTCTGTGGTTCCGTAACACATCATTAACATAACAATTTTTTTTTTTTTTTAAAGTTTTTTATTTTATTCATACAAATGTATACAAAAACCAGCTCAGGTACAATAGTGCACATCGTAACAGTGCAATTAACAGAACATAGCATCTTTGAATAGTACAATACATTTTACATTTCGTTCTCTTTCATATGGAGCACAGTTGTTTATACAGCATTATTGAGTTACAAATCTGGGTTAGATCTTAGAAAGTCCGTTAGTGGTGTCCAGTACTCTTTAGGCTTAGATGTTGTGGGGAGTTCCTCTTCATATGTTTTTAGTGTGTCTCTGCAATACACTAAGGGGCTTATTAGGATGGCGGGCGGACCTGAGTCCGCCCGCCATTGCCGCGGTGTTGGGACCGGCCGCCAGACATGCGGCGGTCCCGCACCGTGAATTAGGATGCGACCGCCACCCTGGCAGTCGCATTCCGCATTTTAACATCGCGGCGGGTGCTGCTTACAGCAGCACCCGCTGCGAGGTCAAAATCGCATGCCTGGCATGTCACTGCACCACATGGCAGGCACCACACGGTGCCTGCCACTTGGTGCAGCGACATGTAGGGGGTACCATAGGTACCCCCCAAGTGCACCCCCCACCTCACCAACACCCCCGGGGGCCCACAACGGGCCCCCAAAGCCAATCCCCGCCAGCCTTTTCATGGCCTTTCACAATCAATCAATCAGGGAATTGTAAGCGCGCTACTCACCCGTGAGGGTCTCAAGGTGCTGAGGGGGGGTCGTCCGCAGATCTGTCTAGCCGAAGAGCCAGGTCTTGAGGGTCTTCCTGAAGGTGTTCAGGGAGGGGGCGCATCTGATGTCTGCCGGTAGCTCGTTCCAGGTCTTGGCTGCAATGTGAGAGAAGGATCTTCCGCCTGCTCTGGCTCTGTGGATGCACGGGGTTTCGGCCAGTGCGAGGTTGGAAGATCGGAGGTTTCTTTTGGGTACGTGGAAGTTGATTCTATCGTTGAGGTATTTGGGTCCGTTGTTGTGTAGGCATTTGTAGGCGTGAGGGAGGATTTTGAAAGTGACTTTTTCTCCACGGGGAGCCAGTGGAGACTTCGTAGGTGTTGACTGATGTGTCCGTGTCGGGGGATGCAGAGGACGAGACTGGCGGCGGTGTTCTGTATTGTCTGGAGTTTGCGGAGTAGGGACTTGTTGATGCCGGCGTAGAGTGCGTTTCCATAGTCCAGTCTGCTGGTGATGAGTGCATGGGTGACTGTCTTCCTTGACTCAGGGGGGATCCACTTGAAGGTCTTGCGGAGGATGCGGAGGGTGTTGAAGCAGCTGGAGGTGACGGCGTTGACCTGTCGGTTCATGGTGAGTGATGAGTTGAGTACGATGCCGAGGTTCTTGGCGTGGTCTGAGGGGGTAGGTGGGCTTCCGAGGGCGGTCGGCCACCAGGTGCTGTCCCATGCAGAAGGGGTGGTACCGAGGACGAGGACTTCTGTCTTCTCGGTGTTGAGCTTCAGGCAGCTGTTGGTCATCCAGACTGCGACGTCTTGCATTCCTTTCTGGAATTTGAGTTTGACAGTGGTGGGGTCTTTGGTGAGGGAGAGGATGAGCTCGGTGTCATCGGCGTAGGATACGATGTTGAGGCCGTGTTGTCGGACGATGGCTGCGAGGGGGGCCATGTAGATGTTGAAGAGGGTGGGGCTCAGTGATGAACCCTGTGGGACTCCGCAGGTGATTTTCGTGGGGTCGGAAAGGAAGGGTGGGAGTCTGATCCTTTGGCTTCTTCCGGTGAGGAATGATCGGATCCAGTCCAGGGCTGTTCCTTGTATGCCTGCGTCGTGTAGTCTGGCGACTAGTGTGTGGTGGGAGCCGGTGTCGAAGGCTGCTGATAGGTCGAGTAGGATGAGGGCTGCGGAGTGGCCTTGGTCCAGGAGGGTGCGGATGTTGTCTGTGGCGGCGAGTAGGGCGGTCTCTTTGCTGTGGTTGCTTCGGAATCCGGATTGGGATGGGTCGAGAACGGCGTTCTCTTCAAAGAATCGTGTCAGTTTCCTGTTGACTGTTTTCTCTGCAACTTTGGCTGCGAAGGGGAGGAGCGAGATGGGCCGATAGTTCTTGAGGTCGGTGGGGTCAGCTGTGGGCTTCTTGAGCAGGGGTATGACTTCTGCGCGCTTCCAGTCGTCTGGGAAGCTGCCTGTTTTGAAGGTGGTGTTGATGGTGCGTTATAGTTTGGGTGCGATGGCGGCTCTGTGGTAGATGTGAGGGGGTCAGGGGTCGGTGGGGGCCCCCGAGTGGATGCTTTTCATGGTCGAGGCGGTGTCTTCGGCCGTGATCGGTGTCCAGTTGGAGATGGTGGGCTGGCTTGTGTTTCTGGAGTGCGGGGGGCCGTCTGTGGCGCCTGGTGGATGGTCGATGAAGTTGTCGTAGAGGTTTTTGATCTTGAGGTGGAAATAGGTTCCAAGCTTGTCGCAGAGGTCTTGGGATGGGGTGATGTCTATGGCTTCGCTGCGTGGGTTGGTAAATTCCTGAATTGTAGTGTAGTTCCTATTTCCCTAATAGGCTCTGCGCATTGGAATAATATAACCTATAGGTTTGACATAGGACTGAGGTCGGTATGTCCCTATCGATTATATTAAACTTAATTACTTTTGCCAGCTAGCTCAGAGGCCACTAGAAACTCCTTGAGAACAAGAAGGGAGTAGTTTCTGGTAACCGCATAAACATGACCACTTTGTTTCCCTTTAGAATCGGAACACGTCTCAGAATTGTGGAAACAATAGATAACAATTTCACTCAGTCAATCGTGCATGCTTAGTTTCTACAGAGTTACACAGAAAGGAAAGACGGGCGTTTCAATAAAGAGGTTTTATTGAACAGTCTTGTTTCTCGTGTAAGAGATATGTGCTGTTATGATCACAAGACAGTATGCAAGATAAATAATGTACAGCGTAAGCAGTAGAAATAAATAATACTGCGCTAGCATTATCTTTTAGCATGTATTCACGTACATAAATAACATGAGCTAAAAATGCGAGTACTCATATGATGCGTCTCTAAGCTAGTTCTACCCCAATGTACCTAACCTAGTCTAGGTGTAGGGAAAGGTAAGAAGTAGGTGGAGTATTCTCTAGTATGGTATACTAAGAGTATGTTAAGTCTAGTATGCCAAGAGTCCCTCTAGGTTCTAGTCAGCTCCATACCTTGAGAATGAGAGAGGTGGGAATCTCTTGCCGGATCTGGAACTCTAACACCCCGTGAAGGGAGTCAGAACACTGGAAGTTGGATTCTTCTGCGTGCAGGAATGACAGCGTCTTCTCAGTGCGTCAGGCCGGGATACGGGCTCCTCTGAAGTCGAGGTCTCCTCTAACTTGCTTGGGAAAGGGAAGGTATATTTATACCTGGTAGGTGCCTCGGAATGTTAGCATTGACGTGAAGTCGGACAGAGAAAGACGTCAGGAATGAACCCTTAAGGTATAACGGTTCATACATAATAGATGAGTTCTTGGAGAAATCAATAGTCCTGTGCTAGAGGAACTCCCGAAGCTTAAGGGTCTGGTTTCTAAGAACTCATTGTGACGTTAGGGTGGACGGATGTCGGTGACCATGCCTGTATTTGGAGTGCACGGTTAATGCCTAAATAAGGACTGGGATTTTATGCCTATATAAGGGCAATGCGAATTGTGCCTATATAAGGACATGATTCAGGAAAACCTATATACGGACACCTAAAGCGGAATACAACACCCACTCCACTTTCGAATGAACGATAATACTAAATGCTAAACATTTAAATGCTAAACATTAAATTGAGTACCACATGTTGCTAAAAAACATTTCTAAAAGCATATTAAAAGAAGTTTAAAATAAACTGTTGAAATGCAATAGGTACTGTACATTTAAAGCATCGTTTTCATTCTAAGCATATAATGGAAAACAAATGCAACATGAATGAAAAAACAGAAATATATACATATGATGAAATGGTTGATAAGTTTTCAAAAATCAAAGCCATTGCATATCATGGAATTAAAAGAAATTTTAGACAAGTAAGGAGACAATGTTCCCTGGAAGTATTCAAAGAAGTCCGTTTTATAAGACTAGTTCTACTGTAAGCAGATTGTTCATTTGCCATGTCATTTAAAAAAAAAAATTAAAAAGAAAAAAGTTCAATTTCTGGGAAAAGTTCCAAATTTGAAAAATATGAAGGCCAAATTTCATTGTTGCCCTGGTACACTGTGAGCCGAATCAAAGTCAGTGTATGGGTCTGGCGTAAACATGAGCTCATCTATTTCCGTAGCCAAAATATCGTCCACCGAAGTTGGTGACATTTGGAACACCTCGCTCAGAAGGTTAATTGCACAGAGATGAGAAACATCGCCTTCAGCAGAAGAAGCAATGTTCGCGTCCGTTGTTACCTGTGTGCCTGTTGATCCATCTCGTACCTCAGCAGCTGCAGGAAGCGTCTGTGAGATCTCAATGAATGCCGTCATCAGGATTGGTAGCCTCTGGGGACAACACAGAGCATGGGCCGTTATCGGGTCCAGCAGAGTATCGATATCCGTTGGCATGACTGATATGGGAGTGTTAGACAGGTGTCTAGCACGCATTCTTCACTGCAAAACAGGCAGCGTAGAACAGGTAAGATGCAATCTTGCCAGATTGGTCTGAATGACAGGAACCACGTTGTATTAAGTTCCCGTAGACGAGGCATGCCCAAAAGCTGTACTATTCGCTCACTGCATTTCCGTTCAAGGAGAGCTTTCTCCACATCGCTCGGAGGTATGTTGGCGAATAGGCTTGCCATAGCGTAGTAGGAGGAATAGAAATAGAATTCCTGCAACAAGTGCTAGAATTAATGGCACACCACCAAACACCGAATGTGCGAAGTTTGGGATGATTCCGAGGACAGCCTGGAAAGGTGCTAATAGTCCGGAACAGATGGTCTTAAATACATGTACAATTCCGCTTGTATCAGACATGTTTAAGATACGTCCCATCATTTCTACGAAATGTATAGGGCAGTTTGTACGAATTAAAGTTTGTATCTCAGCCGAAGTCCTTGCAACTTGTAAATCATAGATTTCTTTGGCCGAGGTCAGAGGCACTGTTTGTTGTATAAGCATGGCTTTCATTCTGCTTAAAGTATCAAATCGTATAAAAGAGACATTCATCCAAGACCATAGAGGCGACTACCTGACTGTGTCTATTGGGGCAAACAATACTTGCATACAGCAAGTGACCCTGGAGTCGACCGTTACTAGATATGGGATGCCTGGCAACATGCCACAGCAACTCTGATCATTCAACATGAGGTAACTCCCATTAGAAAGTTGGGCAAACGTTGGATTAATCACAGTAGCTGGTGTACCCTGCTGGTGGCAGGACAAATTTGCCACAGAACCATTACAAGCCCCGTGTAAAGAAATGTCCTGACAAATTAGTGAACCGCTTAGTGCACTTTCACAGTGTGTACCGCTCAGAAACACTTCACGATCCCCACTCCAACATCTATATGTGTAGGGTAAATTCCAGGATGTCTTAATGTATTCTTTACCCAACCTTTCATATTTGCCTGCTTGCATTTGTTTGAGGCAATACTGAAACTGAAAAGTAGTGACAGGCAGAGTGATTTTGCCATGAATAAGCCATTCTGTAGCTGGTTTTTCTGCCACTGTGAATGGTAATTTTTCCAGTTTTTCAATGCTCAGCACTGTATACTTTGCTCCTCTTTGTGCCAGTTCGATCTGTTTATCAGTTAGATTGTATTCTGCAAACAGAGCCGACGTGTTGATAAAACGCCAAGGCACATAGCCCGCTCACAAAGATTGCAGCGTCCAGCTTAATAACACAATAGAACGTAACTGAGACTGGCCTTGATGTAACATGGCTAAGTCTTGTTCCAGTATGTCAATAGCAAAGGATACAATGTTGTCCAATGAATAAATTCTGGATGACAAAGTTGTTAACCCGTTGTCGACCACAGAGAGAGTTTTCTCTAAATTAATACGATCAAGTTCACGTATTCGTTCTGCGGCCTCTACCTGTGACACCTTCCATGCTTCATTATAAGCAGCATAGATGCCGGCATATATGAAACGTTTTTGACGCGGTTTTCTTGGTCCAAGCAAGAATTCCCTAAGGTCTGCGTCTTCTTTAAGTAAAGGTAAGTGTTGTTTCACATCCTTAAGTGTAGATTTTTGCAGCCAATCGAGGCATAATTTTCCTACACTATATGTTGTTACTACCCCCAGATGCTGTCTTTGGACGTATAGTGGGTCTGGCCTATGAATAGTAATCCCCTGTGTTTTATTCAGGAATCTTTCTTGACAGATGTTTGTGTCTGTGGGCCAGATCAACCATTTTCTCCAATCAGGATTTGTTCTGTTGATTTGTAGTATTGTGTCAACTGTAACCGCTGCCTGTGTATTGTTATTACTGGCAGGTGTTGGTACAGAAGGAGTTTTCATGTCTTTAATCTTGGCTAAACCAAGGCAAGACGTTTGTTGCACAGTGTCGTTCAAAAACATTATTTGCTGAGGGATGATACAGGCTCTAAACAAAGCTTCTATCCCCTGCACTTGCCAATCTTTAGTACCCCAGACGGATTTTGTGTCTATTGTGTCTTTCCACAAGTCGAAACCATGTCTAGACAGTTGGGCAATAAATGCTGCAGAGTAAATCTGTTTTGTATTAGTTAACATAATTTTCAGTCCTGTTTTGTTTACATTTTTATAGTAAAATGTTTCTGGATCAGATGTATAGTATCCTGAAAAATGTGGAAACTTCTTAGCAAATGTTTTTGAACTACCTTTAGGTGGTGTAGGACAATGCTCCCATTGGTTAAACATAAACACATTTCTAGGTGTTGCAGATTTATGCAAAAAATGATGACCATAGTGGTTATAGCAATACAGCTGTTCATAGTCTGATGAACCCTCTAAATATTCATTATTAGAAAATGCAGCAGACTTTTCTAGGTCAAAAATCATGTCATTTACAGTTTCAAAGTCCCAATCATCAGAATAGGTACTGGATGAAACAAAATCACTTAGTGAAATCTTAAATAAATGTGGAATGTTCAAATGTTCCGTAGGGCCAAAGATATCGAAATCTGTTTTGTCCCACACTATACCATCCTGTATAGGAACGGCTGTGATGTTCACTGCTGACAAGTCTCTTGCTTCACGATGGGATGATTTGTGTGGTTCTAAAAGTAAGTTCACATCTTTACTTTCAGTGTCCAAATGGATGTATCTGCCATTTATAAGCACGCTGATAGTCATAACCAGAGTTAGCCAAAGCAGAAAGAAAAATATTCCAGAAATATTCCAGAGTTCAATCCATGGTGAAACCAGATAAGTCTTTCTCAGAAAATGAAAAAAGTCTTGTACTGTTTGTTTAAAAGTTCTTGATGCTGGCGACGTCTCAGGCTCACTCAGATCCTCAGAAAACGTATCAAAGTTAATGAAATAGCCAGAAGCAGTTCTGTCAATTGTTGGAATTGCATCAGGATTTGTCAAAATCGCTGGAACCAGTTGATCACTTGTTACATTGGTGTAGACAGGTGTATTTGGACGAACTGTTACTTGAGTTTCAAGAGGGATGAGTTCCATAGCATTGTTGCTCAGTCCTTCATCTGTTACTGCTGAATTCTCGATGGTTATCAGTCTTTCAGTCTGAACCTCTTGGATAGTAGCGAGAGGAGTGCGTCTGCTACTAGGTCGGAGTCCACGAGGCCTACTATTTAGTATTGGCCACATACTGTGGTTTGATGAGGTCGATGGACACAAATCTTTTCTCCTTTTTTCCAGCAAGGAGCGGCAGAAGTACTGTTCTTGTTCCGTGTACGGCTAGGACAGGCACTTGTTGTCTGTAAGAAGGTCCAAATTCCTTCTTGTCTGCAATCTTCTCTCTGACTATATCCCCAACTTTTGGAATCCAGACAGGCCTTGCTGGGACTGCCGTTTTTTCCCCAGTGGTGGTTGGCTGCAGGAACACGTTGCTTTGTTTCGATCTTAGTTCATTTAGATCCTGTAAAACAGCCAAACGATCTTTGATATCAAAGGGTTTATTTTCCACCACTGTGCCTCTACATTCCAGATCAGGTACCCACATTCTTGTCCCAAATAGGACCTCATATGGAGTGACCCCCCCTTAGAGAACTTCTTGGCAAATTATTTAATGAGCGTTGGACCCCATAAATATGTTTGACCCACCCATCACCCAAACCTAATACCCTAGCTGTTATAGACTGCTTTATGTCCCGGTTTTTCCTTTCCACAACAGAATTTCCCTCTGGATGAAACAGAGAGGAGTACCGCAATGCAACGCCCAGACTGGCCATGGCTTCTTTGTAAGCCCGAGAGCTAAACGCAGGGCCCTGGTCAGAATGTAGCGTGCCTATTGCGTATGTGCTGATAAAGACTCACAAATCTTTTATAACAGTTCGAGCGTCAGCCGAGCGCTGAGGCCATATCCATAGGAACCTTGACTTAGTATTTGTGGGATTGCATTTGTCCAAAAGGACGCCTGCACATAGATAGTCTAATGCTGTCTAACAATGGTGTCTGTACTGGGCAGGCTACTTCGTAGCATGGTGTCTGGTGGCGTTCTGCATCACGCTGTACCTTACAGTCTATGCAGTCATTGATGAAGATGTGAATCTGTGTATTCATTCAAGGCCACCAGTACATCTCTTTTAATGTTAATATTGTTTTAGAGATCCCTTGATGTGACAGACCCTCCCCCAGATGTGCTTCATAAAGTAAAGCTGCTCTACATTCCATGTTTGGAATTACCCTATCCCCCACTCCAGGGATTCGAGCAAAAGGAACGTTGTTCGCATCAATTACATAAGAGTACTTGAGTGGAAACTTTTTTGGTAACGATGCACCACTGCCTTTGCTCGTAGCAGTGACATCCAACATTATCTCACTGTCTATTCTTGTTTTTGAACGAGTGATCGCTGCTACGGAAGCCGTCTGAACAGCCCCCTTTGCGGCTTCGTCAGCCAATGAATTCCCTGCAACGTGAACGCCATCACGTTGATGACTCAGTGTGTGTATCACGTGAGCCTTTGGTAGTTCGCTTTTTAACTGAACTACTTGTTCCCAAAGCGTTTTATGCTTTATTGTGCCACCTTTTGCATCTTTGAACCCATTTTCAAGCCAATTTTGTATATATTCATTATACGACTGCACACAGTAGAAAGAATCGCACACTATTAGTGTGGGGAATTCGCGATCTGTACTTTCAAGTGCCAGTTTGAATGCTTGTAGTTCAGCTCGCTGAGCTGTGCAATCTCCTAGAGATTGAGTTTTAGTGACCATAGGTCTGAAGTTACCATCGCGCATGCGACCTTTAACGATTGCGCACGCTGCACTGTAAGCTTGCTTACTCCCTATAGCGGGTTGTGCGGATCCGTCAGTGTAAATTATGAATTTGTACTGATCGAGAGGCAGAATCTCAGTGGGCAGAGGACATTCATGTTCATATTGCAGGAACGCTTGTGTTTTTAAATCAGGATCAAAAACATATTCAACATCTGTTGCAGCAAGAGAATTAACCCATTGTATCCATCTAGGATGTAATGCTTTAGCATTTGGAATGCTCGCTTTAGTTACCGCCTCTAAAGCCGGTACTGGGGTTACGACAATAATGTGTTTCCCTTGGGCTAGAGCTCTTTCTTTTGCAACAGCGGTTTGTACTGCTGTCAGTATTTTTTCAGTTGAAGTGAAGCGCATTTCTGCTTGTGTATACAAATGTGATTTGTATGCTATTGGTACTTTTTCACCCTCATTAAATGTTAAGTAGGTGAATCCGCATTGACCCGAAATTATTCGGATCACTAAATTGCGTTGACTTACGCGTGTTTGTAAGTGATTTGTTGCTAACATGTTAGCTTGGAGTGAACGCAAGATTTCTGTGTGTTCATGTGTCCAATTTTTGATTGAAAAATCAGGTTTGATTAATGCGTAGAGAGGTTTAACCTTTTCTGCGTAATTTAGAATGTAAGTTCTTCCAAAATTTAGGAAACCCAAGATGGATTGTAAGTTTTTCAGCGTTTTAGGAGGTTGGAGCAGCGCACACCTTTCTAAAAAGTTGGCTGCCAAGCTCTTGCCTTCACTTGAAAGCTCATATCCTAGAAAAAGGACATTGAGATGGGCAATTCTGGATTTTTTAAAGTTGAATTTGTAGCCCTCAGAGGCGGAGCCCAGTATAATGGTGCTCACCCTGTTCAAGTGCCTATCCAGGTCATCGTCTGTCAGATAGATGTCATCGACATATGACAATGCCTCATTATCATAAATTTGTAACAACTCCGTTACCCTCGCTGAGAATAACCCCGGGCTGTTCTTGAACCCTTGTGGGAGTCGACAAAATTGACGCTGGGTCCCCATTATTGAGAAAGCTGTTAAGTACCTGCTTTCAGGTGCTATGTTTTGACAAAAGAAACCATTTGAGATATCCAATGTGGTTTTATATTTTTTACGCACAATGTTATTCATTAATGCTGTACTATGTGCATTTTGCACTGCAAATGTTTTAGAACAAGTGTTTAAGTGCCTGTAATCCAAAACTAGACGATATGTATTGTCTGGTTTGGAGACAGGAAACAAAGGATTGTTCATTGAAGAGGTGCAAGTTTCAATCACCCCTTGGTATTCAAGTTGATCTAAGATCTCCCTGACCTGTTTTTTAGCTTCTTGCTTTATTGGGTACTGTCTTTGTGCAGTAGGTTCATTTTTTAGATTTATTTTATGGTGAGGTGAGTCCTCATCCCATCCTACATGCTTTTTGTATAATGCTGGGGCCTGGGCAACTGCCCATTTCCTGGCATAAGTATATTTTAGATGAATTGGAATATGGTTGGAGAAGGCAGGCATAATAATGTCCTCACCGTGTGGGCACTCCCTGACAAATTGTGGTGGCCAGTCTTTTTCTGCTAGAAGTATGTCATAACCCCTTGAAAGTTTTTCCCAAAAGAGTGTTTTCACCTTTCTTGGTATGTCTCCCTCCATTCGGAGTGTTATTTCATATAACTTTTGTGGAGTACTAACCCTGGTGTCTAAAGTCTCAACTGTGATGTACTCATTCAAGTCCACTGTCTCCAGAAGTTCCTTCAGGTTCTGGCGAGCTATTGTGACTTCTGCCGCACTGTCCAGCATTGTCTGAGCCCATTCTCCGTTCTTGAGTTGTGTTCTCAGTATCCTCGGCATGTTTGACCTTCAGACCTGCTACCTTCTTTTTTGAGAATTGAGGTTTTGATTTATTTTTCGGAACGTGTTTGTCGTCTTTCGATTTCACGCATTCTTCTCTATGTTCTGCCCGTCCTCTTCTTTCCGATGTCTGTGACGAGATCTGAAAGGTACGAGAGGAACGTTTATCAGTATCTTGATACATGTCAGGTTTTTTTAAATTATCCCTATTCCTGAGGTTATACCTCCTTTCAGAGGGCTCCTTTTGACGAGACCTACCTCTGGATTGAGAACGTTTCTCGTTTGAATTTTGTTTATTAGTTTCCCACTTCTTTTTAGAAGATGTAGGAGTTTGTTTAATAGAGTCCTTCTCAGGACTTTCAGATAGTTTTGGCTTCAATGGTCTTCCACCCAAACTATCTCTGCCTAATTCTGCATAAGATTGTTCTATTATTCTGGGTAGTTCTGTTTGATGTTCTGTAACATCGAATTCCCTTAATCATTGGCGGATCGCCACTGCTGCTGCCTCTCCTTTAATATTAGATAATATTATTGTTGAGACCTGGTCGAAATTTTTCAGTAATTTCATACCTAAATTTAGAGCAGGCTCTGCCCCGTATTCGTTTTGAATTTGTTTCAGGACATCTGGTATTACTGCAATTGACGGAACACCATGTGTTTTAGTATAGATGGCAGCAAAGACTGAGCCCCAAGTGGTGCAGTCTTCCAGTTGTGGTGTGATCCCCATTGGTAAACAGATTGTTAGGATTCTGTGTTTCTCATAAGGGCTAGTATTTGGAAATACTGCTTCGATTTGAGCAATTTTTTGAGCTATCCAGAATGGAATTTGCTCACGTTTTGTGGGCATTTTACCCATGACTGCGTATAGAGTATGTGGTGTAATTTTTAGTGTATTCCCCTGTTGAGGAGTTTGATTTGGAATGGTTAATGGTGGTTGGACTGTGAAAGTACGCATGACATATTGGACCAATTGTCTGTAAATTTTTATTAACTCTGTAAGTTGAGTAAGTAATTCCTCGTCTGACATCTCTTCAATGTCAGGATGAGGTGTGTAGCCGGCTAGAATCGGCCATGTTGCTCCTGGTCTACCTAGTGGACTGAGCCTGGTAATGTTTTTGTGATGTTTTAGGGCGCCTTTAAACCAGAGCTGATGCTCCTGGTATGTGAGTGGAATTTCAATATCCTCGAAAGGAATATATTCCTCTGGTGGTTCATCTTCTTTGTAGAAGTGAAATAGTTTTGTTACTGAATTTGATTCAGGGAATATTATCCATGAATAGAATACCTCTGTATGAAAAGATTTGTGTGCCTCTATCACGAAAACTGCTCTACCGCCTCTTGGTGGTAGGCCATGTTTTATAAGTTTTAGAGTGATGGCTCTTCTTAAGTTTGGATGGATGTCTATAACACCCTCCTCGGGTTCATTTAAACCTGTAAAGTTAAAAACTGTTACGACTGGGTCAGCCGCAGCTCCACCAGTTTCGGTGGCATTGTCCCGGTTGGACATTTGTTTTTTGAAAAATGTAGAACAAGTTTCAAGGAAACAAAAAGATAAGGTGCACAATATTTTGGAACACTGTATCCTTCAACGTTGAACAAACCAAACAACCAATATATAGGGTTAATTAGTTATGGCGGATATTTAACCCTACCCACTCCAGACGTCTTATGGAGTATGTGAGTAGGGGTCTCTGAGAAAAGCACGACTGAGTTACTCAGTATCTAGCATTAAATTACTGCCTTACCAAACGTTTGGGCGCCAAGTAGTGTAGTTCCTATTTCTTTAATAGGCTCTCCGCATTGGAATAATATAACCTATAGGTTTGACCTAGGACTGAGGTCGGTATGTCCTTATCGAGTATATTAAACTTAATTAATTGTGCCAGCTAGCTCAGAGGCCACTAGAAACTCCTTGAGAACAAGAAGGGAGTAGTTTCTGGTAACCGCATAAACATGACCACTTTGTTTCCCTTTAGAATCGGAACACGTCTCAGAATCGTGGAAACAATAGATAACAGTTTCACTTAGTCAATCGTGCATGCTTAGTTTCTACAGAGTTACACAGAAAGGAAAGACGGGCGTGTCAATAAAGAGGTTTTATTGAACAGTCTTGTTTCTCGTGTAAGAGATATGTGCTGTTATGATCACAAGACAGTATGCAAGATAAATAATGTACAGCGTAAGCAGTAGAAATAAATAATACTGCGCTAGCATTATCTTTTAGCATGTATTCACGTACATAAATAACATGAGCTAAAAATGCGAGTACTCATATGATGCGTCTCTAAGCTAGTTCTACCCCAATGTACCTAACCTAGTCTAGGTGTAGGGAAAGGTAAGACGTAGGTGGAGTATTCTCTAGTATGTTATACTAGAAGTATGTTAAGTCTAGTATCCAAGAGTCCCTCTAGGTTCTAGTCAGCTCCATAACTTGAGAATGAGAGAGGTGGGAATCTCTTGCCGGATCTGGAACTCTAACACCCCGCGAAGGGAGTCAGAACACTGGAAGCTGGATTCTTCTGCGTGCAGGAATGACAGCGTCTTCTCAGTGCATCAGGCCGGGATACGGGCTCCTCTGAAGTCGAGGTATCCTCTAACTTGCTTGGGAAAGGGAAGGTATATTTATACCTGGTAGGTGCCTCGGAATGTTAGCATTGACGTGAAGTCGGACAGAGGAAGACGTCAGGAATGAACCCTTAAGGTATAACGGTTCATACATAATAGATGAGTTCTTGGAGAAATCAATAGTCCTGTGCTAGGGGAACTCCCGAAGCTTAAGGGTCTGGTTTCTAAGAACTCGTTGTGACGTTAGGGTGGACGGATGCCTGTATTTGGAGTGCACGGTTAATGCCTAAATAAGGACTGGGATTTTATGCCTATATAAGGGCAATGCGAATTGTGCCTATATAAGGACATGATTCAGGAAAACCTATATACGGACACCTAAAGCGGAATACAACAGAATTACACTGAAAAGTTCCTTGGAGTTGGTGGAGTTGGCCAGGATTTTGTTGTGGAGGAAGTTCCTCTTGGTGGCTCTGATCTGGTTGTGGTAGTCCGTCATGGCGTCCTTGTAGGTGGTGTGGTTTTCGGTTGTCTTGGTGTTTCTCCAGTTCTTCTCCAGGCGTCTGCAGGTGCGTCTGGCTTCTTGGAGAGCGGTGGTGAACCAGGCGGCTTTCCTGGGGCGTTGTCTGTCGGGGTTACGTAGCGGGGCGAGCTCGTCTGCGTAGTTGAAGATCCAGGTATGGAGTTCTCTGGCAGCGCCGTTTGTGTCGTTTGCGTCGGGTGCCCAGGTGTGGTTGTCTCGGGTGAGGCTGGAGTTTGCTCATCGGTAACCTTGCTCCAGTTCCTTCGAGGTGGGCGTGGGGCTGGTTTGGGTGCCTTGGGTTTGTTGATGGCGAAGTGTACGCAGTGGTGGTCGGTCCATGGCGGCTGCGTTGTGTGGCTGAATTGGACGCTGTTTCCTGCCGCGAAGATGGGGTCGAGGGTGTGTCCTGCTCTGTGGGTCGGTGTGTTGACGAGTTGTTTAAGTCCGATGCTGGCGAGGTTGTCACGAAGGATAGTGGAGTTGGGGTCGCTGGGGTTGTCGAGGTGGAAGTTCAGGTCTCCAATGAGTATGTAGTTTGCTGAGGCGATGGCGTGGGGTGCGATGAAGTCGGTGATGTGGCGGCGAAGGGTGTTCGGGGCCCGGGGAGTCTGTAGATGAGGGTTCCTCGGAGTGTGGCTTTGGGGGTGGTCTGGATCTGGAAGTGCAGGTGTTCGGCGGAGGGGAAGGTTTCGCTGGAGGTGGTGAGGCGGAGGGTGCTCTTGTGGGCGATGGCGAGGCCCCCTCCTGGGTGGTTGGAGCGGTCTTTCCTCGGGATCTTGTATCCGTTTGGTGCTGATGTCGGGGGCGGAGGATGCGTTGGTCCAGGTCTCTGTGAAGAAGGCAATGCCGGGCGAGAGAGAGTCGAGTAGGTTCCAGATTTCCATGGGGTGTTTGTGTACGGAGCGTACGTTGAGGAGGATGCATTTTAGGGTGTCGCCGGTGCTGGCGTCGGCGGTGTTGGAGGCCGGGGTGGCGGTGAGGGTCTGGCGGCAGTGGAGGCAGGAGAACTGGCCATGGGTCGTGTTCGGCGAGGCCTGTTGGCATTCTCTAAGTCTTCCAAGGTTGAGTGCGAGGAGGGTGGTGGTGTCGTAGCGATGGGTAGTGGGAGGTCCAGGGTTCCTGGCGCTGGCTGCGGTCGGGTCGCGGACGGGCACAGATGGGCTTGCCTTTGGCGCGCCGGCGGCGTGACCCGCAGCGGCCGCCATTAAGTAGGGGAGGTGGGAGGCAGGAGAGGCTGGGAGGCGGGAGCGGGGGAATTCTGGAGGGGAATTCCGGGGGGTAATTCCGGGGGGAGGGGCCGCAGGGGCAGCAGTGGCGAAAGGCGAAAGGAACAGGCAGGCACGAGAAAATAAAAACAGTGGTGGAATTAGAGCAAGACAGAGATGGGCACAATAATAGTGGCAAAAAAAGGGAAAAATTAAGAAAACAAAAACGGCTGAGAAAGGTTACGGTGGTTGCAGGCAGTCTGGTCCCAGTTGGAGCGGGCAGCAGGCGCAGGAGCGGGCAGTAGCCTCGAACCTCCCAAGGAGGAGGTCGGGGTCTGGAGGCAGAGACGGCACAGCGGAGCTGCGGGGAGAGAGTGGACCTAGACCGAGGGTCGGAGGTCTTACTCCTAATATGGCTGGCGGTGCCTGCTAGGCACCACCACCATATTAGAGCCCCTGCTCCGCCCGGCAGGCCATCGTAACGATTGCTTGCCAGTAGAAAAGCGGCGGACGGACTTTCCGTCCACCCCGATACCCACCGCCATCGTAATATGGCTGGGGTATTTCACGTTACGATTGCGTAACGGTCGCCACTGCCGGCTCGGCGGTGGCGATCGTTACACCATCATAATGAGCCCCTAAGTCCGTCATCCATTGTTTACGGCTAGGGGATTGTTTACTTTCCCAGTGCATAGATATCCTTCTCTTTGCCAAAAGTAGCGCCACAGCACACAATTTACGCTTCGCAGAGCGTAGGTGTTGCACAAGCCCCAATAAACAAACTTTTATTGAACATTCAATTGTAGTTTCCAGCATACGGCCTAAGGTTATAGTTATGTCCTCACAGTATTCCCTAATCTTGGTGCAGTGCCATGCTAAGTGTATAAAGTCGGCGTTGCCCTCCCCACATCGCCGACAGTTGGCATCTTGCCGGAGTCCACACTTTTGTAGTTTTAGTGGGGTATGGTAAGTTTGGTGTATGTATTTATAGTGAATTATGCGGAGGTTCCCGTTCGGGGTAAGCATTGCCGTTAATGCACAGCAGTTATGCCGTTCTTCATCGGTTAAAGATGTCTCAAGTTGAACATTCCACCGCTCTCGAGCCTTATTAGTGTCCCCTGCTATATCCTCTTACAATAGTTTGTACAGTTTTGTTACGATATGGGCATTGTTTGGATTGGTGATGATCATTTGTAATGCCGCTAAGGCCGGTGGCTCAGCTGGGAAGGTGGGATAGTGATTCCTAATCGCACCCCTCAATCTATGATACATAAATTTAAAGAGTAGTGTTTGATTGCGTATATAGCTTAGGTCATTATGGTCTATAAATGTTCCTTCATTGTATAGGTCTCCCATTGTGTCTATACAGACCTGGTGTAGCATTTTCATGCCATCTCCGTCTTGCATCACAGATAGTGAAGGGTGTTGCTGCAGGGGCATTGCTGGGGCATACAGTGGCAGCCTGTGTGCAAGTTTTCCCATGCGTTGCCATGCCAGGTTAGTGGTTCTAATAGTATTGATTTCGTCCTTGGTTATGTGCGTGCGTTGATGTGGTAGTATGCATCGTAGTGAGATGGGATGGGCATCCCCATCTTCTACCGCTATATGTGGCAAATATCAAATTGGATGGTACCAATAATGCGCATATTGCGCTTGTGCACACAGATAATAAAGTAAGAAATCTGGTACTGCGAATCCACCTTTCGTATATGGTAGTGTTAGTGTTCACAATTCTATGCAGGCTTGTTTCCCTGCCCATATGAGCTTTGTGACGCTTGCAGTCAATCTCTTAAAGACTGCTGTTGGTGGCGGTATGGGGATGTTATTAAATAAATAAAGAAATTTGGGGAGGATAACCATTTTAACAATGGCCATTCTGTCTGCCAAAGACAGCGGTAAATGTATCCAGCGCTCGATACTCTCTTCTATTTTAACTAATGCCTTCCCATAGTTCTCTGTGATTACCGTTTCAGGGTTCCTGTGATACCATATTCCAAGATATTTGATAGGGTCTATTTGCCATTCTAGAGGGAATTCTGCTGGGTGTGGTTTAGTTATGTCCGTTAATGGGAGGATCATGGATTTACTCTAGTTGATTTGGAGGCCAGATTGTCTGCCAAATTTATTATATTCCCGCAGTAACGGAGATAAGTTAACTCGGGGTTCGCGTACAAATAATACCATATCGTCCGCATATAACGATATACTGATAGGGTGTTGAATAAATTTCAACGCTGTGGCTGCATGCTGTTGTCTAACTTTGCACGCCAGTGGTTCTAGCGCGATTGCGAACAACAAGGGAGATAGTGGGCACCCTTGTCGTGTTCCGCGCTGTATATGTATCGTACCTGCGACATGCTTATTTACTTTTATCCGCGCTACAGGTTTTGCATACAGGATCTTAATCCATATCAGTAAGCTAGGCGGCATGGCCATTTTCCCCAGTACTGTGAATAGGTATACCCATTCGACCGAATCAAACGCTTTGGCAGCGTCCAATAGTACTGCTGCAGCTTCCAGTTCTGGGTTAAGCTGATGGGAGAGTGCAAATAGAGTGCGTATATTGTGTGCCGTAGATCTGTTGGGTATGAATCCAGATTGATCTGGTAATACAATATTCTGCATGAGTGGCTGGAGTCTTGTGGCTATTCTTTTAGCCAAGATTTTTGTGTCTGTATTAATTAAGGATTATGGTCGGTAGGATTCGCATAGCTCTGGATCTTTATCTGGTTTTAATAGGGCTAATATGAGTGCTTCCCGTAGTGTAGGCGGAAGTGTTTGTTTGTCGTGGGCATCTCCGTACATGTCTACTAAATAGGGGCTCAGTATTTCTGCATATTCTTTATAGAATTACCCAGTGAACCCGTCTGGACCAGGGGCTTTTCCATTGGGCAGTGTTTTAATGACTTCTTTAACCTCTTCAATTGTGATTGGTTGTGTTAAGTATTCCCTTTGGGTATTGGACAGCCATGCTAATCAATCAATCAATCAATCATGTCACTTATAAAGCGCACTACATACCCGCGAGGGTCTCAAGGCGCTGGGGGAAGAGGGGGGTGGTGCTGCTACTGATCGAAGAGCCAGGTCTTGAGGAGTCTTCTGAATGCCAGTAGGTCTTGGGTCTGTCGGAGGTTGGTGGGGAGGGTGTTCCAGGTCTTGGCGGCGAGGTGGGAGAAGGATCTGCCGCCGGCGGTCGTTTTCCGGATGCGGGGGACTGTGGCGAGGGCGAGGCTGGTCGAGCGGAGCTGGCGGGTGGGGGTGTAGAAGCTGAGTCGTCTGTTGAGGTAGGCTGGTCCGGAGTTGTGGAGTGCTTTGTGTGCGTGGGTGAGGAGCTTGAAGGTTATCCTCTTGTTGACAGGGAGCCAGTGCAGGTCTCTCAGGTGGGGTGTGATGTGGCTGCGTCGGGGGATGTCGAGGATAAGACGTGCAGAGGCGTTCTGGATGCGTTGCAGCCGTCTCAGGAGCTTAGCCATCGTTCCTGCGTAGAGGGCGTTTCCGTAGTCCAGCCTGCTGGTGACGAGGGCCTGGGTGACTGTTTTTCTTGTTTCGGTGGGGATCCACTTGAAGATCCTGCGGAGCATTCGGAGGATGTTGAAGCAGGATGAGGAAACGGCGTTGACCTGCTTAGTCATGGAGAGGGTGGGGTCGAGGATGACCCCTAGGTTGCGTACGTGGTCGGTGGGTGGCGGGGCTGTTCCCATTGATGTTGGCCACCAGGAGTCGTCCCAGGCTGAAGGGTTGGAACCAAGGATGAGGACCTCCGTCTTGTCCGAGTTCAGCTTCAGGCGGCTGGTCCTCATCCATTCGGCGACGGCCTTCATTCCTTCGTGGAGGTGGGCTTTGGCGGTGTGAGGGTCTTTGGTGAGGGAGAGGATCAGCTGGGTGTCGTCGACGTAGGAGATGATGTTGAGGTTGTGCTGTCGGGCGACGTGGGCGAGGGTGCCATGTAGATGTTGAACAGCGTTGGGCTGAGGGAGGAGCCTTGGGGTACGCCGCAGATGATCTTGGTGGCCTTGGATCGGAAGGGGGCGAGGCGGACGCTTTGTGTTCTGCCGGAAAGGAAGGATGTGGTCCAGTCCAGGGCCTTCTCTTGGATCCCGGCGTCGTGAAGGCGTGTTCGTAGTGTGTGGTGGCAGACCGTGTCGAAGGCGGCTGATAGGTCCAGGAGGATGAGGGCTGCTGTTTCTCCGTTGTCTAGCAGGGTCCTGATGTCATCGGTGGCGGCGATGAGGGCGGTTTCGGTGCTGTGGTTGCTGCGGAAGCCGGACTGGGAAGGGTCCAGGATGTTGTTCTCCTCGAGGTAGCGGGCCAGTTGTTTGTTGACGATTTTCTCGGTGACCTTCGCGGGGAACGGGAGCAGAGAGATGGGTCGGAAGTTCTTGAGGTCCTTGGGGTCTGCCTTGGGTTTCTTGAGTAAGGCGGTGATCTCGGCGTGCTTCCAGCTTTCCGGGAAGGTTGCTGTCTCGAAGGAGATGTTGATAATTTTCCGGAGATGGGGCGCGATGGCTGTACTGGCTTTGTTGAAGATGTGGTGAGGGCACGGGTCTAGCGGTGAACCGGAGTGGATGGTGTTCATGATCTCGCTGGTGTCCTCGTCGTTGATGTTGGTCCAGGAGAGCAGGCGGTTGGTGGTTGTGGGGGCAGTGGTCTCGGTGGTTGCCGGGGCGGTCGTGGTGTTGAAGCTGTCATGGATGTCGGCGATTTTGCGGTGGAAGAAGGTGGCCAGTGAGTCGCACAGGTCTCGCGACGGCTGGATGTCGTTGGTGTTGGAGCTGGGGTTGGAGAGTTCCTTCACGATGTTGAAGAGCTCTTTGCTGTTGTGTGCGTTGTTGTCTAGGCGGTCTTTGAGTGAGGCCCTTTTGGCGGATCTGATGAGGTGATGGTGACTGCGGGTGGCGCTCTTGTGGGCGGCGTAGCTGTCCGCTGTCCGTTCGTGGAGCCAGATCTTCTCCAGTTTTCGGCATGTTCGTTTGGAGGCCTGGAGGTCTTCGGTGAACCAGGTGGCTTTCTTGCTGGTGTGGCTGTTGGGCGGATTCTTGAGCGGGCGAGGGTGTTGGCGCAGTCGTCGATCCACTGTCTGAGGTTGCGGGCGGCGGTGTCGGGGTCGGAGGGTTCGGCGGGTGGGCTCAGGGCGAGGGTTGTGGTTAGCTGGTCTTCCGTGACTCTGCTCCAGCAGTGGCGAGGCATTTGTTCGGTGCGGTGGTGCGTGGTGGGCTTCCTGTAGGTGAAGTGGATGCAGTGGTGGTCAGTCCAGTGGGGTTCGGAGGTGTGGTTGAAGGAGACGTGTGGGCTTGCGGAAAAGATGGAGTCGAGCGTGTGGCCGGCGGCGTGGGTGGGTGTAGTCACGAGCTATCTGAGTCCGAGGGTGGCGAGGTTGTCGATCAGGGTGGTGGAGTTGGTGTCCTTGTTGTTCTCGAGGTGGAAGTTCAGGTCCCCGAGGAGGATGTAGTCCGTGGAGGCGATGGCGTGTGTGCTGACGAAGTCAGCGATGGAATCGCTGAACTGTGGTCGGGGTCCGGGGGGTCTGTAGATGACGGTTCCTCTGAGGGTGGTGTTGGGATCGGTGTGGATCTGGAAGTGCATGTGTTCGACGGTGCTGAGGGTGTCGTCGGTGTTGGTTGAGACTCTGAGGGTGTTCCTGTGGACGATGGCGATGCCTCCTCCGACTCCGTTGGTGCGGTCCCTGCGGGTGATCTTGTATCCGTCCGGGATGCTATATCTTCTAGGTAGTTTAGGACTTCTTGTGCCGTAGCAGTGTTGCGTGACGCGTAAAGATCTCCGTATGTTGCCATGAAGGCTTCTAATATGTCTGCAGTGTTGTAATGCAACGTACCTTGTGCATCCTTAACTTTAATCACTGTATGTGTTGGATGTGCATTGCATATTTTTTGTGCCAGTATTCTTCCTGTTCTACCTCCCTCACCATACATCCTAGCTGTCTGTCTTCGCGTTGTATATTTTATCTCACTGTTGGCAAATTCCTGATATTCAGTTAGCAATTCTTTGATATCACCTAGTGTAGCAATACTGTGTGTGCGCTCATAATCCTTTTCTAACTGTCGGAGCTTATCCTCACATCTAGTTAGCTGAGTGCATATGTCGCGCAGTATCCCTGCATTTGTACTGATACACGTGCCGCGAATAGTGGCTTTAAATGCTTCCCACAATAGACCTGCGTCATCTACAGAGTTTTTGTTCAGGTGAAAGTACTCTTCTATTACATTTCTGAACGTGGTATTGTAGAGTGGATCTAACAGTGCTTTGGCATTGAAACGCCATATATAAGGCAGAGGTGTGTAATTGGGGAGGTCTATAGATAGTAGTACTGGTTTGTGGTCCGATAGTGTCTTCGGGAGGTGTTGAATATCTCATGTCCACGTACTGGCTCCCTCTGTTGTCAACCAGTAGTCAATACGCGACCAGCTATTATGAGCCGTTGGTGTATGTGTGCTCTCTGAAAGATGTGGATTCCTCATGCGCCATATACCTATCATCTTAAATTCAGCCATCCCATCTTTTACTACTTTAATTGCTCGCTTGTGGGGTTCTTTAGTTGTTCCTGATCTATCCTGTTCAGCATTAACTGAGATATTAAGATCTCCACCCCACACTAATTCCATATCTGGTAGTTCCCGGATTTTACTCCAGATAGTCATAAAGAACTCCGGATCATCTATGTTTGGGCCGTAGACGTTGATTAGGCATATCCTGGTGCCACGGAGGTGTCCAGTGATTATTATATATCTGCCTTGATCATCTGTAATAGTTTGATCTACAATGAATTGAGTTCCCTTTTTAATCAATGTTATGACACCTCTAGAGTAAGATGAGTATGATGATGTAACTGTAGTTTCGGCCCATTTTCCACCCAAAGTGCATTTGTCTGCTTTCGCCAGATGGGTCTCCTGGAGCATAGCTATTTTAATGTGATGTCTGTCTAGATATGTGAACACCTGCCTTATCTTCTTGGGGTTGTTTAGGCCCCTGACATTCCAGGTTAGTAACCTGATTATTGATGATGCCTTTTTGCTATCTATGTCTATGTGTACGGTATAGCTGCATTGAGTAGGACATGCTCCCTATTTGTGCATATATTTTGTAATATTTGTCTGTAACTATTGCTCCATAATATGAGATATCTTTCCAAGCTACGGTGCATTGTACGTTTATCTCTGGTGCCTGAGAAAACAAACATTTCCCCAATCCCCCCACCCACTTCAGCATCCCAATTACGCCGAAGACATGCCCAGTCAAACAATGTAATCAACATTTCAACTTTGTCGAGGAGTACCCACAGGGGGGCCGCTAGGTGCCCGAACTTTCATCCGCAAAGCGGATGCGGCCGGAATATACGTAAAATAGATGGCGTACGTGCTAAACATATATTTAAGGCAATTTAGGATAGCTGCATTATATTGCTCTCATTCTACCTGTATTACTCTTATTTTGTATCGGCTACACACTGGCTATCACGTTATATTTCTTGCCCTAGATGTGGGGGTGTACATATCTAGACATATTTAGACCAGTATTAGATCATTTCAACACTAACCACTCTGCCACCTGCTTTTATTATGAGTGAGGTACATGGCACTCAACAGTCTTTGCACGAGGCTGCATTCAATATCCTAGTGTCCGTGCAGAGCAACCAGCACAGTTCGTTCATATTTACAGGGTATTTAGCCTACCTTAAGAGGTCTTGAGCGGAATATCACCTATTTGCTGCCATTTGTATGTCCATGCCAGCATAGTCTTACCGTTGAACGTAATTAGCGCAGCAGGTTACATATCACCATCGTCAGACTGTGAAAAGGAGAATGCTCGCTCCGCCATTTTCCTTTTGATGGATATGTTCTTTATAAAGTCCTGTGTTGCTTTTGATGTGGAAAGTATCTTCGTTTGCCCCTCATGGGTGACGCGCAGTCTTACAGGGTAAAGCATAGCGTACATTACTCCCATGTCTCTCAGCTTTTTCTTCACTGGCGTAAATTTTTTACGTGCTGCTTGGACTGCCAGCGTGAAATCAGGGTAGAAAGAGACATTGTAATTTTTATAGATGATTTGTTGTTTCTCACGCGCTACACGCAGGATCGTGTCTCTATCCCTGTAATTTAGTATACGGGATATAATAGGCCTCGGCAGGGCTCCTGGTGGTGGTTTTGGCACCAGCGACTTGTGTGCTCGTTCAATGATAAGTAGAGGGGAAAAGCTGTCTGCTCCGAAAACTTCGCGTAACATGTCCTCAACAAAGGTTTCTAGGCGTCCGGTGTTTGCGCTTTCCGGTATTCCCATAATTCTTATGTTATTTCGGCGAGATCTCGCTTCTAAGTCTTCATTTTTGTTTTTTATTATTTCCAATAATTTTTCCATGTCGTTGCACTTTTTTGCCGTGGCTCCTGACTCATCTTCGACTGCAGATATTCGTAATTCCGCGGCGTCCAAGCGTTCTCCTTGTTTGTCCAGTTTTGCAGCCATGTTGTCAACTCGCAATGTTAGGGAGTCAATTTTGCCATATATGGCTTGCAGGCATTGTTGAATAGCAAGCAACGCGGTTTCCATGTTTGGGCCCCTAGTTTGCTCTGTATCCAATTCGGTTTCAGAGTGCGCCAGCGTCGTCTTAGCTGTGAGGTGGGCGTCAAAGGATATCTTCAGTTGTTGTTTATCCGTTTTGCCCATTGTCAATGGTGTGTCACAACGCGTCCGAGCAGGAAGAGTACTCATACAGATGTGTCCTGGCACGTGTTGAGCTCAAGCGGGTTGTGGTATCGTCCACCTCCTTGCCAGGGTGCACTCTGACTGTGTGTATTTGATAATGATATACCTGGTTTTCACTCGTGGTGTGATAGGTGTTTTCTATTCAATATAGGAGGTCGCCCCCAGCGCCACAAGGCAAGCACTATTTCAAATGTCCCCAGCGCCACCGCTATTATTTTGCAACGTGTCTCTTGCCGCCGCGTGGGCTCTCTGTTGCAGGTCGGGCCTCCTCCCGCAGTGCGATCCCAGTGGTTGCGTATCTCGCTGCAATGCAGGTTAGGCCGCCAATCGAGTGCGGTATGGAACTTTGGAGCCCCAGGTCATTGTTCAGTAATTGCGTGTTTCCTCCACCAGCAGCGCGGGCGACGATCCTCCCCACATCGAGTGTGATTGCTACGCGCCTTATCTGCCATCAATCCCCCACATGCATCGCAATTGCAGCACTTGCCTGATGATAATCGCTGTCATTGTGGGTGTAATGCCACTTGTGCTCTTGCTGATTCCACTCGTCGTCTCAGCGTGCGCCCATCTGCAGTGATAGAGCGCACCTACAGTAGTGAGCAGTCCACCTCTCGGTATCGTGTTACACCCTGCACCGCCATTTTCCGTCTCTGTTGCGCACACTCATTTCTTGCATTACCTCCGGGTTGTTGGTATGTTCGTGGACAGTGGTTGCAGCTCTCTGGCTAATTATGGTCAGATTTTGCAGTGGTTTGTCTGGTGTTGTACCTGTTATGACCCTCTATATTTGAGTGTTGGGACACAGTTTATTCCGCCACCGCCTTTCCTTACATGTATCGTGCTGCCATTTTGTTTGAAGCTCCGGTTGCAGAGCACGCTATCTTCAATTAAGGTTTGCAGCTTTTTGGCGTAGCATCAGTTATTGTCGCTTACAGATCTTACAGAGCATGTCTAGTGGCAGTGACACAGTGCGTTTACTGCAGGACCCGGGTTACCGTCTAACATCTGGTATCTCACTGCATCGTTATCTGCCATCTCTGCCACGCTACCTCGCGCCGCGACACACCTCCGACATCTTGTTGTGTTCCAGGACGGGGGCTACCGCTCACTGATAGGCTATGTCCAGAGCGCGCGTATATTATCCCGATTGAATGCTCGGTGTGGACCACTATGCAGGGATGTCGGGGTAGAGATGAATTCGCCGCCGCAGCTTAGTTCGCGTACCGCGCCGCTATTTTGGTCTGAGCTCCGGTCGTGGAGCGTGCTCCCTTCTATTGTAATTTTCAACCGATCAACCCAGTAAAATTGAGCTCCGCTTACAGTTATCGGTAGCGCCGGTGTTCCGATATCTGATTCCGTGCTTCGTTTATATTCACAATCGCCTTCTGCGCATTTGTTTTGCAGATAATGATCCCGGCCAGCGGAGCTGCACTATCGTGGGGCCCTCTCGCAGCACGCCCTCTAGCGCCCCTCATTAACATAACAATTAACATTTTAGCATCTGTCATGCATCATGGGGGATGCCTTATTGAGCACTACCGTTGTACGCGTCGTTGTAAGCCCAATTATGTGAGCGCCTTTTGGTTATTGAGGGGTTCGGAACTATCCGAGTTTGTGCGCAGGGGGAACGGGTAAGTTTCAGACTGGTTTTGGGGGCTTCTAAATGGAGCCGGGTTATAAGTTCAATATGGGGCGAGTGATAAATGGCTGTGAGGAGGAACATGGGGGGAGGTGAGAATGGGTAGTCACCAGCATGAGTGAAATTGGTGCATGGGGGACCGCTATCGTCCAGGCGGTGGGTTGGTCCCGGGTGGGCCCCAGGTTGGAGGATGTGGAGTTCAGTTTTGATTCTATAAATGTTAAGTATTTATGCCAGTCTAAGGGATTGGTGGCAGTAGGGGAGTTTAAAGGTTTGTCTTGGGTCAACTCGTGCTCAGCTACTAGTGCCCTGCGAAGGTCAGAGAGCCACACTTGTGTTTGGGATGCTGAATTCAACTTCCAGGACATGGCCAGTCTGCGTTTAGCTAGGCCTAGTGCTAGGTCTAGGAATATGTTGATGTTTTTACAGGGTGTGTTGCGCTTAGTTATGCCTAGTAGAAAGTGAGGGCCCTGTGCTGTAATTGTCATGTCCGTGGCCTCAGACAGTGTGATGGCCACCTCGTTCCAGTACACTGTTAGTTTGGGGCATGTCCATACCATATGAATAAACGTGGCATCAGAGTTATGACATCTGATATAAAACTATCCACAATATAGGGCCAGAGTTTCTGAAGAACTCATTGAATATTTACTCTCCCAGCAGACCCCTGCGCTCTACTGGCGCAAACCTGCTGACAGTCCCCAGAACATATAGAACTAACTGGGGTGACAGAAGCTTTGTGGTTGCCACGGCTAAGTTATGGAATTCTCTTCCCCCTCAGATCAGAGCCCTTCCCACCCTACGGGCGTTCAGGAAAAAATTAAAAACCTGGCTTTTCAATAAGTAGGTTTTTAACTAGCAGTCCTTTGTTCGTGACACAGGAGAAGTCTAGCGCCGAGACACCAGATCGTATTTGTGCGCTTTATAAATTGTTATAACATAACATACATCTAGGGTATAAGTCAGATGAGGTTGCGTACATGCCCGCCAGCCTTTGTAGGGTAAGGTATGTGTGATAGAGGTAATTGAATTGTGTATACTTAGTTCTTGCATTAGTGGATACTGTCTTCGGGGACCCTATGCATTGTACCCACTGTTTATTGGTTAGTGTGATCGTCAGTGTTGCGTCCCAGTATTCTCTAAGTGGCGCTAGTAGGGACATGACATCTGGTCTCATCGAATTATATGGTGTGGTGATTGTTTTCCTACCCGTACCATGTGTCAGTAATGTTTGTAAAAGACTAGGGGGCATATTATCAAGCGGCAGCGATAATTATCGCTGGCCGCTGTTAGCGCGAGGAATCCTATCGCCGGCTAGCGCTGGAAATTATCGCCATGCTAGCGCTGTATTAACAACGCTTAGCGCAAAGGCGATAATTTTCCAGTGATAGCGATGTTTTCCATGGAACATCGCTGGTTTTCCAGCGATGTCCCATGGAAAACGGCGATATCCTTGGTGATAGGGCCTGTGGTCTTAGCCACACAATCCACCCCCCATGTTAGGTATGCCTTAGTCAGGAATTTAGCAGACGTTAAATTCCTGCGTTAAGGCATACTTAACGCGATTGGAAATATCGCTAACCCACGTTGTTGATATGGCGATACCTGGGTTAGCGATATTTCCCCATGTTGTTTTCACAGGCACGCCCCCTTTGCATCTCATTAGCGATGCGATGGGAGGCGTGCAGAAAACGGACGCTAATGCAGGAATCACGCGCTAGCGTGTCCTTGTTAATTAGGCAATAGAATTATCGCCGCTTTTCGGCCGAAAACGGACGCTAAAGCGGCGATAATTCATTAACGCCGCCTTGATAATATGCCCCTAGATGTTTTAGGTCGTCCTGCGTGTTGCCCCATGTCTTAAATAACAAATGTGTGAGTGACGCATACAGTAGGAAGGAACCGGGGGATATGCCGTAGTCGTCCATCAGTGTGTCGAAGTCACAGAGATTTGAGTCGACTAATAAGTCTCCACAATGGGGTTAGGCCAGCTGCAGACCAGTCTGCCATTTCTGAGCGATTTACACTAGTATATGGACCGTGAAGTACCCCGAGGGGTTGGTCTGGAGCATAAGGCGGGTGTGAGTGCCTTCGTAGCACGTAGCGGGACCAGCAGCTGCGAACCGTGGACATTAGGATGATTCCTAGTTCCTTCAGGATCTCTGACTTGGAGCCCAAAAGCCACTCCAGCAGTGTGAGCTATTGTAAGCCAGGCATCCAGGACCCAACTTGGTAATATTGCGGCCTGCTAGCCATCGCATTTGGCCATTGTAGTTGTGTGGTTGCATAGTTGGGAGCACCCAGACCGCCCTCCGTAATTGGGGCGCAGAGTTTTGTAAGGGCGACTCTGACTCTGGACTTGCCTCAGATTAAGGATGTGAGGAGTGATTTCAGGTCTCTGAACAATTTACTTGATAGTTGAAAGCGTAGGGCAGCAAAGAAGTACAGGAGTCTGGGAAGCAGTAACATTTTGGATATGGCTATATGTCCTGTGGGGGACAATGGTAATTCCATCCAGAATGTTAATGAGGAGTGGGTGTAGGCGATCACACTGCCCACATTGCGGTTTATGAAATCCGCTTGTGAGTGGTATATTTGTACTCCTAAGTACTTTAAGGAGTCGCAGGACCAGGTGAGTGGGACAATTGGTAAGCCCATCCTTTGCTCTGGAATTAGGGGTGTCATTGGGAACAGGAGCGATTTTCTCCAGTTCACCTTTAGGCCGGATATACGTTCATAATCGTCCAGCAGTTCCGTCAAGCCATGTAGCATTGCCTGGTGACCCCAGAGATAGACCAACGCATCATCGGCGTATAGCGAGATAATGTGCCATTGGTTGTGTGCCCTGATGCCCCAATCGATTACATGGCTTCGTAGTACGCAGGCCAAGGGCTCCATCGCTATGGCGAAAATAATTGGTGATAGCGGGCAACCCTGTCTGGTGCCCTGTTCAATGATAAAGGAATCCAAAATCGTGCAACCGGTCTTGATGCGGGCCTGTGGAGCAGTAAATAGCAGCTTAATCCAGTGCAGGAACCAAGGGCTTATACCATAACCTGCAAGGACCGCATTAAGGTACTCCCATCCCAGGTGTCAAACGCCTTTTCAATGTCTAGAGAGGCTATCCACGCTGGCTCCTCTGTTGTGCGGCCCAATCTAGCAGCATAAAGAGACGGCGTAGGTTTAGACTGGTATTCCGGACGGGTATAAAACCGTTTTGGTAGATGTGAACTAACAGTTATCTCACTTGCTAGCAATCTGCTGGCCAGCACTGTGCCCAGTATATTATAGGCTGTTTTCAGGAGAGACAGAGTGCGATACGAACCCATCTGTAGCGGGTCTTTGCCTAGCTTAAGTAACACCACTAACACGGCCTCTCGCAGTGAGAGTGGTAGAATGCCCTGGTCATAGGCCTCTGTGTAGACCCGGTGTAGGCGAGGGACCAATCGCGTGCTAAATACCACATAAAATTCTAGGGGCCAACCATTCGGGCCAACTATCGAGGCAACGCAAGCCACAGTACATCTGGGCCAGCAGGGCACAGGCTGAACCACTGCTTTCCCCCTGCCTCCAACGCCACTCCCTGGTGTCCAACAGCTTCCTGTTCACAGTGGTCGCAGGCTCCCACCTGCACTCAGCGTCTGACGAGTGGTATGCCGCAACAGTACCTCACTTTATTGGGGCAGAATTTGCGTGCCAATGCTCGTCAGATGCGGTTTGAGGTGAAGGCTGGGGCCCTGACTGGAGGCGGTGACGGTCACTGCGAGTGCCAGTATGAGGGAAAGGGCCAGGTCCTCCTACGGCGCAAGGCCCAGGCCACATGGTCCAGAAGAGGGCGGGCCGCACCACCTCGCGGCCTCTCAAGTGCTCACCAGTCTCCTGCGCTCCCAGTTCTGCGTTGGCAGTAATCCATTGCGGTCGGGATCTTCAGACCGCAGCTACCTTCATTCCATTCACCCCAGGGGCCCAGCAACGCCAGCGGGTCCCGCAGCCCGGCTGGGGTTCGTGCGAGGCTGCAGCCGACTCCGCCCACCTGCTCTCAACACTGCACGGAGCAGCAAGTCCCGCTCCTCACCACCGATGTCAGGTAGGCTCCTCGGGCAGCAGCTCTGGATTTCGGGATCTTCTTTTGCCACGGCCCAGTGGGTCACTCTGGTTCGCCGGCACACTCCGGCGTCCACCAGCAGGCCTGGATCACCAGCACAGCACAGGCCGACGTTGGCTGCTCCCTTCGGATCTCGGGCTCCGAACCCCTCACCGGGACCAGAGGAGACCCGCTCCTGGCTACTTCAGGGCCATAGGGACCTGTCAGTGTTTATTGCGGAGGGCCAACTTCGCTTGGATAACAGGATAGTGAGCAGGTCCGGCACGAAACTGTTCAAAAAACATCCGATGTGGCCGCCATCTTGTCCATGCCCCCATCAGAGGGTAGTGTTGAGCATTTGTTGTACACACATTTATATATTTTTAGACATCAAGATCATCAGAATCAGGTAAGTACTTTTGAAGTTGTAGATTTTTGTAGAAAATGAAGTTGAATAAAGGTGTTGAGGTATGAGCCTTAAACGCAGTAACGTTATCCTACGGGAGAAAAACACTGCATAGATATACTTGCAAACTGTTTTTGAGGGTGCCTTCTAGGACTTAAGATGCTTAGGGGCCAAGGTTCGAGAAACTAGCATCAGTTCGGTTTTACCTGCCCTGGTGAGTCCGGGTGCAGAGGTGCTGGTTACATTGGTAGCCTCAAGAGCTACGTGTTGAAGTCTATGGAAGATGTAACTGCAAAAGAAAGGTTGCAAGTGGGGACTGAGTGAAAAGTTCGGCAGAACCTAAAGGGGGATCGACTCTTGAGGGTCTCTGGAGCACAGGGACACAGCTGGTTTACGTAAACCCGGGCTGGGGGGCTCAGGTGCAGAGGTGTTTTGTTTGGTGGGTCGCTGAAGTTTTGATTTGATTTGGCTATTTATAAAGCGCGACTATCACTCCGAAGGGAGCATCCTGGCACTGTGCAGAGGGGGTAAAGGGGAGACAGGTACACATGTGATGCATCCTAGTTATATTAGTGAAGAACACAGTGCATCCGAGGATCCAAAGATCCAGTTTTTAAGGGCTTTCCTATATTGTGTTTCTGATTCTATCAGCCTCAGTTGTGTTGGCATGAGGTTCCATGCTCTGGTTCCTAGGACTGCCAAAGTTTTACCTCCTTTTCTTTTGGACCTGTAGGCAGGTGGTTTAAGGTGGTTAGCTGAGGAGGATCTGAGGGTCCTAACAGTGGTGTAAGGTGTAAATATGGTCGCTAGATACTTGGGTCTGGAGGTTCTAAAAGCTCTGAAAGTAATTAATAGTACCTTAAATAAGATTCTTTAGAGGCTCTCACATGGCTTTGGTGACCTGGAAAGGGAAAGAAAACAGGGCACCAGGGCCACTCTAGATGATGGCCTCATAGATCCTGATGTCCCCCGACTGCAGGTTGGTGTTGGCATTGGTGGTCTCCAGACTGTACTCGCAACAAGCCTTAGTAGATGCAAGGGCTTCTGTACCCAGGGTTTTGGTGCCGAGAGGCTCCCAGAGGGGTCAGCGTCTCAAGACTTGGTGAGAGCGACAGGGCTTACCTCCTGGACTAACAATCTCCTCCTGGCGAGTTGCTCCCTTGGTGGGCCAGATGGCCAGCAAGACGAAGTACTAGGTCGATGCGGTTGGTACCTCCAGATGCAGGGGGATGGCTCCTCCACACCAAGGGAGATGCTGCTTGGTAGTTGAAGGTGGGAACAGTCCTCCAAGGGGATGGGGAGGCTGCTCAGCTTCTGGGCGAGTCAGTCTTTGTGATTGACGCAGTGCAAGCAGCCAGGCAGGGTTCGGCGCCAATTTCAGTGCAGGACCTCTGTTCTCACGACTCCAGCTCTTCTTTGTCCTTCCTTCAGTAAACAAATCTGAGTTCCTGTTGTCAGGGGACCGCTAAATACTGAATTTAGGGGTGTGTAGGGTATTAGCCAATGGGCTACTTACCGCTGAGGTGACTACACCCCCTATATGACCACTTCCTGTGGTGATTGGGCTTAATCCAGACCCCGAGTTCCTAGTTTCACCAAATCCAAGATAGTGAAACCCTTTAACTGTCCACTTCAGGTGGTCCACCATAGGGGAATGCCTTAGGAGAATGCCTAGCCTGAAAGTGTGACACGCCTTCTGACTAACTAATTTCCACCCTGCTCTGGTGCCGAATGGGCCTCAGGGCAGGGAGTGCAGTAACGCTGACATTGCGTGTTCTCGGAGATGACCAATAGATTGGGTCAAGGTTCTCCCTATTCGTGGAAGAGACCTGGTGACACCTCCGGGTGTCAAAGATCCTTCCGGGTGGTTCACCACCAGGAAAATCCCATGGTGGTCTAGCCATTTCCAGGGGTGCAAGGCCTCATGGCCCAGAGTCCATGACCCCACCCCTCTATGTTTGTTGCAGTGCCACATGGTGGTGTTGTCCGTGAGCACCTGTAACATCCTCCAACTGGTGGACGGAAGGAACGCTTTCAACGTCAAGTGGTTTGTCCTCAGCTCCACAAGGTTGTAGTGGAGCCAGGACTCTGATCACCACGTATCCCAGATGACTGCCCCAACCTAGAAGCGATGCATCGGTCACCACTGTCAGTTACAGGTGGGGAAGGGAGAGGGGTCTGCTGCTGACCCAAACTCGGTTCAGCACCACCACTGCTGAACTTTTGCAGTCTCCTTCGAAATCAGAACGTGGCTCGAGAGGTCCCCTCGATGTTGGGACCACTGGGACTTCAGATCCCACTGCAGAGCCCACATATGCAACCTGGTGTGCTTGACCAGCAAGATGCAGGAGGCCATCAGTGACAGCAGCCTCAGAGTTGACCTTACTGAAATTCAGGACTGAGGCTAAAAGATCAGGATCACAGCCTGAATGTCCGGAACTCTCTTTCCTGGGGGAAAGGTGCAAAAAACTAACTATGTCTAGAATGGCTATGATGAAGGGGAACATCTGAGAAAGAGTCAGGTGTGACTTCAGTATGTTGATAGTGAACCTCACAAATGACAAGAGGTTCGCCGTAGTCTGGAGGTGGCTGACAACTGGCTGAGGTCAGCCCGCCTTCATCAGCTAATCATTGAGGTAGGGGAAGACTGGCACCCCTGATCTCTGAAGGTGTGCTGCCGCCACCACCACCATCACCTTTGTGAACACCTGAGGGGAGATGGTGAAACTAAAGGTGAGCACAGCAAACTGAAAATCCTCCT
This sequence comes from Calotriton arnoldi, assembly GCA_963921515.1. Lineage (NCBI taxonomy): Eukaryota > Metazoa > Chordata > Amphibia > Caudata > Salamandridae > Calotriton > Calotriton arnoldi. Next base: position 1,202,937 of record CAWUFW010002956.1, on the reverse strand, counting down.
ATACCAGCAGGAACTGCAGGTAGGGCTGATGGGCCGGCAAGACCCTAATATGGAAATAGGCATCCTTAAGGTTCAACACCACCATTCAGTCTCCAGTGTTGGGGGCAGACAATACCTGGGCCAAGGTGAACATTCTGAATTCCTCCATCCAGAGGAAGCCATTGAGAGGGCACAGGTCTAGAACAGGCTAAAGACCTCCATCCTTCTTGGGCACCAGAAAGTAGTGGGAAATAAAGCCATGTTCTCCTTCTGGCACTTGCACTCTCTCAACAGCCCTTTTGGACAAAAGGGCTTCTACAATGGACAGATGGTCCTCTATCAGTTGCTGGGTGGTTGGTGGAATGTGCGGCAGGGAAGAAAGAAAGGGTAAGGCATATCCTCTGTGAACAATCTGTAGGATCCACATGTCCAACGTAGTTGTCTGCTGACCCTGTAAGAATCTGTAGATTCTGCCCACCACTGGGTGGCTGTGACCCTGTAAGGGCACACTAAAGAGGTTTGGCAAGTGGGGCTGTAGTGGCGCTGTAAGGGCACACTAAAGAGGTTTGGTAGGTGAGGCTGTAGGGGGACTGAGTGGCACACTGAACTTGGCCGCAGGGGAGGTGAGCACCTCTGCCTCTACAAAAAAACTCATGGGTTCCCTGTGGGGGCTGGACCGGCTGGCAGTAAGGGACGCCTTGGCCAAAGCACCGAAAGGAGAGATGGAACTGTTGCAGTTCGTGAGGTGGGGCAGAAAGGCCAGAGAGTGAGCGGTAGCCCTGCTCTCCTTAAAATGCTCGAGGGTAGAATCAGCTTTCTCCCTACACAGGTGAGTCCCATCATAGGGTATGTTCATCTGGGAGGACTGGACATTGCAGGAGAACCCAGTCGATTACAGCCATGCATGGTGGCGAATAGTAACACTGGTGCCTATGGCCCACCCAATGGAATCGTTGGCGTCCAAGCAACAACAAATCGTGAACTTGGCTGCATTACAGCGATCTTGACCTGGGAGAGCAGAGTTCGAAGATTTTCAGGCACACCAGGGAGGACTTGTGCTACCAAATCCCAAAGTGCATGTGAATAGCATCCCAACAAACAGCTGACAGACAAAAAAGATATGTTTGCCGAATGTTTCAGCTCACTTAGATTCCCTATGAGTGGGAGTGGTAGGAAATGTGTTGGGATTAAAATGGATGGTGGAAGCTTGCACCACTAGGCTTTGTGGTGAATGGTGCTGCGAAAAAAAGTCTGAGTCACCTGTAGCAGGGCAATAGAGACTAGCAATTAGTTGATAGGACTGGTGGGCCAGAGAACGGCTCGGGCTAAGTCCCGAATATGGTATCCGTCAGTGCCTCATTGAAAGAAAGAAGGGGCTCCAAAGATGTCTGCCCCGGCTGAAGGACCTCAGTCAAGACAATTGTCTTAACTTCCAAGATGGGGAGCTGGAGGTCAAGAACTTCATTCGCCCTACCCATCACCATGGCGTAGGAAGTGGATTTCTCTGTGGCAGGTCCAGGGGGAGAAAAGAAACCTGTCTCCAGGGTAGTATTGAGGCAAGGGGTGGGTGGAACTGGCGGAGTTTCACTCTGCAGATTTCCGAGGAGTTACATGAAAACTCTGCGAGATTCCACAGAGTTACGCAAGCAGATGGAAATCGGCATGTCGCACTGCTCGTGCTGATTTTTAGCGCAGGAGCTTGTTCAGTGCTTCAAAATCAGCAAGAATGGCACTATGCGGAGCGCCAGAAGGCACTGCTTCTTTGCTGCCGCTCAAGTAGATTTCCTACTCGAGCTGCAGCTTTCTCATCGCGAACGGTTGCGACCGCTCACGTTGAGAAAATCTCACCAGATGCCCTCCTTCACCCAAAAATGGCGCTTGAGAATTGCAATTCTCTCTTACCAACTTACTGTTGGCAAGCCGCGCATGAGAGAAAACTCCGCCATACCGCAGTTGGCGGAGTTTGGCCGGAACTCCGTGTCACAAGAATAACGCAAAGTGGCCAAAACTCCGCCGGCAGAGCATAATTTATCACAGAGAGTGGTGTGTCTCCTGTGGCAAAATAAGTGGTGGAAATGGCGCCTTAGGCAGATTTGGGCATGACTTCTGTGAAGACTCCAACCAGCATCGGAGAGAAGTATCAGGGCCGCCTCCTCTGGCATTGGTGAAGTCAGCATCAACATGCCTGGAGCCGGTGTAGGTCGCAGAGCCAGAAGCGGGGTTGGGACAAGAGGCAAGACAGGCTCGGAGGGTCAAGCTGGCGCGGGGGGCAAACCTGCCGGTGGTATCCCAGGTGGAAGGCTTCTTGGCTCCTTGGAGACTAAAGGCGCACCAGAGGGAGTTGGCAGGGATCCAAAGACCCGGAGCATGGCTGCGTGGAACTCTTTGATCTGATGCCATGTGGCTGATCGCCCCAGAAACTCAGGATGTGCCGGTACCAGCTGTGAGATCGGCTCTGAAATCGGGAGGAGTAGCGCCACTCCTGTGCCTGCTCAGGCAAATGTGAGTGGTGCGAGGTAATGGAATCTAACTTTGATTTTCTTGTGTTTCTTTTCATTACCTGAAGACTTGGCGTGAAATGAAGACCGGCCTCAGGAGCGGATCCACCGACTCTAGAAATAGGATTGAAACTTGGACACACAGTGAAACTTGAAACAATCCCAGCAAGAAGTCTTTTTATTCTGTAAATGTAAAGTATCACCTCACGTTCCTTGCTGGCTTTTACGTTCATATCAACGCGCAGCTGCTGCAGGTCTGGGAGTTGTGGCTCAACCCCAGGTACACCTGGTGGAGATCCATCACAGCAATTTGTTTGCAACAGCCCTTACAAGGCTTTAAACTGGACGTTTTTGGGGGTAACATCTCTTGTCCACTGATGGAAATTTCCAGGTAACGTCTCTGAGAGATGCGAAGAGAATGCCAGATCAGTGCCCGGAGGCACGGAAAAGGAATGGGTGT